>JAOTOL010001335.1:0-679660 GCA_034440575.1 Imbricaverruca yamaguchii
CGAATTCATACTGGATAGAATGGGCTTCACATGTACTCCGACACAAACATGCAGAAGGAACAAATATACCACTAAAAACAAAGACAAGACTGAAGGAAACATCCACCAAACAGCATGTTATTCTACTTACGATTACCAAATAAACTAGCCACTTTTCGTACCATCAAACACCGCATACAGCTTCCCGGCACACACTCCCACACCCAAACACAACCACCAGAAATGTCCACAACAACGCGCCAGACCGTGCGCATGCGCACTGAAGAAAGTGCCCTCCGGTCGCTCCGAATTCGGCCGAGGCGTCTCCAGAAGAATGGTTTCGAGCCACCCTATAGTGGGAAAAAGTGCCATCTTTAAGAGTCGTCTTTCGGAGCCGCGGAGTGCACTGTTCAGAATTGGCTGCGTTGGTGTTTTCTGTTCTGAAATCTGGCTGACAACGAATCGAAGCAACGCAATTTTGTTATGGCGTCACAAAAGTTAGCAACTTTGAACGCATCGTTAATCGCGTGGTGCTAGAATGACACCACCTTGACGGGCGCGTGCTCGGCGAAGTTTTCTGGGAAGGACTAAAAAACAGACACCATCTCACCGACACGGTTTGACCGACACCATCTCGCCGACATGGACCATCTCAGCAACCGCTGGCTCGATCTTCATGAAACCTACACCAAACGATCGCCAGTGTGCCAGAGGCGTGCCGTTTGGACTTTCGTGACCTTGGGTCAGGTCAAAGGTCACCAAATTGAAGAAAAACATAATTTTGGAATTATTGACATGGCTGATCTCGGCAACCGCTGGTTCGATCTTAATGAAACCTTCACCAAACGAACGGCCGTGTGCCGGAGGCGTGCGGTTTGGACTTTTGTGACCTTGGGTCAGGTCAAAGGTCACGAAATCGCAGAAACACAATTTTAGGCTAACCGACATGACCGATCTCGGTAACCGCTGGGTCGATTCCAATGAAACATTCACCAAACGAACGGCCGTGTGCCGGAGGCATGCCGTTTGGACTTTCGTGACCCTGTGTCAGGTCAAAAGTCACGAGATCGCAGAAAAACCATAGTTTTAGGCTCACCGACATGGCCGATCTCGGTAACCGCTGGGTCGATTCCAATGAAACATTCACCAAACGAACGGCCGTGTGCCGGAGGCGTGCGGTTTGGACTTTCGTGACCTTGGGTCAGGTCAAAGGTCACGAAATCGCAGAAAAACACAATTTTAGGCTCACCGACATGGCCGATCTCGGTAACCGCTGGGTCGATTCCAATGAAACCTTCACCAAACGAACGGCCGTATGCCGGAGGCGTGCCGTTTGGACTTTCGTGACCCTGGATCAGGTCAAAGGTCACGAAATCGCAGAAAAAACCATAGTTTTAGGCTCACCGACATGGCCGATCTCGGTAACCGCTGGGTCGATTCCAATGAAACCTCCACCAAACGAACGGCCGTGTGCCGGAGGCGTGCCGTTTGGACTTTCGTAACCCTGGGTCAGGTCAAAGGTCACGAAATCGCAGAAAAACACAATTTTAGGCTCACCGACATGGCCGATCTCGGTAACCGCTGGGTCGATTCCAATGAAACCTTCACCAAACGAACGGCCGTATGCCGGAGGCGTGCCGTTTGGACTTTCGTGACCCTGGGTCAGGTCAAAGGTCACGAAATCTCAGAAAAACCATAGTTTTAGGCTCACCGACATGGCCGATCTCGGTAACCGCTGGGTCGATTCCAATGAAACCTTCACCAAACGAACGGCCGTATGCCGGAGGCGTGCCGTTTGGACTTTCGTGACCCTGTGTCAGGTCAAAGGTCACGAGATCGCAGAAAAACCATAGTTTTAGGCTCACCGACATGGCCGATCTCGGTAACCGCTGGGTCGATTCCAATGACACCTTCACCAAACGAACGGCCGTATGCCGGAGGCGTGCCGTTTGGACTTTCGTGACCCTGGGTCAGGTCAAAGGTCACGAAATCGCAGAAAAACCATAGTTTTAGGCTCACCGATATGGCCGATCTCGGTAACCGCTGGGTCGATTCCAATGAAACCTTCACCAAACGAACGGCCGTATGCCGGAGGCGTGCCGTTTGGACTTTCGTGACCCTGGGTCAGGTCAAAGGTCACGAGATCGCAGAAAAACCATAGTTTTAGGCTCACCGACATGGCCGATCTCGGTAACCGCTGGGTCGATTCCAATGAAACCTTCACCAAACGAACGGCCGTATGCCGGAGGCGTGCCGTTTGGACTTTCGTGACCCTGGGTCAGGTCAAAGGTCACGAAATCGCAGAAAAACCATAGTTTTAGGCTCACCGATATGGCCGATCTCGGTAACCGCTGGGTCGATTCCAATGAAACCTTCACCAAACGAACGGCCGTATGCCGGAGGCGTGCCGTTTGGACTTTCGTGACCCTGGGTCAGGTCAAAGGTCACGAGATCGCAGAAAAACCATAGTTTTAGGCTCACCGACATGGCCGATCTCGGTAACCGCTGGGTCGATTCCAATGAAACCTTCACCAAACGAACGGCCGTATGCCGGAGGCGTGCCGTTTGGACTTTCGTGACCCTGTGTCAGGTCAAAGGTCACGAGATCGCAGAAAAACCATAGTTTTAGGCTCACCGACATGGCCGATCTCGGTAACCGCTGGGTCGATTCCAATGAAACCTTCACCAAACGAACGGCCGTATGCCGGAGGCGTGCCGTTTGGACTTTCGTGACCCTGGGTCAGGTCAAAGGTCACGAGATCGCAGAAAAACCATAGTTTTAGGCTCACCGACATGGCCGATCTCGGTAACCGCCGGGTCGATTCCAATGAAACCTTCACCAAACGAACGGCCGTATGCCGGAGGCGTGCCGTTTGGACTTTCGTGACCCTGGGTCAGGCCAAAGGTCACGAAATCGCAGAAAAAACCATAGTTTTAGGCTCACCGACATGGCCGATCTCGGTAACCGCTGGGTCGATTCCAATGAAACCTTCACCAAGCGAACGGCCGTATGCCGAAAGCGTGCGGTTTGGATTTTCGTGACCTTGGGTCAGGTCAAAGGTCACGAGATCGCAGAAAAACCATAGTTTTAGGCTCACCGACATGGCCGATCTCGGTAACCGCTGGGTCGATTTCAATGAAACCTTCACCAAACGAACGGCCGTGTGCCGCAGCCGTGCGGTTTAGACTTTCGTGACCTTGGGTCAGGTCAAGTCACGAAATCGCAGAAAAAAATAGTTTTAGGCTCACAGACATGACCGATCTCGGTAACCGCTAGCTCGACCTTAATGAAACCCTCTCCAAACGAATTAAAAAAGCATGTTTCGCTTGCAGATCGCCGGACATCTCATGTCAGCGATAGTTTAGTATTCGCCTCGCTTGTACTATTGGCGTCATAAATAGCTCGGCGGCAGTCAGGCTGGGCATCCTGGCACCTGTACATCCTGCATGTGTATAGGGGTGGTGGGAAGCAGCATACGTAAGCAGGGCATTCAGATGCTGGGACGTTCGGCCTTGTTGCCAATCCATTTATGAGATCAATGGCGAGTATGTGTGGTTGGAAACAATATATCTATACAGGATGTAGGTGTCAATACGCCCAACCTGACTACCAAGCTATTTGTGACGCCAATAATACGACCTTTAAGTCCAACAACCCTTACTGGCCTTGTATTGGCCTGGGTGATAACTAACTAAACAGGAACAGCTTGTTATAAAAACAGTTTTACCGGCAACTGAAGCGTACGACGGCGCGTAGTTTTGCAATGAAGTATACGACGGCGCGTGGTTTTGCGAGATTCGTATCTGAAAGTTTTTAGACGCATCCGTCACGCACAACCGCTCAATTTTGGCTCACTCAGTTACACATCGCGGTAACATGATCAATTACGCGGTAACGTGACCGGTAACGTAGAAAGGTTTCGAGCCGCGCACAACACGCATTGCTGATGATTATTGGGGTTTTAGGGTGCGTCAACCCATGTGGAGTATACTGCACCCATATCAGACTAGCTTAGAAACGCGTCAGATTGTCACGTTCGGGTAAAACATGTCTGGGGGAGTAAGATGTCACCTAGGCAGGTACATATATGACTTGAACTAGTATCTCCGCGAGGAAGGCCAAAACTGCTCTGTTGTATACAAATCGGGAATCGTTTCCAAGTAAGTCCACTAATCAGGGATGCGGAGCCGGAGCCGTCAAAAGCAGGGCGGCTCCGACTCCGAGACGGGTGAAATTAAACAACCAAAATTAGCAAACGTGAAAATGAATGCAACACATCATACCTAGTATGGTATGGTATGGTATGAAAACGGACTTTTAAAAGCAAAAATGTTGAAATACGAGTAACATGTATAAATATCAGCAAACAATGGTAGAATAACCAAAAACCATATTCTAGCCTCAGTAGTCAATGCAATAGTTCCATGTTTAGTTTAGTTAAGTTCATGTTCATAAGTTCATCGCCAGGACTTTCCGCGCACCCTGTAGTCAAGCTTCGAGCGGATCAGACTACAATACAACAGGTGTAGTGTCTTTCTATCAGCACCGTATGACGTACGAGCCACATACTTCAGTATTGCAATTGCTTTAAAACATTTGTCTCTGAGTGTTTTTATATGATCTCTGTATGTTAGATGATGGTCAAGCTGCACACCAAGGAAACGAGACACTGTTGCAGGTACATTTTGCCCATACAAACTCAACGCCATGTCAGGGCAGCTACGCCTACGTCGACAGAAATGAATCTTGAATCCACCACAACACGCATTGTGAAGTGTCTTCTTCGGGCGGGGGTGACTCTCGCGCCATCACCAGGTGACTTCTTCGTCCTCTTATGCAGGACGTCCAAGAGTTGGTTGACCAGTCCACCTGTCAGATACTTGTCCAGCCATGATACTCAGGCACCTGTTTGCTATCATGAACTGTCTGTGGCGCGTGATGAAGTGAGCTGGACCGACTCATCCAGCTTGATGGTCCTGTCAGACACGCGCTGACCTGCCGATCGGATGTCAGCTCGTCTTCACCAAGCGAAAGGGGCGGGGGTCGATGGCTGTCCTGGGTTCTGGGGAACAGAGATCGTTAAGTGGATGAGGACGTGATGGCCAGGTAAATGGAAAACGATTTTGACTGCCATATACATTCCACCAACCGTGGTGGTGTACACTCGAGCCTCGCTGTCCGTTACCAATGCACTGCACGATCACGGTATCTGTATTCGTTATACGCGGCATGGCTAGACACGCTGTTGTCTATGGCCTTGCTCTCAAGCAACTGGCTTTGCCGGGCCGAACAGATCTGAGTGGGTCGCACATCCGTGGTGCTATAACCATAAAGCACTGTCCGCGTACACACATGCGACACACGCACGACACCAACAAACAACAGTGTCACAAAGGACTTTAGGTTCACATGCGTTGAGTGCATGAGCATTTATTTCAACGTTTCCCATTTGTTATTTAATTCGGGCCATCATAGCCTCGTTATATATCCATGTTAACCACCACAACTGCGCTTTGTTTCTCCACAACTCATTCAGTTTGTTTCTCTATTCTATTCTATCTATTCGTCGATTAGCACACATAACAAACAGGAATCGTACGGCGATATTGTATGACTTGATGATGCAGCCCAATTGGTGGTCAAAATCGGAAGGGATTTTGTTAAAGGAGTTCAGGTAACTTGGGCTCGCGGTTTTCTCGTTGAGGTATCGGCAAGCCGGCAGAAGATTAGTAGTGACGGCGGCTGTCCAACGTCGCGTTGACAGCCGTGATAACTCCGGGTCAGGTCACAAAACCTGGCGATGGATCGACAACAGCTGTGGGTCGCCAGGTCGTCAGACTTCTTCGGTATTCTCATCACCTCGCGGCAAGTGGTAATATTTCAGGTTGTACTCCTTCAACTTGTATTCTTCAAACTTGCATGATATTAACCTGTATTCTTTCACTATGTATTATTTCAAATTGCTTTTCATAGATGTATTATTCTTTGGACTTGCGTTATTTTAGCTTGTATTCTTCTGACTTGTTTCCATAATATTGTATGCCTTCAACTCGTCCGTACAACAACAAAATAAAACAATATAACAATGGGGTGTACAATTATTATTGGCCAAGAATTTCGATTTTGGGTTTCAATTACTGGTGGAGGAGGATGTGACTTATGCCTGTAGGTGTACACTCTGCAGGACCTTTAAGCAGGCATGGATGGGCGAAATGTATTGATTGGGAGTTCGATCCACACATGTTATAAGTTATAAAGTCTATAGGGCTAGATGGATATTGGTATGTGTGTAGAATGTTGGTAGACAGTTTCCTTTGAACTTAGGATGCAGTATTCATTTAACCGACATTATCTCAGGTTGTATTCCTGCAACTGGTAATATTTCAGGTTGCATTCCTTCATCTTGTATTCTTCAAACTTGCATTATCTTCACCTGTATTCTCTAACATACATTATTTCGAGATTAAGAGCGCATCGACTGCGTCGGTCATGCAGCAACATACATTCTTTCAAATTGCTCTTTGTTCATCTATTATTCTTTGGACTTCCATTATTCCAGAGTGTATTCTTCTGACTCGTATCCATAATATTTCATTCTTTCAACTTGTCTGTTCGACCAAAAAGAAAAAGAAAAAGGAATGGGGTGGACAATTATTTTTTGTCAAGAAGTTCGATTTTGGGTTCGAATTACTAGTGGATGATGATGTGACTAATACCTGCAGTTCCATCACTATAGTCCAACACCGTGAGAAGTAATTTTCAGTGATGTGCAATGACCTATGATGACCTCGCAGAGGTCATAGAGTAAATTATTGACTCGCATATTCATGCACAACCTCAAAGTGCATGAGATTCACAGCGGACAACCGAGGCCAACTATGTACCCAAGCAGGAATATGTTTTACTCCAAAACTGACCTCAGTCAAGGCAGTGATGAATTATTCGTGAAATAGGGTGGAATATACCACTTTCTGAACACTCAATCGACATCCTTCCCCAAGAAGTATCAACACCCTGCTCCTTGGAACCTACACCAACAGCTTGAATTTGAGTCTGAGGCATCAAAATCATTTTAAATGACACTAATCCCATGGCAAATTTCGACATCCTACTGTGCTCGTTTCGACATCTCACACCTAACGAAAAATCAATATTTTAACCCTGAATCAAGGTCATGATGTAGCATAGGGAGGTCATGTAATGTATCAATCAATACATCTTGTAGACACCAGAACAATGACGGTAATTACAGCCTTCTATCTCAATGCAGTGTAGTATAATGGGCAGAATGTACTAGTGATCTCAGGTGACCTCAGATGACCTTGGTGAGCTCACTGAGCACACATGTCAGTGGTAACGTTGAGAATAGCTTCAAACTATACTTATTCTCAAAACATCTGCCCGCCTACGATTATTGTCAGCATGGAATCCAGTCCAGTCATATGACTGCTTTTTAGTGCATACATTCTGAGCTCTCACTTTATCTGAATCATGTTCTCATTAATGTTTCAAAAACATGAAATCAAGGAGATATTCTCATAACATGACCATGAAAACAAAGAGATCTTTTGGCAGGAATCCAGCCATGTCTTCAAATTCATTACTCTCCCAAGCAGTGATAAATTGCTTATGAAATAGGGTGGAATATACCACCTACCGAGCACTGAATCAACACCATTCCCAAAGAAGTATCAACATTGTGCTTCTTGGGGCATGGTAGTGAGGTATTCATCCCTTGCTTCTTACAGTATCCCGTTGATAAATAGCATGCTTATGCTCACCATAATGGATATGGTGGTGGCAGTGGATTGGAGTTTAAGGTAGCATCGACATCAAGGGTCATTTTGTGCCAGAACTGAGTTTTAATAAATCAGATTTTAATATTTTAATAATGGATATGGGATTCAGTTAGTTATTTGGGATTTAGGGTGCTTCAACCCGAATTGATCATTTGTGGGATCTAGCATTGTGATAACGAACATTCTGTAGTGCAACTCCAGGTAAGGGATCATCCATGTGCTATGTTATACAAGGGGACAGGTAGTCTAGGGTCAAGTTTCTCACCTAACAATCAAGAGATTGTAGGTTCGAGTCTCAGCTGTTGCTACTCTTCACCAGCGGCCAATCAATGTGAGATTAACAAAGCTATATGACTCAGCTGTTGATTGGGGTTAATTTTGGGGATATATGAAAAAACAAAATGTATTTGGAATAAGAAAAGGACAGCCAAATTGACCAGGGCTATAATTTTTGGGGACCCCGATTTTTTTTGTTGAAAATTTTGAGCCTTCAAGTTTTCCTTAATTTTCCTTTTCCAATGGGTAGAGCAGACCGAGAAACGTTGTTGGAAGTCAACTTGCCCCAATAAGAAATCCGTGCTTTAGCCAGAATCCTCTATTTGAACTGCCATTTGGAAAATAAGCAAAATTTATTAGTCAAAAACGAAAAAAAAAGAATTCCACTCGTACGTTTTGTTGCATTCATAAAGGTAAGCAAACTCTGAAAGTTTCATTGAAATATCTGCATCCGTTAAAGCGTGACCACTGGTTGAACTTTTTTCGAGGTGACCTCACTTGACCTCGACTAATTCGTAGATTCTAGATGACCGGACTTCAAAATTTTGAAACAGCATGCCAAATTGATGTGGGAAAAGATTTGCGAAATTTGGGTACGCTGACGCGCGCCGTTCGTCTGCTATCCGCAAAAAACCTGAGGGGGCGTTTGAAGACCCCCCCCCGAGACGGGACGGGTGAAGGATTAAAAAAGTGGAATGACTTTCACTTCAGTCAGATGCATTTTACAGTATTTGGCAGTGGTGTGCATGATGACTGCCCATACATCATGTGGCAAACTCGTAAAAACCTAAGACAAGGATGAAATAGCACAATTCCATTAACTGTGAATTTTCAGGTCACATCGTCAATTATTTTACACTGATCTCAAGGTTTCTCCTCTGTAGACACTGCATGACAACCTCAGTTGATGTGCCCAGGAGGCTCCAAATGGCTCTAGGAAAGAGCCATGTGGTACTCCACCATCATTAAAATAATTCCTTGTTAACATGCGCCTTGGAGGGGAGGGCGAAATCCGCCCACCCCTCCGGTTTTTCGTAGATAACTCCAGATTTTACTGGCCAATATACACGATTGTTTGTGTACCTGCTTATAAATGACCAGCATGTCGTTTAAAGTAAGAAAAATGAAAATCGACCATAAAAATTTCAAGCTAGGGGTCGCTAGTCAAAAATTTTATCGGCATCAGATCACAAATATCAGCGCTGATGTGCTTCCCGTATATTGGCAAAAGGGAAGTGTTCTTGGCAAAACTAGCGACTTGTTTGGTGTACATTATTATGTTATATTGCTTCAAAGTCATTTCAGGTCACCGAGGTCAAGTCAGGTCAAGTTTATGACAGGCTAACACACGAACTGGAGGGGATGGCGAAATCCGCCCACCCTCCAATTTTTTCATGCATAACTCCATATTGTACTAGCTGATACACACCATGTTTTGTGTACCTACTTGGAAATGTCCGGCACATTGCTTAAAGTAAGAAAAATGAAAATCGGCCGAGAACTTTTCAAGCTAGGGGCCGTTAAAATAAAAATAATTCGCAGCGCCAGATCACAAAAATCGGCGCTGATGCCTTTCCGGTATATTGGCAAAAGGGAACTATTCTTGACAACAATAGGGACTTGTTTGATGCATATTGTTATGCTATATAATTTAAAAGTCATGTTAGGTCGCCAAGGTCAAGTCAGGTAAAGTTTATGATAGGCTAATAGAGCCAAACTTGGTCAACTGGAATGTTGTCAAAAAG
Source organism: Imbricaverruca yamaguchii (assembly GCA_034440575.1). Taxonomy (NCBI): domain Eukaryota; kingdom Metazoa; phylum Arthropoda; class Thecostraca; family Neoverrucidae; genus Imbricaverruca; species Imbricaverruca yamaguchii. Next base: position 9,801 of record JAOTOL010001335.1, read on the forward strand.
GCAAATGACTGTCATGCAACTGATGTCACTTTACATGTTACTCCCTACACATCCCAAAATATACTGTGTCATTGTGTGCCGAAGCATTTCCATACTTTATTCATGTATTTCACTCCTTTCTTTGCAAAGTCAATTATGCTGAACCTCCCAACGGAGCAGTCGGGTGGTCAGCCCGGTTCTGGTAACTGGAGCAGGTATTGACCTGCTAAAGTGCTCCTACATAGGTGACCTGAGGTCAAATGGCAGATCTAGCATCTGTATTGGATCATTTGTAATGTCCATAACATCATTAATGCCAATTGAGCACTTAAACACAATAATAGCGATCCATAACACTGAGAAGCCAATTCATGCACAACCAGAACATTTTTCTCTTATGACCTCATTTGACCTTGAAGATATTGACCTAAGGTTATGAAATTTGCATACAGTAGAGTTCTCTGTGGTGCCCATCCACCCTGCGAATTTCATTGCTCTAGCCTCAGTAGGAGCTGAGATCTTAGAGGGGGTGGAATCCACCCCCTTCAGTGTGCCTAATTTTCTAAGGCCCTCCATGGTGCATGTTAAGTGAGATGTCAAAATCACCATGGAAGCAATGCTATTTATAATCATGTAAGTCTTGCAAACCTAGTTTAAGATAATTGCATACATATGACTGTTCCAATTTTGCATATTCTGAAAGGTGCATTCTCTGGAGATAATGATACCAACAATAATTATGCAAACACCTATGCTATAAACTGGCATTGTTTAGCAGTGCATCATAGATAATCTCTTCACCTGAAATTTCACTAAGGGATGTTCTTCATCATGATCCAAGATATGCTGCAGTGGGCAAAATATTATGATGCTTGTGAATGGGATACAGTTACAGAAAAGACATGCAGACTTCACAAACATGCACCAAGAAGCATGATGGTAGTACTTCTTTCACAAGGATGTCAATTCAGTGTGTATTAAGTGACATTTACACCCTGTTCCATGAATAATTTAACTTTTTCAACACTCCCAACAATCATGTTGCTGAAGTTGATGACTTAGCCTCAGATGTGTAACTTTATTAAAAGCTTTGCTAGTTTTAAATGAGGTTTGCAACATCCATCCTTGGATGTTGTAGAGATCTTCAAGATAAAAATGCACATTGAGAAATTCAAGATCAAATTCTGTGTTGAGTATCCCTTAAAAGACTGTGCCTATCAAGATGGTGGTGGTTATTGATTTTGGCAAAACATTGACCACTGAGTCATGTAGTGTCACCAATCTCTCACCTTGATTGGTCATGGGTGAAGAGTAGCAACAGGTGAGACTCAAACCCACAATCTTTCCATTGTGATGATGATGATAATGATGATGATAGCACAATGTCTATAGCATGCCTTGTAATACAGTCCCAATGTTGTTTTTGGCAATGTAGGTGTCCTCAGGGACTTCAACTAGCACTTATGTTTGCCTATGGAATGGACCAGGCAAGACCTTTCATCTCATTTGAGGACTAGACATTGAAGCACTAGGCATTTGAGCACTAGGCATCTCCATTTTGCAGTTTTTTACAACCTGCCTTTTTAGCATATAGCTTATAATCTGGTGTCTGGACTCGCCATGCTCCCTGGTTCCAAGGTGGTTCTCTACCAGATGCTAACTTTTCTCATCTTAACTCACTCAACCTTGATGATTGGAATTTTAGTTCACACCAAATTGCAGCACATCCAAATCCAAATAGCACCACATTGTGGCAGATCCAAACTGTGGAGTAATAGTCTTCCCTTAGGCTGAATGACAGATCAATGACCACAAAAAGATGTGGTCTGCATCTGTTACTTAGATTATTGTTCATAGTTGTGACAATTCCATATTTCTGTTGCAAAGAATGATCCTGGTATTCTGTCAATGCAAGCAGATTATATTCATTTGACATGAGGATGTTGTTCACCATCAAATATATGGATCAAGTGGATAACCTTACTCAAAGATTTACCACTCACACTTTCTTTATATCAACAGTGCATCTGAGTCGCCATCAGCAGACCACCAGTCAGCTATTGGTGACATTACTCAAATGTACACACACATCCAGCCAGGTGCAATGAATAACCCCCACAGAATCACCAGGGATATCTCCAAGGGGGTGAAAACATAACCTAGCCTAACCTAAACCTTCTGGGAGCTTGTCTGGGTATGTTTGATGTCACCATCAGCCGACTGGCTGAGTAAGCTGATGATGGCTTGCATACATTGTATATTTATTGGCTGGTTCTCACCAAACTTTATGCACAATCACAGCTAATGGCTCCACCCACTGTTTTGGTGGAGGGCTGAGGGATTGGGAAATGTCCTGAGTGGTGCTAGTGTTGAACCCAGGACCTTTAGTACCCAGAGCTCAACACCTTAACCATTAGGCCATTGTTGAATACATTGTTGAGATAAAGGAAATGTGGATACATTGTTGAGATAAAGGAAATGTGATGGCTCTATGAATACTGAGCAAGTGTGCCATGACAACCTCCAGTGAAAAAATCACAATTGGACCCCGCTCTTCTGATGGTGAAGCTTTTGCTCCACTGGAGGAAGATGGCAGCATAAAAATACCCACTGGGTTTGACAGGAATGACCTGTGGATGTTTGTGAAGCCACAGAAACAAACCCTGTAACTATTTTTTGTACAAAATGAAAGCTCAACACAAAATTAGCTTTTCACACTGCACACAAAAGTTCATCCAATCGCTAATTAAACTACAATATTCTGTTGAGCAAGACCATATTACATGATACGAGTTGTGTGCACAAAGCTTAAACCAACTTGATGCACAGACTAAAGGTAAGACATTACAATTTACCATTAAACTGACACATATACCAAACTAAAATCACAGCTAAAATTACTTAACACAACTACCTACAATAGTAATTGCAATGTTCATCACATGCGCACTCCGAAAATGTAGTGAATAAATTTTGAAGAATTATAAGTAAACATTGTACTTTATTCGGAATTGGTTAACTCCTACCGCTAAATAACATTCCATTCAGATATACATCCATTAAAGATCCGGAAAAGGACGAAAATCAGCCTCATACTAACACAAGCAGCAACTCCGCAAACCACATGGTAAAAGGGGGGAGAAAAAAGTAAGTTAGGGATAAAAAAAGGGGGCCAAGAGAACTATCCAAGGTTGTTGAAATGGAACGTTCATTGAAGTCACTTGCTACCAAAACAAGTGTTCATTGTATCATTACTGACGTCATATAAATAAGTATTCGTTAGTTCCTCGTGAGTGCTGTAAATAAGATAGGAAGTGAATAACATTGAAATCATTATAGAAGCCAACAATTATTATTCAAATCTGACACACGGCCGATCGTTTGGTGAAATTTACCCAGGGTCACGAAAGTCCAAACGGCACGCCTCCGGCATACGGCCGTTCGTTTGGTGAAGGTGTCATTGGAATCGACCCAGCGGTTACCGAGATCGGCCATGTCGGTGAGCCTAAAACTATGGTTTTTCTGCGATCTCGTGACCTTTAACCTGACACAGGGTCACGAAAGTCCAAACGGCACGCCTCCGGCATACGGCCGTTCGTTTGGTGAAGGTTTCATTGGAATCGACCCAGCGGTTACCGAGATCGGCCATGTCGGTGAGCCTAAAACTATGGTTTTTCTGCGATCTCGTGACCTTTGACCTGACCCAGGGTCACGAAAGTCCAAACGGCACACCTCCGGCATACGGCCGTTCGTTTGGTGAAGGTTTCATTGGAATCGACCCAGCGGTTACCGAGATCGGCCATGTCGGTGAGCCTAAAACTATGTTTTTTTCTGCGATTTCGTGACCTTTGACCTGACCCAGGGTCACGAAAGTCCAAACGGCACGCCTCCGGCATACGGCCGTTCGTTTGGTGAAGGTGTCATTGGAATCGACCCAGCGGTTACCGAGATCGGCCATGTCGGTGAGCCTAAAACTATGGTTTTTCTGCGATCTCGTGACCTTTAACCTGACACAGGGTCACGAAAGTCCAAACGGCACGCCTCCGGCATACGGCCGTTCGTTTGGTGAAGGTTTCATTGGAATCTACCCAGCGGTTACCGAGATCGGCCATGTCGGTGAGCCTAAAACTATGGTTTTTCTGAGATTTCGTGACCTTTGACCTGACCCAGGGTCACGAAAGTCCAAACGGCACGCCTCCGGCATACGGCCGTTCGTTTGGTGAAGGTTTCATTGGAATCGACCCAGCGGTTACCGAGATCGGCCATGTCGGTGAGCCTAAAATTGTGTTTTTCTGCGATTTCGTGACCTTTGACCTGACCCAGGGTTACGAAAGTCCAAACGGCACGCCTCCGGCACACGGCCGTTCGTTTGGTGGAGGTTTCATTGGAATCGACCCAGCGGTTACCGAGATCGGCCATGTCGGTGAGCCTAAAACTATGGTTTTTCTGCGATTTCGTGACCTTTGACCTGATCCAGGGTTACGAAAGTCCAAACGGCACGCCTCCGGCATACGGCCGTTCGTTTGGTGAAGGTTTCATTGGAATCGACCCAGCGGTTACCGAGATCGGCCATGTCGGTGAGCCCTAAATTGTGTTTTTCTGCGATTTCGTGACCTTTGACCTGATCCAGGGTCACGAAAGTCCAAACGGCACGCCTCCGGCATACGGCCGTTCGTTTGGTGAAGGTTTCATTGGAATCGACCCAGCGGTTACCGAGATCGGCCATGTCGGTGAGCCTAAAACTATGGTTTTTCTGCGATCTCGTGACTTTTGACCTGACACAGGGTCACGAAAGTCCAAACGGCATGCCTCCGGCACACGGCCGTTCGTTTGGTGAATGTTTCATTGGAATCGACCCAGCGGTTACCGAGATCGGTCATGTCGGTTAGCCTAAAATTGTGTTTCTGCGATTTCGTGACCTTTGACCTGACCCAAGGTCACAAAAGTCCAAACCGCACGCCTCCGGCACACGGCCGTTCGTTTGGTGAAGGTTTCATTAAGATCGAACCAGCGGTTGCCGAGATCAGCCATGTCAATAATTCCAAAATTATGTTTTTCTTCAATTTGGTGACCTTTGACCTGACCCAAGGTCACGAAAGTCCAAACGGCACGCCTCTGGCACACTGGCGATCGTTTGGTGTAGGTTTCATGAAGATCGAGCCAGCGGTTGCTGAGATGGTCCATGTCGGCGAGATGGTGTCGGTCAAACCGTGTCGGTGAGATGGTGTCTGTTTTTTAGTCCTTCCCTAATCTTGCCATGATTTCCATACTTCACAGAATGGCCTAGTGGGTGGATAGAAAGATACCATCGTAGGCACTTCGACTATTGGTGATAACTTCCTACCTACTTGAGTACCTATTATTGTGCATGAGGTAAGTTTTACACACAAGTGGGTAGGTAAGAGAAGTTTTACACACAACTGTTAAATGAGGGAAGCATTAGATTTGGTTAGGTTTCCTTCGTTAATTTTCATAATTATTCAGCATGGGCCTGGAAGTGGGACAGACCCATATGTGCAATGCTATAAGTAAAAACCAAGCAAATATTTATCATACATATCTTGTGGTAAATGTGTGGTTAGATGGGTTTCAAAAGCAATGCTTTTTTGGTGCTACATGAACAATGCAGATAATGTGCCCCAAAGTCCAAATAACAAGCTAACTAGCCAATGCAATGTTTATGAATATTGCTAATCTGACATATTGCTGAATATTGCTATTCAATTTGAAGTATTGCTATTTACTCAAATACATACTTATAGGAATGGGAAGCACAGCAACACTGAAAATGTGCTTGGAGTTTGGGATGAGTTTGAGATGAAGTGACTAGCTGGGAGAGCAAATTCCTGCTGTAAAACCACCCATGGTGACCAGTAGTGGGGTCTACAAGACCAACTGCAAGGAACTATGTTAACTGATAAAATAAGCAGCAAAGTTGTAGCACTCAAATATCAGATACTTGGTAATTGAAGCCTAGAGGTTCTTACGCAATATTAGAGCAAATACTACCAACTGTGTAGAATGCTGAAAGTAGGCATGCTGGGCATGGATGGCCAAGTGGTTAAGGTGTTGGGCTCTGGGTACCAAAGGCCCTAAGTTTGACACTTGTGCCACTCAGGATATTGCCCAATCCTGTGGCCCACCAGCAAAGCAGTGTGGGCAGTGCCATTAGCTGTGGACGTGCATGAAATGTGTTTTGAACCACCCAATAAACAACAAGAAGGTAGGCATGCCCAAGTGAGGGATATGACTGGCCATAGGGCAATCTCAGAACAGGGTTAAAATATTGGTTTTTTGATTAGGTGTAAGATGTTGAAATGAGCATAGCAAGATGTCAAAATTTGACATGTAATTAGTGTAATTTAAAATGTTTTTGATGTCTTTCAGACAGAAATTTGAGTTAATGGTGTAGGTGATTATGACTGGACCTTTATCATTTGTTTCAAGATTCATAATTTAATAAAAGATGCAAATCAGTATAATGATAAAAATAATTATGATGAACTGGTATTGTATCCCATATCACATAGGTGATCTCTTTACCCGAAATTGCATTGCAAAATGTTTGTGTAATGCCATTCCATATTGAGGACATGCACATGCTATTTATAAACAAAATACTGTTACAAAGGAGACATAAATACTTCATACCAATGAGTAGGATGCTGATACTTCTTGGAGAAGGATGTCGATTGAGTGTTCAGAAACTGGTATATTCAGAAAGTGGAATAATTTATCACTGAGCAACTTTGATAAGCCTGCATATTGTATTCAGTGCAGAGCTTCATTGCTTGCTGAATAAGGACTAAGGAGTGCTGGATGATGCTGGGTCTCAGGATACTGGGTAGACTATCTGAAAGAGAAGAGGCTCTGTGATATGGTTTCAGAAAATTTCCTGATCAGAGATCATTGGTGCCATGGCATATTTGAATTGTTAAAGGGCATCAGGATGTTTTTAGTTGAGTTCATGTTGGTTTCATAATCAGCAGCTAGTAAGCAAGGATATCACAAAAGCCATAGACAGGGAGGTCTATTGAACTTTCATTAGGTGGTATTTTCCACCCATCTTCTTGAAAAATTTCACACTGTCTCAGAAAGAGCTATATGCTAAGGTTATCGATGTTAGGAACTTGTTGATAGCTTTAGGATAGGTAGCATTCCTTGTATAATGTTCCTGATTTTTCTTTTTTCGCTCATCTCACAAACTTATCCAGCTTAGCATAAGCTTGTCATATTGGCTGTTTGTAGAACTGGTAGAGTAGTTATTGAGCACTCTGATCACCCTAAATATTCATCACCCTAAGGTACCAACCCATGCTATCCATGACTGCACATGCACATATTCATATGTGTATGTATGCATAGCATGCACTTACATACACATGCATAATACCTTTGTACATTTGTACCTTGTGAAGTGGCATATGAGCGGGCCTCTTTTGAAAGCTGAAATTGTTGATAAGAAGTAGGTTGTGTAACGAAAAATGATCCAAAAGTTTGTTGTGGATTATTATTTGCATTAATTCTGCATTGGTGTTGAATTAAAAAGTCATGAAGTGTTTTGACTTCATTAGAGCCACAAGGACCCATTCAATAAGGTTGAGTGTGTAAAGTGAAGATGTGATATACCTGGGTAAAAAGGCACTTGTTGCCCTCAACACTCTTCACTCTCAGGACATTTCCCAATCCTGTGGCTCACCAACAAAACTGTGTGGGTGGCACTATTAGTTGTGATCATGCACAAAGTTCTTTGTGAAATACCAAATAAACAAACAAAAAACATCACCCCAACCAATACCACATCCCAAACTCAAAAGCAACCATCCAACATCCCACACACCATAAAGACATAAAGACATAAAAGATCAGTGCAACTCTGAGCCACAAGGGCCCTTCTTGGTTGCACTCTGTACACTGAACCAGTTGCCCACCAAATCTGCCAATCAGCCCTCCCTGTAATACTGAAAAGCAAGCCCTCTATTCTTATAATGATTGTCTATGCTGTTTTTAAAGATGTTCAATGTTCTGCTACTGACGATGTTTTCTGGCAGCTGGTTCCAGTGTTCCACTACCCTGTTGGTGAAGAAAGTTTGCCTTAACCTTGTTCTGCTGTGGTTAATTTTAATTTTGAATTTATGACCTCTAATTGCATCATTTCTGTTAAATTCAAACATTTCCCCAAGGTATCCCCTCTCCAGACCATTTACAAATTTAAAGACCTCGATGAGATCTCCTCTCAGCCTTCTATATCTAAGTGAAAACATATTCAATTTCTTCAATCTTTCCTCATACCCCAGGTTGCTTATTCCATTAACCATTTTTGTAGCCCTCTTTTGTACTCTCTCTAAAAGCCAACAATCTTTTTCATAGCTAGGAGACCAAGCCTGGATGCAGTATTCCAAATGTCGCCTGACGTATGCACAGTACAGCTTCCTGATCACTTCCTCACTTCTGTATGATACATTCCTATTTATTGCCCCGAGCATTCTCAGTGCCTTCTTCCTGGCTTCCTTGGTCTGTTCTGATGCCCCCAATTTTGTGTTTAGAATAATGCCTAAATCCTTCTCCTGTTGAGTCACTGATAGCACTTGGCCACCCATCAAGTATGGAGCCTTCATATGCTGCTTACCTACATGCATGATTTTGCACTTATCAAAGTTAAATTTCATTTGCCATTCTTCGGACCACTTCACAAGTTCGTCTAAGTCTTTTTGCAGCGAGATATGCTCATCCTGACCTGTTATTGCCCTAAAGACCTTCAAATCATCTGCAAATTTCAAAACTTTACTGCTTAGGCCACTTTCAATGTTATTTACAAATATAATGAACAGTAATGGCCCTAGTACTGACCCCTGGGGGACTCCACTAAGAACATTTTGCCATGATGACTTTGTACCATTTAGCATCACTCTTTGCTGTCTATCTGAAAGCCACAACTCTATCCATTTTAAGATGCTACCTGCAATACCATGGGACTGAAGCTGTATCATTAACCGTTTATGGGGTACCTTGTCAAAGGCCTTACTAAAGTCAAGATATGCTACATCAACCTCATTTCCCTGATCAAATTGTTCTGTGGCGAAGTTCAAAAAGTCCAAGAGGTTTGTGAGACACGATCGTCCTTTTCTAAATCCATGTTGAGTATCTTGAATCAATCTGCTACCTTCCAGATAACTAACTATTCTATCCTTGATAATTGATTCGAGTACCTTGCAGACTAGGGATGTGAGACTTATTGGCCTATAGTTTTCAACTTTCCCTCTTTCTCCTTTCTTGAAAATAGGAACTACATTTGCCCTTTTCCAATCGGTTGGAATTTCATTATGTGAAACTGATCTACAAAATATTATACTAAGTGGAAATGCCAGTTCCTTTTCAGTTTCCCGCAACACCCTAGCATAAATATCATCAGGTCCTGCTGCCTTATTTGGCTTTATTTTCCTGATATGATTGTAAACAACATCACTACCAATGAAATCAACATCATTTGTCAGATCCCATGTATCTGAACTATGGTGTACGGTCGGCAGATTGGTCATATCTTCCAATGTAAACACTGATTTGAACTGCTTGCTCAGCTCCTCAACCATCTCACTATCCTCACCCAATGTAGTCCCGTTTACTTTCAGTGGACCAATTGTGTTAGAAACTTTACTCAGCTTGTAGAAACTAAAGAACTTTTTACTGTCCCCATTACAGTTTCTAGCTAAATCCAGTTCCTTTGCTCGCTTTGCTGCTCTGGTTTTTTGCTTCACAGTGTCTCTAGCTTTTCGATACGCCTTTAGATTAATGACATTTGAGGCTTCTTTAAAAACTCTAAATGCAGTTTTCTTAGCCCTAATTGCTTTTATCACGTCTGGTGTAAGCCATGCTGGCTTTCCTACCCTTCTTTTGCGTCTTTGCTTTTGGGGGACATGTCTAATCTGAGTTTCCTTTAAGTAAGATTTGAACTTTTCCCACATTTCACAGGCATTTAAATTGGAGAATTCTTCTTCCCATCTGATGGCACTTAAAGCCGCTCTCATGCCGTTAAAGTCTGCTTTGTTGAAATTTGGAACCTTTACCAAATTATCCTTGATAGTTTCCCCTACATGTGCCTTGAATCTAACTATGGTATGGTCACTTTTTCCCAGAGTTTCGCCTACAGTCAAGTCTTGAACCAAGTCACTTAAATCCGAGAATACAAGGTCCAAGAATGAACCATGCCTGGTAGGTTCCGATACAAACTGGTGTAAGAACAGGTCCTCTTCAAGGCATTTCCTGAACATTTTGCATGATGGGGAGCCAACACCAGCATTTTCATAACCTTTTAGATTAAAGTCACCGAGAATAAGGCACTTCCTCTTAAAGTTTCTACTGATTTCCTCACAAATCACCTTGTCAAGCTCCAGTTGCTGAGAATGTGGCAGGGTTCCTGATCGGTAGAAAGCTCCTATCCTAAGAGTATTGCTGTTGCCTTTTCCCACAGTGACATCAAGCCAAATGGACTCCACAGACACATTTTTATCCCCACCTGCTACTTTTTGAGAACTAAATAAGCTATTCACATAGAGCATTACACCACCCCCTTTCATTGCTGGACCCCTATTGCACGAAAACATATTGTATCCCTGGATCTCATAGTCCTGTAAGTTATCTCCAAAATATCCTTCACTGACCCATGCCTCCGTAATGCAAACAAAATCCGGTTCCTCCTCAGCAACATAACACTTGAACTCATCAAATTTGGAACGGATACTCTGAGCATTAAACATCATACACTTAACAAATGCTCCATAACCACCTTTGGCTTTTTCATATTGAGGAGTTCTTTTATCACTAGATGAACTATAACTCTGTCCCCTTGAGTTGCTGCTGTCCCTATTTGCAGACTTTGAGGTTCTATTGCCTTGGCTTACACTATTGGAATATTCCTGAGTTGGCAATGCAATTTCATCCCTCCCCACCCCATTTCCTAGTTTCCCTGAAGGACATGCTCATATACTTTGCCTAACACATGGACCCCCTTCTCAGAAAAATGCAGGCCATCCTTCTGATAGAGGTCCCACGATGCATAAAACCTGCTCCACTCGTCTACAAATGTAAAACCTAGCTCCTGGCAGAGCTTTCCTACCCTGGTGTTAGCTGCCAGTGCCCTAGAGCTCCACTCAGGGGAGGCTCTAGCCCTAGGCAAAATTCCTGTTACAAGCACTCTATTGGTACCCTTCAGGGTGGCCAGAAGGGCCCTGTACTCCCGCAGAAGCTCCTCGCTCCTAGTATGACCTATGTTATTTACCCCCTACATGCACTATGACTGTGTTAAACTGGTGATCACTGGTGACCTGTGCCACCGCAGTTACCAGGTCCTTCACCTTGGCACCAGGCCTGGTGATGCACCTCCTGTCCCTCCTACCTTTACAAAATACCCGCTCTAAATGACGCACACGAGAGTCTCCTAGGACCAGCACTGACTCCTTACTACTGCTATCCTGGGGGCAGTCATCTAATGCCTGGAACATATTTGCTGTTACTATGCCTGCCCGCTGGGCTGGTCGGCTACACTTCCTCCCGCTCCTACCACCTGCCACCTGCCACTCACTGACCCTTTCCTTAGGTTCGCGTCTCCAAATCCTCCACCCCCTGACCTCATGCCACTTCCCCTCCTGTGACCTACCAGAACTACCCCTCCTCTGTTCACTATTAACACTATTAACACTCCCCTCTTGAGAGATCCCAGCCACCTCCACAGTAGGGGAAACCTCAGCTACCTGGTGGCCTGCGACCACCTGGGCATATGATGTCCCTGCTACGGATTGACCCCTTGTTGCTTTATCTTGCCTACCCTGTGCAACAAGGGCAGCCTTGAGGTTGGAAACCTCTGCCTTAAGGGTCCTAATTTCTTCCTCTAGTGCCTGCATCCTGGTCGAAACCATCCTAAACGCTGCAGCTTATGCCTAGATTTAGATTCAAATTAACTTGCTAAATTAACTTGCTAAACAACCGACAAAAAAGCTAACTATCATTCACTATAAATCGCTACCTCCTATACTGTCAGTTAAATATCTGAGTGCCTCAAGAAAAGCAGAAACTATTAAACAATTGTTTGTTTTTGTTTGTTTTTGTTTTCTTTTTAAATAAATTAAATAACTAAACAAGATGTCTAATCAGATTGTCTTCCACACAAGTAGACAACTATATAAATATCCCTTTGATATCACTTATGGCTAGACAGAAAAATGAACAGTCACACAGCACTTATGAATACCCCCAACTTACTACTAATTAAGCTATCTTAAACTTCAAAACCAAACACACTTGCTAAACAACCGACAAAAAAGCTAACTATCATTCACTATAAAGCGCTACCTCCTATACTGTCAGTTAAATATCTGAGTGCCTCAAGAAAAGCAGAAACTATTAAACAATTGTTTGTTTTTTTGTTTTGTTTTGTTTTTTTTTAAATAAATTAAATAACTAAACAAGATGTCTAATCTAATTGTCTTCCTCACAAGTAGACAACTATATAAATATCCCTTTGATATCACTTATGGTTAGACAGAAAAATGAACAGTCACACAGCACTTATGAATACCCCCAACTTACTACTAATTAAACTATCTTAAACTTCAACACCAAACACACTATGCACACCAAAAAAATAAATAAAGTATGTTAGGATAGTATGAATGTTGTCTAATGTACTTATGAAATCTACACACTTGTAATATCTCCTACTACAGAAATCGAAGCGTCGAGAACACGCCGAAGCCACGAGGCCTCCCTTTGGCGCACACAAGATGGCGTCCTGCGGCGTCGCTAGGTTAATATAGTATAGTTTGCGTGCTACGAAAATGCTTATAAGATAAAACCTAATGAAATATAATAAGAGAAGTAATTGCTAAGCACCTATCCACAGCTTAGACTAGAGTACTGCCCTGTTCTGCAGCGACTTATCTGGAAACCTGGAGCTCGGGGGCGCGTCCTTCCACCTTGAGAGCTGGCGGCAAACTGAACCACTCAATACATGTTTAACTTACCTGTTCAGCCATATTCCACATCTTATTGTCACTAAGTATGTTCATCCCCCACAGAGGATTTCTTCTTTGAGGGGTCTACACTTCTTTGGATGCATATTGTCATGGGTTGTATCAAGCACATTATGTGATTCATGAATCCTGATTTGCTGTTGATTAACTATTTGTGGAGTATACAGTATGTACTTGTATGATGACCTTCCATTGAATGATGTGAAATTTGATGGCTCAACTATTTCAGGTACAACCCATGGCCACATGTACCCACATAGGAGTATATGGTACAATCCATGGTCACATGTACCCACAGAGGAGTATATGATACAATCCATGGTCACATTTACCCTCAGAGGAGTATATGGTACAATCCATGGTCACATGCACCAACAGAGGAGTATATGGTACAATCCATGGTCACACGCACCCACAGAGGAGTACATGGTACAACCCATGGTCACATGTACCCACTGAGAAGTACATGGTACAACCCATGGTCACATGTTCCCACAGAGGAGTACATGGTACAATCCATGGTCACATGTACCCACAGAGGAGTACATGGTACAACCCATGGCCACATGTACCCACAGAGGAGTATATGGTACAACCCATGGTCACATGCACCCACAGAGGAGTACATGGTACAACCCATGGTCACATGTACCCACAGAGGAGTATATGGTACAACCCATGGTCACATGTACCCACAGAGGAGTACATGCAAATACTTTCAAGTAGATTGGGATTTCTATGCTTTTTTGGGATGGTATGCCTATTAATTACAATTACTGAGAATATCAAACACACAATGTTTGCATTTGTGTGCATAGTGTTTTGCTTTGTTTGCTCTGCTGGATCTGGTGCCACTGTGTTGTCTCATGTCTACCTTCTTGCCACACAGAACCATGGATTCCAGTGACAAGCCACCACCCTACTCAGCGGTGTCTCCGCCAGGGCAAGAGTACCATCCAGAAATGAGAGGTAGGCACAGGGATCATGAGTGCCACATTGAATTGGTGTTGTCCCTGCTTTGTGTTTGAACTTGTTCACTTGGGGCCAAAGCTGGGCAGCTGGAGCAGGGAAGACCATCCTGAACACTTATATGATGAGTATAGTGCAACATTGTAGAAATTGCATTACATGGCTGACTAGTACCAAAGCCCGACCAAATGTGTTAAATGCTGTTGGCTGTTAGGCGAAACACAGATTGGGCAAGTGTGGCATGTTGCACTTCCATTTAGGTTGCTGTTGGACACAATGCTATGGTACTTTGTGCTATGCCATGAGGATATGATATGTGGGGGAGTTGTGCCTGTGGAGAATATAGCAGATGATGTGCCAGAGAGTATTGCCAAACCCATGTGAAGTGCATCAATGTTGTCAAATTGTGTCAAATTGTGTCAAATTGTGTCAAGTTCATGTGAGGCATGACATGCCATGAAGCTCTAAATGACCCTGAGTGGTGGCCATTCATCTTCATTCTATCCAAATCCTACCACACACATGTGTGGGAGTTATCCTGAGCTGAATTATCACTGAATATCACTGAATTAGCAGTGCTGCCAAACCCCCCTTGATTCAGTGATGCATATGGCACACCAGTTATGCTTAGATGGCAATAATGTTATTGTTGTGCATTGAGGTATGCTCAAGTTAATCCATTCAATATAGGTTTATTTGATGGGAATGAAGAATCGCGCTGTGTCGTGGCACCATATTCAATCTCACCTCACTTCCCCCAAACCGTCCCACCACACCACACCACGCCACTTCCACTACGCCCATTTTGCCCCATAGTTCTCCTTGACCCACCACGTCCCACTCGTCTGCATATCTCGCCTCAACTCACCAAATGAGCGTGCTGTCCTTATGACGCGGAAGGTATGCATGACTATTCTGTGGCCCTTTTACCAAAGAACCTATCCAAGTTCTCGCAAAGTGCCACAACAAATGGTCCGGTCTAAGTGAACAGAGCTGCTGCAGGTTCTTGTAACCTGTAGCCGGCTGTGTGTGCACCGGCTCAGGAGTTAAACAACAGAGATTCAGCGAGTGCGCCGCTCTCCGATCGCACCATTGGGCGCCGGACGTTGGGTGCCGTTGCCGGGCTGGCGCCAAAACACCCGTCCGCGACCGAAAGGTCGTGGTCTCGAGCCCCGTCTGTCGCCACCTTTCACCCGCGATCAATCGCCGTGAGAGATATTCACCGCGATGGATCCGAGATCGTGACAACGAACATCCCTTACCGCAATTTCATGCGAAGGGACTACCTATGATGTGCTATCTTATACAATGTCAGTTTATAGCATAGGTGTCTGTGTTGTTATCGTTGATATCGGTGTCCCCAAACTAGTTACTTCTCGAAACATGCAAAGCGGGAACAGGGGTGTGTGCGCAAGTGTCTCAAAGCAGGGTTCGCAGGACCTAACCAGTGCCGCCAAACAGTGATACATTATTGGTGAGATAGGCTGGTTCAAACCAATTTCCGAGCACTGAATCAACATCTTTCCCAAGGAAGCATCGGCATCGTGCTTCTTGTATGGTTAAAGCGAGCACATATAAGGATTTTTGCCACCTGGTCTATTGTACAATGCCAGTTGATGACAGGAATTTGCATCGTTTTCGTAAATGTATACATCCCAATATTGTGTACCATTCAAAACAAACGAAAAGGTACAGTAGAGTACGGAAAGAGTACAATAAGATACGATATCCTCTCAACACTGAGCTTGAAATGTTATACAGTATATAGAGTAGCTCGCATCGACATCTCACACCCGACGAAGAGCCATTATTTTGACAGTGCCGCCAACCGTTGCAGGTCCCGCCCACCCGGGGGCCGGGCCGCAGTACGCCGCCACGCCGGCCTACCCTGCCGCCGGCGCCGTACACCAGCAGCAGCAGCAGCCCTACAGCCCGTACCAGCCGGTGCAGACCCAGCCGTCTGGCCGGCCACCAGCGCCGCCCAGCGGCGACCCGCGCAACTACGGCAGCGTCACATACGTCACGCAGACGGTGCCCGCTCACGAGGTCATCATCGTCGGCGGCTGTCCCGCCTGCAGGGTACGTCCTTGTGTTGGAGGGTGTCCTGCAGGGTATGCCGGTGTGTTGGAGGGTGTCCCACCTGCAGGGTACGTCCGTGTGTTGGAGGGTGTCCTGCAGGGTATGTCGATGTGTTGGATGGTGTCCCACCTGCAGGGTACGTCTGTGTGTTGGAGGGTGTCCTGCAGGGTATGTCGATGTGTCGGCGGCTGTCCCACCTGCAGGGTACGTCCGTGTGTCGGAGGGTGTCCCTCCTGCAGGGTACGTCTGTGTGTTGCAGGGTGTCCTACAGGGTATGCCGGTGTGTCGGAGGGTGTCCCTCCTGCAGGGTGCATCCGTGTGTTGGAGGGTATCCTGCCTGCAAGATATGTCAGGGTGTCGGATGATGTTCGGATATCCTGTCTGTAGGGTATATCGGTGTGTCGGAGGTTGTCTCACTCTGCAGGGTATGCCGGTGTGTCAGAGGGTGTTCTGCCTGCAGGGTATGCCGGTGTGTCAGAGGGTGTTCTGCCTGCAGGGTATGCCGGTGTGTCAGAGGGTGTTCTGCCTGCAGGGTATGCCGGTGTGTCAGAGGGTGTTCTGCCTGCAGGGTATGCCGGTGTGTCAGAGGGTGTTCTGCCTGCAGGGTATGCCGGTGTGTCAGAGGGTGTTCTGCCTGCAGGGTATGCCGGTGTGTCAGAGGGTGTTCTGCCTGCAGGGTATGCCGGTGTGTCAGAGGGTGTTCTGCCTGTAGGGTATGCCGGTGTGTCAGAGGGTGTTCTGCCTGCAGGGTATGCCGGTGTGTCAGAGGGTGTTCTGCTGAGGGAGGGGTGTAGAGGGTGTTCGCCTGCAGGGTATGCCGGTGTGTCAGAGGGTGTTCTGCCTGCAGGGTATGCCGGTGTGTCAGAGGGTGTTCTGCCTGCAGGGTATGCCGGTGTGTCGGAGGTTGTCTCACTCTGCAGGGTATGCCGGTGTGTCAGAGGGTGTTCTGCCTGCAGGGTATGCCGGTGTGTCAGAGGGTGTTCTGCCTGCAGGGTATGCCGGTGTGTCAGAGGGTGTTCTGCCTGTAGGGTATGCCATGTGTATCTCACGTGACTGTTCCTACGTTGGTGGATCAGAAGGGGCCGGTGCTGACAAGTGTGCATTTCTCCGATCGGAGACGGCGCCCCAGCGCCAGAAAATGGCGTCACTGGAAAGGTCCATTTGTGCCCCTCGACTAATTCATCAGTCAGTGGCGACCCACTCCCCCACCTCCACCCCAGAAAGCTCGAACGCATCACACTATCCAGCTTTTCAACGAAAGGTGCCCGTGTGACAATGACTGGCTCCTATCCTGGAGGCCCTGGCTCTTCTGCCGTCGAATATTTTCATAATCAGTATCGCCGCGCCTGGGAAATGACATCTTCTTAACGGGTGCTCGCTAGATGTTTAATCTGCGCCCAGCCGGAGGCCAATCCCCAAGAAGAACGATTGAGAAAACTGACACGGCATGTGGAAGACATTCCTGATGTTGCTTGTTGTTGTTACTTGTTGATGTTATGTTATGATGCCGTCCTTATTGTATATGGGAGCGAAGCGTGAGTGGCGGTATTTCCTGCAGATCGGTGTGCTGGAGGACGACTTCAGCTGTCTGGGAATCTTCTGCGCCATCTTCTTCTTCCCGCTGGGCATCCTGTGCTGCCTGGCGACGCGGCAGCGGCGCTGTCCGAACTGTGGCGCCATCTTTGGATGATTGCGCGAAGCGATAGTGTTTGAAGTCGCCGACAGGGTCCGACCTTTTCCAGCTGGACGGCCGACTAAGGGCGGCGGCGCCCAGACCGTGCGCCGAATGTGACGCGCGCCGTGTTTGTTTCGCACATCCGGTGTGCGAGCGTGGGCCAACTGAGACGACCGTTTGCTATTCCTCCCTGGTGTGGGGACGACAGTGATAATTTGTACGTTTTTTTGGGGTCGGCTAAATTCCGCAACAGTACTGTGCCGATGTAGGGCTGTATGTGGATGTGACGGATATTGTCTATGCAAATTGAAAACTATTGTGAATGTTTGTTGATGCGCTGATGTACGAACACTAAGTATTTAGTTTTTCTTTGGGAAATTGTCACCAACAAGATTGTATATCAGTTTCATTGCTTGTATACTACTAGTAAGTCATGATATTCATGCTATGTAAACATCGCGATGTTATTATAATGCATCCAGAATCAGTTGGGGGTCTATCATCCAATATCTTTGTATCTGTTTACGAGGTAGTTTGTATACTTGTGACTTAGTTCCAATCCCGAGTTGACCAAACATGTAGGTCAGCTCGGAGATCACAATTATCATGCATTATTTAGTAATTGGCCCAGATTGCAACCTTTCTGCACGTTTATGCTGTCTTTTGCAGTTCCATCGTTGAATTATGAATACAGATACAACTAGCTAATACGTTATGGTTATTGGTTTTTAAGACACGTCGACCGTTGATTCATGTAGCAGCTCTCGCGTCGATTGGTCGCGGTCGAAGAGTAGCGACATGTAAGGCTCGAACCCACAACCTTTCGACTGTGGGACGGGCAACTTACCCCTAGGCTAATCGTCCCCTTCTGGCATGATATGGAGTGTCGCTTGCAAATTCACACCGAGGTCGTTCGGTGTTCGCAGGGCGATGCGTTGGGGAATAATCTGTGTTCTTGAGCTTTCCTTCTACACTCTTCCTCCATTCATCGTCGAGAAAGAGTCGGCGCACGGTGTCGGAGGACTCTAGGTCGATACTCGCCGAGGGGGGCGGGGCACTCCCTCCCGGCGGTGCGACATCAGTACACTCGAGGTCGATACTCGCCGAGGGGGGCGGGGCACCCTCCCGGCGGTGCGACATCAGTACACTCGAGGTCGATACTCGCCGAGGGGGGGGGCACCCGGTGGTGCGGCATCAGTACACTCGAGGTCGATACTCGCCGAGGAGGCGGGGCACCCCATCCCGGCGGTGCGACATCAGTACACTCGAGGTCGATACTCGCCGAGGGGGCGGGGCACTCCCTCCCGGTGGTGCGACATCAGTACACTCTAGGTCGATACTCGCCGAGGGAGGCGGGGCACCCCTCCCGGCGGTGCGACATCAGTACACTCGAGGTCGATACTCGCCGAGGGGGGCGGGGCACCCCCTCCCGGCGGAGCGGCATCAGTACACTCGAGGTCGATACTCGCCGAGGGAGGCGGGGCACTCCCTCCCGGCGGTGCGACATCAGTACACTCGAGGTCGATACTCGCCGAGGGAGGCGGGGCACTCCCTCCCGGCGGTGCGACATCAGTACACTCGAGGTCGATACTCGCCGAGGGAGGCGGGGCACTCCCTCCCGGCGGAGCGGCATCAGTACACTCGAGGTCGATACTCGCCGAGGGGGGCGGGGCACTCCCTCCCGGTGGTGCGACATCAGTACATTGCCCAGCGGTCGAGTCGACCATAGCCAAGGTGTCTTGCACTGCTCTCGCTGGGATACGATATGCAGTAGATTCCCAGCAGCTCCCCCATCCCTGCACCCCAACCCCGCCGGAGAGAAACTGTCTGAATTCCCTTCCCGGGCGGTCGGATGAAGAGGCAACTGGAGACGGCTGTCACAATTATGGTAGGATATCTCGTGCGATGTCACAATTATGGTAGGATATCTCGTGCCATGTCACAATTATGGTAGGATATCTTGTGCAATGTCACATCTCACCTTTATTGCGTTATCTTTGTCAAATAATTCCCTAAGATAACTTAGGCGAGCCGACCCTGAAGCAGTTTGGGCCACGAGTGTGCGCCGCGTCTGCATTCTAACACGTCTGGACTGTAACAACCCACGCGCCACGAACGTAAGGCACCCCGGCTCAGAGACCGAGTCTCCCCGGTGGACAGTTCAGACAGGCACACAGAGCAGCCGGCGGTGTCGCGGGCACCGTGTCGAAGACGAGCCAATGTCGCGAGATCACAGCGAATAAAAATAACAATAATTCGGCCATAATCACCACCACGAGCAGGTCGAACCAGAAGTATGGGACAACCGTATTCACAGCACTCGTATCAACACGGAGCAGATGACATCTGTAGAGCCGGCATGCGCATCAGCTTGGGGCACCAGCAGCTCTGGTGAACTTCCCACTACTTTGGCACAACAAATGCGACGACTTCAACGCCCACGGCTCTGACGGCTGACCGTGCCATCGCGCTGACGTCACGGGCGAGGCGACCACGCCGCACAAGCGCGTCACACGTCACAATCGCCGTCGTTACACGTCGCCGCACACGCGGCGCACGAACTCCACGGTGAGCCGGTAGGTGTCGGCGCGGCGCGAGCGCGGCTTGCACACGCCCAGGTGGTCTTCGTCGGCCAGCACGAAGGCGCCGACGCCGGCGTGCGCCGACTCCGGCTCGACGAACAGCACGTGCCGGCCGAGCAGGCGGCGCCGCCGCGTCTCGGCCACGCTGACGCACTCGATGCGGCGGCGGCCGCACAGCGCGACGAACTCGGCGCGCAGCAGGCGCAGCTGCGGCGAGTCGCGGCGCAGCGAGTCCAGCTCGGCGGAGGGCTGCAGCAACGGCCGCAGCGGCGCCGCCACGCTGGCCAGCCGCGAGCCGGCGTGCGGACAGGCGAAGAAGAGCACGCCGCGCGTGGCGGCCAGCAGCGGCTCGCCGCCGCCGCCGCCGTCGGCCGCCAGGCGGCTCTCGTCCACCAGCAGCTGCTTGACCAGCAGGCCGCCCATCGAGTGGGTCACCCAGACGATGGGCCGGTCGCCCAGGCCGGCGGCGGTCAGCTGGCGGCGCAGCTGGTCGGCGCGGTCGGGCAGCGCGCGGCCGCGCTCGGCATCACAGCGCGGCCGCCACTCGCTCCAGGCGGTGTCGTAGTCGACCGACAGCACGCGCGGCCGCAGCGCGCGCAGATCGGCCGGCAGCCAGTCGCGCGGCCAGCACTGCGAGTACACCTCGCCGCCGGCCGGCTGACTGCCGGCTGACGCGACAGCAGACTCTGCCGCAACACCGGCCGGCGCGCCGCCCTCATCTGGCGGTGACGTCACGCATGACGCAGTCGCGGCGTCCGCCTCTGGTGCCGGCCCGTCCCGCCGCGCCGCCAGCCGCAGCAGTGGCTCCGACTGGCGACACTCGGCCACGGGCGGCAGCAGGACGCGAGCCTCGTCGTGCTGCCGCCAGGTGCGCTCGGTGCCGCCCAGCAGGCCGTGCACGAACACCACGTCGACGCCGGTGGCTGCCTCGGCCGTTACGTTGTGCGGGTGCAGCACGAGCACGCCGTCGGGCAGCGGCGAGAGCCGCCGGCCGCCCGCCGGCACAGCGCCGTCGCCGTCGTCGTCGTCGCTCGCGGTCGGCGAGGGCATGCTGAGTTGACGGCGCACGGCGCGCAGGTGCGCCCCCAGAGCCGCCAGCCAGCCGTCGAGCGCGACGGCGGCGGCCGGCAGCCGGTCCGGCTGCGCGCCATCCATCAGCTG
The DNA here is from genome assembly GCA_034440575.1 of Imbricaverruca yamaguchii. NCBI lineage: Eukaryota > Metazoa > Arthropoda > Thecostraca > Neoverrucidae > Imbricaverruca > Imbricaverruca yamaguchii. The sequence continues at coordinate 31,271 of JAOTOL010001335.1, forward strand.
CTCGGCCAGCGTGAGGTTGCGCAGCGTGTGCCAGGCGGGCAGGCAGACGCGCACGTCCGGCTCGCGGCGCCAGGCCGCCAGCAGGCCCAGCCAGCCGGCCGCGTGCAGCGGCGCGGCCGCCACGCGGCCGGCGAAGCGCGCCAGCAGCGCCGTCAGCTGCGCGTCGCGCGGCCGCGCCGCGTGCGCCGCCGTCAGCAGCGGCAGCACGCCGGCGCGCAGCATCAGCGCCAGCTGCGCGTCGTCGAGCGCGCGGCCCAGCAGTGCCGCCACGCACGCGCGCTCCGCCTCGGCCGGAGGCGTGCGCGGCGGGCGCCACGGCGCCGGCGCGCCTGGCTCGTCACAGCTGGGCGAATGCGCCGCCTCCCAGTCGGCGGGCAGCAGCTGGCGCAGCGCGGCGGCTGTGGCGAACGCGGCGCACTCGGCGCTCGGCGCCGGCAGCGACTCGAGCAGGTGGCGCAGGCGCAGGAGCACCGGCTGCGGCGAGTGCGGCGCCGGCGGCGGCTGGAACAGCCGCAGGTCGGCGGCGCGCCAGCCGGCCAGCAGCAGCGCCACGCGATGGTTCAGCCGACAGGCCAGCTGCCGACACTCGGAGTCGTCCAGGTCGCGCAGCAGGGCCAGCGCGGCCGCGCTCTGTCGGCGCAGCACCGCGTCGCTGGAGTCCAGGTGCTGCAGCGGCCATGCATGCACTTCAAGTGCGGACGGTCGTTCAGAGGTGACGCCACTGGCGGCCGCTGCTTCCACCGGTGGATGGAGGCTGGGGATGTATGTGGGCGTCGAGTCGATAACTGGAGGTGGTGGAGGGACGGTCGGCGCCGACACGAGGGACCGCCATGCGGACACACCTGCAGCTGCCAGCGGAACTGAGAAGAACAAGAGCTTCGACATTGCCCTGACATGAGGTCCTCAGGGGATTTGGTGGTGTGCCATGTCCCACGTCATTGTCCTGAAACTGAGAGGAGATAATCCTTAGTAATGCTTTCTTTCAAAGAAGCACTGTTCTGGGCTGCCAAATTTTTACCTCAGTGGGTTGCAAGGCTACAGAGCAAATTACTACCAGTCATCTGCATACTGATAGCAACATGTTGCTGTTTGTGTACAAATTTAAATTTGGGACAGGTTGGTCTACTATTCCCTCCTGGTCTACAATCATGTGGCGAGAACTGGGGGAGGGTGGTCCTGTGGATGTGGACGAGATTTGTCAAAGTATTTTTGAGAGTGCTGGTGACCCCTCAATGTTGGTCTGTACATGAGAGACTAAGCATTATAATGTTGAATGTATTTGGAGTACTAATTTTCTGACTAAATTTCTAAAATGGATATTGATTACTTATCCAAGCCATCATTATTCCTATGACATTGATTTTATTGATTATTTGTGAGTTTTATTGACTATTTGGGCTGAATGGCATACTGACTAAGTAAAAGGTCATTCAGTGCCCATGGTTATGTCATTGCATGTGTGCAGAGCTAAGGGTGAATGAAGGCATAAGTTGAAGAATTTTCAATGAAAAGAAGAAATAACACCTGAAAGCCAGCTTGGAGTTGGATTACTTAGCATAAAAAGCTAGGCTCAAAATAAAACAAATATGTGTTTCATAGCCTAGCCAAACCTTCCATGCAAACTTTTTAAGGGCAGCATTCCAAACATTTTTTTCTTCATCAAAACAAATTCTGAAGGGAAATCCTGGAGTTGCTTGATTATTTTTAAAGAAAATACTTCATTTTTTATTTACAAATTATCGTTGTTTTCTGAAAATTGTCTGACCTCCAACAAAACCATAAACTAGCCTAACTTAAGCAAGCCTAACCCATTTGTATGCTTCATGGAGGTAAAAATGTGCGTAAAACTTGTCTTGGGGCTACCTTAAATTACAATAATACCCAATATTTCAGATAAATTATTCTAAATTAATTATCCACACCTACCTCACATTCTCCCAACGTACGATACTTGCACTCAAGGTACGTTAAACACAAGCATGCACTGATTTAGAAACGATAAAAAGGGGTATCAAAATGATAGCCACACTATGATTGTTTGTCGGAAGTACATTCAGAAACGTCTCTCCCGGAAGTTTCCATATGAAGTATTCTGTCAAAATTTTCAATGAAGGTGCAATTCTTATAACAATTATTCCTCTGGTTCATCCATGTTCCTGTCACGTTGGAGAGGATCCAAGCTGTTGTTGAAAGAGGACATCCGGTCTGACAGAGAAGGCCGTGGTGCTAAGGAGTGCCGTCGGAGAAGACGTAAAGCTAATATGGAATGGACCCTGGGCCAACGGAGCATACCATTAGCAGCACAAAGGGCCCTTACCTGATCGAAGAGAGACAAGTTGCTGAAATATATGCTTCTGGAAAGACGGAGAGGGACTTGAGCTGTGAAAGAGCGCCGCTGAGACGGCGGAGAGGGCCCCGGTATGGACGTCTCCAGGGTTTGCTTTGGTTCATGCTTTTGGAGAGGGGCCAAAGCAGCGGTCCTCATGCCGGTGAAGATGCCCAGAGTCCCAGGGACGGTTCGGGCCAGACAAGAGCTTCCGATGCAGCGTTAGCTGAGTTTAAGCTCATGAGTGGGCCCAGGCTGATAAAAGACGATCAAAGGCGACAGCTCAGGAGTGGAGTGAAGGCGACAGCCGCGCCTGTCTGTCGGGCTCAAGGGGCCCTCCAGGTGATTGCCTTGAGAGACCTGCAAGGGTCCCGCAAGGCGTACAGGCACAGCTCCCTAGTTAATATATGTAGGCTAATGATTTTACCATCTGCTTGCAGTCTCCCCAAACTGCAGCTTTGATATTTCAAGTCATAGGAGCTAAATACTCTTGTAGGACTTACTGCCAAGCAGTCACCAGCAAATTTAATCTCAACAGTCCATCAGCGTCGGCTGGATAGTGTGGGAACGTTGGTCGGATAGCGGTGTGGACATGGATCTCGGCAGGATCTCCGCTGAATCTGACTCGGTTCTGGCTTGATGTCGGCATGATTGAATACACTGTTCAACCGAAACCGTCCAGACATCGACCCCACGTCGGCTGCACGTCGGCATGGACGAACATTCCACTGCCATCTGCCAACCGAACATTCGGCATGGACGAACTCGCTAGCGTCCTCCCGGCAGCGGCCCAACGTAGGGTTGAGCATCAGTCGACGTCAGATTGTTCTCAGAATGTTCAGTGGGTGGGAGGTCAGAGTACACTATGTCGAAGTTGTGTACTTTGGTCGATGTCAGAGCCAAGTTCGGACCGGTTTGGACCCATACTAGAACCTTGTGCCAGCATCCTTTGAATTTATGCCTCGTGGAGAATGCCTTTTTGATACGATCCTACCACCTCTCGGTCCGACGGCGGCCAGAGATTTTACAGGGGGATTAGTAACCCCCTGTAAAATCCAAACTAAGCGTCGCACGAAAACAAAAGAGGCGTCATCTGAAAGTGCTCGACGAGTAGGGCCCGGGTCCACCTCCAAAACAATTTCCCCCCAAAAGTGACGTTACAAGGGGAGCTAGATTTTCACGGCTATTCACGACTTACATTATGTTTTTCGCTCTGGGGAGTTCATTTTGGGGGATATATGAAAAATAAAATGTATTTGGGCTAAGGAAATGACATCGAAATGGACCAGGTCTATATTTTTCTTGCCCTCCCCCCATTTTTTTTATTTATTTCAGAAGTTTAAGTTTTCAGGTTTTCTTTAATTTTCCTTTTCCAATGGGTAGAGGAGACTGAGAAACGTTGTAAGAAGTTAACTTGCCCTAATAAAAAAATGCTCGCTTCAGCCAGAATCCTCTATTTGAAATGCAATTTGGCAAATACGCAAAATTTATATGTAGTCAAAACCCCCCAAAAATCAATAGTACGTTTTGTTGCACCCAAAAATATAAGCAAACGCTGGGAGTTTCATTCAAATATTTGTATCCGTTAAAGCATGACGACTGGTTTAACTTTTTTGGAGGTGACCTCACTTGACCTTGACTAACTCATTGACCCTAGATGACCTGACTTCAACATTTTGAAATAGCATGCCAAATTGATGTGGGAAAAGGTATGCCAAATTTGGGCGCGCTGCCGCGCACCGTTCGTCCACTATCCGAGAAAAGCCTGAGGGAGGCGGTTGAGGACCCCCCCCCGACACGGGACGGGTTAATATGCGGAACCCAACCCGACATGTGCCGATATTCCAGGTCAGTTTGCCGATGTCTGGCCGAGAGCGGCCTGACGTGGGCCGAGCGGCCGATTGTCGACATGCCGCTCACGAGACGCCGAGCTCGCCCCGACACATGCCGACAACGGGCCGATATCGGCATGCTTTCTGGGAGGGGAAGCTTAAAACGCATCCAACGGGTTGTGTGGGTTGTGGAAGACACATGCACATTGGGTGTGGTCACTACCGTAAGAATGGAACCTTTAGGAGCTATGGAGGACTGAACTTGACAAGGATGTCCCAGAGGTTGAGCCAGAGGCTGTCCCGAGGATCGGAATGGGAACCTGAGGGACTAAGGCCGTGAGGTTTGGAATTGGTTGGACCCCTGAGAGCTAAGAGAGTGTGCGAGGAATACTGGGAGCCCGCCTAGTTACTAAGTTAGGAGCCCAGGAATAGTGAAAGCCCTTGAGAGCCAGAACTGCTGTCGAGCAGGGGTGTAGTTTTGTAGCTTTTTGGAGGACGCTTACCGCCAAATGTTCGCCCTCTTCCCATAATAATTTCAGTACTTAACATGGGATCTTGTGTGGCACGACTTCCCCACCCCACCCAGATCAATTTGGTCACGCCGATTGCCTTAAAGTATTCTGCCCTTCCGACAATTTTCAGAAGCCTGCACACAGGTGTGTTGTTGTACACTTTTGTATATTTTTACTGTATACGTTGTTGTTGCTGTATACTACTGTGTATGTTACGTACCTTTGAGGTGGCAAGTGTTGTACATATATATATATATACGTCCATACATAAACAAATATATGTACACACATATATATATATATATATATATATATATATATATATATATATATATTGGAGGAATATATCTGAACCAGGTTTCCAAGTATACGTACAATGTTAAAGAAGACAGCGTGGTCTGGCTTATCTTCTTTTAAGGCACATGTTCGAATAATTAAGTCCAAATAATTAAGTATTTTATCATTAATATCCGGTTGGGTAAAAATGTGCTTTCGCAGCACATTTTTAATGTGCTTGTTTTGTGCGTTAATGATGGGTGTGGTGTCTCTGATGTAGATTGTCTCATGTAGGCAAGGTTTTTCGGTTAGGTTTTAGGTTCGGTTAGGAATTTAGATTACGAATTTTATGTTTTTAAGTTGGAATTAGTCAAGGTTTGTTTAGGTCCGGATAGGTTTGACAAGTTTACACAAATTTGATAGATGCGTTTTGGGGGATTTTCCACTGAAACTACTATTTCATTACATGGGAAGTTAAGCTGAGTTAGCTTCGGTTCTGTTGTTTTTTCTTCTTTAACATTCTTTTTATGCTGTACTACCATAGCCAAGCAAATTTCTTTGTGTTATTTTGCCTGCCAGTTGAAAAGTTAGCATTTGCAGAGGAAATTATTGGCCACATCATGTTACCAAAATTCCAACAGATTGGAAAAGGGCAAATGTAGTTACGATTTTCAAGAAAGGAGAAAGAGGGAAAGTTGAAAACTATAGGCCGGGAAGTCTCACATCCCTAGTCTGCAAAGTACTCGGTTCAATTATCCAGGATATAATAGTTATTCATCTGGAAGGAATCAGATTGATTCAAGATCTCAACATGGGTTTAGAAAATGGAGATCATGTCTCACAAACCTCTTGGACTTATTTAAATTCGCTGCAGAACAATTTGATCAGAGAGATCAGGTGGGTGTAGCATATCTTGACTTTAGTAAGGCCTTTGACAGGGTACTCCATAAACGGTTAATGATGCAGCTTCAGGTCCATGGTATTGCAGGTATCATCCTAAAATTTATATAGTTCTGGCTTTCAGATAGACAGCAAAGAGTGATGCTAAGTTGTGCACAGTCATCATGGCAAAATGTTCTTAGTGGAGTCCCCCAGGGATCAGTACTGGGGCCACTACTGTTCATTATACTTGTAAATAGCATTGAAAGTGGCCTGAGCAGGAAGGTTTTGAAATTTGCGGATGATTTGAAGGTCTTTAGCGCAATAGCAGGTCACAATGACTATATCTCGGTGCAGAAAGACTTAGAGGAACTTGTGAAGTGGTCCGAAAAATGGCAAATGAAGTTAAATATCGATAAGTGCAAAGTCATGCATGTAGGTAAGCAGCACATGACGGCTCCATACTTCATGGGTGGCCAAGTACTATCGGTGACTCAACAGGAGAAGGATTTAGGTGTTATTCTAAACACAAAATTGGGGGCATCAGAACAGACCAAGGAAGCCAGAAAGAAGGCGCTGAGAATGCTTGGAGCAAAACATAGGAGTATATCATACAGAAGTGAGGAAGTCATCAGGAAGTTTTTTCTGTTCATGTCAGGACATTTCGAATACTGCATCCAAGCTTGGTTTCGTAACTATGAAAAAGATTGTTGGCTTTTAGAGAGAGTACAAAAGACGGCTACAAAAATGGTTAATGGTGTAAGCAACCTGGCATATGAGGAAATATTGAAGAGATTGAATATGTTTTCCCTTAGATATAGAAGGCTGAGAGAAGATTCCATCGAAGTCTTTCAGGAGGGATATCTCAGGAAAATGTTTGCATTTAACAGAAATGATGCAATTAGAGGCCATCAATTCAACATTAAGGTTAACCATAGCAGGACAAGGTTAAGACAGTCTTTCTTCAACAACATGGTAATAGAATACTGGAAGAAGCTGCCAGAGACCATTGTCAGTAGCAGCACATTAAACATCTTTAAAAACAGCATGAACAATCATAAGAATAGAGGACTTGCTTTTCAGTGTTCCCGAGAGGGCTGATCGACGGATGTGGTGGGCAACTGGTTGAGTTTCATATTAACATCAAATATGTGCCAGGCATTGGATGACTGCCCCCAGGATAGTAGTAGTAAGGAGTCAGTGCTGGTCCTCGGAGACTCCTGTGTGCGACATTTAGAGCGGGTATTTTGTAAAGGCAGGAGGGACAGGAGGTGCATCACCAGGCCTGGTGCCAAGGTGAAGGACCTGGTACCTGTGGTGGCACAGGTCACCAGTGGTCACCAGTTTAACACAGTCATAGTGCATGCAGGGGTAAATAACATAGGTCCTGCTAGGAGTGAGGAGCTTCTCCGGGAGTACAGGGCCCTTCTGGGCACCCTGAAGGGTACCAATTGAGTCATTGTAACAGCAATTTTGCCTAGGGCTAGATCCTCCCCAGAGTGGAGCTTTGGGGCACTGGCAGCTAACGCCAGGGTAGGAAAGCTCTGCCATGAGCTAGGTTTTACATTTGTAGACGAGTGGAGCAAGTTTTATGCATCGTGGGGCCTCTATCAGAGGGATGGCCTGCACTTCTCTGAAAAGGGGGCCATGTGTTAGGCAAAGTGTACGAGCATGTCCTTCAGGGAAACTAGGAAATGGGGTGGGGAGGGAGGAAATTGCATTGCCAACTCAGAAATATTCAAATAGTGTCAGCCAAGGCAATATAACCTCAAAGTCTGCAAATAGGGACATCGGCAGTTCAAGGGGACAGAGTGATAGTTCATCTAGTGATCAAAGAACTCCTCAGTATGAAAAAGCCAAAGGTGGTTATGGAGCATTTGTTAAGTGTATGATGTTTAATGCTCAGAGTATCCGTTCCAAATTTGATGAGTTCAAGTGTTATGTTGCTGAGGAGGAACCAGATTTTGTTTGCATTACGGAGGCATGGGTCAGTGAAGGGTATTTTGGAGATAACCTACAGGACTATGAGATCCAGGGATACAATATGTTTTCGTGCAATAGGGGTCCAGCAATGAAGGGGAGTGGTGTAATGCTCTATATGAATAGCTTATTCAGTTCTCAAAAAGTACCAGGTAGGGATAAAAATGTGTCTGTGGAGTCCATTTGGCTTGATGTCACTGTGGGAAAAGGCAACAGCAATACTCTTAGGATAGGAGCTTTCTACCGATCAGGAACCCTGCCACATTCTCAGCAACTGGAGCTTGACAAGGTGATTTGTGAGGAAATCAGTAGAAACTTTAAGAGGAAGTGCCTTATTCTTGGAGAATTTAATCTAAAAGGTTATGAAAATGCTGGTGTTGGCTCCCCATCATGCAAAATGTTTAGGAAATGCCTTGAAGAGGACCTGTTCTTACACCAGTTTGTATCGGAACCTACCAGGCATGGTTCATTTTTGGACCTTGTATTCTCGGATTTAAGTGACTTGGTTCAAGACTTGACTGTAGGCGAAACTCTGGGAAGAAGTGACCATAACATAGTCAGATTCAAGGCACATGTGGGGGAAATTATCAAGGATAATTTGGTAAAGGTTCCAAATTTCAACAGAGCAGACTTTGACTGCATGAGAGCGCGGCTTTAAGTGCCATCAGATGGGAAGACGAATCCTCCAATTTAAATGCCTGTGAAATGTGGGAAAATCTTACTTGAAGGAAACTCAGATTAGACATGTCCCCCAAAAGCAAAGACGCAAAAGAAGGGTAGGAAAGCCAGCATGGCTTACACCAGACTTGATAAAAGCAATTAAGGCTAAGAAAAGTGCATTTAGAGTCTTTAAAGAAGCCTCAAATGTCGTTAATCTAAAGGCGTATCGAAAAGCTAGAGACACTGTGAAGCAAAAAACCAGAGCAGCAATGCGAGCAAAAGAACTGGATTTAGCTAGAAACTGTAATGGGGACAGTAAAAAGTTCTTTAGTTTCTACAAGCTGAGTAAAGTTTCTAGCATAATTGGTCCACTGGAAGTAAACGGGACTACGTTGGGTGAGGATAGTGAGATGGTTGAGGAGCTGAGCAAGCATTTTAAATAAGTGTTTACAATGGAAGATATGACCAATCTGCCGACCGTACACCATAGTTCAGTGACATGGGATCTGACAAATGATGATGATTTCATTGATAGTGATGTTGTTTACAATCATATCAGGAAGATAAAGCCAAACAAGGCAGCAGGACCTGATGATATTTATGCTAGGGTGTTGCGAGAAACTGAAAAGGAACTGGCATTTCCACTTAGTATAATATTTTGTAGATCAGTTTCACAAAATGACATTCCAACCGATTGGAAAACGGCAAATGTAGTTCCTATTTTCAAGAAAGGGGAAAGAGGGAAAGTTGAAAACTATAGGCCAGTAAGTCTCACATCCCTAGTCTGCAAGGTACTCGAATCAATTATCAAGGATAGAATAGTTAGTTATCTGGAAGGTAGCAGATTGATTCAAGATACTCAAAATGGGTTTAGAAAAGGACGATCGTGTCTCACAAACCTCTTGGACTTTTTGAACTTCGCCACAGAACAATTTGATCAGGGAAATTAGGTTGATGTAGCATATCTTGACTTTTGTAAGGCCTTTGACAAGGTACCCCATAAACGGTTAATGATACAGCTTCAGTCCCATGGTATTGCAGGTAGAATCTTAAAATGGATAGAGTTGTGGCTTTCAGATAGACAGCAAAGAGTGATGCTAAATGGTACAAAGTCATCATGACAAAATGTTCTTAGTGGAGTCCCCCAGGAGTCAGTACTGGGGCCACTACTGTTCATTATATTTGTAAATAACATTGAAAGTGGCCTAAGCAGTAAAGTTTTGAAATTTGCGGATGATTTGAAGGTCTTTAGGGCAATAACAGGTCAAGATGAGCATATCTCGCTGCAAAAAGACTTAGACGAACTTGTGAAGTGGTCCGAAGAATGGCAAATTAAATTAAATTTTGATAAGTGCAAAATCATGCATGTAGGTAAGCAGCATATGAAGGCTCCATACTTGATGGGTGGCCAAGTGCTATCAGTGACTCAACAGGAGAAGGATTTAGGTGTTATTCTAAACACAAAACTGGGGGCATCAGAACAGACCAAGGAAGCCAGGAAGAAGGCACTGAGAATGCTCGGGGCAATAAATAGGAATGTATCATACAGAAGTGAGGAAGTGATCAGGAAGCTTTACTGTGCATATGTCAGGCCACATTTGGAGTACTGCATCCAAGCTTGGTCTCCTAGCTATGAAAAAGATTGTTGGCTTTTAGAGAGAGTACAAAAGAGGGCTACAAAAATGGTTCATGGCATAAGCAACCTGGCATATGAGGAAAGATTGAAGAAATTGAACATGTTTTCACTTAGATATAGAAGGCTGAGAGGAGATCTCATAGAGGTTTTTAAATTTGTTCATGGTCTGGAGAGCCTTAACCTTGGGGAAATGTTTGAATTTAACAGAAATGATGCAATTAGAGGTCATAAATTCAAGCTTAAAGTTAACCACAGCAGAACAAGGTTAAGGCAAACTTTCTTCACCAACAGGGTAGTAGAACACTGGAACCAGCTGCCAGAAAACATTGTCTGTAGCAGCACATTGAACATCTTTAAAAACAGCATAGACAATCATTATAAGAATAGAGGGCTTGCTTTTCAGTATTACAGGGAGGGCTGATTGACAGATTTGGTGGGCAACTACAGAGTTCAACCAAGAAGGGCCTTTGTGGCTCATAGTTGCACTAATCTTTTATGTCTTTATGTCGTTATGTCTTTATGAGTGTACACAGTGCAACCAAGAAGGGCCCTTGCGGCTCATAGTTGCACTGATCCTTTATATCTTTATGTCTTTATGTCATACACATTGCATTAGAAAAAGAAATGACACTTATTCACAAACTACCTGAGAGCTCAAATTTTCCTTTTTCAGGTGGTAAGCACAATAACACCAAAATAATGGCCTTCAGTGGCCATATGACACTTCAATTTAGATAATGTCATGAAAAATAACATGAAACAAAAGAACATAACATAACAAAACATAGCTTAAGCTCCCTCTGAAGTAACCATATCCCGCACTCCAAACACAAGAAGTGCAAACAAAAATCAAACAAGATAATTGTTCTCAACTTGTTCCAACTAAAAAACAACTAAAGCCTAACCTACCCTAACCTAACCCTATCTAATCCATCCTGCTTTAAAAATAGCAAGAAAAATATTTTGTTTTTATTTAAATCTAAAATTTTCCAACTAAAAAGCCTGTGAACTGATGTAGCCTAACCCAGTTGTTTGCTTCATAGAGAAAAATGTCAATTATCACAATTAAAAAAGTTCTTTTTAATTGTGATAATTTTCAGGAAATAAAATGCTTCAAATACTTTTCCTAGAAATAATGGTTGCTATGTTAGGTTAGGTTATGCTCCATTTTTAAAAATATTTCGTTTTATGCTATTTTAAAGCCATGTACCCTTTCTGACATTATTTTGTCCACAACCTGAAAAGTAAGCATTTGCAAACCAAGTAAGTGGTCCTATCATCGTAAGTCACCTTCACAAACATCTTACTAAAAATCCCTCAAAACACCTTTTAAGACAAATTTACCACAAATTCTGAGCGGTACAATATACCGCCCAAAACCGTCGTGTCAGAAATTAATTCTTAGCCCCATAAAATAAGCTGCAACTGGCATAGCCCACTAAGCTTTCCAGCGTCCATGCTGAATAATGTCCATAGCTGAATAATGATGCCATAAAGTAATAAGAAAGCTTGTTTGTCAAAGAGCAATACAACATATGCTTTGCTAAGCTTGTCAAGTATTATATGGTGTCAAGATCAGGTGTGTTGGTTATTGTAGCTTGAAGTTGCATCAACTGCGTAAGTCATAGCGCGCCTGTATTTCAGGGGTGTATGCAGCGAGGTTGGCAATATGCTGACATAATTAGATTGATACCATGTGGAAATACATTTGGTATGAAGACGCACCTACCTTGTGCTCTTGATTCCAGAGAGACTTATCTTTTTCACTGTAATCTTGTCACACGACTGCACCGATCCGTACGCCATCGTATCCCAAACCAAAATGGCCGAAAATTCCCAGTTGTTTCGTTAAGCAGTGCTAAGGTGCTAATGTTCCAGCTATTTTTTTCACGCTGCTCATTTTAAATACCCAGGTGCTAACTGTGAGCAGCCATCAACTCGCGTTCAAGCTCGCGCCAAAAAAGCGAACTGTAATAGTGCTAGATATAAGCAGTTGAATTATTCTGGACTGCTTGATATAACACCCATGGCTGCTAAGATCAAGCATCCTCATTCTTGCAGTATAGCATCTGCAGGCTAGAAGTATCCCCTTTCCAGCCGAATAGTACATATGGTGCTTGTTATTGCTTGAATGGTGTTTGTTGCTAACATCCCTAGCGAACAGCGTTGATGGAAGCAGCCATTTAGCATACAATTAGCCAGGAAGAAGGCACTGAGAATGCTCGGGCAATAAATAGGAATGTATCATGCATAAGTGAGGAAGTGATCAGGAAGCTTTACTGTGCATACGTCAGGCCACATTTGGAATACTGCATCCAAGCTTGGTCTCCTAGCTATGAAAAAGATTGTTGGCTTTTAGAGAGAGTACAAAAGAGGGCTACAAAAATGGTTAATGGCATAAGCAACCTGGCATATGAGGAAAGATTGAAGAAATTGAATATGTTTTCACTTAGATATAGAAGTCTGAGAGGAGATCTCATCGAGGTCTTTAAATTTGTCCATGGTCTGGAGAGGGGATACCTTGGGGAAATATTTGAATTGAACAAAAATGATGCGATTAGGGGTCATAAATTCAAAATTAAAGTTAACCACAGCAGAACAAGGCTAAGGCAAACTTTCTTCACCAACAGGGTAGTAGAACACTGGAACCACCTGCCAGAAAACATTGTCAGTAGCAGCACATTGAACATCTTTAAAAACAGCATAGACAATCATTATAAGAATAAAGGGCTTGCTTTTCAATATTACAGGGAGGGCTGATTGACAGATTTGGTGGGCAACTGGTTCAGTGTACAGAGTGCAACCAAGAAGGGCCCTTGTGGCTCATAGTTGCACTAATCTTTTATGTCTTTATGTCTTATATTTTACGATTAGCAGCAGAAGTGCTAATCATTTGTTTGCAGTGTAGTGAGCCGTACTCCGTGGTGTTTTCGCAGGTGGCTATTGGGGCCACCGTCCTGGAGATGCATGATGAGGCGGCGGCTGAGTGTTGTGGGTGTGTGGCCAATGTAGCAGACGTTGCGGGTTGCACAGACCCCGGTGGTACATCTGAAGCGGTGTACTACATCTGTCTGTTTCAGTGTTGCCGATTTGAACACTGTCATTGCGCATGATAAGAGGTGACGTTTTAGGCGTTTTATGGTAAACGAGGAGACGAATGTTGTGGTCTGGTTCTGCGGGTACATAGTGACTATGCCACGGACTGCCTCATATTTCTTCCAAGAGGGTGTGATGGTGCTTTTATAGATGGTGATGTCGTTAGCAGTGTTGATCATATGGGCCAGTGTTTATCACATGGGCCAGTGTTGATAATATGGACCAGTGTTCATTATATGGGTCAGTGTTTATCATATGGGCCAGTGTTCATCATAGGGGCCAGTGTTGATCATATGGGCCAGTGTTGATAATATGGACCAGTGTTGATCATATGGGCCAGTGTTCATTATATGGGTCAGTGTTCATTATTTGTGTCAGTGTTGATCATATGGGCCAGTGTTCATTATATGGGCCAGTGTTCATCATATGAGCCAGTGTTCATCATATGGGCCAGTGTTCATCATATGGGCCAGTGTTCATCATATGGGCCAGTGTTCATCATATGGGCCAGAGTTCATTATATGGGCCAGTGTGCATCATATGAGCCAGAGTTCATTATATGGGCCAGTGTGCATCATATGGGCCAGAGTTCATTATATGGGCCAGTGTGCATCATATGTGCCAGTGTTCATTATATGGGCCAGTGTGCATCATATGTGCCAGTGTTCATTATATGGGCCAGTGTGCATCATATGGGCCAGAGTTCATTATATGGGCCAGTGTGCATCATATGTGCCAGTGTTCATTATATGGGCCAGTGTTCATCATATGGGCCAGAGTTCATTATATGGGCCAGTGTGCATCATATGAGCCAGAGTTCATTATATGGGCCAGTGTGCATCATATGGGCCAGAGTTCATTATATGGGCCAGTGTGCATCATATGTGCCAGTGTTCATCATATGGGCCAGTGTTCATCATATGGGCCAGAGTTCATTATATGGGCCAGTGTGCATCATATGAGCCAGAGTTCATTATATGGGCCAGTGTGCATCATATGGGCCAGTGTTCATTATATGGGCCAGTGTTCATCATATGTGCCAGTGTTCATTATATGGGTCAGTGTTCATCATATGGGCCAGAGTTCATTATATGGGCCAGTGTGCATCATATGAGCCAGAGTTCATTATATGGGCCAGTGTGCATCATATGGACCAGAGTTCATTATATGGGCCAGTGTGCATCATATGTGCCAGTGTTCATTATATGGGCCAGTGTGCATCATATGGACCAGAGTTCATTATATGGGCCAGTGTGCATCATATGTGCCACGTCACGTGTGCCCTGGCCAGTAAGATGCGAAAGCTTGCTAAGCATGTTTCGCGTGATTGTGTCGGAAGCAGTGTTTCAGCATCCATCACTGACTAACATTTGACGCACACTTTGTAACTCAAGATGCAAGCGCGACCAAGTAGAACAGTGGGTTATAGCTCGATGGACGTACGGCTTAATTACGCTACGTTTGTAACTATCGATACAGTCTCGGACACCATTTATACACCGACCTAGGTCAGTTGACTTCACACACAGACATCGGTCAGACATCGCCTGGTTAGCTGACTTCACACACAGACATCGGTCAGACATCGCCTGGTTAGCTGACTTCAGACAGACACATCGGTCAAACATCGCCTGGCTAGCTTCTGCATCCCGCCGTCAGATGGCATCAATGACGTAAGCACAGCACACGATGAGTTTGCACAGTGGAGCCCGTACCTGGTGTTTGGTGTGCAGGGCACTATGTTAGCATCAACGCCAACTCGCTTTACGATCGGTGAATATTTGCCAGCACTTAGGACGGAGCAACAGCAGGGCTGCAAACAAACGTCACAGCAATGCATTATATGATTGGTTGCTGCAATTACGTTTGCACCTGACGCATTCCACGATAAATCGTCCGATCAATGACAGTTTAACATCAATGTGCTATGTGCTTTACAAGGGTGTTTTATATGTGAACAAAAATGGGCGTACAGGGATGTTTTGCGCTCCGCATGCAGCCGAAAAAGTTGAATTTCTATCAGAGGAGCGGCTTAGTATTGATAGCCTCAGGCATTATTAGAGGTTACTCTGAAGGCTGTTCTTGACTGCTCATATCTCAATTCAAAAACATCGCAGCCACAAGAATCCGGACACTTTTGAACCGTTATACTACGGACACCATGCTAATGCGAACATTGCAAATATAGGCTGATTATATTTGAACCTAGTGATCTGAGGTCACGTGAGCTGCCGCAACCCCTGATACATCGAAAGTTGTGCGTTGGGCCACGCATAGATGAAGATACATCATTCATCTACTGAAACTAAGAATACAAAATACCGCTCTGAATAATATATGGGCTTTCTTGTTTTTTTTATGTGGTGAATTTAGCTGTGGTTGGTACTATGTTGACAGTCTGTAGAATCTTTGCATCTTTTCAGGATAAGAGAACCACGGTTTGGTCATTAAATGGATACACTGTTCATGTCCACATGCGATTAAATGTACCACAGTTTAGCCAGCACTCTAATAAAGGCTGAAATAAGCAGCTGACCTTCTTTGACCTCGGAAAGATACATTACGTGGGAAGTACTGAACTAGGTATTAGCAGCAGCATGCTGACATAGGCATTATGTTATGACATATTTTACGCATATCTATGCCACTGGAAGTAAACGGGACTACATTGGGTGAGGATAGTGAGATGGTTGAGGACCTGAGCAAGCAGTTTAAATCAGTGTTTACATTGGAAGATATGACCAATCTGCCGACCGTACACCATAGTTCAGTGACATGGGATCTGAGAAATGATGTTGATTTCATTGATAGTGATGTTGTTTACAATCATATCAGGAAAATAAAGCCAAACAAGGCAGCAGAACCTGATGATATTTATGCTAGGGTGTTGCGGGAAACTGAAAAGGAACTGGCATTTCCGCTTAGTATAATATTTTGTAGATCAGTTTCACAAAATGAAATTCCAAACGATTGGAAAAGGGCAAATGTAGTTCCTATTTTCAAGAAAGGAGAAAGAGGGAAAGTTGAAAACTATAGGCCAGTAAGTCTCACATCCCTAGTCTGCAAGGTACTTGAATCAATTATCAAGGATAGAATAGTTAGTTATCTGGAAGGTAGCAGATTGATTCAAGATACTCAACATGAGTTTAGAAAAGGACGATCGTGTCTCATACTTGATGGGATGGGGATGGGTGGCATACTTGATGGGTGGCCAAGTGCTATCAGTGACTCAACAGGAGAAGGATTTAGGTGTTATTCTAAACACAAAACTGGGGGCATCAGAACAGACCAAGGAAGCCAGGAAGTAGGCACTGAGAATGCTCGGGGCAATACATAGGAATGTATCATACAAAAGTGAGGAAGTGATTAGGAAGCTTTACTGTGCATACGTGAGGCCACATTTGGAATATTGCATCCAAGCTTGGTCTTCTAGCTACGAAAAAGATTGTTGGCTTTTAGAGAGAGAGTACAAAAGAGGGCTACACAAATGGTTAATGGCATAAGCAACCTGGCATACGAGGAAAGATTGAAGAAATTGAATATATTTTCACTTAGATATAGAAGGCTGAGAGGAGATCTCATCGAGGTCTTTAAATTTGTCCATGGTCTGGAGAGGGGATACCTTGGGAAAATATTTGAATTGAACAAAAATGATGCGATTAGGGGTCATAAATTCAAAATTAAAGTTAACCACAGCAGAACAAGGCTAAGGCAAACTTTCTTTACCAACAGGGTAGTAGAACACTGGAACCAGCTGCCATAAAACATTGTCAGTAGCAGCACATTGAACATCTTTAAAAACAGCATAGACAATCATTATAAGAATAAAGGGCTTGCTTTTCAGTACTACAGGGAGGGCTGATTGACAGATTTGGTGGGCAACTGGTTCAGTGTACAGAGTGCAACCAAGAAGGGCCCTTGTGGCTCATAGTTGCACTGATCTTTTATGTCTATGTCTTCATGTCTATGCCAAAAAAACAGCCAAATTTTGTAACGTATTATGATGAACACTGGCCCAAATGATGAACACTGGCCCATGTGCTGAACACTGGCCCATATGATGAACACTTGCCCATATGCTAAACACTGGCCCATATGCTGGCCCATGTGATGAACACTGACCCATGTAATGAACACTGGCCCATATGATGAACACTGGCCCATATGATGAACACTGGCCCATATGATGAACACTGGCCCATATGATGAACACTGGCCCATATGATGAAGACTGGCCCATATGATGAACACTGGCCCATATGATCAACACTGGCACATATGCTGGCCCATATGATGAACACTGGCCCATATGCTGAATACTGGCACAAATGCTGGTCCATATGATCAACACTGGCCCATATGACGAACACTGGCACATATGCTGGCCCATATGATCAACACTGACCCATATGACGAACACTGGCACATATGATGAACACTGGCCGGCCAGCAATTCCACCTTCTCCGAGCCGGCGAAGGTAGATTTATGGGTGTAGGTTTCTGGAAATCATTGGGGGGCGGGGGGACAATGCATGAAGTCAGTGGATGGGTCCGAATGTTATTCGGGATGGGCGTAGCACATGGGGTCTCATCTTAGCAACAGTTGAAATTCATGGGGGTGTTAGCAGCACTGGGGAAGGGCATGTTCGCTTCCAAAAGCAGGTAAAGCTGCACCCCTGACTGAATTTTCCATGGCTTTTGAAAGCTCCCACCACCAGTAACTTCCTGTTTATGTATGCTGCGATGAAAAACAGAACACCGTTTGAGAGCTCTGGTCATAGAGCCCGGCGCGAAACAAAAAACAGAGCAGGCCCCGAAAAATCGCGTCGGGTTCCGAACAGTTGCACCAGGCCACGAAAAGTCGTGTCAGGTCACCAAAAGTCGCGCTTCGGCTGGAAAATCGCACCGTGACCCAGAAGGCTCGAGCATCGGAAACCTGAAAATCGACTCGAACTTAAAAAAGATCGGAAAATTTCCCGACAGAAAACCGGCATGGTGGCCTTAAAATTGTGTAGGACGCCAGAAAAAGCACAGCAAGACTTTAAGAGCACACCGGGAACGCGAAAACGCGCCATACAAATTGAAGCTACCCGCACCACCTTGACAGGCTCGATTGTGGCTATTCATGGCATATTGATGACGGAGTTGTATCAAATGTGTCTGCGTGACATGGACGCCAGACACATCGTAACCGAATGCCAACGTCACCACAATCCCGACACCGGCTAACGTGACACATACCCTCCTGTTTCATCTACGAAAAAACAGGAGGGGTGGGCGGATTTCGCGACGCCAGCTATACCAAGAGCACTGAAGCCATACAGCTGTGCAGGAACGCAGGGGTGATAATGCTGACGATACCCCCCCCCCCCACACATCTCATCGTCTTCGGCTGCTGGATCGCACCCTCATGTTTCCACTCAGCACAAAGTTCAGCCAACCACAGAGAATGTGGCTTCGGGATAGCCTGGAAAAGTGATCACTTTACGTGAGGTGGGAGAGCTCATCGGATTGGCCTATGTGGAGTCTGCGACGGTAAGGACAGCGTTGAAGGGATTTCAGGTGACCGGAATTTACCGTACAAATCGGCATGTATTCGGTGAGGAGGAGTTCACCGCGGCTGAGACAACTGCTCTCCCTCTTCCACCAGTGTAATCGGGAGTTCGAGATCCCGCAGCACCGGCGATGCAGTCAGTCGACTCTCCAGACTTGGAAGCACCGGGAGGCTCAGCAGCGTGTGGATCAGGCATTAAGCAAGGCGCTCCGACAGATACTCGTGAACGTTCAGGTTCAGACGAGTCTGTATCCTCATGTGATGATGAGGATGTTCCACCCGCTTCACCTGGACCACGGAGTCTCAGCGAACCATCGTGCCCCTATGTGTCTCCAGGTGAACTTCTATCTGTACCAAGAATCTGCCAGAAAACAGAGAGAAAGGAAAACCATGCGTTATCACAGCTTCCCCCTACAAAACGAGCTTGAAAGGAAATAAAAGAAAGAGAAGACAGGCAGCAGAAAATTAAGAACAATACAGGAAGGGGTGGATGCAAGGAAACCAAACGTTCGGGTGCAAAGAGGCAAGCATCTGAGCAGAAGAAAGCGAAGAAACAATAGGCAAAAAACTGCTGTTTGATTCATCGTCCGATGATGAAGAGGATCCGACCTGCCTATATTGCAATTCGTTTTTTTCCTGTCCAGGTCACGCGAACGGTGGTCCCGATACGTGCTGTGCGACAGATGGGCTCACGATGCGTGTGGAGAAGCAGATGACGGTGATGATGACACCTTCCAGTGCGACTTGTGTCATCATAAGTGAAATTTAATTGTCGGGACAGTTCATATGTACTCGGACATTTTTAGTTGATATCTAGTGCTCACTGTTCATTCTCAAATTCTCAAGGTAATTCCATGTTCACCTACCTGATGGATAATGATGCTCAATGTGTGTGGAGGAGGGATATGAAAGATGATCATATGTTTGTGTGTGACTTGTCTTGTACCATGACAGTCGAGATCCTATCGTTGATTATCGTTGATCCTAAGACATAAAGACATAAAGACATAAAAGATTAGTGCAACTCTGAGCCACAAGGGCCCTTCTTGGTTGCACTCTGTACACTGAACCAGTTGCCCACCAAATCTGCCAATCAGCCCTCCCTGTAATACCGAAAAGCAAGCCCTCTATTCTTATAATGATTGTCTATGCTGTTTTTAAAGATGTTCAATGTGCTGCTACTGACGATGTTTTCTGGCAGCTGGTTCCAGTGTTCCACTACCCTGTTGGTGAAGAAAGTTTGCCTTAATCTTGTTCTGCTGTGGTTAATTTTAATTTTGAATTTATGACCTCTAATTGCATCATTTGTGTTAAATTCAAACATTTCCCCAAGGTATCCCCTCTCCAGACCATTTACAAATTTAAAGACCTCGATGAGATCTCCTCTCAGCCTTCTATATCTAAGTGAAAACATATTCAATTTCTTCAATCTTTCCTCATATGCCAGGTTGCTTATGCCATTAACCATTTTTGTAGCCCTCTTTTGTATTCTCTCTAAAAGCCAACAATCCTTTTCATAGCTAGGCGACCAAGCTTGGATGCAGTATTCCAAATGTGGCCTGACGTATGCACAGTAAAGCTTCCTGATCACTTCTTCACTTCTGTATGATACATTCCTATTTATTGCCCCGAGCATTCTCAGCATTCTCCTTCTTCCTGGCTTCCTTGGTCTGAAGACGGTGCAGAAGCATTTTGAGTTTGTACTCTAGTCTTATCACGAGCTCAGGTTCATGAAAATATTTCAATAATAAAACTGACTTGCAACACGGGTTTTGCATTTCTTCTGTCTGCGTGAAACGATAATGAATTGGAACAAATATTGAGCCCAGAAATGTGCATCAACATATTTTAATGCAAGAGAATGCGACTACCACGGACAGTGCCGTATCCACTAGGTAAAAAAGGACGATGGGGAAGGGCCCTATCCCGGATTTCCGGCTTCAGAAGAGCGCCTGCGCTTTCCTCATATGTACGTTTTGGTAATTGTCAGAAACTGCGAATCAACAAATTCCCAAATTTTTATGTAGCTGAAAGATAAGGCGCCGGCAGGTACTCTATGGTAAAAAAATGTGTGAGACGCATACCTCCCTATCAGCTACGCATAGGGGCGTCGCCACCGGGGGGTGGGGGTGCAGCGGGGGCAATTTCCCCACCCCCTGCCGTAAGACTGGGGGGCGCCGCCCCCTGAAATTTGAGGAGGACCCAGGACGAAAAGGAGGCCCCCAGGACGAAAAGGAAGCCCCCACGACGAAAAGGAGGACCTCAGGACGAAAAAGAGGCCCCAGGCCGAAAAGGAGGCCCCAGGACGAAAAAGAGGTCCTCCAGGACGAGAAGGTGACCCCTATGACGAAAAGAAGGCCCCAGGACGAAAAGGAGGCCACATGGACGAAAAGGGGCCCCCGGGACGAAAAGGAGGACCCCATGACGAAAAAGAGATTCTAGAAATTATGGACCTCCAGGAGAAGGCCCATAATTTGAAAAAAAAATAACATAGGGGAGGGTAGGAGGCCCCAGAAATCAAGACAGTGCCAAAAATTGGCACGGAGGCCCCCAACATTGCAAAGGAGTCTCAAT
The DNA here is from genome assembly GCA_034440575.1 of Imbricaverruca yamaguchii. NCBI lineage: Eukaryota > Metazoa > Arthropoda > Thecostraca > Neoverrucidae > Imbricaverruca > Imbricaverruca yamaguchii. The sequence continues at coordinate 52,596 of JAOTOL010001335.1, forward strand.
ACGGGAAGGGAGGCCCAATAAAATGAGAGGAGGCCTTAAGCCGGAAAAGAAAGCCAGTGGATATGAGATGAGGTTTCGGAACAGGGACGTCGCCACCAGGGTGGGGGCAGTGGGGGAAATCGTCTCCAACCTTGCCTTGAGACTTGGGGGTGGGGGCGCCCCCTGTAATTTGAGGAGACCACTATCCGGAAAGGCATAAAATAAAAAAGTGAGCAAGGAGCCCGACGGGACAGAAGATGATGCTGTCAAGGTGCATCCAAGATTGATAGCGAGGCCCCCAGGAAATATAATCAGGTTCCTATAAGAGGCAAAGAACAGAGATTGTGAGGAGGCCCCCAGGACGAAAAGGAGGTCCCTCCCCCCAGGACGAAAAAGAGACCTCCATGACGAAGAGGATGCCACCGAGACGGGCATGAAGCCACCCTGGGTTACACGAGAAGGTTTCCGATGGGTGGCAAGATATTCTTAATTTGGAAAACGAGGTCCCCAAGATGGAAGAGAAGGACCCTACAATAGAAACTAATGACAAGAGATATTTATCCGGACGTAAGAGGGGACCCCAGGATGGGTAAGAAGGTCCCCCTAGGAAGGAGAGAAGGCCACTGAAACCAGCCAGATGAGGCCCACATCTTAGAAGACGAGAACCCTAGAAGATAAATTTTAAGACTAGGATGCAAAAACAACCTGCTAAGAGAATAATGAGGCTCCAAACACAGATGGGGAGGCCTCCAAGACGTGAAAGGAGTCCCATAATTTTAAAAAGGAGTCACCTAGCAGAGTGTAGGAGGCCCCAGACATCAAGAGAGTGCCAAAAATTGGCACGGAGGCCCCCAACATTGCAAAGGAGTCTCAATATGGGAAGGGAGGCTCAATAAAATGAGACGAGGCCCTAAGCCGGAAAAGAAAGGCAGTGGATATGAGATGAGGTTTCGGAGACGCAAAAATAGGCACCAAAACGAGTACGGTTCCACCAAACTAGAAAAGGATAATCCAGAGACGTGGCAGGAGGCACCTAATTCGGAAGAAGGCGACACAAGGTTGGAAATAAGACCCCATGATGAACGAGGAGGCCCTAAAATTGGAGAGAAAGGCCATTGGATAAGAGAGATAGCTCCCAGGCGGAAACGAAGGCTCGCAGATGTCCAAAAAGGTCCCCGGGAAATAGCAAGGCCACTGAGATAAGAAAGGTTGTGTATAATTTGGTAGAGGAGGAATCTGGGAGAGAAGAGGAGTCCACCAGGAGATAGGATAGCACCCTTAAGATGGGCGAAGTTCGAATCAAAACGCAGAGCAAGAGGTCCCCAAGACGTGAGAGGAGGCCCCCACTTTGAAAAAAGACTCTAGAAGAGAAATGAGGGCCCTGCCGGACTCGAGAGGAGGACCCCAAAAAGGAGTAGGTCTACAGGACTGAATCAGGCCCCGAAGACCAGAAAGACTTCCAAGAAAATGTGAAGAGGCCCTTAAGATGGGAGTGGTAACAGGTATGAAGGGGTGCGAGGTTTCCAAAATTGAAGATTCCCTCAAGATCGATAAGGCCTTGCCAGGATAAAGGAGGAAGCCCACGAAGCGTGGCATGAGGCCCCTAATTTGGCTGATAATGCCCCTGGGACATTAAAGGAATCTCCATGCCATGGTAAAGGGCCCCAGGATGCAAGAGAAGGCCTTTCAAGACGAGAGAGGAGGACAATGAACATGGAGGAGGGTGGGACATAAGACGTTGAAAACCGGTAAAGAGGCTCCAGGAAATGGGACGAGATACTCATGACGTAAGATGAGGCCTATACTTTGCAAGAAACCCCTAAGAGACGGTAACAGTCGTGCCGGGATGTTTCAAATTTACGACATGGACCAAAAAAATCCGGCCGGGGACCTTGGAAATCACGCTGAGCCTAGGTGTACCAAATATTTGCGACCGGACCATAAAAATATATAGAGTGGAATTGCGGGTCGTACCATTCCACAACAGTCTCATTGGGACCAAAACAAATGACGCCAGAGCAACAAAAACACTCCGGACATGGGTCCAACTCTGAAAAAAAACACTCACAAAACACAAAAAAAAACACAAAAACACCCCAACTCTGGGCAATGACGCCAAAAAAAACCTTAAACGATTTAGACCCAAAGAAGTGCCCAGGCAGCTAAAGCTCGCGTTAGGATCCAAGCAAATAACGTCGGGTCCCAAAAGATCACATTGGACTATATAACAAATCGCGTCGCAGCCCTTGAAAATCACCCCGAAGGTCCAGAAGGGCGCGCCGGGCCCCAAAAGTTGCAGCTGCTCCAAAAATCAATTCTTAACCGGAATGTCACTCTGGGACAAAATATACTCATTCAGTGGCCGCAGTGCATATCAAAGGGGCAAATTCCCACTCTATCCTGAGAGGCATAAGCTCCCAAGAATCGTGTCGGGGCTCCAAAACTCGCGCTGGGGCCACAAAAATTCGCGTCGGTACACCAGAATTCGCGCAGGGGTCTCCAAATAAGTACTTCGGGCCCCAGAAAACTCGTTCCGAGGCTCGAAAACTTGCAATTGGAACCGCCAAAATCGCGTTGGTCCAACAGCTAAATACAATGCTTTCCACAAACTCAAATTTGTCCTCCAAAATGTCGCGCTCGGGACCCACAATTCCCATCAGTAGTCCCGTCGAAGTTCCACAAAATTGTCGTTTAGGCTCACATGTAAGAACAATGTGATCACAAACACGAAATTCATATCTGAAAAAAAGCTAGAGCCTTCCAAAATTAGAATGTATTTAGCAAACTAAATGTTCTGTTCAAGAACATGTCTCTGGTGCGCCGAACATCCAACCAGATGCCTTCACAAATTGCGTACGGCACTGAAATACATACCGTACGTAAACCAAAAATCGAGGTGAGATGCAAAAACGTGGCGCCAGGGACTCGAAAAGTCAGGTCGCGATTCGGAATTTACAACAATAACAACAAAAAATATCGTTGAGCCCAGAAAACTGGCGTTGGGTCCCCGGAACCACGCATCTGGGCGCGATAAATCGCGCCAGGACTAAGAAGCACCGCACCGAAGCCACAACATCGTACTGGAGCTCCACAAATAAGCGTGAGAAGCCCCCAAAACACAACAGGAAACTAAGAGCATAATGGGGGCCGACAATTCAACTGGCCCTCCAAAGCGCATATAGTCTCCCAAAAAGCGACAGGGCCTTAACATACCTGGACCTCTAAATAAATGCACAAGATGCTCTTATGGCACACAGAGGTCATAAGGACGCACCAGGGCCTGAAAAGAGGCTGGAGCCGCAAATGGCAACATGGTTCCAAAACGAACAAAAGCACCGGGAGTTAAATGAAGACATCGGGATCTTGGAAAACGCCCTGACACACCAAAAAAAAATCATCGGTAACCAAAAAAGCAACAACACACTGAAACAAGGAGGGGTTTCGAAAATGCATTAGGCCGCTGCGCAGGAAGACGCAGCGGGTCCAACAATGAACACTGATGAATGGCCTCGGTTCGACAGCTATTCTGAGATGGTAGCGCAAAGATATCAGGTGCTTCAAAGCTGAACGGAATCTGCATTTCATAACTACCAGAAAATGTGGGAGGTAGGAAATTAATGATCGGATTTAATTGCTCGACTTTTTGCACCGAGCGGCCATACTAAGCATTGGAGTACGCCAAGTATGGCGCAAGTTTATCAAGTGATATTAATTAGAAAAAGACAAAAGGCCTAGCAGAAACCGTAGCATCGCACGAAGTGTTGCGAATGTGCCGAATGCGCGCACGTGCACGGACATTGGCGTCGTGGCGACCGGGTGATATGAACTGGAATGCCTGAAATTGTGAAATTTTACATTTCAAAGTCATGGGTAATATATTTCAAATTAAAGTTATGGGTTTAATGCATTTTCTAAACACCCGCTCGTTTTAGGGTTTTGTTGCTTTCTATGCACCGAGGATATTTTTACGTGTCAGGGCGTTTTCGAAAATCCCAATGTGCTTTTTTAACCCATGGTCCTTTTGATCGATTTGGAACCATTTTGCCTTTTGTGGTTCCAGCCACCTCTCCAGACCCTGGTGCGTTAGCATGGTCCCTGCGTGCCTTGAGAGCTTTCAGTGTATTTTTTTAAGAGCTCCATCCAAATTTTACAAAAATTCGCAAATTCTTAAGATTCTGTGCATGTCGAGAATAAACAGTACATTACTATGAAATCATGTTTCCCATTCCCGAACCATACCAAGGGCCTAAAAAGAATAGGAGGCCCCTGGAAGAATTTCGTGGCGACGCCACTGACTACGCCCCTGCCCAGGGGACTACACACTCACCCACAAGCACTACTGCTACACATTCATCAACATAGACGATGGGTCAAAGCAGTTTTTGATTTGGTTCGGAGGTGTATCAACATGTAAAGGTCTGAAATTTACCAGGGACTTCAAATTTAAGAATACCGGAGCATTAACCCATTTTGCCCCAGGAGGGTGTCCATTTTTCCCCAGCTATGGGGCAAAATGAGAAGAAAAAATGCATGGCTTAACTTTTCTCAATGTCATTCTGCTAAGTCAAATGTTTTAGACTTCATGCCTATATCATTGATTCCCGAAAGGATGGCCTTCAAAATCATCCCACTTTGGATTATCTAGAACAATAAACTGGCGCTCAATATGAGAAAAACCACTAAGTGCGCCGTTTTGCACCGGTCTCCCCTAGGCCTATCACGGCCATCGTAGGCGGGAGCCAACAGGTGGCCTACGCTTATTTATATTTCTAAGTAGAGAGGAGCTCGGACAGCACGAAGACGAGGAAGCATGACGTCACTGCGCCGATGTGACATCACTGCCAGAGGAAAACCGGGCATAAAAGGTTAGATCTGACTTAACCCGCGCCATCTTTCCGGTCAAATCTTCCCACCCCGTTCCGGGAGGGCGGGGGGGGGGGGCGATTGAAGACTACACTCTAAAATCCAAACTAAGCGTCACACGAAAACGAAAGATGTGTCATCGGAAAGCGCTCGACGAGTAGGGTCCGGGTCCACCATCCAAAACAATTGTCCTCCAAAAGTGACGTCACCAGGGGGGCTAGATTTTCACGACTTTTCACGACTTACATTATGTCTTTGACTCTGGGGAGTTCATGTTGGGGGATATATGAAGAAACAAAATTTATTTAGAATGATAAAAGAACAGCGAAATCGACCAGGGCTAGAATTTTTGTTACCCCTCGAAATAAAAATGTTATTCTTCTGAAATTTCATAATTTTGAGTTTTTAAGTTTTCTTTAATTTTCCTTTTCCAATTGGTAGAGCAGACCGAGGAACGTTGTTGGAAGTCAACTTTCCCTAATAAAAAAATGCTTACTTTAGCCAGCCAGCTCACGCCGTATTTGAACTACAATTTCGCAAATATGCAAAATTTATATGTAGTCAAAAACTAAAGAAAAACAGGAAAAAATCCACTCGTCGTTTTATTGCATCCGTAAAGATAATGAAACGCTGAAAGTTTCAGTAAAATATATATCCGTTAAAGCGTGAAGACTGGTTGAACTTTTCTGGAGGTGACCTCACCTAACCTTCACTAACTCGTTGACTCTAGATGACCTGACATACAAATTTTGAATCAGCATGTCAAATTGATGTGGAAAAAGGTATCCCAAATTTAGGTGCGCTGCCACGCGCCGTTCGTCCGCTATCCACGAAAAACCTGATGGGGGCGGTTGAAGACCGCCCCCCCCCCCCACGAGACGGGACGGGTTAATGATGGGTATGCGTCTTCAGGTTGGCATCACTGATGGATGCCATGTCAGCAGGCAGCTGTTCGGGTTGGCATCATCAGCGGCCGGTTGGGTCGTTACACCTGCATCACCACCGACCGTCGGGGTAGGGGGGGTGAGGTGAATCGCTATTGGCGCCACGCCGTCTGGTCAGTATATAAGGACGCCGCCGCAGCAGGGCACGCTGGTCGCGGCAAACGGAACTGCCCCGGACAGATTCGGACTGGGACTGAACTGCCCCGGACAGACTCGGGCTGGGACTGAACTGCCCCGGACAGACTCGGGCTGGGACTGAACTGCCCCGGACAGACTCGGGCTGGGACTGAACTGCCCCGGACAAACTCGGGCTGGGACTGAACTGCCCCGGACTGGACTGGACTGCGACTGCAACTGAACTGGACTGGACTGGACTGGAGTGGACTGGACTGGACTGGACTAGACCGGACTGGACAAGACTGGACTGGATTGGACAAGAGTGGACTTGAACTCGGGGCAACTGTTGTAACTTTTCACGGTGCATGACTCGTGGCCTGGCTCCAACTCGTTACCTGGCTAGGTGAGTGGACATCATGTAATACGAGGAGCTGGTGAACTCGTCGACCGAAGAGCTAACGTAGCTACATTGTACTACAATACGGTGCTACCCGCATCACCTGTATCGTGTTGTTCGTAATGCTTTTCAAAGCGATCGCCGACCACAAACTACGCCCTACATTCTTTGTTAAAGTTTGTCATTTTCGTGCATTAAATGCACTACATGTGTATTATTCTGTCGCTTCTACTGATCTATTTTGTGGCTACATGTGTATAATTTCGCCCCTTCTGCTCTATTTTGTGGCTACATGTCCATAATGTTGTCCCTTCTGCTCTATTTTGTGGCTCTCTGCTGGTGTGGCTCTTCTAAGCAGCATCAATATCTGATGCCTCTCCATCCTATATGCCCTACATGTCTTGTATGGCTAGATATATGTACGTCACCATGTTTGAAGTAGGTACGCGCCTACAATATATACAAAATAGTGCTTGCAGTACATGTCACAAATAGTACAAAAGGTGTTTTATAACACAGGTAGCCAAAAATAGGCAGCGAAAGAAATAACATCTATATATGTATCAATATATGTAAATGCAATGACTAATGAGCATCGGTTGGAATGAGACAATAGCCATCCCAGGGGACTACGGCCATGACTGTGGGACTACGGCCATGACTGTGGGATTACGGCCATGACTGTGGGACTGTGGCCATGACTGTGGGACTACAGTCATGACTGTGGGACTACGGCCATGACTGTGGGACTGCAGCCGTGACTGTGGGACTACGGCCATGACTGTGGGACTACGATCATGACTCGAGGACTACGGCCATGACTGTGGGACTACGGCCATGACAGTGGGACTACGGCCATGACTGTGGGATTACGGCCATGACTGTGGGACTGTGGCCATGACTGTGGGACTACGGTCATGACTGTGGGACTACGGCCATGACTGTGGGACTGCAGCCGTGACTGTGGGACTACGGCCATGACTGTGGGACTACGGCCATGACTGTGGGACTGCGGCCATGACTCGAGGACTACGGCCATGACTGTGGGACTACGATCATGACTCGAGGACTACAGCCATGACTGTGGGACTGTGGCCATGGCTGTGGGACTCTGGCCATGGCTGTGGGGCTGTGGCCATGACTGTGGGACTGCGGCCATGACTCGAGGACTACGGCCATGACTGTGGGACTACGATCATGACTCGAGGATTACGGCCATGACTGTGGGACTGCGGCCATGAGTGTGGGACTGCGGCCATGACTGGGGGACTATGGCCATGAGTGTGGGACTACGGCCATGACTGGGGGACTATGGCCATGAGTGTGGGACTACGGCCATGACTAGGGAACTACGATCCCTCCTCCCAATAGCTAATATGTCAGAGGATTCCAATTGCACACCAACCGCGAGCGCACGCAGTCCATTTGAGATGCTCTGAACTGAGCGCAACGGTGCAGCGTAATTTCGTGTACATCTCTGTGCGTTGTATTTCACATCATTACGCGGCTGTTAACACAGCTCGGCCGAATATAACACGGGCAGCTCGCCAGACATGTGTTGGGCAGCTCGCCAGACATGTGTTGGGCAGCTCGCCAGACATGTGTTGGGCAGCTCGCCAGACATGTGTTGGGCAGCTCGCCAGACATGTGTTGGGCAGCTCGCCAGACATGTGTTGGGCAGCTCGCCAGACATGTGTTGGGCAGCTCGCCAGACATGTGTTGGGCAGCTCGCCAGACATGTGTTGGGCAGCTCGCCAGACATGTGTTGGGCAGCTCGCCAGACATGTGTTGGGCAGCTCGCCAGACATGTGTTGGGCAGCTCGCCAGACATGTGTTGGGCAGCTCGCCAGACATGTGTTGGGCAGCTCGCCAGACATGTGTTGGGCAGCTCGCCAGACATGTGTTGGGCAGCTCGCCAGACATGTGTTGGGCAGCTCGCCAGACATGTGTTGGGCAGCTCGCCAGACATGTGTTGGGCAGCTCGCCAGACATGTGTTGGGCAGCTCGCCAGACATGTGTTGGGCAGCTCGCCAGACATGTGTTGGGCAGCTCGCCAGACATGTGTTGGGCAGCTCGCCAGACATGTGTTGGGCAGCTCGCCAGACATGTGTTGGGCAGCTCGCCAGACATGTGCTGGGCAGCTCGCCAGACATGTGTTGGGCAGCTCGCCAGACATGTGTTGGGCAGCTCGCCAGACATGTGTTGGGCAGCTCGCCAGACATGTGTTGGGCAGCTCGCCAGACATGTGTTGGGCAGCTCGCCAGACATGTGTCAGGCAGCTCGCCAGACATGTGTTGGGCAGCTCGCCAGACATGTGTTGGGCAGCTCGCCAGACATGTGTTGGGCAGCTCGCCAGACATGTGTTGGGCAGCTCGCCAGACATGTGTTGGGCAGCTCGCCAGACATGTGTTGGGCAGCTCGCCAGACATGTGTTGGGAAGCTCGCCAGACATGTGTTGGGCAGCTCGCCAGACATGTGTTGGGCAGCTCGCCAGACATGTGTTGGGCATCTCGCCAGACATGTGCTGGGCAGCTCGCCAGACATGTGTTGGGCAGCTCGCCAGACATGTGTTGGGCAGCTCGCCAGACATGTGTTGGGCAGCTCGCCAGACATGTGTTGGGCAGCTCGCCAGACATGTGTTGGGCAGCTCGCCAGACATGTGCTGGGCAGCTCGCCAGACATTTGTCGGGAAGCTCGCCAGACATGTGTCGGGCAGCTCGCCAGACATGTGTCGGGCAGCTCGCCAGACATGTGTTGGGCAGCTCGCCAGACATGTGTCGGGCAGCTCGCCAGACATGTGTTGGGCAGCTCGCCATACATGTGTTGGGCAGCTCGCCAGACATGTGTTGGGCAGCTCGCCAGACATGTGTTGGGCAGCTCGCCAGACATGTGTCGGGCAGCTCGCCAGACATGTGTTGGGCAGCTCGCCAGACATGTGTTGGGCAGCTCGCCAGACATGTGTTGGGCAGCTCGCCAGACATGTGTTGGGCAGCTCGCCAGACATGTGTTGGGCAGCTCGCCAGACATGTGTTGGGCAGCTCGCCAGACATGTGTCGGGCAGCTCGCCAGACATGTGTTGGGCAGCTCGCCAGACATGTGTTGGGCAGCTCGCCAGACAAGTGTTGGGCAGCTCGCCAGACATGTGTTGGGCAGCTCGCCAGACATGTGTTGGGCAGCTCGCCAGACATGTGTTGGGCAGCTCGCCAGACATGTGTTGGGCAGCTCGCCAGACATGTGTTGGGCAGCTCGCCAGACATGTGTTGGGCAGCTCGCCAGACATGTGTTGGGCAGCTCGCCAGACATGTGTTGGGCAGCTCGCCAGACATGTGTTGGGCAGCTCGCCAGACATGTGTTGGGCAGCTCGCCAGACATGTGTCGGGCAGCTCGCCAGACATGTGTTGGGCAGCTCGCCAGACATGTGTCGGGCAGCTCGCCAGACATGTGTTGGGCAGCTCGCCAGACATGTGTCGGGCAGCTCGCCAGACATGTGTTGGGCAGCTCGCCAGACATGTGTCGGGCAGCTCGCCAGACATGTGTTGGGCAGCTCGCCAGACATGTGTTGGGCAGCTCACCAGACATGTGTTGGGCAGCTCGCCAGACATGTGTTGGGCAGCTCGCCAGACATGTGTTGGGCAGCTCGCCAGACATGTGTTGGGCAGCTCGCCAGACATGTGTTGGGCAGCTCGCCAGACATGTGTCGGGCAGCTCGCCAGACATGTGTTGGGCAGCTCGCCAGACATGTGTTGGGCAGGTCGCCAAACATGTGTCGGGCAGCTCGCCAGACATGTGCTGCAATTCAGGCAGTAAAATAAGGCGGAGACTAGTCCCTCACGTGGGCAAAAACGACACCCGAGTTCGACTTGGAGCCGTGCGTGAGGTTGGCTGGACCGCAGCCGGAGAGCCTAAAGACGCCATACACAGCCCACCGGGTGGCCTCATGCGCCGTGGACGCTGGCTACCTGGGGGCAGATCCCCTCCCGCTGATACTCTGAGATCGCAGCGCCAGGCCGTGAAATGACACGAATTGCCGGCTGCGCCACCATGCCATGCCATGACATGGCTCACAGGACGCAACCAGCCGTGGTGCATCCACACCGTGTCGTGCAAGTAACGGCCTGAAGTCAGGACGATGCTGGCCGTCTCCTATCAATTTCCAGGCACGTATTATCAATCAAATGTTGCTGTAAAATCATACCTTGGAACTCCCCGTCAAAATTAAAGAAATATTCGAGTATTCAAGAAGAGCGATGATCTTTTTTTTTCCAGCTCGACTTCCATCCCTTTTTCACCCCCACCCAAGGAATTATCCGGCGGCGAGGATATGCCCTCGGGGCATATGCACGTGGCACGAGGCGAGAATGTGTCCTCCGGCCACATGTGTCCTCCGGGTTTAAGTGGCACGAGGCGAGTATGTGTCCTCATGTCATGTGTATGTGGAACGCATCTTCGGGCACGCATTCACAACAACTGAAAACTAGAAATACAATTGTAATGATTTTAAGCTTTTAAAAAAATTTACGACGCAAATGCGCAATTTCGCTTCGTATGTATATGTGGGTTTCGATGTAGCATACAAGGTCACGTTCGGTAAGAAGTGCTCCTGTTCTACCTTCCAGGCCAGACTTCCTACGTTTAACCCGTCCCGTCTCGGTGGGGGGTGGGGGGGGGGATCTTCAACCGACCCCTCAGGTTTTTCGCAGATAGTGGACGAACGGCGCGGGGTAGCGCACTCAAGTTTGGCATACCTTTTCCCACATCAATTTGGCATGGTTTCAAAAATTTTAAGTCAGGTCATCTAGGGTCAACGAGTTAGTCAAGGTCAAGTGAGATCACCTCCAAAAACGTTCAACCAGTCGTAACGTTTTAACAGATACAGATATTTTAATGAAACTTTCAGTGTTTCCTTATCTTTAGGGATGCAACAAAATGCACCAGAGGAATTTTTCATTTTGTTTCGTTTTTGACTACATACATATTTTGCATATTTGCTAATTGCAGTTCAAGTAGAGGATTCTGGCCAAAGTAAGCATTTTTATTAGGGCAAGTTGACTTCCAACAACGTTTCTCGGTCTGCTCTACCCATTGAAAAAGGAAAATTTCAGAAAACTCGAAAACTCAAAATTTTGAAATTTCAATAATTTTTTTGTGAGGGGGGGGGGGACAAAAAATATGGCCCTGGTCGATTTCGATGTCCTTTTGTCATCCCAAATCATTTCCTTCATATATCCTAAAAATGAACTCCCTAGGCCAAAAACATAATGTAAGTCGTGAAAAGTCATGAAAATCTAGCCCCCTGGTGACGTCACTTTTAGGAGACATTGTTTTCGGGGATGGACGCGGTCCCTACTCGTCAAGCGCTTTCCGAAGACACCTATTTCGTTGTCGTGCGATGCTTAGTTTGTATTTTAGAGGGGATAATAAACGCCCCCCCGAGACGGAGTGTGAGGATCTGACCGGAAAGACGGCGCGGGTTAACATAGGAAGAAAACGTTTGGCAACATCAAATCTATGATACAATATTAGTATTTGTAGCTGTAAAACATGATTGAATGATGTTCCAGAAGGCCGCTTTCCAGAAATGCATTTCAGAAATGGTGTAGGAGGAGCCAAGATACGGCAATAGGAATGCAAATAATTTTTGGAAGTTCAAGATACGAAAGAAAAAGTCAAAACTGGAAATTCAATATTAGCAAAGCTAAGCTCAATAGTTTGATCTGTGCAAGCGCGTGCTTGGGCCTCCATACTTTTTAAGCTCGTGCTGTATACAAGTTACCATGCACACGAACGAGACAAACAATAATCTAGTTTATATCACCAAATCGTGCCTCTCGGGGGCGGCCTTCACCGTCATTCCATCATCCGGGCGCACCGCTGCCTCCTCCAACATACGCGATTGTGCAAAGTTGTTGGCATACTGTCGGTGTGAATTTGACTGGTTAATGCTGTCTCGTGTTTTTTATGTGGGCGGTATAAATTCGACTCGAGAAGTGGCTCTGTTACCCCATCAACATAATGAAAATGCTGTTATCACCTGATGATACAGAAAACGTAGGCCGTGGCGTACATCCAACGTCTAGTTGAGGTCTATCATCGTTCAGATCAGCGTTCAGATCAGTGGAATCTGAACGCTGGAGGTCTATCGTCGTTCAGATCAGTGGAAGTCATCGGATCACATTTCATTTTCGTCTCATGAGCTGTACTGGAACATTTGAGAAAAATGAAGCGTTTTCGCTTAATGTGGCTTGTCCTTTTTACCACCTGCTCGTTGTGAAGCATGCTTTCTCTGCTCGGCTACCTAGCAAGGTGATAGCGATTTGAACGCCTAAGATGCGACTCTTGGCTCCGGTGGTAGCAGGTGGAGGTCTGAGAAAATCCGACCAGGCGCTCGCTAGTGACGGAATAAGCGGAGTATTGCAATACGTGATAATAAGTATCTGTTTGCCTGACAGTGATAGTCTAGATTTCCCTCATTTGTACGATGATTGGTTCTCATGTTCGATGCCTTCTCTCAACCTCCAGTTCCCAAAACCACGAGCCATTCTTCAGTCACCAGCTGTAGTGCCCTTGTAGTTAGTCGGGCTCATTGGCTAGCCAAGCGGTGATGACTTGTGGAACAGCCTCAACAGTCCAACAGTGATACCAGAATTAATCATCGTTCCTGCCTCCAAATCAACAGGCAATCACGACTGACAGCAACAGGCAATCACGACTGACAGCAACAGGCAAGCACGACTGACAGCAACAGGCAATCACGACTGACAGCAACGGACAAACGTCCAACCGAGACACCAACCGTGTCAGCGCCCACATATTGTAACAGGCTACATCTCACTAGCATCGGCAATCCAACTGTGTCTCTCACCTCTGCCTCTTGCGTACTTCCGCTCGCGCCGACTGTCTCGGAGCGACCCTCTGACCGGGGGGAGGGGGCTGCGGTGAGCGAGGGAGAGCTGGATCAACTTCACATGGTAAATCATGCTTGGTCGAGAGCGAACGTGGCATCATATGGTGGCGTGGTCGAACGTGACATCGTATGGTGGCGTGGTCGACGTGACATCATATGGTGGCGTGGTCGAACGTGACATCATATGGTGGCGTGGTCGAACGTGACATCATAAGGTGGCGTGGTCGAACGTGACATCATAAGGTGGCGTGGTGGAACGTGACATCATATGGTGGCGTGGTCGAACGTGACATCATATGGTGGCGTGGTCGAACGTGACATTGATCGAAGGTAGTTCCAACCGGGCCTCCCGCTCGCGCCCTCATCACTTGGTACCATGGCGGCGGCGCCAGCGTCACAGTTTTGGCCGGGGCGGAATGTGCCGACCGAGTCTCCCGGAGATATTCGCACGAGAGATTCGCCGCGAGAGATTCGCCGCGAGAGGTTCGCCGCGAGAGGTTCGCCGCGAGAGGTTCGCCGCGAGAGGTTCGCCGCGAGAGGTTCGCCGCGAGAGGTTCGCCGCGAGAGATTCGCCGATCTTGGAATGTGCCGAGAGATATTCGCCTTCTGTCAATGTGCCATTTCACAGCCGGCCAGCGCCCGTCGCGTCGCAGACCAAATGCCTCAGAGCCCGGATCCCATGATACATGGGAGCCAAATGCATTGAAAAGAGGGGTCAAAAGCTAATTTCATTACAGATAACACACAGACACCCTGCATTGCAAGTGCATCCCTGCGAAAGGGGGAAGCAGGAGAAGCTCTTCTTGGTACCAATAAGTTGAACAGTGACAAACAGTGGCGCAGTCAGAATTAAGTTAGCAAAGTTAGGTGAAACTATCAAAAGGTCTCGTTTGTTCTAGTTCATTTTTGATAATAAGAGAGGGGGCGGACCCCCGCCCCTCGCTGCGCCTTTGTTTATAATATTATACAGGATCTGATTTAACCTAAAATCATTGTGGATGGGGTGGGGACAAAAACAAAGTATGTGGTGGACATGTCTTCTGACTGTAAGCCATGTCGACAGACGAACTCGCCAGGACTTCTCGGCACAAGTCAGATGGACTCGCCCAGTCTGCCGGGCCCTCGTCAGATGGACTCGCCCAGTCTGCCGGGCCCTCGTCAGATGGACTCGCCCGGCGGTGTCGGCAGTGCGGTGCGCCAGTTCTGTCGCAACACGACGGCGCACGGGCTGGCGCACGTGTCGGGAGACGGCCCCCGGCTGTGGCGGGCCGCCTGGCTGCTGATCGTGACCGGCCTCTTTGTGGCGCTCGTCTACAACATCGCCGTCACCCTGGACACGGCCATCAACGTCCAGCCCATCAAGACGGAGACCACCTGGGTGAGGCGCTCTGTCGCCACGGCCAGCAAGCCACTCCCACTGACGCTCGGCGGGGGGCGTGGCTTCCTGGCAAGCGACGATGTCTCCAATATACTCGTTGACCTATGAAGCAATAATATTTTAAATATTGAGGTATGATGCCTTTGATTTGATCGGGCAACTTTGCACGCTGATATATAGCGAGGCAGCCTCCGTGTGAAGACTACTTTGCCGAAATTCCTTTTTTAATACAAGGCAAAATTAGTCATGGATAGACGATGGCGGCAGGCCAGATTGATCAACCCTGCCACGCACGGGTAAATATTTTTGACAATTATGGCAGGGCACAATATGTGAAGGCAATGGGAGGACTCGAATTTTTATTGTATTTGGGTTGGTACTCATAAGATGGTTTGTATTTTATTTGGTCCCCCATAAGATGGGTCATCCCTCTCAGCCGAGTGAGATGAGGTCGAAGAGACAGCAGCTGTCATGGAAATGAGGTCGTCCCGGCACGGTCTGGAAGGAAGAAGAAGAAGCGTGACAGACAGATGGCACCCGTGTAGCAGATGCTGGTCGCCCTCCGACCTTGCGTCACCTCAACCCGCTTCTCCGTCCGGCACGTTCATGCCCCAACTATCACGTCTGTCTCAACGACTCAATGATCTATGTGACTCTCCTGTCCGAGTGACTGCACCCGTCTGCGGCTCTCCTGTCTCGGCGATTATCCCAGTCTCTCTGCCTCTCCTCCGTACTGAGCACCAGTTTTCGCGGCAATTTCTTTGCTCCGCCCCTGAGAGCTTCGACCATTCGCTAGGCTCCGGGTACGAAGTACGAGTGTCGATTAGTCGACAGTGCGCAATCTTAACTTGTAATTTTCCTGCACCCATGCCGTTCCAGATGCTGCCTTGGTCCTTCGCAACGTTGTTGCCTTTTTTTGTCTGGAGCCGGTGCGGATCTGGAAATTCCCACGCACTAGGGGTCGCTGACCTCAGGGTCGACCACCGCCTTTCCGTCCCGTTGTTGTCCTCTTCAGTGGCTCAGCGGTATAGGAGGCAGAGTCATGTGATACGGCGGCTCAGTCACGTGACTGACGTGAGTGAGCACGGGAACACACTCTGAGATGTACGCATGTTCCGACTTATTTATAAACATTACACAATAGATAATCACACAACTAATCATTGACATGCAAAGGTACACATATGGTACCACAAGCCGCCGAATAGTTGACTTGTGAAGCCTCATCTGTACTGGTGCGCACGGTGTGCACAATGATCGGTGACGTCATGGTCCACGGATGGGCCGATGCCGCATGGTGTGTACGGTAATCGACGACAACATGGTCCTCGGATGGGCCGCTGCCGCACGGTGTGTACGGTGCTCGGTGACGACATGGTCCTCGGGTGGGCCGACGGCGCATGGTGTATATAGTGATCGGTGACGTCATGGTCCTCGGATGGGCCGACGGCGCATGGTGTGTATAGTGATCGGCGACGTCATGGTCCTCGGATGGGTCGCTGCCGCACGGTGTGTACGTGCTCGGTGACGACATGGTCCTCGGATGGGCGGACGGCGCATGGTGTGCATAGTGATCGGTGACGTCATGGTCCTCGGATGGGCCGACGGCGTATGGTGTGTATAGTGATCGGCGACGTCATGGTCCTCGGATGGGTCGCTGCCGTACGGAGTGTACGGTGCTCGGTGTCCTCACTGTTGTCCGTCACTGTGTCGGCAGAAGGAGGCCACCGACGGCATGGAGATGCCGCAGACACTCGTCTGCGACCTGTCCGTGTTCAGACAGAGCAGGCTGGACGCGCGCAACGTCAGCGACGAGCTGGCCGGCTACCTGGCCGCCACCATCGGCGGCCACACGTTCATCCACCCCGGCTTCCTGGCGGACACCGAGAGACAGGTGAGACAGGTGGGCACCGGGAGACAGGTGAGACAGGTGGGCACCGAGAGACAGGTGAGACATGTGAGACAGGTGGGCACCGAGAGACAGGTGGGCACCGAGAGACAGGTGGGCACCGGGAGACAGGTGGGCACCGAGAGACAGGTGGGCACCGGGAGACAGGTGAGACAGGTGGGCACCGAGAGACAGGTGGGCACCGGGAGACAGGTGGGCACCGAGAGACAGGTGGGTACCGGGAGACAGGTGGGCACCGGGAGACAGGTGAGACATGTGAGACAGGTGGGCACCGAGAGACAGGTGGGCACCGAGAGACAGGTGGGCACCGGGAGACAGGTGGGCACCGGGAGACAGGTGGGCACCGAGAGACAGGTGGACAACGAGAGACAGGTGGGCACCGAGACACAGGTGGGCACCGGGAGACAGGTGGGCACCGAGAGACAGGTGGACACCGGGAGACAGGTGGGACATGTGAGACAGGTGGGCACCGGGAGACAGGTGGGACATGTGAGACAGGTGGACACCGGGAGACAGGTGGACACCGAGAGGCAAGTGGACACCGAGAGACAGGTGGACACCGGGAGACAGGTGGACACCGGGAGACAGGTGGACACCGGGAGACAGGTGGGCACCGGGAGACAGGTGGGCACCGGGAGACAGGTGGGCACCGGGAGACAGGTAAGACTGGTGGGCACCGAGAGACAGGTGAGACAGGTGGGCACCAAGAGACAGGTGGGAAATGTGAGACAGGTGGACACCGGGAGACAGGTGAGACAGGTGGGCACCAAGAGACAGGTGGGACATGTGAGACAGGTGGGCACCGGGAGACAGGTGAGACATGTGAGACAGGTGGGCACCGGGAGACAGGTGAGACAGGTGGGCACCGAGAGACAGATGAGACAGGTGGACACCGAGAGACAGGTGGGCACCGGGAGACAGGTGGACACCGGGAGACAGGTGGACACCGGGAGACAGGTGGGCACCGGGAGACAGGTGGACACCGAGAGGCAGGTGAGACTGGTGGGCGCGCAGCTCAGCCTCAGGGCGAGAACACGGACGCAGGTCAGATCAGCCGGGCGCAGTCGAGGACACAGATCCATCTGAGGACACCGGGGATGGCACAGCTACAAGTTCATGGGTGTTGTTTTGTTTACTTTTCAAGTGACATTTTCCCACTGGAGATTGGTTCCGAGCGCCAGTAGATAAACAATAAAGCAATACAAATATGTATGCGTATATCTTCAATTCTACAATCGTGAGAGCAGATTAATTCATGACACGCTGTTCGTGCCATAAAGGGCCATGAAAGTATCCTGAAATTGTTGGCCAAGAAAGGCACTTGAAAGTGTTGTCTGACTCTGAGGTCAGCCTGTCAATGCAGTTGATAAACGGATGTGGTGGTGATTGCTTACGAAAGCCTAGCATGATGTAAATACATTGTTCCTCAATTATGCCCAGGAATTTGAGAATGGAATTGCTGGGGTACGTGCCCCTCCAATGCTGTGTTACGTCCTCCAGTGTTGAAGTGTACCTGTTGAAGATGGGTGGAGAAAAGCAAGAGAGCCCCCTCCCCTCCCCTTCCAGCACCTGCTCGGAACCGTTCCCCACCCGCAATAAATGTTCCCGGACGTTCTCGCGCAGCACAAGCAACATTCTCCAACTCACTGATCCAGCCTCTTTGTTTCAACGCGCTTCGTGTGCCCACACAAATGTTTGACTAAAAATGGGCGGCGCTACTGCCAGGAGCGGCTGTACTCGGAGTACCGGGCGCTGCTGGCGCCGGACGAGACGTACCAGCAGCTGGTGGACAGCCTGTCGCCCAGCTGTCCGGAACTGGTGCGCTGGTGCAGCATGTCCGACCAGCACAGCCTGCCCGGCGACGAGTGCTGCCGACGTCACTTTACGGCCGTGCACACCATCCGCGGCCGCTGCTTCAGAATGTCACGTGAGTCTACAGTCATGTCACGTGGGCTCGACGTCACTTCACGGCCGTGCACACCATCCGCGGCCGCTGCTTCAGAATGTCACGTGAGTCTACAGTCATGTCACGTGGGCTCGACGTCACTTCACGGCCGTGCACACCATCCGCGGCCGCTGCTTCAGAATGTCACGTGAGTCTACAGTCATGTCACGTGGGCTCGACGTCACTTCACGGCCGTGCACACCATCCGCGGCCGCTGCTTCAGAATGTCACGTGAGTCTACAGTCATGTCACGTGGGCTCGACGTCACTTCACGGCCGTGCACACCATCCGCGGCCGCTGCTTCAGAATGTCACGTGAGTCTACAAGTCATGTCACGTGGGCTCGACGTCACTTCACGGCCGTGCACACCATCCGCGGCCGCTGCTTCAGAATGTCACGTGAGTCTACAGTCATGTCACGTGGGCTCGACGTCACTTTACGGCCGTGCACACCATCCGCGGCCGCTGCTTCAGAATGTCACGTGAGTCTACAGTCATGTCACGTGGGCTCGACGTCCTGGTACCTTGATTTCCATGTTACCTTGATGTTCACGTTCCTTCCACAGCGGGGAGGCTCGTCCCAGTGTTTCCTCGTCCGCTTCAATGTTTTATGAATGCGACGGGGAACGCCATAGGCGGTCCCATGAATGATTTGGCCTCCAGGTCCAGTCCAATGGTCTCCACCCACCTCCGCGATAATTTGCATCACAATACGCCTTCATGCCACACCTGTAGACGCCAGTGTGTAAAGTCCAGACAGGGTGGGGTGCATACACACGGGTGGTGACGCTCCACCCGCTCCTGGGCCAGCTGCTGACGTCAGCAGATGACGTCTGCAGCTCTTCGGCCAATTGCTGTCATAAGCTCCTCGGCCAGCTTGCGACATTGACAGCTGACATCAGCAGCTCCTCTGTCAGCTACTAACGTGGGGAATTGACGTCAGCAGCTCCTCGGCCAGCTGCTGACGTTATGAGGTGACGACCGCAGCCGCTGACGTCATCTGACCGTGTCGACCTGACGTGTCGACCTGACGTGTCGACCTGACGTGTCGGCCTGATGTGACGGCCTGACGTGTCGGCCTGTCGTGTCGGCCTGATGTGTCGGCCTGACGTGTCGGCCTGATGTGTCGGCCTGACGTGTCGGCCTGACGTGTCGGCCTGATGTGTCGGCCTGATGTGTCGGCCTGACGTGTCGACCTGATGTGTCGGCCTGACGTGTCGGCCTGACGTGTCGACCTGACGTGTCGACCTGACGTGTTGACCTGACGTGTCGACAGGCCAACGCCAGCCGACCGACGGCAAGCAGCACGGCGTCCAGCTGGTGCTGTCGCTGCCCGAGCGGCAGTTCCCGGCGCTCGACCGCACCGTCATCACCGGCTGTATGGGCACGCGGCTGGGTGTCGAGGTGCTGCTGGACCAGCGCGGCACGCTGCCGCAGCGGCGCGTCTACACTCATGCGGTGGCCGCGTCGCCGGTGGCCGGCGTCGAGCTGCGACTGCGCCGCGACACCGTCGACCGCCGAGGGCTGCGCGACGCCGTGTTCCCGCCGCTGCACCGCTGCATCGACGGCGGCGACGACGGCGGCGACGACGGCGACGACGGCGACGGAGGAGGAGGAGGCGACGGTGAAGGAGGGGGAGGAGGAGGAGGAGGAGGAGTAGCCAGGCCGGTCGAGTCGGACGCCAACTGCGCGACGATGGCGCTGGCGCGGCTCGTGTCGGCCGAGTGCGGGTGCCGCTGGCTGTCGATGCCGACGCTGTCGATGCCGACGCAGCGGGTGTGCTCGCCGCGGATGGTGTTTGAGTGTGTGGCGCGCGTGGAGAGGCAGCTGCCTGCGGCCGTCTGCCTGCCGGCCTGCCTGCAGCACCAGTACGGCGCGGCGGTGGTGCAGACACGCCTCAGCCCGGCCATGCTGCGCGACAGCGCGCCGCACGGTGCGCCGCGCGACGGCTTCCTGTACGTGCGCGTGTTCTTCGTGTCGATGCGCTACCGCCACACGCGCCAGTGGTGCCAGACCGGCAGCGAGCTGCTGGCAGAGTTCGGCGGCCAGATGGGCCTCTTCCTGGGCATGAGCGTCGTTACGCTGTGCGAGACACTGGCCGCGCTGTTCAGCTGTCTGTGCGGCTCGCGCTCCCGCCGAAAACGCAGCGTCCACGGGGAGGGGCCGAACCACGTGCCACATGCTTGGGCCGCTGGGAAGACTGGCCACGCGGAGAGACGTCATAGCCACTCCTCGCACTGGAGTTTCTATGGCCAGTTGAACCAGCCGGTGCCGCTGCCGGCCATCTACCTACCGCCGTACGCAAAATCCAGCTGGACGTCACCACAACAGATGGCTCCGTAGGGGACATGTCATAACATCCAAAGCTAATTTACGAGCAAAGTTCATGACGTCAAAAGCTCACAAGTACCAACGATCATGATTCACCGTATTCCGTCTCAGCCAACTTCCAAAAATGGCTTTTCTTCCTGAAGCTATGCTGCTGAGTCTTAGCTGTATCTTACCTTTCAGCTTCGCGGCTCTGCAGCTGTCTGGCTGTCGCTGAAGATTTTACTTCGCAATGTTCAGGACTGAAAGGCAAAAAATTGGTGAAACTCAAGCCCAACCAAAAGTTTTTTTTGTTAAACTCCTCTTCTGCTAACAGCCATATGAAGTGGCAGGGCTCCGCTCGAAATCTTCATTGTGCACTGAAAACACTTCTACGACAACGCACACACTACGTCTGCGTGCATACTACGTCTATGCGCACATTACGTCTACGTGCACATTATGTCTACGCGCACACTACGTCTACGTGCACACTACGGCTACGCACGTGTTGTTTTATGAAAATTACTTGTGGTGGGGCAACGTGCTACAGGATATGGCTGTTTAACACGCGCACCGGAGGGCGAGGGGGCGGAGTCCACGAACCTGTTGCCTTTTTGCGCTATCTCATGAACGGACGGCGATACTGTAATGCAATCCTGCAACGTTGTTAGGAATAGACAAACGCATCCTATGCAATACAGATAGAATCCTTGGATAAAT
This sequence comes from Imbricaverruca yamaguchii, assembly GCA_034440575.1. NCBI lineage: Eukaryota > Metazoa > Arthropoda > Thecostraca > Neoverrucidae > Imbricaverruca > Imbricaverruca yamaguchii. The sequence goes on from JAOTOL010001335.1 coordinate 74,061, forward strand.
ATAGGAGCTGCGGGGTTGCCAAACCGACCGGGAGGCGGCCGGTGGACGTTCAATGTATCAAAGGCTTCGTCGATCCGTCGGGCCGAAGGTGCGGTGAGGCAGCCGATCACGACCTCATTTGACCCTAAAGGTCTAGGGCCATGCAATTTATATTGAAGCGAGTTCATTACATGCGTAGTCTATCCTCAAAATCTTGTGTTTATAGCTTCAGTAGTTTACGAACTCACCAGGAAAGGGTGCGAATCCTCCTCAACCGTCATGTGCACGTTATGTGAGAGTTACTCCCCCGTCATGTGCACGTTATGTGAGAGTCACTCCCCCGTCATGTGCACGTTATGTGAGAGTCACTCCCCCGTCATGTGCACGTTATGTGAGAGTCACTCCCCCGTCATATGCACGTTATGTGAGAGTCACTCCCCCGTCATGTGCACGTTATGTGAGAGTCACTCCCCCGTCATGTGCACGTTATGTGAGAGTCACTCCCCCGTCATATGCACGTTATGTGAGAGTCACTCCCCCGTCATGTGCACGTTATGTGAGAGTCACTCCCCCGTCATGTGCACGTTATGTGAGAGTCACTCCCCCGTCATGTGCACGTTATGTGAGAGTCACTCCCCCGTCATGTGCACGTTATGTGAGAGTCACTCCCCCGTCATGTGCACGTTATGTGAGAGTCACTCCCCCGTCATGTGCACGCTATGTGAGAGTCACTCCGACGCGCGTGTTTATCGACAGTCCTGAATTATGTTTGCATGCTAGATTTAGGTCACGCCATCTGCTAATAGGATGAACTTGTAGTTGATGTAATGCTCACGACAATGAAGTGAAAAATACAACCACACGCCTGGACGACAAGATTATCACATAATGGGTACAGTAGTTTCCGACTCACTTGGAAGCCTGACAAAAGAATGCGATATTCGGGACGTTCTGCTCTCTCTACTCACAAGAGTTAGCCAGCCAGGTTTACTCCGTTGCTCAAATATCAACAAACAAAGTTATCTTACAATCTACGAGTCCCCCCACACATACGTGATGGCGCACTGTGCATGTATTATTAATACTAATCCGCGCTGTCTCGACGGGGGGGGGGGGGTCGTTTCCACGGTTTTCCACCTAATGTTTTCCACTAACAGTGAAAAAAATTGTGGCATGTACCACACAAATCCCGCTGGACCCCAAAAATCGCGCACCCTAATAATCGCCTCGGGGGCCCAAAGGTCGTTCCGGAGACCCGAAAAATGACTGTTGGTTATTGGTTTTACGACACATCGACCGTTGAGTCATGTAGCGGGGTGTGCTTATCCACCACCGAGGGGGTGGCGTGCCTGTCCCGCTACTGATAAGGCGCTGTCTTAACCCACCACCGACGGGGTGGGGTATTTGTCCCACCACTGATAAGGCGATGTCTTTACCCACCGATTGTAGGTTGAGTACATTCCTGTCCTGCTCTTCATAGCTTGGAAGCCAACTTTATTTAAGCTTCCTATATCTTTTTATTGGTTTTTTTTTGCACCGGATGCACACACGCATAAACTTTTTTCTTTTTTTTTCTTAATTAATTGTTTTCTTCGTGCTAACTATCTTGGCTAAATTGTTTCGTTGGGATCGCCACGATCCTCCAGGGGGTGAGCTTCCCCCCCCCCCCTCCTTCGCAGGGAGAACGTGCATTTCCCGACAGTTCAACCTTGAACCTGACCAAGTTTTCCTTAAATATCACGCATGCAAACACACCGGATGTGCTCATACAGTTGAGACGCATCGCATCGATGCCGGTACACACATAAATTGCTGTCAACATCGGCGAACGCGTGCGAAAACACCGCTCGGCGAGGACTGATCGTCGATGCAAATGTTTGCGAGTAATCTACAATCTAATATAATCTAATCCAATCAGCGATAGTGCACAGTAGGGCAGCAAGGTCGCTGCACGGTCGGCAGTATTTGACCAGAATAACACCCTCAGGCGTCGTGAGGAGTCGCCCGGCTGACAGTCGGTGCGGATAATGGCGCCGTGAAGAAGCAAACAGGGTTCGCGTGCACTGTCACAACGACGGCCTCCTCACAACTAAGTGAAGGACTTTAGATTATTCGTGTGCGCCCGGCAGCCCGCTGCTATATAAGCCACTGCTGCCTTTACCTCTGGACATTACTGAACCGCATTGTCAAGTACATAAATTAACCCGAACAAGTATGGAACGTACAAGACATAGCACACACCAGGCTGCAGTGCTGCTTACAGTGGCGTGGACAAGGGAAGGCGAAGAGGGCAGCCACCCTACCCCTCCTCGGTCGGAAGGGGCCCTGCATGTGCTGTAGGGGGGTCCGGACCACGTCGCGCTGGGCGGTGCCGGAGCGGGTTCTGGGCACTGGGCGGTTGGCGGCTGGGCGGTTGGCGGGCGACTGCGGCTGGCCGCCGCCGGGCCGGCTGGTGGTTGCCGGGGAGTCGTCTCCCTCACCCACAGCTTCTGCAAACGCTCCGACATCCTTCCAACCCTTCTGCGGCCCGTCGCCACCACTACACGAATTTGTTTTAGCGAGACCAGGCTCCCATCCACATCACATACGCCCGTGAGTCAGCCCAGCTGGTCATGTGGCGAGGAGGGGTTGTGGGTTTTGGGTGAGACGTGACACTGTCTGATGGTTATGATTCGGGTACACGACATGGGTACTGCCACCGCCGCCGGCACTCGTCCATTTACTGGACCCACCCGTGTACCCCAAGACAACACAGCACATTCACCATCCACTCACCACCCCCCCCCGCACACGCACAGCATCGACGTTCTCGGGGCAGCTAGATGCAAGCATGGCTCGGGTAACATCCAGTACAACTTTGGCAGTGATATTTCTGGCCGCTGAATACTTGCGTTGAATTCGAACCATAAAGACATAAAGACATAAAGACATACAAGATTAGTGCAACTATGAGCCACAAGGGCCCTTCTTGGTTGCACTCTGTACACTGAACCAGTTGCCCACCAAATCTGTCAATCAGCCCTCCCTGTAATACTGAAAAGCAAGCCCTCTATTCTTATAATGATTGTCTATGCTGTTTTTAAAGATGTTCAATGTGCTGCTACTGACGATGTTTTCTGGCAGCTGGTTCCAGTGTTCCACTACCCTGTTGGTGAAAAAAGTTTGCCTTAACCTTGTTCTGCTGTGGTTAACTTTAATTTTGAATTTATGACCTCTAATTGCATCATTTCTGTTAAATTCAAACATTTCCCCAAGGTATCCCCTCTCCAGACCATTGACAAATTTAAAGACCTCGATGAGATCTCCTCTCAGCCTTCTATATCTAAGTGAAAACATATTCAATTTCTTCAATCTTTCCTCATATGCCAGGTTGCTTATGCCATTAACCATTTTTGTAGCCCTCTGTTGTACTCTCTCCAAAAGCCAACAATATTTTTCATAGCTAGGAGACCAAGCTTGGATGCGGTATTCCAAATGTGGCCTGACGTATGCACAGTAAAGCTTCCTGATCACTTCCTCACTTCTGTATGATACATTCCTATTTATTGCCCAGAGCATTCTCAATGCCTTCTTCCTGGCTTCCTTGGTCTGTTCTGATGCCCCCAGTTTTGTGTTTAGAATAACACCTAAATCCTTCTCCTGTTCAGTCACTGATAGCACTTGGCCACCCATCAAGTATGGAGCCTTCATATGCTGCTTACCTACATGCATGATTTTGCACTTATCAAAGTTAAATTTCATTTGCCATTTTTCGGACCACTTCACAAGTTCGTCTAAGTCTTTTTGCAGCGAGATATGCTCGTCCTGACCTGTTATTGCCCTAAAGACCTTCAAATCATCCGCAAATTTCAAAACTTTACTGCTTAGGCCACTTTCAATGTTATTTACAAATATAATGAACAGTAATGGCCCTAGTACTGACCCCTGGGGGACTCCACTAAGAACATTTTGCCATGATGACTTTGTACCATTTAGCATCACTCTTTGCTGTCTATCTGAAAGCCACAACTCTATCCATTTTAAGATGCTACCTGCAATACCATGGGACTGAAGCTGTATCATTAACCGTTTATGGGGTACCTTATCAAAGGCCTTACTAAAGTCAAGATATGCTACATCAACCTGATTTCCCTGATCAAATTGTTCTGTGGCGAAGTTCAAAAAGTCCAAGAGGTTTGTGAGACACGATCGTCCTTTTCTAAACCCATGTGGAGTATTTTGAATCAATCTGCTACCTTCCAGATAACTAACTATTCTATATTTGATAATTGATTCGAGTACCTTGCAGACTAGGGATGTGAGACTTATTGGCCTATAGTTTTCAACTTTCCCTCTTTCTCCTTTCTTGAAAATAGGAACTACATTTGCCCTTTTCCAATCGGTTGGAATTTCATTATGTGAAACTGATCTACAAAATATTATACTAAGTGGAAATGCCGGTTCCTTTTCAGTTTCCCGCAACACCCTAGCATAAATTTCATCAGGTCCTGCTGCCTTATTTGTCTTTATTTTCCTGATATGATTGTAAACAACATCACTATCAATGAAATCAACATCATTTGTCAGATCCCATGTCACTGAACTATGGTGTACGGTCGGCAGATTGGTCATATCTTCCAATGTAAACACTGATTTGAACTGCTTGCTCAGCTCCTCAACCATCTCACTCTCCTCACCCAATTTAGTCCCGTTTACTTCCAGTGGACCAATTGTGCTAGAAACTTTACTCAGCTTGTAGAAACTAAAGAACTTTTTACTGTCCCCATTACAGTTTCTAGATAAATCCAGTTCTTTTGCTCGCTTTGCTGCTCTGGTTTTTTGCGTGACAGTGTCTCTAGCTTTTCGATACGCCTTTAGATTAACGACATTTGAGGCTTCTCTAAAAACTCTAAATGCAGTTTTCTTAGCCTTAATTGCTTTTATCACGTCTGGTGTAAGCCATGCTGGCTTTCCTACCCTTCTTTTGCGTCTTTGCTTTTGGGGGACATGTCTAATCTGAGTTTCCTTCAAGTAAGATTTGAACTTTTCCCACATTTCACAGGCATTTAAATTGGAGAATTCTTCTTCCCATCTGATGGCACTTAAAGCCGCTCTCATGCCGTTAAAGTCTGCTCTGTTGAAATTTGGAACCTTTACCAAATTATCCTTAATAATTTCCCCTACATGTGCCTTGAATCTAACTATGTTATGGTCACTTTTTCCCAGAGTTTCGCCTACAGTCAAGTCTTGAACCAAGTTACATAAATCCGAGAATACTAGGTCCAAGAATGAACCATGCCTGGTAGGTTCCGATACAAACTGGTGTAAGAACAGGTCCTCTTCAAGGCATTTCCCAAACATTTTGCATGGTGGGGTGCCAACATCAGTATTTTCAGAACCTTTTAGATTAAAGTCACCGAGAATAAGGCACTTCCTCTTAAAGTTTCTACTGATTTCCTCACAAATCACCTTGTCAAGCTCCAGTTGCTGAGAATGTGGCAGGGTTCCTGATCGGTAGAAAGCCCCTATCCTAAGAGTATTGCTGTTGCCTTTTCCCACAGTGACATCAAGCCAAATGGACTCCACAGACACATTTTTATCCCCACCTGCTACTTTTTGAGAACTGAATAAGCTATTCATATAGAGCATTACACCACCCCCTTTCATTTCTGGACCCCTATTGCACGAAAACATATTGTATCCCTGGATCTCATAGTCCTGTAAGTTATCTCCAAAATACCCTTCACTGACCCATGCCTCCGTAATGCAAACAAAATCCGGTTCCTCCTCAGCAACATAACACTTGAACTCATCAAATTTGGAACGGATACTCTGAGCATTAAACATCATACACTTAACAAATGTTCCATAACCACCTTTGGCTTTTTCATATTGAGGAGTTCTTTTATCACTAGATGAACTATAACTCTGTCCCCTTGAGTTGCTGCTGTCCCTATTTGCAGACTTTGAGGTTCTATTGCCTTGGCTGACACTATTGGAATATTCCTGAGTTGGCAATGCAATTTCATCCCTCCCCACCCCATTTCCTAGTTTCCCTGAAGGACATGCTCGTATACTTTGCCTAACACATGGACCCCCTTCTAAGAAAAGTGCAGGCCATCCCTCTGATAGAGGTCCCACGATGCATAAAACATGCTCCACTCGTCTACAAATGTAAAACCTAGCTCATGGCAGAGCTTTCCTACCCTGGCGTTAGCTGCCAGTGCCCTAGAGCTCCACTCAGGGGAGGCTCTAGCCATAGGCAAAATTGCTGTTACAATGACTCTATTGGTACCCTTCAGGGTGGCCAGAAGGGCCCTGTACTCCCGCAGAAGCTCCTCACTCCTAGTCTGACCTATGTTATTTACCCCTACATGCACTATAACTGTGTTAAACTGGTGATTACTGGTGACCTGTGCCACCGCAGGTACCATGTCCTTCACCTTGGCACCAGGCCTGGTGATGCACCTCCTGTCCCTCCTACCTTTACAAAATACCCGCTCTAAATATCGCACACGAGAGTCTCCTATGACCAGCACTGACTCCTTACTACTGCTATCCTGGGGGCAGTCATCCAATGCCTGGAACATATTTGTTGTTACTATGCCTGCCCGCTGGGCGGGTCGGCTAGACTTCCTCCCGCTCCTACCACCTGCCACTTGCCACTCACTGACCCTTTCCTTAGGTTCGCGTCTCTAAATCCTCCACCCCCTGACCTCATGCCACTTCCCCTCCTGTGACCTACCAGAACTACCCCTCATCTGTTCACTATTAACACTCCCCTCTTGAGAGATCCCAGCCACCTCCACAGTAGGGGAAGCCTCGGCTACCTGGTGGCCTGCGACCACCTGGGCATATGATGTCCCTGCTATGGAGTGACCCCTTGTTGCTTTATCTTGCCTACCCTGTGCAACAAGGGCAGCCTTGAGCTTGGAAACCTCTGCCTTAAGGGTCCTAATTTCTTCCTCTAGTGCCTGCATCCTGGTCGAAACCATCCTAAACGCTGCAGCTTATGCCTAGATTTAGATTCAAATTAACTCGCTAAACAACCGACAAAAAAACTAACTATCATTCACTATAAATCGCTACCTCCTATACTGTCAGTTAATTATCTGAGTGCCTCAAGAAAAGCAGAAACTATTAAACAATTGTTTTTTTTAATAAATTAGATACATAAACAAGATGTCTAATCTAAATGTCTTCCACACAGGTAGAACAAGTAGAACACAAGTACGAACCAACTCCACTAGTCCTTAAAACTACCCCTTTAAGCATTCATGCAACAGTCACTCGCCCCTTTCATTCCGCACGATCATTCGGTCCCTAAGAATACGAAAAACGAGTTCGCCCACAATTTCCCCTTCCAGTGTTACGCAAGCACTTAGCGAGTCGTATTCAACTTCACTGGGGACTTGGTTAGTCCCGAACGCATATTAATTACCCGCTCCGAGACCTACTTGCAAATGGCTGACGCAGCTTTCCTGATTGCGTAATTTGTATCTATTGTCGTTACTGCCCTTAAGGCTTGGCAAAACTGGGCGGTGAAAATTTCCCTGGGCTTCGGTGCTGTCGTATGACTGAACTCAGGTATCAATGGCCAACTTACCTAACCTTATTCAATCGACGCCACGCCGGGCCTTACACGTTGAAGACGTGCGGCCGGGTCTGACGTATCCCACGGGAGGGCACGGATCCCTACCACATTGGGTACGTACCTGGTCGTCTTTATATCCTAGCCGGCCCTACCTCTTTAGCCTGGGGTCTTATGGCATGCCAAACCCGTCCATCATGTCCCTCGATCTCTGCATCTCTGCACCAACCGTGCCCACGTGCAAAGTTGGGGGGTAGACAAATTACAGGGCAGTGTTTTGCCTCTACCCTATGGTCCGGCGCCAGACTTCCGGCGAACGCAATGTGGTGGCCCCTGCATCGGCCCCTCCCACATGCATACCATGTTCGCCCCCTCACCTGCACCCCTGGACCGCAGAGGCCAGCGGGATATTGCGGTCAAGAGATACCTGAGCCCAGTTAACAGTTGCCCCTTAAATGATGCCCAAGAGTAACAATCATGAGAGTTTCGTCATTGCGCCCTTTCGTCACCCCCCCCACACTTTAAGGAAGGGGGATCAATGGCTTATCACGGTCGACGCCCGAGGACACATCTCCCATAGGAAGGCAGCTGGCGGGCTGTCTATCTCGCTATATCTGCGGGGGTCGTCAAATTCTTCTTGCGGCCATCCCCTTATGTGCCATGAATTCGTCCGGGGGAAAAGAACCACAAACAGACCGATGCTTGGACCGAAATCATAAGACGGAGACCGATATGATGACTATGCCAGGGACGGACGACTAAACTGGGAGAGTGTTAGCCCGAGACTGAGATCAATACAATGATAGATGCAGAAGGATATTTAGATTGAAATCAAGAGTCAGAGACTGAGAGTGAAACGATGGCATATCATTGCAGGGGATTTTCAACAAATGCCCTCCAATCAAGGTATGTCACTCCAGAAGTGCCATTATTTCCAACCAGCTGCATTTAGGTCCAGACCACTACCCGTGTTTTCGTTGATACTGACATCAATTGTGTACTCATAAACTGTATCGCATTTAATTTGCCTCGCCTATTATTCGGTATCGAATCATGGAGCGAGTTTGGCAATGTTTACCATAGGTCGGATTAAACAGGCGAAGTCGCGTCCAGGTATTTATTTGGAGTCCAGGGGACTCCAACTCCCGTCATATTGAATACAATCCAGATGTCAATTTATGCTACGCTAATATAGAAAAGAAGAGAAAAACATTATACGCGCACCTCGACATTGGGACAACTATTTCTATTTAAGCACACGCACAATTTTCGCCAACACACACCACCTCCTCCCCCTACGCGGAAGACGCCAGCGCCGGTGGGGTTGGTTACGCGGGGACGGTGGTCGTGATGGGTGGGCTCCAGGATGCCGAGCAGCACTCACATGGCGATGGTGAGTGGCGAGTGGCCTCGGCTGAGTACCTCCTCTCCTCCATCCGAAAACTCAGCCATCTGGCCACCGCTGGACGCCCCTGAGGCGTCGGTCCGGCGTCCACCGCCGTGCGCCTTCGAGTCCCGTCTGCGTCTTCCTCTCTCTCCTCTTCCTGTCTGTCCTGTTCTGTTCTCTTGAACTTGCTATTGCTCCGCCTCTTCCTTTCCTGTACCCACTCCCAGGGATTCGGGGTGAGCTCGTGCTTTTGATTTGTGGAGTATTCTTCCCCCAGGCCACTCGCGTCGTCAAGCCGCCTGGGCCTTCATGGCTTTCTCCAACGTTCTGGATTGGGTGATGACTGCTCGAGATCCGAGGCATCGACCTCACGGGCCGATGACCCTTCTGCCGGAGGTGGTGGTCCAGCTGGTGTTTGGACCCCTGCCTGCCAGAAGGTGCCAAACCATTACTCGGGTTTGCCCCGGATGTTGTTACCGCCAAAGAGGGCCCCTGGGACGACGGAGGGGCGTTAGTTGCTAGAGAGGACCTCGGGCCGTCAGAAAAGATGCTTGCAAGTACCGATGGGTTCAAACAGTACATGGAACCCTGGCCTGGTGGAGGGGGCCCCGGGCCAGGGTTCAGGGTTCCAGGCCAGGAACCCTGGCCCGGTGGAGTTGTTGAAAAAGTGTCTCCGACCTGACCGAGGAGGCCCTGGATCGCCAAGGAGGGCCTCTGCACCTACCCGATGACTGTAATCAAAATGTTGTGGCTATGTGTACCGACTTGCATCCAATATGACAAATAAGTTTTCCTATGGGAAAAATTTCAGAACAGCCTTCAGAGACGTATTTGGGTCAACGAGTGCTTTCGATTGATATGTAGCATAGTTGATTTTCTCCACAAAAGTGTGCTAGGAAAAAAATCAAATTAAGGTCCTCAAAAATTCCAATTATTTTTCAATTGTAAGAAAAACCTCTTCAGCCATTATCATTGGATGGCTAAGATCCACCCACACACTGACTTGAAGCGAAGTTCTAGGGGCCTCTCCATAGACAACAAAACTAACATGACATAATTTTTCCTATGGGAAAAATTCACAATGGACTTCGCCAATCCGCTTGGGTCAAAGATTGCTTTTAATTCATATATGACGTGGTTGGTTTTTACCAAAAAGTGAAGAAAGAAAAACGTTTTCAGCCAACTTCATTGGATGGCTAAGGTTTATCCACAGTAATTTTATGCGAAATCGTAGGGGCCTCCCCATAGACAACAACACAGTAATATGACGTATAAGTTTTTCCATTGGGAAAATTTCATAACAGACTTCAAAAACATATTGGGGTAAACGAGTGGTTTCGATTGATATGTGCCATGGTTGATTTTCTCAACAAAAGTGTGCTCGAAAAAATCAGATTAAGTTCCTCAAAAACTCCAATTTTTTCTTCTTCAATTGTACGAAAAACGTCTTCAGCCAATATCATTCGATGGCAAAGATCTATCCACACAGGGATTTGAAGCGAAATCCTAGGGGCCTCCCCAAAGAGAACAAAACTGTAATATGACACATAACTTATCCGATGGAAAAAATTACATAATGGACTTCGCCAATGGGTTTGGGTCAACGATCGCTTTTAATTGATATATAGCATGGTTCTTTTTCCGAAGAAGTGTGTTGGGAAAAAGCTGCAATTGTACACTAAAAAACCCTGCATTACAATTGAAAGACAAACGTCTTCAGCCAATGTCATTTGATAGCTAAGGCCTATCCACACAGTTATTTGAAGACGGATCGTCGAGGCCTCTCCATAGAGAACAAAGTTGTAGCATTACATATACGTTTTCCTATGGGAAAACCATAACGGACAACGAATGAAATTGGCTGAAGAGGCTTTTCTGACAAATGAGAAACAATGAAATTTTTTAAAACATTTAATTTGATTCTTTTTTCTCAACACACTTTTGTGGAAAATGCAAACCATGCCACATATCAATGAAATGTACAAATAATTGGAGTTTTTGAGGAACTTCATTTGATTTTTGGCCAGCACACTTTTGTGGAGAAAATCAGCCATGCCACATGTCAATCGAAAGCATTCGTGGACCCAAATACGTTTCTGAAGTCTGTTATGATATTTTTCCCATAGGAAAACTTTTATGTTATATTGCAATTTTGTCTTCTATTGCCCTTACGATTTCGCTTCAAATCACAGTGTGGAGAAATCTTAACCATCCAACGAAATTGGCTTAAGACGTTTTCCTTAGAATTGAAAAACCAGGGGAGTTTTTATAAATTTATTTTGCAGCTTTTTCCCAACACACGTCTTCGGAAAAAAACATGCCATATATCACTTAAAAGCAATCGTTAACCCAAACGCATTGGCGAAGTCCATTGTGAAATTTTTCCCATAGGAAAACTTATGCCATATTACAGTTATGTTGTCTATAGGGAGGCCCCAACTGAACTCAAAGAATCACTGTGTGGATGGACCTTACCCATCCAATGAAGTCGGCTAAAAACGTTTCTCTTACAATTGAAAAACAAGGGCCGTTTTTGAGAATATTGATTTCGATTTTTTCCCAGTACACTTCTTTGGGGAAAACCAACCATTCCACTTATCAATCAAAAGAACTCGCTGACCCAAATACATTTTTCAAGTTTGGCATGACATTTTTCCCATAGGAAAGCAAAATATGTCATATTACTGTTTTCTTGTCTATGGGGAGGCCCCTACGATTTCGCTTCAAATCACTGTGTGGATAGGCCATAGCCATCCAATACAATTGGGTAAAGACGTTTTTCTTACAATTGGAAAGGAAAGGGTGTTATTACGAAATTATACTTGGAATATATTTCCCAACACAATTCTTGCCAGGAAACCAACCCTACTGGGTACCAACCAACACTTAAGTGATTGGTCCTTGAATGACACTTGGCTGATCCCTGAATTGAGGATCCTTCGACAACTGATGAATTTGCTGCTGAATATGCTGGGAATGTGCTGCCGAATATGCTGCCGAATGTGCTGCTGAATGTCCTGCGAACTTCCACTGCATTGAACTGAGCCCTGTATCTATTTGATTTGACATTTAGTTGTCCCACTGCTGTTTTTCAGGTCCAGGTGTGTTTGTTGGACCTCAAAAGCATGCTTCATTCGAACACCCCTATTAAGCACATTGCCAACAGCACATTTATGTTAGTCAATCTCATTTTTCTCATACATCCCACGAAATCATGAGTGCATAGATGCGAATAGTAATCCACGTGTGCTTCACTAATGAATGGCATTTACCATTGTTCTGCCGAATCTGCTGCCGAATGTGCTGCTGAATGTGCTGCCATCTTCCGCTGCATGCTCAGTTCATGGGTATCCAACTGCGTGTGTCTTGCGGCCGTCGGGATTGTCTATTTTTGGGGTGCTAAACCCGTCCTAAAACAATACCGTCTCCGCAGCATGGGTCTACTTTGAACGCATTTGGTAAGAATCTTATGTCACGGAAGCATTGGGCCAACTTGCATGAACGCTTTGTCACTGAGCAACAAAACATCGAATTTGACTCAGCCTTTCCAATATTTTGGCCCACAAAAACTGAGTATAAGCGACTTATGGTATTCACCAAGGCGATATGCACAAGGTGAAAAAACGCTATGGTAAAATGGCGCTGGGGCTTTACAAAGTGGGGCCGGGGCCAATACAAATCGCGCGGGGACCTACAAAAATTATGGCGGGGGTCCCGAAAATCAAATAAAAATTCTCAAAAGTTCGCACGTAGGCCATTCAAATTCATACTGGGCCAAAAGAAGTCGAGCCGGGAACGTTGAAAATCACAAAGTAGCACTCAAAGACGACCTGGGCCCATGCAACTCACGCTGCGGCCTAAAAGATCAGAACTGGGGTTCTGAAAATCGCGCTGGCTCCTTTAAGGCTCCTACCGAAGATACTCAGTATCAGGCTGAAGAACTCAAAAGTTCACGTTTTGTCCCATGAAAGTCACGCTGGATGCTGAGAGGAATCGTGCTAGGGTTCTTGAAAAGAACGACGGGACCACAAAAGGTTGGGCCGTGGCCATTGAGAATCACGCTGATCTTCGGATTCCAAAAAGTAGCGCTCGTCACCCTGAAAATCACACCGAGGGCTCAACATATCGCACCGGGGCCCCAAAAGTCTCATCGGAACCACGAAAAAATGGAGCCGTGGGAACGAAAAGAAATCGGTCCGGACAAGGAAAATTGCTCTGGTGTCCCTACAATCGAGTTAATAAAACGTGTTGGGCCCTCCAAAACATGGCGAGACCCCAAAAACTCGACCTAGGAATCCTAGGAATCCTACATAGGACCTAGGAACAAACGACGACAGGGCGGTAAAAGTCGCACTCAGACCCCAAAAGGTCCCATTGCTACCCGTGAGAAACCACGCTGGGGGTTTCTCACGGGTCGCGCTAGGGCCCCAAAAATTCGCAACTGGTGTGTGTGTGTGTGTGTGTGCGTGCGTGCGTGCGTGCGTGCGTGCGTGCGTGCGTGCGTGCGTGTGTGCGTGCGTGCGTGCGTGACAACAAGGGAGAATAAAGGGTCTGGAACTGAGGGTATGCACCCCCACGTTGAAGGTGGAGTCCCTCAGGCCGGGAATATTCGTCCCTCTGAAAAGGCTCCGGTGTTCCCGCTCCGAATTTTTCAGCCTGAGTCGGCTCCGTGAAATAAAAAGGCATCCCCTTGGAAAGAAAGGCGCCCCTTGGGCTAGGGCCGAGTGCATCTCGCCCCATCGAATTTTGCAGCCAGATGTGCCCCTTCAAGTGCTTTCACAGTGGCCCGCTCCAAAGAAGTGGCGCCCCTAAAGACCTGTGCCCAGATGACAATTCCTGGTTTCTACATCTGATTATGCTCTTTCGCTCTTTCGCAGTTATGTACCCGGGCCAGTTATACAATTGTGAGCATTCATGTGTGGCTTCTCTTGAAAATTTTACAACTTGCGTTGAACCATAAAGAGGAAAGCGGACAAACAGAAAAAAGGTTATATATTTCATATGTCAGGAACAGCAATGTGGCAGCGTAAATGAAAAACGAGCGATGACAGCACCGTCCGAGCAGGTTATGGCGGATTTCTCGGGGAGCCCCTAGTGTGTGTGTCTGTGTTTTGCCAGCCTGCCACCGTGTGGTCATGTGGGCTGTTTCCGGGTGGGCGTTTGTGTTGTTAGTGAGTTCGTGTTGTTTCTTTTTGGCGGGGTTGAACAGGTATGAGGAGTAACGTGGTGGGGATAAGAGGGAGCGAATAAGAGTAAAGCTGGCTTGTAGAGGTGAGTCGTGAAAGAGTTCAGACGTCTTGAAGTTTGCAGCGCAGGAGTAGAAGTTGAGTCGACATGGAGGCCGATGAGATGGTTGTCGAGGCTGAGCTGGTGCGGAAGAGAAGATTTGCCAGTCCGGGCGGTGCCATGAGGTAGGGGTGTAGTTGGGGGGCTGGGGTCGGGTCATGGCCAGTGTTTCATATACATTGCAAGAACGTTAGTAGTTAGTTTCACGTGCGGCTAGTATTTTCTTTCTTCCCCCTTTTGTTGATTCTGTTTTTCTTTTTTAACATATATTTTGATATTTTTATCTGTCCTTTTCCCCTATGGTTGATTTTCTGTTTTCCTTTTTTAATATACTTTTTCAGTTTTCCTTTTTCTTTTTTCCATTTTGTTGATTTTCCGTTTTTATTTTTTAACATATTTTTTTCTTCTTTTCTCATAGTACATGGATTAGGCGTGTGATGGCGAGAAAGTGGAAGAGGTTTCCGTGTAATGCTGGATGGTCTTCGTTGAGAAGTGTCGTGATGTTTAGTGGGATGTTGTTCATGTTGCAGTAGTTTGTGATAGATTGTCTTTCGGTGTTGTATTTGGTAGAGTAGATGAGTATGTGTTTAATTGTGAGTGTTCGTTACAATGGTCTGCAATGGTCTGCAATACAATGCATTGTGGTCGTGGGCGTTGTTGTAAGAGGTAAGAGTGCGTGAGTGCAGTGTTGACGAGACGTAATCGTGTTAGTGTGCGTTCTTTTTGTCTGGTGGTTTGGTTGATAGTGTGCTAGAGTTCGTGTTTTGAATGTATTTCGTGTAGTTACGTAATTGTTGAATCCCATATTTGTTGAATGTCTCTGTTGATTGCCTGGTGTATTGTGGGGTAGTAGTCGGATTGTGAGAGTGGGCATGGTGTGGTTTCTTGTAGTGTTGTGGCTATGTTGGCTTCGGTGTCTGTGTGTTCGTTGCCTGGAATGTTTATGTGGCTTGGGATCCATAGAAGAAATGGGCGTTGTCTGGCGTTAAGTTGTTTGTGAACGTAGAGCATTTTGGGGATGAGTGGGTGTTTGTTTTTTGTGAAGGGTGTGATGCTTTCTAATACTGATTTTTCGTCAGTGCCTATGATGTTGTGTTCGGTTTGTGTGTGGTAAATGGTGGAGTATGCCGAGAAAATTGCGAAGAGTTCTGCTGTGTAGATGGATGCTGTGTCATGCAGACTGGCACGAAGGATGACCCGCGGAGGTGCTGCGTTGGGGAACACCAACGCCGCTGTGCCCGTCTGCAGTGTGTGTGATTTTGAGCCGTCCGTGTAGATGATGTTGTGGTTTGGATATTGTGCTTTGAAGTGGAGGAATAGTTGGTGTATTTCTGCGTCTGTGTAGGTGTGCTTTGGCTGGTGTATGAAGAGGTGTGTTTTGGGTGATTGGTGTTTCCAGCATGCAGTGGGTGGTGGGAGTGCTTTTTCTGTGGGGAGTGTGATGTGTAGTCTATTTGCGTGTTGGTGGATGCGGTAGTCTATTGTAGTTTTAAGTCGTGTTGCGTTCATGAGTTGGTGTGAGCGTTTGGTGCGGAGTTCTAATGCCTGAGTGCATGGGTGTTGTGTGATGAGTTGTGTTTTGCAGTGATACCTTAATAGTGTTTTGTGCGTCTGTGCTTTAGTTCTCGTATGTGGTTATATATGTGAAGAGCAAAAGAAGGTGACACGATATAGGCTCCGGTGGCTATTTGTAAACGTCGGCGTTGAAGAGAATCTAGAATTTTGAGGCTTGATTTATTCGCATTTTCGAAGAGTGTTGCCTGATCCGTATTCCAAAATTGGACGCATGATTGATTTGTAAAGAGCTAGAAGTGTGTTTCTGTCGGATACCCAGTTTGTGCCGTATAGTGCTCGAAGGATGTTTATTCTTTTTGATGCGCGTTTTTGGATGTCTAAGATATATGGCCGGAAACTGAGTTTTTGGTCTAAGGTGATGCCTATAAATTTGTTGTGGTGACGAATGGGATGGGAGTGTGGTCTATTTTTCGTGGTGGTAAGTATGTGTATTTGTGGTAGCTGAAAATCATGCATTTTGATTTGTGTGGTGCAATATATAGGTTTAGACATAAAGACATAAAGACATAAAAGATCAGTGCAACTCTGAGCCACAAGGGCCCTTCTTGGTTGCACTCTGTACACTGAACCAGTTGCCCACCAAATCTGCCAATCAGCCCTCCCTGTAATACTGAAAAGCAAGCCCTCTATTCTTATAATGATTGTCTATGCTGTTTTTAAAGATGTTCAATGTTCTGCTACTGACGATGTTTTCTGGCAGCTGGTTCCAGTGTTCCACTACCCTGTTGGTGAAGAAAGTTTGCCTTAACCTTGTTCTGCTGTGGTTAATTTTAATTTTGAATTTATGACCTCTAATTGTATCATTTCTGTTAAATTCAAACATTTCCCCAAGGTATCCCCTCTCCAGACCATTGACAAATTTAAAGACCTCGATGAGATCTCCTCTCAGCCTTCTATATCTAAGTGAAAACATATTCAATTTCTTCAATCTTTCCTCATATGCCAGGTTGCTTATGCCATTAACCATTTTTGTAGCCCTCTTTTGTACTCTCTCTAAAAGCCAACAATCTTTTTCATAGCTAGGAGACCAAGCTTGGATGCAGTATTCCAAATGTGGCCTGACGTATGCACAGTAAAGCTTCCTGATCACTTCCTCACTTCTGTATGATACATTCCTATTTATTGCCCCGAGCATTCTCAGTGCCTTCTTCCTGGCTTCCTTGGTCTGTTCTGATGCCCCCAATTTTGTGTTTAGAATAACACCTAAATCCTTCTCCTGTTGAGTCACTGATAGCACTTGGCCACCCATCAAGTATCGAGCCTTCATATGCTGCTTACCTACATGCATGATTTTGCACTTATCAAAGTTAAATTTCATTTGCCATTCTTCGGACCACTTCACAAGTTCGTCTAAGTCTTTTTGCAGCGAGATATGCTCATCCTGACCTGTTATTGCCCTAAAGACCTTCAAATCATCTGCAAATTTCAAAACTTTACTGCTTAGGCCACTTTCAATGTTATTTACAAATATAATGAACAGTAATGGCCCTAGTACTGACCCCTGGGGGACTCCACTAAGAACATTTTGCCATGATGACTTTGTACCATTTAGCATCACTCTTTGCTGTCTATCTGAAAGCCACAACTCTATCCATTTTAAGATGCTACCTGCAATACCATGGGACTGAAGCTGTATCATTAACCGTTTATGGGGTACCTTGTCAAATGCCTTACTAAAGTCAAGATATGCTACATCAACCTGATTTCCCTGATCAAATTGTTCTGTGGCGAAGTTCAAAAAGTCCAAGAGGTTTGTGAGACACGATCGTCCTTTTCTAAATCCATGTTGAGTATCTTGAATCAATCTGCTACCTTCCAGATAACTAACTATTCTATCCTTGATAATTGATTCGAGTACCTTGCAGACTAGGGATGTGAGACTTATTGGCCTATAGTTTTCAACTTTCCCTCTTTCTCCTTTCTTGAAAATAGGAACTACATTTGCCCTTTTCCAATCGGTTGGAATTTCATTATGTGAAACTGATCTACAAAATATTATACTAAGTGGAAATGCCAGTTCCTTTTCAGTTTCCCGCAACACCCTAGCATAAATATCATCAGGTCCTGCTGCCTTATTTGGCTTTATTTTCCTGATATGATTGTAAACAACATCACTACCAATGAAATCAACATCATTTGTCAGATCCCATGTATCTGAACTATGGTGTACGGTCGGCAGATTGGTCATATCTTCCAATGTAAACACTGATTTGAACTGCTTGCCCAGCTCCTCAACCATCTCACTATCCTCACCCAATGTAGTCCCGTTTACTTCCAGTGGACCAATTGTGTTAGAAACTTTACTCAGCTTGTAGAAACTAAAGAACTTTTTACTGTCCCCATTACAGTTTCTAGCTAAATCCAGTTCCTTTGCTCGCTTTGCTGCTCTGGTTTTTTGCTTCACAGTGTCTCTAGCTTTTCGATACGCCTTTAGATTAATGACATTTGAGGCTTCTTTAAAAACTCTAAATGCAGTTTTCTTAGCCCTAATTGCTTTTATCACGTCTGGTGTAAGCCATGCTGGCTTTCCTACCCTTCTTTTGCGTCTTTGCTTTTGGGGGACATGTCTAATCTGAGTTTCCTTTAAGTAAGATTTGAACTTTTCCCACATTTCACAGGCATTTAAATTGGAGAATTCTTCTTCCCATCTGATGGCACTTAAAGCCGCTCTCATGCCGTTAAAGTCTGCTTTGTTGAAATTTGGAACCTTTACCAAATTATCCTTGATAGTTTCCCCTACATGTGCCTTGAATCTAACTATGTTATGGTCACTTTTTCCCAGAGTTTCGCCTACAGTCAAGTCTTGAACCAAGTCACTTAAATCCGAGAATACAAGGTCCAAGAATGAACCATGCCTGGTAGGTTCCGATACAAACTGGTGTAAGAACAGGTCCTCTTCAAGGCATTTCCTGAACATTTTGCATGATGGGGAGCCAACACCAGCATTTTCATAACCTTTTAGATTAAAGTCACCGAGAATAAGGCACTTCCTCTTAAAGTTTCTACTGATTTCCTCACAAATCACCTTGTCAAGCTCCAGTTGCTGAGAATGTGGCAGGGTTCCTGATCGGTAGAAAGCTCCTATCCTAAGAGTATTGCTGTTGCCTTTTCCCACAGTGACATCAAGCCAAATGGACTCCACAGACACATTTTTATCCCCACCTGCTACTTTTTGAGAACTGAATAAGCTATTCACATAGAGCATTACACCACCCCCTTTCATTGCTGGACCCCTATTGCACGAAAACATATTGTATCCCTGGATCTCATAGTCCTGTAAGTTATCTCCAAAATATCCTTCACTGACCCATGCCTCCGTAATGCAAACAAAATCCGGTTCCTCCTCAGCAACATAACACTTGAACTCATCAAATTTGGAACGGATACTCTGGGCATTAAACATCATACACTTAACAAATGCTCCATAACCACCTTTGGCTTTTTCATATTGAGGAGTTCTTTTATCACTAGATGAACTATAACTCTGTCCCCTTGAGTTGCTGCTGTCCCTATTTGCAGACTTTGAGGTTCTATTGCCTTGGCTTACACTATTGGAATATTCCTGAGTTGGCAATGCAATTTCATCCCTCCCCACCCCATTTCCTAGTTTCCCTGAAGGACATGCTCATATACTTTGCCTAACACATGGACCCCCTTCTCAGAAAAATGCAGGCCATCCTTCTGATAGAGGTCCCACGATGCATAAAACCTGCTCCACTCGTCTACAAATGTAAAACCTAGCTCCTGGCAGAGCTTTCCTACCCTGGTGTTAGCTGCCAGTGCCCTAGAGCTCCACTCAGGGGAGGCTCTAGCCCTAGGCAAAATTCCTGTTACAAGCACTCTATTGGTACCCTTCAGGGTGGCCAGAAGGGCCCTGTACTCCCGCAGAAGCTCCTCGCTCCTAGTATGACCTATGTTATTTACCCCTACATGCACTATGACTGTGTTAAACTGGTGATCACTGGTGACCTGTGCCACCGCAGTTACCAGGTCCTTCACCTTGGCACCAGGCCTGGTGATGCACCTCCTGTCCCTCCTACCTTTACAAAATACCCGCTCTAAATGACGCACACGAGAGTCTCCTATGACCAGCACTGACTCCTTACTACTGCTATCCTGGGGGCAGTCATCTAATGCCTGGAACATATTTGCTGTTACTATGCCTGCCCGCTGGGCCGGTCGGCTACACTTCCTCCCGCTCCTACCACCTGCCACCTGCCACTCACTGACCCTTTCCTTAGGTTCGCGTCTCCAAATCCTCCACCCCCTGACCTCATGCCACTTCCCCTCCTGTGACCTACCAGAACTACCCCTCCTCTGTTCACTATTAACACTATTAACACTCCCCTCTTGAGAGATCCCAGCCACCTCCACAGTAGGGGAAACCTCAGCTACCTGGTGGCCTGCGACCACCTGGGCATATGATGTCCCTGCTACGGATCGACCCCTTGTTGCTTTATCTTGCCTACCCTGTGCAACAAGGGCAGCCTTGAGGTTGGAAACCTCTGCCTTAAGGGTCCTAATTTCTTCCTCTAGTGCCTGCATCCTGGTCGAAACCATCCTAAACGCTGCAGCTTATGCCTAGATTTAGATTCAAATTAACTTGCTAAATTAACTTGCTAAACAACCGACAAAAAAGCTAACTATCATTCACTATAAATCGCTACCTCCTATACTGTCAGTTAAATATCTGAGTGCCTCAAGAAAAGCAGAAACTATTAAACAATTGTTTGTTTGTTTGTTTTTTTTTTTCTTTTTGTTTTTAAATAAATTAAATAACTAAACAAGATGTCTAATCTAATTGTCTTCCACACAAGTAGACAACTATATAAATATCCCTTTGATATCACTTATGGCTAGGTTTAGGGAGGCAAGTTTGCTATGTAAGTGTATTAATGTCGTTTGCAAGATACCTAGTGCATTTTGTGGTGTTTCGTGTGATGCGCATATGACTACGTCGTCAGCGTTTATTGAAATTTTGGTCGGAAGGTTGTCTGGGATAATTGAATTTAGACCTAAAATAAAGAATAGGGGGCTGAGTACGGAACCTTGCATCAGTCCGGTTGTGGGGAATTTTGTGTCTGACATGTGGGATCCAATTTTGATTTGAAATGGGCGATTTAGAAGATAGAAGTGAAGATAGTGTAGTAGTCTGCCATGTATATCTATGTTGTGTTGGTGGTGTTGTAGTAGTGCTGCTATATTGATGGTGTCGTAGGCTTGCTTGAGGTCCAGGAAGACGGCGACAGTGGGGCGTTTCCCTGCCGCCGCTTCCTGGATGCGTGTGACAAGGTAAGTGAGGTTATCTAATCATGAGTGATTAGGAAGGAAACCTGTTTGAATAGGAGACATCAGTTTTTGTGTTTGGATGATATAGAGAAGGCGTTTTTTAACAAGGCTATCGAATAGTTTGTGGAAGCAGTTGGTGAAGGCGATAGGGCGATATGAAGTGCAGAGAGTTGAGTCCGTGTTTGATTTTGGTATAGGTATGAGAGAAGCGTGTAACCATGATCGTGGGTATGCATGTGTGGTTAATGCGGTGTTGTAAGTGTCGAGTAATGTTTGGAGTGCTGAGATTGGTATGTGTTTGAAGAAGGCATAGTGAATGTTGTCTGGTCCTATACTTGTGTGTCCTGTCTGTGTGATAGTTAATTGTAGTTCTGTAAGTGTAAATGTAGTGTTGTAAAGGTGTGGGCGTGTGCGTCTGATTGAAGGTGGGGGTGTTCGTGGAAGTGTAGACTATCTGAGATGGTAGTGGTGTGCGAATATGTTTGCTATTGTTTGTGTGTCTGTGACAGTGTTGTTGTTGTGTCTAAGTGTGATTGCTTTCCATGGCGGTCTTTGTGTTGAAAGATTCTGAGGAGTGCCCAAGTTTCGCCGAGAGGTGTGAATCTATTCAATTGGGTGCAAAATGTATTCCAGGAAGTCTTTTTGGCTTCTTTACTGGTGCGTTTCATAATGTTCTCTGTCGTTTGTATGCTGTGAGTGTTTGTGGTGCCTGGTGTCTCTCACACCTGTGGCGTGCGTGGTTCCTCGCGCGGATCGTCCAGTGGCACTCTTCGTCCAACCATGGAGCCGCGCGAGGTTTGTGTTGGTGTCTTGGTTTTGTTCGTGGTATGTGTTCGTGTGCTGTGGTGAGGAGTATGTCTGCAAACTGTTCTCGTGTGTGTTGTGGAGTGTGTGCCGTTTGTGCGGCTATGGATTCTGAAAAGAGGACCCAGGATGTTTTTTAGATTCCACCGACCTGGCTGGGGGTTGGGTGGGCCAGTGGTCGGTATTTGGAGAAAGGTAATGGTGATGGGTGCGTGGTCGCTGAAGTGTGGGTCAGAGTCGGATGTCCAGGACATGGTGAGGGCTATACGTGAGGAAGCAGGTGTGACATCTGGGGTCGTAGGGAGGTGGGATCTGATTGGTACTAGGTAGGTTGGTGAGCCGGTATTGAGTATTGTGAGATTATGCTGTGCGGCTATTGTGATGAATGTGTGTGCTCTGTGATCAGGTTGTGTTGTGCGGTTGTCCCATAGGGGGTGGTGCGAGTTGAAATGTCCGGTGAGAAAAATAGGTGTGCGAATTTGGTCAAGTGCTTTATTTAATCCCGAGAGTGTGTCTGTGTTTCGCGAGGGTAGATCGTAAATGTTGATGAATATGTAAACTATGTTGCGTACATGAATTTCAGTTAGTAGTATGTCTGCCGTGGTGTCTAAATGTATCAGTGAGGGGTCGTGTTCCTAATGTATGTGCATACACCGCCTGATCTGTGTGGGTTGTGTGTGTCGTGTCTGTGTAGTGTGTAGTGAGGGTGTGAAAGTGATATAGGTCGCTGGGTTTGAAGTGTGTTTCTTGAATGCATAGTGCCATAGGATTTGTTTCTAGTGCATAATGTTTGAATTCAGGCCAGTGTCTGATGAGTCCGTGTGTGTTCCATTGTATGATTGTGTTCATTGTTTTTGGGTGTTGGCGCGCGTGTGTGGTCTTTTCGGTGAGTTGGGTCTTTTTGAGCTTTTACCTGGCTTTTGTTGTTGGTGGGTGAGGGGTGACTGTTGATGGGAGGGGTGGCAGTTAGTGTGGGGAGATGGTCCGGTATGTGTCTGTTGGTGAGTGTCCGGTGTCAGTATGTTCCTCTATGTCTGTGTCCCTGTCGGTGTACGTGCGGATTGTGTTTGTTGGTGACTCATCTGTTGAGGGTGAGGTTTGTGGGTAGGGGGAGGCTGTTGGCTGCTGGGGTGGTGGCGGTGGGGGTTCGGAGGGTGGGGATGGTGTCGGTTGACGGGTTCGTGGTGATGGTGGTGGTGCTTGGTGTACCGCTCGCTGGCCTGTAAGGTTTACTGGTGTTGGTGCGCGCGTTCTACGTGTGCTGTTGGTGGGATATTTTGGGTAGGTGTCCGTGCTGTGTTTGTGTCGCGTGGTTGTGAGTGTTGACAGAGCCGGGTATTCTGTGTAGTCTCGTGGTGGTGGTGGCGGTCTGTATGGTCCCGGCTCTGCTCGGCGGGTCGGCCATGCCGCCAGCGGGTCGGACACCGTCCTCCTGGCCAGGGACAGGTCCATGCCCTCCAGGTGGACCAGGCGGAGAATTTCTTTCTCCGCCATCCACCTGGGGCAGGTCCTGTCCCCAGCCTCGTGCTCCCCCGCGGGTGGCGCAGCAGGCCTCGCCGCTTTGACATGTGTCGCCGACACATGTAAAAGCCTAACAAAACCTACCGACACAGTGTCGGTGCTGTGTGGTTATGCGCATCGGCCGCATATGTGTGTGTTGGAGTGGCACCCCCCGCGGAGTGGCCGTAGCGTTGACACTTTGTACAGCGCCGCGGGAGGGTTGCGCGTGGAGTGACGGTGTAGCAGAGATGCCCCGCTTTGATGTGTCTTGGTGGTGTCCGGGTTCTGAAGGTCAGTATTATGATGTGTGATGGTGGTTGCCCTGGTCTGGGGGGCGACCTGTATGCGGCGGAGACACCCTGCTTCTACATCCTCGAGACAAAGGTCTCCACCGCGATACCGGGCAGCTCCCGTGCGCATCGGCGCGCATCGGCGCAATGTGTTGATTTTCGTTGATGGGGTGATCGAAATAGGTGTGTTGTTGATTTTGTGCATAGTGGGTAGGATCATGACGTCTATTTCCAAATGTGCTTGAATTAGGAGTGCCCCCGATCTAAGCTGTTTCGCGATCAGGGGCACCCCGTGTACCAGGCGATTTCCCCCTCCACCAAACCAAGGTATTACCATCATCACCACCATACCATCAACCATCACCAACATTGATGTAGCATATCTTGACTTTAGTAAGGCCTTTGACAAGGTACCCCATAAACGGTTAATGATACAGCTTCAGTCCCATGGTATTGCAGGCAGCATCTAAAATGGATAGAGTTGTGGCTTTCAGATAGACAGCAAAGAGTGATGCTAAATGGTACAAAGTGATCATGGCAAAATGTTCTTAGTGGAGTCCACCAGGGGTCAGTACTGGGGCCACTACTGTTCATTATATTTGTAAATAACAATGAAAGTGCCCTAAGCAGTAAAGTTTTGAAATTTGCGGATGATTTGAAGGTCTTTAGGGCAATAACAGGTCAGGATGAGCATATCTCGCTGCAAAAAGACTTAGACGAACTTGTGAAGTGGTCCGAAGAATGGCAAATGAAATTTAACTTTGATAAGTGCAAAATAATGCATGTAGGTAAGCAGCATATGAAGGCTCCATACTTGATGGGTGGCCAAGTGCTATCAGTGACTCAACAGGAGAAGG
Organism: Imbricaverruca yamaguchii; assembly: GCA_034440575.1. NCBI lineage: Eukaryota > Metazoa > Arthropoda > Thecostraca > Neoverrucidae > Imbricaverruca > Imbricaverruca yamaguchii. Next base: position 98,598 of record JAOTOL010001335.1, read on the forward strand.
ATTTAGGTGTTATACTAAACACAAAACTGGGGGCATCAGAACAGACCAAGGAAGCCAGGAAGAAGGCACTGAGAATGCTCGGGGAAATAAATAGGAATGTATCATACGGAAGTGAGGAAGTGATCAGGAAGCTTTACTGTGCATACGTCAGGCCACATTTGGAATACTGCATCCAAGCTTGGTCTCCTAGCTATGAAAAAGATTGTTGGCTTTTAGAGAGAGTACAAGAGAGGGCTACAAAAATGGTTAATGGCATAAGCAACCTGGCATATGAGGAAAGATTGAAGAAATTGAACATGTTTTCGCCTAGATATAGAAGGCTGAGAGGAGATCTCATCCAGGTCTTTAAATTTGTCCATGGTCAGGAGAGGGGATATCTTGGGGAAATGTTCGAATTTGAACAGAAATGATGCAATTAGAGGTCATAAATTCGAAATTAAAGTTAACCACAGCAGAACAAGGTTAAGGCAAACTTTCTTCACTAACAGGGTAGTAGAACACTGGTACCAGCTGCCAGAAAACATTGTCAGTAGCAGCACATTGAACATCTTTAAAAACTGCGTAGACAATCATTATAAGAATAGAGGGCTTGCTTTTCAGTATTACAGGGAGGGCTGATTGACAGATTTGGTGGGCAACTGGTTCAGTGTACAGAGTGCAACCAGGAAGGGCCCTTGTGGCTCATAGTTGCATTCATCTTTGATGTCTGATGTCTTATAATGATTGTTTATGCTGTTTTTAAAGATGTTCAATGTGCTGCTACTGACAACGTTTTCTGGCAGCTGGTTCCAGTGTTCTACTACCCTGTTGGTGAAGAAAGTCTGCCTTAACCTTGTTCGGCTGTGGTTAACTTTAAATTTGAATTTATGACCTCTAATTGCATCATTTCTGTTCAATTCAGTTCAAGTCTTTATGTCTTAATGTCTAAAGATCCAGGAAGCCCATAGGCTCCCCGTCCCCTCGACAGCAAAGGAAGAACTCGCCAGTTGGGTGAGGTGCGGTGTTCATGTTTGTGATGTTGCATGCGTTTGGTTTGTTGGTGGTGTTGGTTCAAGGGTGGTATGGCAGGTGTGTGGCGTAGTGTGACACAGTGAGCAAAGTACAGTATTTACAAGTTTTGGCGGAGGTGTTCAGAAGGGCGTGAAGGAAGCCCGACAGGTGTAACAGTGGGGGCAGATAAAGACGAAGAATACACAAAGAAATCAGAAGCTGTGCTTGAAGAGAACACGGATAGATAAATCAGATAAAGATCGTGTCGAGGGCACTAGAGGGAAGATCGGGTGGGGGTTTGGGGAGTTCCTGGGTGGGGAGATTGGCAGCACCGCCTGACTGACCTTGTAGTATGTAGTGGCCTGGTAGGTAGATGAAGCTGAAGTAAAGACGAAGGGGTACTGCACTGTATCACGGAATATAAGTCTTGGAGATGTAGATGTAGAGGCTGTTGTAAGAACACGTAGACGCAAGTAGAAGCTCGTAGAGGTTGATGTAGAGGTGATGTGGTAGAGAGGACACTGAAGAGTTGATCTAGGAGCTTGAAGTTGAAGGTAACTGAAGATAGGTTAGCGGGATGGGAAGGTAGTGTTCCCAGGTGAAGGGTGGATTTGGAGCGGTGTTCGTGTGCGTTGTCTGTAGGTATATGCATATGTGTTGGTGTGGGTGGTGGGTGGCAGGTGGCAGCGGCGTCTCCAACTTCGGTTCCGATGCAGTCGGCCGATATTTCCTCCTTCCTCCTCAACGAAACTCTTGATGGCTGATCGCTTGCGGCCCTCAAAAAGTTTCAATTGCGGCTTGGCGTCGTCATTGGTTTCGTATGGAACATACTAGTGCTAAAGGCGGACATCCGTTCTGCGCATGCGCAATTTCTTGTGAAAACACTCTTGATCTTGTTCGCATAATGGCGCTCTTGGCGCAATCATCGCCACATGACATAGAATGTCTACTCTTTCACCCCAGCTTAATGGCATCATATTCATTTTGTTCTAGACTAGGTAATATGGGCGTAGGTGATATTAGCTGCATCAGGGTGTAAAAATATGCAAACAAGGACACAAGCCATAATATTTCATGTTCTTTCACAGTAAGGGATGCCTGAGTGAGAAATGAACCTGACCATATGTTTTCTGGTACATTTTATTTTCCAACTATCAAATAATATAGTGATAAATTTCCCCAAATACCATAACATCTCAGAATCATGATAGGAATGTCGGAGCATTCAAAATTCACCATACTCATTATCAAACTGGGGATAGGGAGCATTCATCATACAATCCTAGTATTTGAATATTAGTTTGCTGGACAAGCTTACCCTGTCTGGATACCTACATGTTCAGGTTCTGGAGCAGTGTTCAGATTTGTTTGATTTTGATGCCAAATGCAAATGGTATGCCCTTGCTTGTCCTCTGTTTTGCAGAATTGTGGCAACATAGGTACCTATACACCATGCCTGGTGAAATTTTATATGAAACATTTGCTGCAAGAGTGCATATATTCCAGTATTGCTGTACTTTAACCAGTCCCGTCTCGGGGTGGGGGCCCTTCAACCGCCCCCTCAGGTTTTTCGCGGATAGTGGACGAACGGCGCACGGCAGCAGGCCCAAATTTGGCATACCATTTCCCACATCAATGTGGCACGCTGTGTCAAAATTTCGAAGTCAGGTCATCTAGGGTCAGCGAGTTAGGCAACGTCAAGTGAGGTCACCTCTAAAAACGTTCAACCAGTCGTCACGCTTTAATGGATACAGATATGTTGATGAAACTTTCAGCGTTTTCTTATCTTTAGGGATGCAACAAAAAGTAGGAGGATAATTTTTCATTTTTGTTGTTTTTGACTACATATAAATTTTGCATGTTTGCCAAATTGCAGTTCAAATAGAGGATTCTGGCTAAAGTAAACATTTTGTATCAGGTCAAGTTGACTTCCAACGACGTTTCTCGGTCTGCTCTACCCATTGGAAGAGGAAAATTAAAGAAAACTTGAAAACTGGAAGTTTAGAAATTTCCAAAAAACTAGGGTGGGGCAAAACAAATTAAAGCCCTGGTCGATTATACTGTCATTTTCCATTCCAAATACTTTTTTTTCACATATCCCCCAAAATGAACTCCCCAGAGCCAAAAACATAATGTAAGTCGTGAAAAGTCGTGAAGATCTAGCCCCCTGGTAACGTCACTTTTGGTGGAAACTTTTTTGGGGGATGGACCCGGACCCTACTCGTCCAGTGCGTCCTGATGACACCTCTTTCGTTTTTGTGCGATGATTAGTTTGGATTTTAGAGGGGGGTTACTAACCGCCCCCCCCCCCCCGAAACGGGGTGTTGGGATCTGACCGGAAAGACGGCGCTGGCTAAGGTATTCACAGCACATGCTTTGCATGTATTTTAACTCCATAAAGAAAAGAAGAGATATGTATTGCTAGCTTTAGTTATATCAGTTTTGATTCTGCAAAATCTTGGACCTTATTTGTTTTTCATTTTCATTTTTGTATGACCAATACATTCTCATGTAAATGCTCGCATTTCAGGAGGCAGGCAATACAGGGGCTTTGAGTTGGGGGTAACATTCCAAGAATAATTACATTAGGAATGAAGATGGGGCATAAACTAACCTAACCCAGCTTAACCTCTTGTCGGCAGAAATAATCTTATAAGCTAAATGGCTAAATGGCAGCCAAGGTACCCTCAAGTCCAAAACAATAAAAAATATAAAAAAGGCATGGTAGTTTAAGGCAACCATGACAAGCTTTATACGCATTTCACCTCCATGAAGCACACGAAGGGTTAAGCTAAGTAGGGTAGCCTGTATGCTGGGTAGATTTTCAATGTCTTTAAAATTTAAGAAATTGAGCTTTTCTCTTTAGAAAATGTTTAGACTAGGAAGATGTTTGAATATTTTTCAATTTCTTAATTTGCCTTTTTAAAAGGAAGATTAGGCTTGGATTGGTTACCTTAGGTTATATTATTAGGCTTGTTAGATTGTATGCTATGTAGGTTTTCTCAGGCAATGTCATGATATCTCATTTTAACATACGTTTTACATTATATTATCTGAATGAAGAAACATTTTTGGTATGATTGTACTTGTCAAATGATGCGTAATTATTGCCAGAGCAAACGATTGGTCACATTGTCTTAATCATGTTGACAAACATTGTATTGAAAAAATTCCAAGAATTGAGAAAATATTATAATACACAAATTTACCAAAGGTTCTCTTAAAGTAACATATGAGTGGTCTGAGACAATGCAGTTTACAGGTAGGTACCTGCAATCATGAGCTGGTATGTATTTTGTGAAACATGCTCAAGCGTCTTTGGGGAATAGAAGTATCTGTTGTGTTCCAACATCATTTTGTGTTCAGTGGAAATATAGAAATAAGTCAATGAACAGGGACCACATTACGTGTGGAAAAAGAACGTCGCACACGTGCACAAATGTTGTCGCAGTTTGACGATTGATAAAGGAAACTGCATTCTGAAAACTTGGCCAAGTGAGATATGAAATGATAGCTGAAGACATTCGCATTGCGTTAAGTAATTTAAAAAGGCATAAACCAGTTAACAATATGCTATTTGTTGTCAAACAATCAGTAATTGCAATAGTCGTTCAACTTTTTAGTACCTCGAAATTCAAGCAAGGCTTAAAAAATGCACAACAGCGCATAGTCAGAGACCAATCCCAATGAAATCAGTGATCCTTTGACTATATGTGCCGCAAGTTTCAGCTGCACCTAACTGCTCTAACACCGTTAGTGGTCAATTGTATCCCGACAGGCCGCGGTGCGGTGCGATGGCCAGCCAGGGCGGCATGGGGAAGCCCGAGCCGGACGCTGGCGTCGGCTGGCGGGGTGTTCTGACCGGGTAACCTAATCCAGTGGTTGATATTCAAAAAAAGTCCCCTAACTGACGAAGCGACTGAATCGAGATAGGTAACACACGGTGTCTCCCACGGCAGGGAAGCCGTCTTTGCCTGTAAGGTTCGGGTAATTGTAATTTGATTTTGCGTACAGTGAACATGGAGGTGCGCGTCAGCAGAGGAATTGGTGGACTTGTTAACCAGTGCAAAAGCGTCTGGGCGTGGGAACTAGCTCACGTGTTTAATTATGGCTTCCAGTTGATCATGGGAAAATCCCTCAGGGATGCCTCCGAAGTGAGTCGTCGATAGTGGACTTCAGAAAGGCGACCGACTTATCGCCAAGAACTTAAAAGGAAAGTGGGTTAAGTGTATGCGAGCCCAGAACAAATCCAGAAGTCAGTTTGCGACTAATCTTTCTGGAAACGAGGTGTTCTCCGTGTCCCTGAAGCGTGGTGACCACGTCGCGAGTGATGATGAAGCCAAGACCCGCCTTGATGACGATACCGTGAGTAGAGTGCGAGGGCGACCAACTAGAATCTACGATCACATCAGCGCCCGTTCTCAGCGTCGGGCATCCTCAAGTCAAGAATCACTCAACAGCACAGTTCTCTGCAGCTCGTGGAGGTTATCAGGCAAAGTGCTGGTGCTGCGAGCATGAAGGACGCAGCTTTTGTGTTGCGACAGGTGGGGTCACCACCGAATCGTCCCAGCAATATTCGCGGGGCTCTCAGAAGCTCTGAAGTGAGCCAACTTGAGTGCATATCTTAGTGATGTATTTTGCGTAATTTGAGCCGCTTAGGACAAGATCTTGGATCTATTATGCGTAGCAATTATAAGGTCACATTTACACTGCATAATACTTGCAAAACAAACGCTCACTAATAATGAATGCATTTACAACCGCCAATTTCCCCTACACTATTTTGGCGTGGCAGAGCCGATGTTGCTTAGTATTGTTCAAGGGTGGAACTTTCCTTTTTGTCATGTCACCACTCGGTGGCCCTCCGGATCATCTGGGCAGCAACCGTCGGCGCTTGACGTGCTGCCGTGACAGAACCACAATAATGCAGGAAGGCTTCATGCCAAAAGGTAAAAAATAACATCTATAAAAGTGGTCGAGTATGGCAACAGAAGGCAGCCGATTTTATGCCGGTTTATTTCCGGTTTAATTGAGACAATTGGAAATTAATTCGCTAATGTAGAACATCTGCTATACAAATACAAGCAATACAAGGTGATAATTCGATACATATTTAGATCTTGGAATTGAGTGATAAAATGACAGGGTAGGTAGGTATAGAAGTGGTTGAGCATCGCATGAAAAGGCAGCTGATTTTATGCTGGTTTATTTGAGATCATTGGCAATTAATTTGGTAATGAAGAACATCTGATATACAATTTAAAGTAGTACGATGTGATAATTTGGGACACAAGTCTGGAATTTCGTGCAAAAGTGACAGGGGTAAACCTTCATGGAAGTTATTGAAGAAGAGAAAAGCAGCACGTTTGACTCTAGTTTAGCTAATAACATTGGGAATTGCCGGCACATCCCACAGAAGATGTATGACGCGCTTTTATCACAAGATGTTAGGTGGCCAATTGCTTTCGTTTTACTTTAACGGCAAAGTGACAGGGTGAAATGATTTGATAATAAAAGAAACTACACATCATAAGAGAGCTTGTTTCAATGTGAACAAATTCAACTTGAACATGAACCATTTGAACAACATTGAATGCCACATATTTAAAAGCAGAATGTCTATATCATTATATTATCATGTTCTGCACGAAAGGATTTCCCGGTACTGGGATAAGAAGAGAGACCGACCTGACCTCCCGGTACTGGGATAAGAAGAGAGACCGACCTGACCTCCCGGTACTGGGATAAGAAGAGAGACCGACCTGACCTCCCGGTACTGGGATAAGAAGAGAGACCGACCTGACCTCCCGGTACTGGGATAAGAAGAGAGACCGACCTGACCTCCCGGTACTGCGATAAGAAGAGACCTGACCTGACCTCCCGGTACTGGGATAAGAAGAGAGACCGACCTGACCTCCCGGTACTGGGATAAGAAGAGAGACCGACCTGACCTCCCGGTACTGGGATAAGAAGAGAGACCGACCTGACCTCCCGGTACTGTGATAAGAAGAGAGACCGACCTGACCTCCCGGTACTGGGATAAAAAGAGAGACCGACCTGACCTCCCGGTACTGCGATAAGAAGAGAGACCGACCTGACCTCCCGGTACTGCGATAAGAAGAGAGACCGACCTGACCTCCCGGTACTGCGATAAGAAGAGAGACCGACTTGACCTCTGCTTAGTAACCTTGACCTTGATTAAATTTGTTAAAGGCAGTTATTTGATTTCATGCCCTGAACAGTATGCCCTGGATTTGGTGTTGTTATGCTGCAACTACTGTGGATGGTGGAATTCTGGAGATTTTGGAATATTTTCCTCCTTGATCCGTCCCAAGTCAATCTCAAGGATAATCATACATCAAATTGGTGAAAGAGGTCAAATGGTGGTCCAAGCACCACCAAAGGTGTAGAAAACTCCGCACTTAGCCTTTCAGAGGGAAAGGATTGCAAGTATTAACAGGGTTGCAGTAAAAATGTCCCTATTGCGACATACCTGGTAGGTGGAGCATCCCACTTCCCCGATGGGAAAACTGCATTGATTTCTGACATCCTTTCCACTTTCCGAAGTTTTGTACTTTTTATTTCTGACTCTAGAGCAACAAAAACATTCGAGCCCACATATACATTTCAAAACCGTAGGATAGCACTCCTGGCAGTCTGCTGGACTGACCTTTTCGGACTCCATGGCCGTGACCTGAGAGGCGTGTAGCAGTGTGCCCTACTCTTGCCCTTGGCTGCGCCATTGGCCGTGACCTGAGAGGCGTGTAGCAGTGTGCCCTACTCTTGCCCTTGGCTGCGCCATTGGCCGTGACCTGAGAGGCGTGTAGCAGTGTGTCCTACTCTTGCCCTTGGCTGCGCCATTGGCCGTGACCTGAGAGGCGTGTAGCAGTGTGTCCTACTCTTGCCCTTGGCTGCGCCATTGGCCGTGACCTGAGAGGCGTGTAGCAGTGTGCCCTACTCTTGCCCTTGGCTGCGCCATTGGCCGTGACCTGAGAGGCGTGTAGCAGTGTGCCCTACTCTTGCCCTTGGCTGCGCCATTGGCCGTGACCTGAGAGGCGTGTAGCAGTGTGCCCTACTCTTGCCCTTGGCTGCGCCATTGGCCGTGACCTGAGAGGCGTGTAGCAGTGTGCCCTACTCTTGCCCTTGGCTGCGCCATTGGCCGTGACCTGAGAGGCGTGTAGCAGTGTGCCCTACTCTTGCCCTTGGCTGCGCCATTGGCCGTGACCTGAGAGGCGTGTAGCAGTGTGTCCTACTCTTGCCCTTGGCTGCGCCATTGGCCGTGACCTGAGAGGTGTGTAGCAGTGTGCCCTACTCTTGCCCTTGGCTGCGCCATTGGCCGTGACCTGAGAGGCGTGTAGCAGTGTGCCCTACTCTTGCCCTTGGCTGCGCCATTGGCCGTGACCTGAGAGGCGTGTAGCAGTGTGCCCTACTCTAGCCCTTGGCTGCGCCATTGGCCGTGACCTGAGAGGCGTGTAGCAGTGTGCCCTACTCTTGCCCTTGGCTGCGCCATTGGCCGTGACCTGAGAGGCGTGTAGCAGTGTGCCCTACTCTTGCCCTTGGCTGCGCCATTGGCCGTGACCTGAGAGGCGTGTAGCAGTGTGCCCTACTCTTGCCCTTAGCTGCGACATTGGCCGTGACCTGAGAGGCGTGTAGCAGTGTGCCCCTACTCTTGCCCTTGGCTGCGCCATTGGCCGTGACCTGAGAGGCGTGTAGCAGTGTGCCCTACTCTTGCCCTTGGCTGCGCCATTGGCCGTGACCTGAGAGGCGTGTAGCAGTGTGCCCTACTCTTGCCCTTGGCTGCGCCATTGGCCGTGACCTGAGAGGCGTGTAGCAGTGTGACCTACTCTTGCCCTTGGCTGCGCCATTGGCCGTGACCTGAGAGGCGTGTAGCAGTGTGCCCTACTCTTGCCCTTGGCTGCGCCATTGGCCGTGACCTGAGAGGCGTGTAGCAGTGTGCCCTACTCTTGCCCTTGGCTGCGCCATTGGCCGTGACCTGAGAGGCGTGTAGCAGTGTGCCCTACTCTTGCCCTTGGCTGCGCCATTGGCCGTGACCTGAGAGGCGTGTAGCAGTGTGCCCTACTCTTGCCCTTGGCTGCGCCATTGGCCGTGACCTGAGAGGCGTGTAGCAGTGTGCCCTACTCTTGCCCTTGGCTGCGCCATTGGCCGTGACCTGAGAGGCGTGTAGCAGTGTGCCCTACTCTTGCCCTTGGCTGCGCCATTGGCCGTGACCTGAGAGGCGTGTAGCAGTGTGTCCTACTCTTGCCCTTGGCTGCGCCATTGGCCGTGACCTGAGAGGTGTGTAGCAGTGTGCCCTACTCTTGCCCTTGGCTGCGCCATTGGCCGTGACCTGAGAGGCGTGTAGCAGTGTGCCCTACTCTTGCCCTTGGCTGCGCCATTGGCCGTGACCTGAGAGGCGTGTAGCAGTGTGCCCTACTCTTGCCCTTGGCTGCGCCATTGGCCGTGACCTGAGAGGCGTGTAGCAGTGTGCCCTACTCTTGCCCTTGGCTGCGCCATTGGCCGTGACCTGAGAGGCGTGTAGCAGTGTGCCCTACTCTTGCCCTTGGCTGCGCCATTGGCCGTGACCTGAGAGGCGTGTAGCAGTGTGCCCTACTCTTGCCCTTAGCTGCGACATTGGCCGTGACCTGAGAGGCGTGTAGCAGTGTGCCCTACTCTTGCCCTTGGCTGCGCCATTGGCCGTGACCTGAGAGGCGTGTAGCAGTGTGCCCTACTCTTGCCCTTGGCTGCGCCATTGGCCGTGACCTGAGAGGCGTGTAGCAGTGTGCCCTACTCTTGCCCTTGGCTGCGCCATTGGCCGTGACCTGAGAGGCGTGTAGCAGTGTGACCTACTCTTGCCCTTGGCTGCGCCATTGGGTACGGGTGGAGTTTCGAACTGTTGTAAAAAATTAGTAGGACGATTGCGTTGATGAATGTATATGATCCGTCGTTAATTTTAGTTTGCTTGGTGTCGTGTGTGGTGATTGACTAGACTCGGCGATCACGATGACTACATACATGAGTGCACATGTTCGATCAGAGGATATTGTTTTCGATTCCTATGATTTTGTGGAAGCTGTGCCCCCTTCCCGACCCTGAACTCGACCCACCAAAACTTTGGCTTCGTCCCTCCCGAATGTTATACATCAAGGAAATGCCTTCATCCATCGTCATCACAGTTCAGTCCGGCTGTGCTCCAATGTTCCATGAACGCCGCTATGTTTTAGCCTGCATATGGGCGCAGAAAAATTTGGTTTAATCGCCACTCCTGACGATGGCCCCTGGCCGAAACGTTGAGTAATATACCATAATCCCTAACGCTACTTTTGATGTGAACTCAGCATCTCCTGGTATATTGAAGGTCGTACCTTTCTTCTCACGCAATGTCTAAAACCCAGGAGCACTTAAGAGCCATTCTTCGTTGTATTAAACTGTGCACTCTGATGAAACGCGAAAAGTCGCACTCTGACCCCAAAAAGTCGCGTCGCTACCCGTGAAAACCACACTGAGGGCACAAAATGTCGCGCCAGAGCCAAAAAAGTCGCAACTGGCTTCCAAAAATGAATTCCTATCCTTAACGCCACTCTGCAGGAGCAAAAACTGCGTCAGACACTCCCATTCACCCACCCCAGAAGTGACCCGGAAAAGAAACGAGTTGTAAATAAAATGCCCGGCATGGCCGTTCTACTGCGAAGAGTACCATCGAGTAAAAAAAGAACACTCGTTCAGCAGCCACAGTGGTGTACCAAAGGGCAATTGCTCCCACCGCTTGAAACAGTGAACTCCCAATACTCTGTCGGGTTCTACAAATTGACCTGAGGCCCCACAAATTCGCGACGAGATACCAGAATTCGCGTAGGTACTCCAAATAAATACAGCGGACTGCAAAAAAGAAAATCATTGGGAGCTCCGAAGTTTGTTCGTGTTCGCCTCCGTCTTCGTAACAAAAAGTATTTTCGTGGTGTATGTACGTGAATACATTGCTGAATAGGACGCTAATGCTACCTGATGAAATGTATTTCCCATAGAGGTCAGGCCATGCAATGTGCTGTTTCTTGCATCCAGCTTGACTGAATCAGTGTGAAGATAGCCTACATTTAGAGGTGCGTTTTGTCAACACACGCTATCCCGGTGGGTCACTGTAATTTTCTAAATTTCATCAATCCTGACCTGTTGTCAAACGTTGACCTTTCAGGTCACATGCTCCGGTTCCTTGGTCCTTGCTCGGGGAGGGATGATTAGACGCTGATATGCACCCATGAGTGGATTTGGTAATATCTTACTCGGTAGCGCACGAACATCTTCCAGGCGTGATATCACGTTTCATTGACCTTGGGTCAAATGGTCATTTTTAGAAATCTGGCGATTTTGGAGGCTACATGTTCGGACGTGCTGCCTTCCTGCTTGGTGGGAAATTATTCCATGTCATCCATCCGATAAATGTATTCAGGACGACGTTATTCGGTACCCTGACATTTTCCCATAGGGCGTAATGTTGTTTATGATGAACCGAGGTAAGTCGTTGACCTTGAATCTGATATACTTGTACCGACATACTTTAGTAGTAAAACGAACCTTGGTGACCTAATGTCAATCTACACATTAAATGCCACGCAATCATATGTGCTCCATCATTGATAGAGAGCAGCCACATAGGCGTTGAATTATTCGGACTAAGATAAATACTTTGACTTTGATGCGGAAGCGCATTTTTGACCCGAATGACTCTTCTTGACCTTTGTAGATCAGATTGCTTGTCCTACCGAATAAGTGGTGTTTACCTTGTTTTGGCAAACGACAAAGATTACATCCTGCAAATGTGAGGGAACTCGGAGAGCATGTGAATAGAATGTTGAATGCGAATGCGTTGCTAATATCATGGATATCAAGCCGGGTATCACATGGCACACTTTTTCTGCATACTTATCACATTTGGCTGAAGTGAGGGGGCACAGCCTACATCTGCGCTGTCACAACTTGTTCGGTGGCTGTTTGAAATGATTTTGATTTATTTTGATATTCTTTTCAGTAAATTCATGCTTTAGTGTTTGTGAATTATCGGAAATTATCAATTCAATGCAATGTTTATCGAGGTGACTAAGATGATGTTACACTCATTTTCTGTTAATATGCTTGATTTTCAAGTTGTCAGCAAAATAACACCAAAAGTGAGCTTTCAGCTAGGTAACATAGCATAAAAAGAAAGGTTTAAACATTAAATAAAGTTAAACACAACATAGCCTAATCTAGACTAACCTCCATTGAGATAATTTTTTATCACAAAAGAGATAAATATTTAGCAAGTTATTTTCCGAAAGCTTGCAAAAATATTATATAGTTCACAAAAAGAAACTTTGATGCCCAGACCGTGTATTCCTCAGCGCTTGGCGGTAACCAGACTGGCCCCTGCACAGCCCCCCCAGGTCAACTCGACACCGCTCCCGCGTTGCCGACACCCCCGATCGCTGATTGGTGCATCCCGCACACGCCCCACAACGCCACGTATCCGACCGGCCGGGTCCGGTCACGAGGTCGCCGCACTGGATGACTCATCTGCCGGCATCCTGGGGCTATTGCCAGTACCACCTCACATGCAATCTCACTACATATTATTATTAGACTATAGGTGTAACATTAGAAGAAAAAATGATTTCCCCCTCCCCAAAAAAAAGAAGCAAACCAGCATAACCAATTCAAGCATAACACACTTGCTTCCATTATCGAGGCGAATGTGTGTATAAATTACATTTCGCTTGTTTGTTTGTCTTGTTACCAACTTAAAGGACAATAATAGCTTCTTTTCTTGATGAAATGCCCGCTTATGGAGAAATAAGTACAACTTCAAGTGCTTATGTCAAAAATATTCAATTTTACGAAGATGTGAACTTTTTTTTAGCTTAAATGAAAACACTTATTTTTAACCAAAAGTGCCCCATGGGCTTCATCTATATATTTACCCAAATTGCGTGCACTGTGTAGATCCGGAAAGTTGGTTTTCAGTCGTTTGGTATGACCAAGTAAAAATGAATTCTCACACATTTTTCAATTCCTTGGATTTGGAAAGCTTATTATGTGCCTGCTATCAATGCATCAGGTGAGAGCAACGTTGTTTCATAAAATGCTACTAGGTTTTGCATAATTTGAGATTGAAGAACAAATTGCTGCAAATCAGACTTTTTTGTCGTTGGCTGGACTAGTATGACCGTCCTGGAAACACTAGTGATGCATGGAATCTACAGAGCTGACTAAGCATCACATCAAAGTCCAGCAAGAGTCCACTGGTTACTAACAAACTTCCTCGTTGGGCTTTCGGTTCTAGTATTTGCTACTTCTCTTACCTACCCAAATCGGTGTGTAGGTAACTTGCTCCTACCTTTGAAATTTCGCACATTCCCTTGTGCCCACAAATATATGGGAACATTTTTGTGGTAAACATGACTCGATGCACCTCATAAGTGTTCTTCATTCAGCGATATCCATTAAAAGTAGAATGGACCCCCATTCCAAATAGGCCGCATACCCTGCGCTGGCTTTGAAACGAACTTGCAATATATGGCGACATGTGCGGAGGCTTGCCTTCGCCGACCGGAGATAGAGCTGTTTCGAAGCCAAGATGTAAATATGAACTCCAATTTTCACAATAATTACATGTGACAAAAGCATATTTGTTTTCAGTTTTCCAACTTTCCTATTCTCCAATGGATGAAAACATCATTTGCATGAAAAGCATTAAAAATACTTCCCAGCTCCACCCAGGTGAGGCACTACCTTAGTGCCTTATATGGGCCGACCGACCCTGGTAAAACATTGACATCATTTGACGTCGCTTATTGGGAGGCATCATAAATATATATATATATATATATATATATATATATATATATATATATATATATATATATATATATATATATTTGTATATTTGCAGTATTTGCAAAGTGCATTCGGGTCATTGAGCATAAACTCCCGATCAAACTGCAAATACACCATAATCTCTATCTCATGCAATGCACACGATTTCACTAGTTCTGTTATCCCGTTGGGAGTTTAGGCTTTTGCATGTCGATGAATTATACAGTATGCTTCTGACCAACCCATGGGGTGAACCGCGGGTCTAACCAGCCCATACACCGTGGAGCATCGCTCTCCAGCTAAACGAGCAAAGCAACGGGCACGATCTTTGCCCGTGAGCCAATGTACGGACAGCCTCTATATGTCGACATCACGGGTTAAAAACACACGACACGCAATGACTGATCAAGGGCATGCACTGGCTTTGTGCTTCAACACGCACGGCCCATATGGACGAAAGCCTCGCGGCTTCGGACGTTGTGACAGACACACGTGCCGGGCGTGGACGGTATCGGTGATTAAGCAACATGCTTACTATTCATAATGTTCGGTGTCATATCGTGCACCGTGATTTCGTGTGCCTTATAACGGTATGGCTCAGCACCTCAGCACTAAGTGATGGTTAGCGGTTCCCACCATCTCCTGACAGGGGCGGCGGGACGTATTAGAGGGAGGGGCGCTGCACTCAGACATCTATCATGTGTTGGCACCGTAGTAGCTGGCGTTGGCGACAATGTGTGCTTACTCGAGCGACTTATTTGACGCACATTCAGCTGGAAACTGTACTGTCCGGTAGCAGTGATGCTACGCATTTCGGATTGTGGAAAATCGCACACACATGTGTGTGAAGCGCACCGAAATTTGTCGTATGGCGTGGTGAGAATTCCATAATCTTGTTGATATTCAGCAGTTGCTTCGGAAGGGTTAGGGGTGCTTCCCGTGGCTGTGCCTCTGATTCCGCGTTTTTATATGATATTGTTTTGCATCTACAGTAGTTGTATAGCTTTAGTGGCACCTCAAACAAAAAGCTTTGCAAGTTAACGCCGAGCATTTGGTCTCGACCACGTAGTGCCGAACACAAATTATGGTTTCCATCCAGCATATTAAAGAAATTGGTGGGTAAAATGTAATGCCACTCTTCGCAAACCAGTGGAAATTCATTGAAGAATGTTGGCATCGATATGTTGCCTTATCAGGTCAGGTCACTGTTCTGAGACAATCCTCACAAGTTGTGAGCAGTTCGCTAACGTCTTCGTCTGGGTTTCCGCAGATCTGGCACTTGTTCTCCTTCGGACCCAAGTAAATGGCGAGTTATGCATGATGCTGTCATGAAATGTTAATTATCGTGCTCACCATTTGATCAAATTTCAACAGTGATCCTATGGTATCCTATAACATGCCATCGCATCCTACATGCGCAACATAGCAAGCAACGCAGAGTCAACGTGGGGTTATGTATTTGGGGCCAAACCTATTCTTGGCCATGTGGGACAAACATAGCCGCCGAATCCGCAATCAGCACATACACACGTGATCTAGACAGAGCCAGCCTCCATTCGCCTCGATCCCATGCGCCTGTATCCACCTGCTTTATAGTGTTAGAGGAATGATCCTCCAGGAGTGTTTTTCCTCGTCGAAGGTACCATGCAATTTTTTTCCGGCTCCTCGAGGAAATTTTTTCAGGCTTCCGGCTCCAAAATTTCGCATACCCTTTCGCACATCAATTTGACATGCTGTTTCATAATTTTCACATCAGGCCATCTACGGTCAACGAGTTATTCAAGGTCAAGTGTGGTCACCTCCAGAAAACTTTAACCAGTCGTCACGCTGTAACGGACAGATATGTTAATGAACCTTTCAGCGTTTGCTAATCTTTAGGGATGCAGCAAAACGACGAGAGGAATTTTTGTTCATTTTTCCACGTTTTTGACTACTTAAAATTTTTGCATATTTTACTACAAGGATTAAAATCGAAGACTTTGCTAAAGTAAGCATTTTCTATGAGAGAAAGTTGACTTCCAGCAACGTTTATCGGTCTGCGCTACCCATTAGGAAAGGAAAATTAAAGAAAACTTGAATACTCAAAATGTTGAAATTAAACAAAACAAGTGCTTGGGGGGCAAAAACATGTATGGCCCTGGCCGATTTCGCTGCGCATTTCTGTTTCCAGGTATATTGTTTTCAAATCTCCCCCGAAACGAACTCCCCAGACCCAAAAACATAATGTAAGCCGTGAAACGTCATGAAAATCTAGCCCCACATTGACTTTAGTAAATGGCGAGTTATGCGTGGTATAGTTATGAAGTGCCAATTATCGTGCCCAACGCTTGATCAAATTTCAACGAGGTGATCCATTGGTATCCTATAATATGCCATAGCATTCTACAGACGCAGGGTCAACGTGGGGTTATGCATTTGCGGTCAAAGCTATTTTTCGCAATCTTAAACAAACACGACCGCCGAATTCCAAATCAACAGCACGTGCCCCGGAGCCAGCCTTCACTGATCTTCACAGTCTTGACCTCATGCGTGTGCATTGACCTGCTTACAGTATGAGAATGCTCCTCCAAGTATTTTTGCTCCTCGTAGGTGGCATTAAATTTTCTTCCCGGCTCCTCGAGGAGCCCCACCACCTAGTGGCCAACTGGAGGGGCGTCCAAGTCCCGCGGACGGGGGACCTCAGTCGGGGACCTTAGACCTCAGACCTCAGGACGCCCGAGGAGCTCTGCGGGGCAGGTGGTGCCTTTACCCGGCTGGGAGTGACCCACCACCCCGACCGGGATACAGTGCCGACAAACAGTTGACCTCTGCCGGCCAGGTCAGCAGGCGGGGGTCAAGGGTTTCCGCCTCAGGCCACAAGTCGCTTGACCCATATGGAGGCCCGTCCACCCTCAGAGATATCAAGGCCAAAGAGGCGTGTTGCTCACCGTCACAACTAGCACCGTGCAACGGGCAACCTGCGCCTCCAGGACTGCATCAACACCAGGGACGGCCCGAGGGGGCGCGACTACCCCCTTACAACCGAGCTGGTGGGCAGAACAGGGAAGGTAATCATACCTACTCACAGTAGGCAAAGCTGGTGCTGCAGAGAATGAGGGTGAAGGACACGGATGTGGAGATGGGATGGACATTGGAATGGAGACGTAGGGATGGAAGGATGAACGAGGAGCCCATAGGATGCCCCCCCCCCCATCGGTAGACTAGTCCGCCGGATCATTGGATCACTCAATCCCCTGCAATTTCACCATGGGAAAAGCGTGGGGAAAAATGTCAAAATATTTCGATTCTAAGGGGAGCCCCCTCGACTGCGCCCCTGGAAATGTATGCTGCTGTTGATTTTGGCCACTAACTTCCGCAGTTGTGCTTTGCGTTGGAAATTTCTACATGGAACTAACTATACTTGGCAATGTTGCACTTCATGGGTCAGTGTCCGCCACCACCTAGTGTACATATCCTACGCAATGTTTCAGACGAGGGCGGAGAAACAACCTGTATTTCAACAGTACAAGCGATTGTGACAACCAGCTCAACGCTCAACCATATCAAAGGGCTTCCAAACCCCATTGACAACCATGTTCGGTGTTCCATAACATGCTTCGACAACATCTGCATGAGTACAGTCGATGTTAGGCGTTGTGCGAGTTCCCATGTCACACACGTCAGCACACCCTTCAGCGTCAGCCTTCACGTGCAGAACCGTTCACACCCTTGCCGGCAAATATCTGGTGTGTCTTACATGCGGGACGCACCACCAGTGCGGGCTTCCATGTGTCCAACCAAGGTAGCCGTCTTAGCAGACGCCCTGCCTCATACCTCACAGAGAACTCCCTCCGGTGCGGATTCTCATGTGACGAAACAAATTGCCCTTAATAGCATGCGTTTTGCCGCACGTGTCACACCTGTAAGGTCGCTCTCCTGTGTGGTTTCTCATGTGACCAAGCGTGCCTCGACAACGACGACCTGCGACACGTTCCACATTTATACGGTCGCCTTCCGGTGTCGATTCTCACGGGACGAACTAAGCTGATCTCGCTACTAGACAACCTCTCACAAATCCCTCATTTGTCAGGCCGCTCCCCGGTGTGGGTTCTCATATGACCAACTAAATGTGCCTTGACAATAAAGGACCTGTCACATGTCTCACATGTGTAGGGTCGCTGTCCGGTGTGCTTTCTTATGTGATTAACTAAGCTGTCCTTGCTACAAAACAACCTATGACATGTCCCACATGTGCAACGTCGCTCTCCGGTGTGGGTTCTCATGTGACGAGCTAAGGTCTTCTTGATAGCAAACGCTTTGTTACATGTGTTACATATGTATGGTCGCTCTCCGGTGTGGGTTCTTCTGTGACAAACTAAGTTGTCCATTTTACCAAACGAACTGTCACAGGTCTCGCATTTGTAAGGTCGCTCTCCTGTGTGGATTCTCATATGACGAACTAAGTAGATCTTGCTGCTAAACGACCGCGCACACGTCCCGCATTTGTAAAGCCCCTCCCCGGTGTGGGTTCGCATGTGCCTAACTAAGTTGGGTTTGGCAGTAAACGACCTGTCACATGTCTCACATGTGTAAGGTCGATCTCCGGTGTGCGTTCTTATGTGATTAACTAAGCTGTCCTTGCTACAAAACGACCTATGACATGTCCCACATGCGTAACGTCGCTCTCCGGTGTGGGTTCTCATGTGACGAGCTAAGGTCTTCTTGCTAGCAAACGCTTTGTTACACGTGTTACATATGTATGGTCGCTCTCCGGTGTGGGTTCCCATGTGACCAACTAAGCTACCCTTGTGACTAAACGACCTGTCACATGTCCCGCATTTGTAAGGGCGCTCTCCGGTGTGGGTTCGCATATGAATAACTAACCTCCCTGCGACAATGAACGACTTGTCACATATGTCACATTTGTACGGTCGCTCTCCAGTGTGGGTTCTCATATGAGCAACTAAATGTCCCTTCATAATAAACGACCTGTCACATGCCCCACATGTGTAAGGTCGCTCTCCGGTGTGGATTCTCATGTGACGAACTAAGCTGATCCTGGCACTAAATGACCTCTCACACTTCTCACATTTGAAAGGCCGCTCCCCAGTGTGGGTTCTCATGTGGCTAACTAAGCTGGGTTTGATGGGGAACGACATGTCACATGTCTCACACTTGTAAGGCCGCTCTCCTGTGTGGGTTCTCATATGACAAATTAAGTGTGCCTTGACAGCAAACGCCCTTTTACATGTGTCACAGGTATACGGTCGCTCTCCGGTGTGGGTTCGCATGTGACAAACTAAGCTTCCCTTGACAGTAAACGTTCTGTCACATGTCTCACACGCATAATTTTTATCTCCTGTGTGTGTTTTCATGTGATTAAGTAAGTACCGCTTGACAGCAAACGCCCTATCGCACACCTCACACCGGTGAGGTCTCTCTCCGGTGTGGATCATCATGTGTTTGTGCAAACTCCCCGATCTAGTAAAAGCTCTGGAGCACAATATACACATGTATGGTCGCTCCCCGGTGTGGGTTCTCATATGTGCTATCAAACCCCTCCTGGCAGTAAACGTCCTGCCGCATAGATCGCACCTGTAAGGTCTCTCTCCGGTGTGGATTCGTTTGTGCTTATCCAAAGTCTGCGTTTGAAGGAACGTTTTGGTGATTTGGTTTGGATGTCTGCCCAGATTGACGCCACTGGACACCTTCGTACCCGCGTGCACTCTGCCGTGTTCAAACAGCCATGTACGATTCTTGAATACCTTTTCACGCACGCCACAGTCATACGAACTTGATGCCAGCTGAGTCGTGGGTTGTCGCGAGGTGTCGCTGGTGTCCACAGACCACTGACTGCTGTTGCTGTCGTTGGCGCTGTTAATATGGCACTGCGATGCAATTCCAGAGGTCGTCTGTACAAGCAGAAGACCCTTCCCACAGTTGGAACGAAACACAGGAGTACCTGAAACCAAAGATAGCGATAAATAAGCATGCTAGCCTCTGACAGGGCACGGGAAGCCTGGAGTTTGAGCAGCACGGCGTACATGACATTATGTACACCGAATTAGCAAATGCTATGACTTCAAAGAGTCCACGAGCCTTCTTACCGCGATGTTTTTGACCAGAAGTATCAGCAGGGAATTATAATAGTAAGGATCCAGGAAATCAACCAAGGACCCTGGTATTCTCAACTGACATAGCGGAACATACCCCACCATAAGTACTTGTATTATATATATATCTCTCTGTGTCTCTGTCTCTGTCTCTCTCTCTAATGAATGTCTGTTTACTTGTCCTCATCTCCTGCATCCACCATTGGAAAAACGACTGGCACAGCCGCTGATTGTGATGCATCGTTACCACTCGTCCTGCAACATCCTCCAAATTTCCTGACGGTAAAGTAATTCATACGCATCGAGTGATAAATCGGAGTTTAGAGGGTTCGGAGTGATAAAACAGCCATGCAAATGTCGATTTCCAAGCTCTATGCTAACAGCACCACCGTTGCCAGGCAACCAACTAACGAGTCGCATTCCTAACGGAACTGCTGTTGCTGGGAAACCAGTCAGACATTGCTCTCCTGAGCACACTGCTGTTGCCAGCAGCCCACCATCATACAGTGCCGTCAAACACCACCGGCGTGCAGACTGCATCCACTGCATGGATGCAGGAAAACGGCCGCAATGCAAGAAAACTGCACGTGCAAAGTTTTCTGTGCCTTTCGTGTCATCTAAGTTGCACATGTCAGTGTACTGGAATGTATTACAGTGGACGGTGGTGACAGCTAGAGAGCCAATGATGCAGCTCATCACTCGTGAGTAGACTACCGTTGGCGATGAGACTCACCGATTATGGTTCTCAGCGGTTGTTCTAGTGTGGCCAAAGTACGTGCGCTTCTGAAAACGAGCACATCCCTTTTAGTTGCAGTCACAATACACAGAGGTGGATTGCAGTGCATAGCTAACGATGTCCAGGGTAGCAAAAAATACTGTTGTCAGATTTGTGTCATCCAAAACATCACGCACTGAATAAATATATCTCACTATTCAAGACCAAGGAATTCATTTCTTAGATTCAAAATGAGTTCTGCTCAAGGGCAGGTCCAGGGTTCAGAAACAGGGGACTTTAAACCGTTGACGCCACGCCTTCGAGGTAGTAACCACAGTTCCGATGCGCTCCTCGTTGCAGTGCTTCCATTTTGAGCTGCAAGCGCTTGACCACTGCTCGCGTGGCCTACTCAGACGTTTACCTACCGAGGGCTGGATATATATTTCAGGTGGAAAAGAATGTAGCACGATGGCTGCTATTAAACCTCGTATTGAGGCTTTCCTTCTACGTCGGAGCTGAAAATTACTTTTACCACGCGCGGGTCCCCAGTGGTCGACTAATTGTTGCTGGGATTTTCAAGAGCTGGTGTAGGCGCTCCAATCCTGGCCAGCAGAACTCGGAAGACACATACAGAGGCCCAGGCAGTGCAACGTTGGTCGCTGCTGTAATCCCTTGCCTGGACAACTGTCGGGAACACCAGTCCCAATCAGGGGAAATGGGACAACGTTTCCTAACCATACCCAGGGCATTGGCTGTGGTTAAATACAGCCGCTTGCAAAACCGGCAACTGCCATCTCTTTGCAGGACCCATGAAGCTCCCACAAATGATGAATGCCAGAAGAGCACAACTGGACAACCTGAGAGAACCACAAGCCGCCACAAAGCTTCCGCGACCATAATCGGCACAGGGCGTCAAGAGGAACTCCAGATCAAACACGACTACTTACTCGAGTGTTTGCTCCGGTGTGAAGCCAGGGAAGTCGTGCGGCGGAGACGGCGGACCAATGGAGGCGAGATCTTCAATCGGCTCGCCGACTGGCGCCAGCGGATCGGTCGCAGTCATCAAAGTATCGATGGAAACCTGCAAACGGTACTTAATAGCACCCCATTGGAGCAATTTCAATGGGAGTCAACGTGTAGCCAAGGCTGGAAACCACTTCATAGTTTCCCAGTTTTGCCCCTGAGGACATTGGTTGTGGTATGGATGATAGGTATGGTTTGTGTGACAGTGTTAGATAGGTATGGATGGGGCGACGAGCTGTAGCATAGTTGGCGACGTCGGAGCAGTGGAGGAGTTGGGCCAGGCTGAATAACAAGGGGGACAGCATCACCCAGGCCCAAAACCAAGCTCCGCTAACTCCGTCGGTAGTGGCCTCGACCGCTACGGAGCACCGAAACACCGACGGGGCAGCGCGGTGTGCACGGCCGGCGAGACACCGACCCGACCCAGACGTAGCCGTACGGAAGCCGGAAGCCGACACCGACATCGTCCAACAGCCATGGCCTGGCTCTCCGAGAGCAACAGTTCACAGGAACGTTCACAAGTCAGTCTGGTTTTTCTGACGGTCTTTGAAAATAACGCACCAGTTTCATGGTCAACACCTCACCATTTCATCGTCGCAGCGCTTGATGTTCAGACGGAGTGCCTGAAAGCTCGACCATGCACTTCTTGGCTGGGGTGTCGCGTCTCCGTTGCCATCTGTTGTGGAATTACTGACCTCCAACTTAGCAGAATGCCATTCAGGTGGCAGCAACAATGGATCTATGTCCATGGCTAGCTTCTATGACATGGATGCCACTGTGGAGAGAAAGTCGCCAGTTGCTTGGTGTTGTGGGGATAAACACAGACGAAACCGCTGCTTAAGGTTTCATGGCTTACTACTTGTAAATTATTTTTATCATTGTTTGGTGTCTACAGGTTCTCTCTCCTGTCTACACGAGAGAGCAGCAAAATTAATGGTACATGCATATGCATCCTTAGTACTGAAAATTATGCTTCATAACCAACTGTCTACATGCTGAATTGCATTAAAGGCTGACTCAGTGGTAAGGGACCTCTTGTAGTGCATGCATAATGCATCATGGCCTGTGATGTTAACTAACACCACTAAGTTTCCAAGCCACACTAAGGCAGTTCACAACACCTATGCTGTAGGATAAATGACCCACTCTGTGCCATTGTTCCCAGGTGAGGAAGGGAAACATTATGGTGAGGTGATGTCATGGGACTATATTGGGTTGAGACTAAATGGGACTATATTGGGTGAGGATATAGAGATGGTTGAGGAGCTGAGCAAGCAGTTTAAATCAGTGTTCACATTGGAAGATATGACCAATCTGCCGACCGTACACCCCACAGTTCAGTAACATGTGATCAGATAAATGATGTTGACTTCATTGATGGTGATGTTGTTTTCAATCATATCAGGAAAATAAAGCCAAACAAGGCAGCAGGATCTGATGAAATTTCTGCTAGGGCATTGCAGGAAGCTGAAAAGGAACTGGCATTACCATTTAGTATAATATTTTGTAGATCTGTTGCACAACATAAAATTCCAACACATTGGAAAAGGGCAAATGTAGTTCCTATTTTCAAGAAAGGACAAAGAGGGTAAGTTGAAAACTATAGGCCAGTAAGTCTCACATCTCTAGTCTGCAAGGCACTCAAGTCAATTATCAAGGATAGAATGGTTAGTTATCTGGAAGGAAACAGACTGATTCAAGATACTCAACATGGGTTTAGGAAAGGGCAATCATGCCTCACAAATCGTTTGGACTTTTTGAACTTTGCCACAGAACAATTTGATCAGGGAAATCAGGTTGATGCAGCATATCTTGACTTTAGTAAGGCCTTTGACAAGGTAGCCCATGCATGGTTAATGATACAGCTTCAGGCCCATGATATTCCTGGTAGCATCTTAAAATGGATAGAGTTGTGGCCTTCAGATAGACAACAGAGTGATGCTAAATCAGTGTAAAATAATTCACCATGTGGCCTGGAATTGCACAGTTATTGGAGTTGTGGTATTTCATCCTCGTTTTCGGTTCTTACCATTTTGCCACACAATGTATGCACAGTCATGCACACAGCTGCTAAATAATATAAAATGCATGTGACTGAAGCGAAAGCCATCCTGCTTTTTAATCCTTAAGTGGCAAATCTTTATTTTCTTCCCATCTTTCACTATTCCCAAGCAACTTCTTCCTTCATCCACACAGTTAATTGTGAAGTAATTTTAGGACACTGTGCTAAATGGTACAATGTCATGGTCATCATGGCAAATGTTCTTAAGTGAGTCCCCCAGGGGTCAGTACTGGGGCCACTACTGTTCATTATATTTGTAAATAACATTGAAAGTGGCCTAAGCAGTAAAGTTTTGAAATTTGTGGATGATTTAAAGGTCTTTAGGGCAATAACAGGTGAAGGTGAGCATATCTCGGTGCAAAAAGACTTGTGACAAACTTGTGAAGTGGTCCGAAGAATGGCAAATGAAATTTAATTTTGATAAGTGCAAAATCATGCATGTAGGTAAGCAGCATATGAAGGCTCCATACTTGATGGGTTACGAAGTGCTATCAGTGACTCAACAGGAGAAGGATTTAGGTGTTATTCTAAACACAAAACTGGGAGCATCAGAACAGACCAAGGAAGCCAGGAAGAAGGCACTGAGAATGCTTGGGGCAATAAATAGGAATGTATCATACAGAAGTGAGGAAGTGATCAGGAAGCTTTACTGTGCATATGTCAGGCCACATTTGGAATACTGCATCCAAGCTTGGTCTCCTAGCTATGAAAAAGATTGTTGGCTTTTAGAGAGTACAAAAGAGGGCTACAAAAATGGTTAATGGCATAAGTAACTTGGCATATGAGGAAAAGATTGAAGAAATTGAATATGTTTTCACTTAGATATAGTCGGCTGAGAGGAGATCTCATCAAGGTCTTTAAATTTGTCCATGGTCTGGAGAGGGGATATCTTGGGAAATGTTTGAATTGAACAAAAATGATGCAATTAGAGGTCATCAATTCAAAATTAAAGTTAACTACAGTAGAACAAGGTTAAGGCAGACTTTCTTCACCAACAGGGTAGTAGAATATTGGAACCAGCTGCCAGAAACCATTGTGAGTAGCAGCACATCGAACATCTTTAGAAGCAGCATGGACACTCGTTATAAGAATAGAGGACTTGCTTTTCAGTATTACAGGGAGGGCTGATTGAAAGATTTGGTGGGCAACTGGTTCAGTGTACAGAGTGCAACCAACAAGGGCCCTTGTGGCTCATAGTTGCACTAATCTTTAATGTCTTATGTCTTATAATGATTGTCTATGCTGTTTTTAAAGATGTCCAATGTGCTGCTACTGACAATGTTTTCTGGCATCTGGTTCCAGTGTTCTACTACCATGTTGGTGAAGAAAGTCTGCCTTAACCTTGCTCTGCTGTGGTTAACTCTAAATTTCAATTTATGACCTCTAATTGCATCATTTCTGTTCAATTCAAACATTTCCCCAAGATATCCCCTCTCCAGACCAGTGTAAAATAATTGACCATGTGGCCTGGAAATTCACAGTTGATAGGGTTGTGCAATTTCATCCTTGTCTTAGGTTTTTACCATTTTGCCACATGTGTGGGCAGTATTATACACACAACTGCTAAATAATGTAGAATGCATGTGACTGAAGTGAAAGGCATTCTGCTTTTTTAATCCTTAAATGGCGATCCTTTATTCTCTTCCAATCTTTCACTATTCCCAAGCAACTTCTTTCTTCATCTACACAGTTAATGGTGAAGTAATTTTAGGACACTGTTCCAGACCATGGACAAATTTAAAGACCTCGATGTGATCTCCTCTCAGCCTTCTATATCTAAGTGAAAACATATTCAATTTCTTCAATCTTTCCTCATATGCCAGGTTGCTTATGCCATTAACCATTTTTGTAGCCCTCTTTTGTACCTTCTCTGAAAGCCAACAATCTTTTTCATAGCTAGGAGACCAAGCTTGGATGCACTATTCCAAATGTGGCCTGACATATGCACAGTAAAGCTTCCTGATCACTTACTCACTTCTGTATGATACATTCCTATTTATTTCCCCAAGCATTTTCAGTGCCTTCTTCCTGGCTTCCTTGGTCTGTTCTGATGCCCCCATTTTTGTGTTTAGAATAACACCTAAATCCTTCTCCTGTTGAGTCACTGGTAGCACTTGGCCACCCATCAAGCATGGAGCCTTCATATGCTGCTTACCTACATGCATGATTTTGCACTTATCAAAATTAAATTTCATTTGCCATTCTTCTGACCACTTCCCATGTTCGTCTAAGTCTTTTGCAGTGAGGTATGCTCATCTTGACCTGTTATTGCCCTAAAGACCTTCAAATCATCTGAAAATGAGAAAACTTTACTGCTTCTGAATCTGAAAGCCACAACTCTATCCATTTTCAGATGCTACCTGCAATACCATGGGACTGAAGCTTTATCATTAACCATTTATGGGGTACCTTGTCAAAGGCCTTACTAAAGTCAAGATATGCTACATCAACCTGATTTCCCTGATTTCAACTTTGCCTCTTTCTCCTTTCTTGAAAATAGGAACTACATTTGCCCTTTTCCAATCAGTTGGAATTTCACTTTGTGAAAACTGATCTACAAAATATTATACTAAGTGGAAATGCCAGTTCCTTTTCAGTTTCCTGCAACACCCCAGCATAAATATAATCAGGTCCTGCTGCCTTGTTTGGCTTTATTTTCCTCATATGATTGTAAATAACATCACTATCAATGAAATCAACATCATTTATCAGATCACATGTCACTGAACTATGGTGTGCAGTGGGCAGATTGGTCATATCTTCCAATGTAAACACTGATTTAAACTGCTTGCTGAGCTCCTCAACCATCTCACTATCCTCAACCAATACAGTCCTGTTTACTTCCAGTGGACCAATTGTGCTAGAAACTAAAGGTCAGCTTGTAGAAACTAAATAATTTTTTACTGTCCCCATTACAGTTTCTAGCTCAATCCAGTTCTTTTCCTCAGTTTGCTGCTCTGGTTTTTTTGCTTCACAGTGTCTCTAGCTTTTCAATATGCCTCTAGATTAACAACATCTGAGGCTTCTTTAAAGACTCTAAATGCAGTTTTCTTAGCCCTAATTTATTTTATCAAGTCTGGTGTAAGCCATGCTGGCTTTCCTACCCTTCTTTTGCATCTTTGCTTTTGGGGGACATGTCTAGTCCGAATTTCCTTCAAGTAAGATTTGAACTTGTCCCACATCTCACAGCCATTCAAATTGGAAAAATTGTATTCCCATCTGATGGCACTTAAAGCCACTCTCATGCAGTCAAAGTCTGCTCTGTTGAAATTTGGAACCTTTACCAAATTATCCTTGATAATTTCCCCAGAGTTTCTCCTACAGTCAAGTCTTGAAACATAAGCATGTTGGTTGACAATCTCTTCTTTTCATATTTTTCTTCCAGATGATAAACGACACACCACAACAGAACATTATACAATAACACTGCAACTAAAACGCACGTGCATCCAACACAAGGTGTGACAGACATAAGACCAAGCCAAGCATAAAACAACCTAAGACGAAGCTATGTAAGCAGCTGCGTTATTTATGACTCAACTGCGCCAACTATGAATTTGAGAAGATGTGTGCTCCTAAAACGGGAGACGTATCATAACCTCCACAGGTCGTAACCTCCACAGGTCACAACCTCCACAAATTCAACACATCGCAGCGGTCGTAACCTCCACAGGTCATAACCTCCACAGGTCACAACCTCCACAAGTCCGCATCGGTCATAACCTCGACAGGTCGTAACCCCCACAAGTCCGCAGCGGTCATAACCTCCACAGGTCGTAACTTCCACAACTCCGAAGTGGTCATAACCTCCACAGGTCATAACCTCTACAGGTCGTAATCCCCACAGGTTGCAACCTCCACAAGTCATAACCTCCACAACTCCGAAGCGGTCATAACCTCCACAGATTCAAGAACTACATAATTTTATAGAAGCATCATTTCAGATAGCTATCGCTAGGTGGCAGCACGGTCTAGGTATTATAGCAACGGATATTGAATGAATATCATGCGATTCAACGTTGAAGCATAGATAACAATATTTCTCACTAGATGGCAGGATGTGTCGTTGAAAACGCTTTTTCTGTGTGCGCGCATTGTTAACTTTTCAGACGTCGGGAACCGGCCGTCGTCCCGTGGGAAGCTGATATGCGGCGCAGTGGCAGTTAGTACGTACACCCTGCTCAGACCTGTTTGTATCAGATTTCATGGCTACATAAAATGTTGAACACGTTGTGATTCTCGCGCAATATTTGCATTGTCCGCCCCGAATATGCCGGCTAGTCATACCCTGGTGACGCCATTGATCAGCTGTTTGGGGAAGGAACGGAGAAAGCGCAGCGTCTGTGGCGCGAAAGTGGACGGTTCGCGTCGCAAACCAGTCACGGTGTCGCTGATGAAAAGTTAGGGAAACCTAAGTGGGTGATTAGACGTATAAAGCCATGCCATAATGCAAACTTGTTGCCTAGCAGAGCACAATTTTCCACCAAAGTGAAAACAGAAGATGGTCAAGGTTCATGTTCTTCAAGAATTGGCTGGAAGCAAAAAAAACTTTGCTGATTTATCATTCGGATATTTCGTGACTACAGAAAGCCTGTGAAGCTCGTTGATTGCCTAGATCGGCTTTTAGTATTGCTGGTGATTCTCTGACATACATATTTTCACTTCATAAATGACTAAGTAGAATATTGCAGAGATGATACTCAGGTAGCTGAGGCTGGGGGACACGACAAAAATGAGGGGGACAAATCGTCACTTCTCAGAAATTGGGGGACATGTCCACTCTCAAGCCCCCTCAATCGTTACACCCATGCAGCACACCAATAGTTAATCCCTGATTCCGAAGGGGGGTGGGGGGCAAGTACAAAAGAAATGTCATCATAGCTAAGGAATCAAATTGTGAGGCACCAAAAGTGTGTAAACACTAGCATTCGTAGCGGAGTACAATCTAACCCTATATGGGAGGAAAATACAACTTGCAATGTCTTCATTCATGATAGCCATGAACAGGTTCTTAAAATGAATGACTATTATTTCAAGAAATTAACAACGTTTCGGATTTGATACTCAACTGCTGATATATGGTGATCAAGTCTGAAGCACAAAACGTCGATAATGTAGTGAGACAATGTAACTTTTGCATGTACTGTCCCAAACGATTGAGGGCGAGGCGGATATTAGTAGGCAATTGTATGGTTATTTTGTTCCATTTCCAATCCATAAAACGTTGAAACAGGCTGTATGTTAAGCACGAATTTAAGTACATTTCACAGTCGGAAAGTTGAGAGAACATGGTAATGAGCTGACACTTAAAAAGGTAACAAGTGGGCGACAGATTAGAAATTAAGGGCAAGGCAAAGGCACTTTAGGTCCAAAAATGTGTCGCATCTTTACCATTCTGTAGTCTCGGGTCAAAAGTACTTGGGCTTGATTTTTCCGTGACAAGAGGGTGTCAGTAGCAACATGTGCAACAGTAGCCATGGCAACCGGCTTCATGCTTTTGGAGAAAATGCTGTTGTATCAGCTAGACCCGGTCTCTATACTCCTATTTTTGCACGGCTATTTAATATGTTTGCATGGCAACCTCGCAAGCTGTCACCTGGACTGTGCTATTTGGATCCTCTCACATCAATGCTTACATAATCATAGGCATCATATTTGCTGCCAAAACGCTGCAGAAAGAACATTGCAAAATATTGTGAAAAAAAAGATAAAACCGGCTGGGTGTACGGCTGGGTGTTACGGAGACTGGGACGGTATCTTCTAGTTAGATTGAGTGAGCGATTCATCTCAAAACAAAGCCGCTGGGTATAACTCTAAAAAATATCGTCAGACACCACAACGGCGATAGTGCCCAAACAAACCTTGCTGGGCTCCATGCCAATCGCGCCGCGGCCTAAGAAAATGGTATCAGAGTCCACAAAATCGTTGGACTCCATCCTTCCGAGAAAATAAAAACCGCGATGGATCTTGAAAAAGTGCACCGTGGCCTCAAAGCTTCCACATAGTTCCGGAATGTTTCAGTTTATATAAAAAAGGGACCATCAAAATATCGAGTAGAGTTTAAAACAAATTGCATCGAGGCTTACAAATCGATGCACCTGACCAAAAATCGCGCCGACTGAGGGCTTAAATCTCAGGACCCTCCAATGTCGGTTTCATTGCTGAA
Source organism: Imbricaverruca yamaguchii (assembly GCA_034440575.1). Taxonomy (NCBI): domain Eukaryota; kingdom Metazoa; phylum Arthropoda; class Thecostraca; family Neoverrucidae; genus Imbricaverruca; species Imbricaverruca yamaguchii. Next base: position 128,492 of record JAOTOL010001335.1, read on the forward strand.
CGTGTGGCGTAACATCTGCTGGTGTGCGTCTACCAACGCAAACATGACCCGTGTTCAACTGAGGAACTAGGAGTCATTGATGTAAAGTTTAGGGCAGATCACTTTAGGTTTCATAGACGTTTGTAAGCTACGTTCTTGTCGATTAGCAATCGTGTGGTGCATATTTTAGGAAAGGGATGACACTTATTACCACCCCGCAAGGTACTAGTATCCCCCCCGCCCTCAATCGTTTGGGACAGTACATGCAAAAGTTACATTGTCTCACTACATTATCGACGTTTTGTGCTTCAGACTTGATCACCATATATCAGCAGTTGAGTATCAAATCCGAAACGTTGTTAATTTCTTGAAATAATAGTGATTCATTTTAAGAACCTGTTCATGGCTATCATGAATGAAGACATTGCAAGTTGTATTTTCTTCCCATATAGGGTTAGATTGTACTCCGCTACGAATGCTAGTGTTTACACACTTTTGGTGCCTCACAATTTGATTCCTTAGCTATGATGACATTTCTTTTGTACTTGCCCCCCACCCCCCTTCGGAATCAGGGATTAACTATTGGTGTGCTGCATGGGTGTAACGATTGAGGAGGCTGGAGAGGGGACATGTCCCCCAATTTCTGAGAAGTGACGATTTGTCCCCCTCATTTTTGTCGTGTCCCCCAGCCTCAGCTACCTGAGTATCATCTCTGCAATATTCTACTTAGTCATTTATGAAGTGAAAATATGTATGTCAGAGAATCACCAGCAATACTAAAAGCCAATCTAGGCAATCAACGAGCTTCACAGGCTTTCTGTAGTCACGAAATATCCGAATGATAAATCAGCAAAGTTTTTTTGCTTCCAGCCAATTCTTGAAGAACATGAACCTTGACCATCTTCTGTTTTCACTTTGGTGGAAAATTGTGCTCTGCTAGGCAACAAGTTTGCATTATGGCATGGCTTTATACGTCTAATCACCCACTTAGGTTTCCCTAACTTTTCATCAGCGACACCGTGACTGGTTCGCGACGCGAACCGTCCACTTTCGCGCCACAGACGCTGCGCTTTCTCCGTTCCTTCCCCAAACAGCTGATCAATGGCGTCACCAGGGTATGACTAGCCGGCATATTCGGGGCGGACAATGCAAATATTGCGGGAGAATCACAACGTGTTCAACATTTTATGTAGCCATGAAATCTGATACAAACAGGTCTGAGCAGGGTGTACGTACTAACTGCCACTGCGCCGCATATCAGCTTCCCACGGGGCGACGGCCGGTTCCCGACGTCTGAAAAGTTAACAATGCGCGCACACAGAAAAAGCGTTTTCAACGACACATCCTGCCATCTAGTGAGAAATATTGTTATCTATGCTTCAACGTTGAATCGCATGATATCCATTCAATATCCGTTGCTATAATACCTAGACCGTGCTGCCACCTAGCGATAGCTATCTGAAATGATGCTTCTATAAAATTATGTAGTTCTTGAATCTGTGGAGGTTATGACCGCTTCGGAGTTGTGGAGGTTATGACCTGTGGAGGTCATGACCGCTGCGGACTTGTGGAGGTTACGACCTGTCGAGGTTATGACCGATGCGGACTTGTGGAGGTTGTGACCTGTGGAGGTTATGACCTGTTGAGGTTACGACCGCTGCGATGTGTTGAATTGTGGAGGTTGTGACCTGTGGAGGTTACGACCTGTGGAGGTTACGACCTGTGGATATTATGATACGTCTCCCGTTTTAGGAGCACACATCTTCTCAAATTCATAGATGGCGCAGTTGAGTCATAAATAACGCAGCTGCTTACATAGCTTCGTCGTAGGTTGTTTTATGCGGTCCCTGTCAATGTTCATTGGCAGCCGGGGACGTCATCTGGGTGCTGATTTGGGTTCAGCAGATTATCACGACAGCAAGAAATGGTACTTTTCCGAGTACGTTCCTGACTAACAAGTATACATGAGTGGTGCAAATTAGACGTCATCTGAAAGCTTGTTTCATGGTATTTCGATAATCATGGGAAACGTTCACATGAATATGTTAGTTATTGTGTAAAATGGTGTTATTTCGACCCATATCATATCCATCGACACTATTTAACTTAAGCGGGCAGGGCGACTCGGTGTTGGTAGCGCAGTTGGTAACGCGTCGGTTTGCCGACTCGGAGGTAGCCGGTTCGAGCCTGGAGGCCGGCAGCTTTTGGTGCGCGTCGTGGCAAGTCCTTCTAATAAGCGACAGTGAATTAAGACACTGCTCACATGGGACGATCTTTTTCATAAAGAGAAGGGAAATACGCAGATATTCTGCAAGGCTGGGATTCTGCCACCTTAAATTTATGGTTGGGCACTTCTTCTAATCAGCCAGGCATAGGAAATACGGAACACGTCACCACTTATGGCAGTGTCCAGGCCCACAGTCACATCCTGACGCGGGCGGCGGACCATCGAGGGTGGGACAGGAGACAGGATCCCCTGAATTTAATCATTTGTGGCACTACGGCAGTGCATTACAAATATTGAGCTACAAACTAACGGTTGCCCTTTCCCCTCCCACCAGTACACGCCGACCAACATTAGTCCCTGCTCCTAGAGGTGTGCATATAATAACAGTACATGATTATCAAGGTGACAAAACCAACAATTGTGCATGCTGCCGAACAGTCAAATGACTGGACCCGAGCTGGACTCAGAGCGATGCCAGTTCTAAGCTTGGCTCCACGCCTTTTACGATACACGGTGAACACACGCCACCAGGACTGCGACAAGCATTGCTTTAACAGGAGCAGATGTTTGCTAAAATATTTCGGTGACAATCCTGAACGTTCTGGAGTGCCGGCGCAAAAATGGCCTGCATTTTTCTGAGAAGGGGGTCCATGTGTTAGGCAAAGTATATGAGCATGTCCTTCAGGGAAACTAGGAAATGGGGTGGGGAGGGATGAAATTGCATTGCCAACTCAGGAATATTCCAATAGTGTCAGCCAAGGCAATAGAACCTCAAAGTCTGCAAATAGGGACAGCAGCAACTCAAGGGGACAGAGTTATAGTTCATCTAGTGATAAAAGAACTCCTCAATATGAAAAAGCCAAAGGTGGTTATGGAGCATTTGTTAAGTGTATGATGTTTAATGCTCAGAGTATCCGTTCCAAATTTGATGAGTTCAAGTGTTATGTTGCTGAGGAGGAACCGGATTTTGTTTGCATTACGGAGGCATGGGTCAGTGAAGGATATTTTGGAGATAACTTACAGGACTATGAGATCCAGGGATACAATATGTTTTCGTGCAATAGGGGTCCAGCAATGAAAGGGGGTGGTGTAATGCTCTATGTGAATAGCTTATTCAGTTCTCAAAAAGTAGCAGGTGGGGATAAAAATGTGTCTGTGGAGTCCATTTGGCTTGATGTCACTGTGGGAAAAGGCAACAGCAATACTCTTAGGATAGGAGCTTTCTACCGATCAGGAACCCTGCCACATTCTCAGCAACTGGAGCTTGACAAGGTGATTTGTGAGGAAATCAGTAGAAACTTTAAGAGGAAGTGCCTTATTCTCGGTGACTTTAATCTAAAAGGTTATGAAAATGCTGGTGTTGGCTCCCCATCATGCAAAATCTTCAGGAAATGCCTTGAAGAGGACCTGTTCTTACACCAGTTTGTATCGGAACCTACCAGGCATGGTTCATTCTTGGACCTTGTATTCTCGGATTTAAGTGACTTGGTTCAAGACTTGACTGTAGGCGAAACTCTGGGTAAAAGTGACCATAACATAGTTAGATTCAAGGCACATGTAGGGGAAATTATCAAGGATAATTTGGTAAAGGTTCCAAATTTCAACAGAGCAGACTTTAACGGCATGAGAGCGGCTTTAAGTGCCATCAGATGGGAAGAAGAATTCTCCAATTTAAATGCCTGTGAAATGTGGGAAAAGTTTAAATCTTACTTAAAGGAAACTCAGATTAGACATGTCCCCCAAAAGCAAAGACGCAAAAGAAGGGTAGGAAAGCCAGCATGGCTTACACCAGACGTGATAAAAGCAATTAGGGCTAAGAAAACTGCATTTAGAGTTTTTAAAGAAGCCTCAAATGTCATTAATCTAAAGGCGTATCAAAAAGCTAGAGACACTGTGAAGCAAAAAACCAGAGCAGCAAAGCGAGCAAAGGAACTGGATTTAGCTAGAAACTGTAATGGGGACAGTAAAAAGTTCTTTAGTTTCTACAAGCTGAGTAAAGTTTCTAGCACAATTGGTCCACTGGAAGTAAACGGGACTACATTGGGTGAGGATAGTGAGATGGTTGAGGAGCTGAGCAAGCAGTTCAAATCAGTGTTTACATTGGAAGATATGACCAATCTGCCGACCGTACACCATAGTTCAGTTACATGGGATCTGACAAATGATGTTGATTTCATTGGTAGTGATGTTGTTTACAATCATATCAGGAAAATAAAGCCAAATAAGGCCGCAGGACCTGATGATATTTATGCTAGGGTGTTGCGGGAAACTGAAAAGGAACTGGCATTTCCACTTAGTATAATATTTTGTAGATCAGTTACACATAATGAAATTCCAACCCATTGGAAAAGGGCAAATGTAGTTCCTATTTTCAAGAAAGGAGAAAGAGGGAAAGTTGAAAACTATAGGCCAATAAGTCTCACATCCCTAGTCTGCAAGGTACTCGAATCAATTATCAAGGATAGAATAGTTAGTTATCTGGAAGGTAGCAGATTGATTCAAGATACTCAACATGGATTTATAAAAGGACGATCGTGTCTCACAAACCTCTTGGACTTTTTGAACTTCGCCACAGAACAATTTGATCAGGGAAATCAGGTTGATGTAGCATATCTTGACTTTAGTAAGGCCTTTGACAAGGTACCCCATAAACGGTTAATGATACAGCTTCAGTCCCATGGTATTGCAGGTAGCATCTTAAAATGGATAGAGTTGTGGCTTTCAGATAGACAGCAAAGAGTGATGCTAAATGGTACAAAGTCATCATGGCAAAATGTTCTTAGTGGAGTCCCCCAGGGGTCAGTACTAGGGCCATTACTGTTCATTATATTTGTAAATAACATTGAAAGTGGCCTAAGCAGTAAAGTTTTGAAATTTGCAGATGATTTGAAGGTCTTTAGGGCAATAACAGGTCAGGATGAGCATATCTTGCTGCAAAAAGACTTAGACGAACTTGTGAAGTGGTCCGAAGAATGGCAAATGAAATTTAACTTTGATAAGTGCAAAATCATGCATGTAGGTAAGCAGCATATGAAGGCTCCATACTTGATGGGTGGCCAAGTGCTATCAGTGACTCAACAGGAGAAGGATTTAGGTGTTATTCTAAACACAAAATTGGGGGCATCAGAACAGACCAAGGAAGCCAGGAAGAAGGCACTGAGAATGCTCGGGGCAATAAATAGGAATGTATCATACAGAAGTGAGGAAGTGATCAGGAAGCTTTACTGTGCATACGTCAGGCCACATTTGGAATACTGCATCCAAGCTTGGTCTCCTAGCTATGAAAAAGATTGTTGGCTTTTAGAGAGAGTACAAAAGAGGGCTACAAAAATGGTTAATGGCATAAGCAACCTGCCATATGAGGAAAGATTGAAGAAATTGAATATGTTTTCACTTAGATATAGAAGGCTGAGAGGAGATCTCATCGAGGTCTTTAAATTTGTAAATGGTCTGGAGAGGGGATACCTTGGGGAAATGTTTGAATTTAACAGAAATGATGCAATTAGAGGTCATAAATTCAAAATTAAAATTAACCACAGCAGAACAAGGTTAAGGCAAACTTTCTTCACCAACAGGGTAGTGGAACACTGGAACCAGCTGCCAGAAAACATCGTCAGTAGCAGCACATTGAACATCTTTAAAAACAGCATAGACAATCATTATAAGTATAAAGGGCTTGCTTTTCAGTATTACAGGGAGGGCTGATTGGCAGATTTGGTGGGCAACTGGTTCAGTGTACAGAGTGCAACCAAGAAGGGCCCTTGTGGCTCAGAGTTGCACTAATCTTTTATGTCTTTATGTCTTTATGTCTTAAAATAAAAAAAAATAATGCTTTTCGTAACATGAACGCTCGATTTAGATTCAGCAACAACTTTGTGGAACCCGTAAGCGGTAAGACGGTTTTCAGATGCCTGCATGATGATTTCGGTTCGATTATCATGCATTGTCAAAGGTTTAACGCGGAACTTGGCAAGATTGGGAAAGCATCCCCGTTCATCCCCCACCGTGGCTTTGCCCATGTTCGCACACCGTTATTCGGCATTTTCAGTCGAAATGAATTGGCTGCGTCGCTGACGCCATGTGAATCAAACTTCTGTCATGCATGCAATAATGCAAGGGTAACAGCAAGGTCTATGCCAGACCAGCTGGGAAGCAACTTTAATAACAGCTTAATTTGTGGTTGGAATGGATAATTGCCACGTAATACCATACATCTGTTTAATTCAATGTGTTCTATTTTTCAGTGAGGAAAATATTTTCCGTTTATAATATGCTTTCTTTATTCGCGTCGTGCAACCTGAAATGCCAACCAGGTAGCTCAGTTGGTTAGAGCGCTGGCCTGTGCTGGTCTCCCCTGTCCTGGCAACACAGGGTTCGGGTCGCTTCGCGCGCTCGCGTTTAGCCCCCGGTCGGGAGTGTGAGTTGGCAGCTGGCCCGATAAGGCCGGACACAAGCTACCGGGCGGCCGTGTCGGTGTATTGACGGCACGTTAAACTTTCGATCAAAATTCTGCAGTTGAAAAGGAATTCGTGGATCGGGTGGTTGGGCGAGGGTTCACGCAACAAGCTCTGCTTATCAATAGAACCCTGGTTCCTAAAGCCACCCCAGCAACAACTGGGACTAAATTAAAAAAAAATCACGCATTTTGCAGTACAGCACGACATAATTACGGCAACAAAAGTTGTTTATCGATCAGACTTTAATACGAGGACCATGCATCTGGAGAAGACGAGACTGCCAAGATTGAGGAAGGCCCTCACTCCCACTGCCGATTGTTTCTCCGTTGTGTTCTCTGTGGTGGAAGTGAATGTGCATTTTGGGCGCATGAACTGCGTTCGTCATTTCGCGCACATGAATATATATATATATATATATATATATATATATATATATATATATATATATATATATATATATATATTTATATATATATATGTATTCCGGCGCCCAACAGAGCGCGTATTAAAACGATACATTGAGGAAGCACAACGCAAGATTGGGAGAAGCACACACATGAAGCAGAAAAAGAACCTTGGGTTCCTTTACGACGCAATTAACTGCAAGGCCATATAGCGTCGCCAACTTCTCAATCCGATTGGTCGCGGGTGGACTCGGTAATTCCGCTGGTTGCGGGACTCGAACCCATATTCTTCCGGTCAAAAGTCCAACACCCTACGGACTAGGCTACCGCGGCTCCACCAAGCACGTGACATAAGAGGTTACCGGTAGCAGGTGCAGATAAGCCACGGTACTTAATGAGATTGCATTGCGGCAATACATGACACTACCCAACGTACATATCAGGCATATGTACGTACATATCTGTACATATCTGGCACCAGTACCAGAACACCAGTACGTACATATCTGGCACCTTATAAAATCGGACGAACTGGCAAGAATAGATGGAACATCCTCATCGTGACATCTGTGGCTGAGAAGAACTCGACATGCATACATACACAGACTACTCACGAGCACCGTAGTGGGACGATGGGTACGCGTAAACCAACAGGCTGCGCTCTACCGCCTTCACAAACACAGGCACATATCAGCTGTTGAGCTTGACATACACTCGGTGCGACTGCAACACGTACGTTTAGTCTCGTGTAATATTTGTGTAGAAAGTCCTGATATGCTGCTATATGATCAACGGCAGGTGATGCACCTATACGTCCAAACAATGAAAGATTCAAACACTGATCTGAATGTGAAGTATCGCCCAAGTGCGGCCAATACTTCGCAGTCACTGAGCAAACTGCTCGGCTTTCCGCTGCTGCCGCTTTGCGAGCTTGGCGACGTTCTACCTTGTTCACCAGCCCGAGATGAATAAATGTTGGGATCCTCGCAAAGCACTTAATTATATTTTATCTGTGGAATTGAACCTGGATTCCAACACCTAGCGGTAACTTTCAACGACCTCAGGATGTCTGCTGAGATTGTTGGGTTCTTGGGCATGGTGAACACAAAACGCTGCATCCATCTCTCTGAATGTGTGGAAGTATTCCTCGGTGGGAACCGTCAGGTCGCTAAGGCTTAGGAGGAGAGTCCAGAACGCTTCTCGTCGTTCATCTTCGGGATACGCAAATGGGTGCCCAACGATCGGTCCGCTGGTTTCTTTCTGGCCATGGACCAGACCACACATCATTCCCCCCCTACCGCCACGCTTAGCATTTAAAATTTCTTCAATTCACGTCATTATCTGATGTGATTTGACGGAAGCTGATATTCACTTGTATGGGAAATGAAATTTCAGCAAATCGGCAGTTCAAGTTCATGTGCTGATATCTAGAAAAAAAGTGATTTCACTAAAAAATAATATTAATATCCTTCAACTAAGATTTTTCAAACACGAGGAAAAACACTAATGTTGACAATGACAGTACATGCTATCCCCCACGCCATAAGACATAAGAGGTTATGGGAAATCTGGGGAGAATATGGAATAATATGGAAAATATGGAAAGTGTGGGGAAATTGGGTTTTTGGTGGCTAACAAAGAAGGAAAGTTGAAAACTATAGGCCAATAAGTCTCACATCCCTAGTATGCAAGGTACTCGAATCAATTATCAAGGATAGAATAGTTAGTTATCTTGAAGGTAGCAGATTGATTAAAAATACTCAACATGGGTTTAGAAAAGGACGATCGTGTCTTATAAACCTCTTGGACTTTTTGAACTTCGCCACAGAACAATTTGATCAGGGAAATCAGGTTGATGTAGCATATCTTGACTTTAGTAAGGCCCTTGACAAGGTACCCCATAAACGGTTAATGATACAGCTTCAGTCCCATGGTATTGCAGGTAGCATCTTAAAATGGATAGAGTTGTGGCTTTCAGATAGACAGCAAAGAGTGATGCTAAATGGTACAAAGTCATCATGGCAAAATGTTCTTAGTGGAGTCCCCCAGGCGTCAGTACTAGGGCCATTACTGTTCATTATGTTTGGAAATAACATTGAAAGTGGCCTAAGCAGTAAAGTTTTGAAATTTGCGGATGATTTGAAGGTCTTTAGAGCAATAACAGGTCAGGATGAGCATATCTCGCTGCAAAAAGACTTAGACGAACTTGTGAAGTGGTCCGAAGAATGGCAAATGAAATTTAACTTTGATAAGTGCAAAATCATGCATGTAGGTAAGCAGCATATGAAGGCTCCATACTTGATGGGTGGCCAAGTGCTATCAGTGACTCAACAGGAGAATGATTTAGGTGTTATTCTAAACACAAAACTGGGAGCATCAGAACAGACCAAGGAATCCAGGAAGAAGGCACTGAGAATTCTCGGGGCAATAAATAGGAATGTATCATACAGAAGTGAGGAAGTGATCAGGAAGCTTTACTGTGCATACGTCAGGCCACATTTGGAATACTGCATCCAAGCTTGGTCTCCTAGCTATGAAAAAGATTGTTGGCTTTTGGGGAGGGTACAAAAGAGGGCTACAAAAATGGTTAATGGCATAAGCAACCTGGCATATGAGGAAAGATTGAAGAAATTGAATATGTTTTCACTTAGATATAGAAGGCTGAGAGGAGATCTCATCGAGGTCTTTAAAATTGTCAATGGTCTGGAGAGGGGATACCTTGGAGAAATGTTTGAATTTAACAGAAATGATGCAATTAGAGGTCATAAATTCAAAATTAAAGTTAACCACAGGAGAACAAGGTTAAGGCAAACTTTCTTCACCAACAGGGTAGTGGAACTCTGGAACCAGCTGCCAGAAAACATCGTCAGTAGCAGCACATAGAACATCTTTAAAAACAGCATAGACAATCATTATAAGAATATAGGGCTTGCTTTTCAGTATTACAGGGAGGGCTGATTAACAGTTTTGGTGTGCAACTGGTTCAGTGTACAGAGTGCAACCAAGAAGGGCCCTTGTGGCTCATAGTTGCACTAATCTTTTATGTCTTTATGTCTAACACTGATGTCAAAGTACAAAAATATCCTAACTGAATTTAACCTAAACAACTGATGTTGGACCTCCTAAAACATACTCATGTTCGGTCATCTAAAACCTACTGATATTGTATACTGGATGTTGAACGTGATTCACGAAGGAAATGGTAGATCCACCTTAATTACACACTAGCATCAATTGTGCACCGCATATTAATTAACCTCGTGAGATGGAAACTCAGTTAATGGAAGCATACATTTTGTATCCGAGGCTGAATCTGTTATCATTACTCCATGTAGAAAGGGCTGGCGATTATTCTGCTGGAATATCATGATGAAAATGTTAGAAATAGCCACATGCAATATATGTATTCATTTTTGTGGTATAATTAAACCTGGTTTTGGCTTTCCGTGAATGACTGCCTATCCTGTCTTCTTCTGATCTTTCCTACTCCCATGTAGCCTTGTTCTTCATTCAACACAGTTTATGGAAAATTATTTTTAGGATACTGGGTAGAAGGTGCTAGTCAGCTTCAAGAAGTTCAGTCCATACATCTGCCTAAAAAATTGTCTTCATTGTCTTCATATAAAAATACCAAGGTTTTTGGAGTTTGGAGGATAGAATATAAACAACAGTATTTTTCCTGAAAAAGAGGTAGGTTAGGTTTGGACTGGGGAAGGATTGTGGTGATAACTCAACAAGCATTTTTGCATATGTGATATCAAAGATATTCAATGGATAACATTGGTTTGGATGCACTGTTTGTACATTTAACATTATCCTTCATTACCAATTACCCCACTCAAAGCAGCACATTTCGCATTACTTCACTTACGAACTGAAAAGCATGCACTTGCGCTGGAATACAATGGTCATATCATCTTAATGACATTCAGAAACATGCATTTACAATTTTTTTTAATTGAAATGCCACCTCAACTAAAATGCAAATCTTCTTCTGCAGGTGCAATTGTAAAAACCTCACAGCTCCAGCCTTGCCTCTCTTCAGAAGAGAACACAAATGAGCTTCCAATTAAAAAAATAACATTCATGAGCAACTCGATCTGAAAATTGAGGAAGCTAAAGAAATGCCTAACTTATCACAACCTCATTTTAGCTTTGCCTAGGCAAAAATATGCAAAACGTCACTTGTAAACACCCAAAACTGCAATCATGAACCCTTAAATCACATCTCACACAGTACAGGTGAGAGTGGTCACATTTTAACCACATCAATCAACTTTTCATTGGAAAGGCATATCAATAATTCAAATAACAACTAAAAAGTACATATTTCCCTGAAAATGTATTTTAAGGTCTCATATTTTTTGCAATTACACCAGTATTTTTAGTGGCTACTAATAATTGGTACCACAACAGCTACAGTGAAGTAATCCTGCACAACCACTTTCATGTTCAGAATATGGCACAACACTACAAAACAATTATATGTTTTAAAGTAGATCTATGTGAGTGGTTAGATGACTTTGATAGAGGGAACCATCTGAATATGGATACCATCTTCATTTTTTTTTAAATTCAGTAAACAGTATAATTACTGGTTTGGCCACACAAAAGCAGTAGTAGAGCAATTTGTTCAATGCATTAAGTGTTTGGAAACTACCTCTTACCCTACTACCACTACTGCCCAGCCATGATACAATGGGCAAACAATTACCAAATTGTCCACAAGTTGGTGAATGGCACAGTATGACATGATTACATGTAGCACACAGAAACAATATGATAATTGACAGGGGACAAACGCACATGCTAACAATAATCACCAGATTGCATCAATGACATGCTGACAAAGTTGACATTGTGGGTATAAGGCCTTAATTCACAAAAATTGTGTGAGGTGTGTGTTCTCAATATCAACCACGCCATGGATAAATTAATTATGGGGGTGGTGCCTTTCGGTTCAAAGCCACCGGCACGCTAGCAGAATAAGATAGAATATTCAAGCTTCAATGAATGACTGATAAGCTTTACAACCAACGGTGAAACTAATCGTGAGAAAAGCGCCATAATTGTGCTAAAATGAAAGCACCATATTTAGTAGATTTATTGGTATAGTCTAAAACTAGAATATAATTCAGCAGTATTCTGGAATAAAAAAGCGCTTCTGGTATATGACGTCCCTTGGCGTAGGTTTTGTCTAGTTGAAACTGACTATACTAGAACAGCCAACTTTGGAGTACCTGTTGTCTCTAGTTATCTTGGTTTTATGCTTGGCTTGGTCTTATGTCTGTCACACCTTGTGTTCGATGCACGTGAGTTTTAGTTGCAGTGTTATTGTATAATGTTCTGTTGTGGTGTTTCGTTTATCATCTGGAAGAAAGACATGAAAAGAAGAGATTGTCAACCAACATGCTTATGTTTCAAGACTTGACTGTAGGAGAAACTCTGGGAAGAAGTGACCATAACACAGTTAGATTCAAGGCACATGTAGGGGAAATTATCAAGGATAATTTGGTAAAGGTTCCAAATTTCAAAAGAACAGACTGATTGCATGAGAGCGGCTTTAAGTGCCATCAGATGGGAATACAAATTTTCCAATTTAAATGCCTGTGAAATGTGGGACAAGTTCAAATCTTACTTGAAGGAAATTCAGACTAGACATGTCCCCCAAAAGCAAAGATGCAAAAGAAGGGTAGGAAAGCCAGCATGGCTTACACCAGACTTGATAAAATAAATTAAGGCTAAGAAAACTGCATTTAGAGTCTCTAAAGAAGCCTCAAATGTTGTTTATCTAGAGGCATTTTGAAAAGCTAGACAGTGAAGCAAAAAAAAACCAGAGCAGCAAACTGAGGAAAAGAACTGGATTGAGCTAGAAACTGTAATGGGGACAGAAAAAATTATTTAGTTTCTACAAGCTGAGCTTTAGTTTCTAGCACAATTGCTCCACTGGAAGTAAAGAGGACTATATTGGTTGAGGATTGTGAGATGGTTGAGGAGCTGAGCAAGCAGTTTAAATCCGTGTTTACATTGGAAGATATGACCAATCTGCCGACTGCACACCATAGTTCAGTGACATGTGATCTGATAAATGATGTTGATTTCATTGATAGTGATGTTATTTACAATCATGAGGAAAATAAAGCCAAACAAGGCAGCAGGACCTGATTATATTTATGCTGGGGTGTTGCGGGAAACTGAAAAGGAACTGGCATTTCCACTTAGTATAATATTTTGTAGATCAGTTTCACAAAATGAAATTCCAACCGATTGGAAAAGGGCAAATGTAGTTCCTATTTTCAAGAAAGGAGAAAGAGGCAAAGTTGAAATTAGGGAAATCAGGTTGATGTAGCATATCTTGACTTTAGTAAGGCCTTTGACAAGGTGCCCCATAAATGGTTAATGATAAAGCTTCAGTCCCATGGTATTGCAGGTAGCATCTGAAAATGGATAGAGTTGTGGCTTTCAGTCTTTAGGCTAAAGACATTTAAATCATCCACAAATTTCAAAACTTTACTGCTTAGGCCACTTTCAATGTTATTTACAAATATAATGAACAGTAGTGGCCCCAGTACTGACCCCTGGGGGACTCACTTAAGAACATTTGCCATGATGACCATGACATTGTACCATTTAGCATCACTCTGTTGTCTATCTGAAGGCCACAACTCTATCCATTTTAAGATGCTACCAGCAATATCATGTGCCTGAAGCTGTATCATTAACCATGCATGGGCTACCTTGTCAAAGGCCTTACTAAAGTCAAGATATGCTGCATCAACCTGATTTTCCTGATCAAATTGTTCTGTGGCAAAGTTCAAAAAGTCCAAAAAGATTTGTGAGGCATGATTGCCCTTTCCTAAACCCATGTTGGGTATCTTGAATCAGTCTGTTTCCTTCCAGATAACTAACCATTCTATCCTTGATAATTGACTTGAGTACCTTGCAGACTAGAGATGTGATACTTACTGGCCTATAGTTTTCAGCTTACCCTCTTTGTCCTTTCTTGAAAAGAGGAACTACGTTTGCCCTTTTCCAATGTGTTGGAATTTTATTTTGTGCAACAGATCTACAAAATATTATACTAAGCAGTAATGCCAGTTCCTTTTCAGCTTCCTGCAATGCCCTAGCAGAAACTTCATCAGATCCTGCTGCCTTGTTTGGCTTTATTTTCCTGATATGATTGAAAACAACATCACCATCAATGAAGTCAACATCATTTATCTGATCACATGTAACTGAACTGTGGTGTATGGTCGGCAGATTGGTCATATCTTCCAATGTGAACACTGATTTAAACTGCTTGCTCAGCTCCTCAACCATCTCTATATCCTCACCCAATATAGTCCCATTTACTTCCAGTGGAACAATTGTCCTAGGAATTTTACTCAACTTGTAGAAACTAAAAAAACTTTTTGCTGTCCCCATTACAGTTCCTAGCTAAATCCAGTTCCCCTCCTCACTTTGCTGCTCTGGTTTTTTGCTTGACAGTGTCCCTAGCTTTTTGATATGCCTTTAGATTTATGATATTTGAAGCTTCCTTAAGCACTCTAAATGCAGCTTTCTCAGCCTTACTTCCTTTTATCAAGTCTGGTGTAAGCTATGCTGGCTTCCCTATCCTTTTGCATCTTTGCTTTTGGGGGACATGTCTTAATCTGAATTTCCTTCAAGTAAGGTTTGAACTTTTCCCACATTTCACAGGCATTTAAATTAGAGAATTCTTCTTCCCATCTTATGGCACTTAAAGCCACTCTCATCCAGTCAAAGTCTACTCTGTTGAAATGTTAAACCTTTACCAAATGTATTTCATGCTTAATCAGTTTCTTTTCTTTTCACCCTCAAAACGCCCTAGCCTCACTGCATCTGCTACAGGTCTATTGTTAAATATGTTATATATTGGTTGACATGGTGTGAATTCAATTGAAATATTGCTCTACTTCTTTCCATGTGTTGGTCTTGCTTTTTACAAATATGTTTGAATGATATTTTGAGCTGTTAACCAAGATCTCAGATGATTGCTTTTTCTTGTGCAATTCTCATGTACTATTTTGAGCTGTTAACCAATATCTTAGATGATTGCTGTTTTTTGTGCAATTATCATGTAATATTTTGATAATAAAATTATCTATTTTGAGATAATTCAATCTGTATGTCTAAACTGCTAGATGGAATGCTGAGCTATGCCTAACAATGTGTATTATGAGTTTCATTCTTTCAATTTTGGTACCATGTGTATTGTATTAAAAGGAAGAGCTTGCAGTGTCTTCTTGCCCAGAGTATTTTCCTCATGTTTACAAGACTTAATTGAATGTGATCAACATATGTGTCATCATGAAGTCACAGGTTAGTGAGATATAGGTTATTTAACTTGAATAGCTACCTCTGAAGCATTTTATATTTTCCCAAAGCGAGAATCAACATCAATGAAATCACATATTGCATTGTAAAAATGTGTTTTTGGACAAGAATTGTAGCAGAGGCCTACTAAGCAAATCTACCAAGGTTTCAGCAGCTCACTCAGAACACAATTGCTGAACATAAAATATTTGCTTAGTATGCCAAGGGTTGTTGGGCATTCTTTGATTGTTTGATATGTCTATTAAGATTTTTATGCAAAGTCGATAATTTTCCATTCATTGTACTTCTTCCCCTCATCACATGCCACCATTCGTGTTTCACCTGGATGAATTGCCTTTTGTGTCTGTAGTAATGCTGGTGTGTTGTATCTTCTTCATTTTCTTACATAGCATTGAATATTCTCCTGTCCAGTCTCATAATGTTGTGATGTATGCTTTTGCTCACTATTATTTTTCAATAGACATGTTTGAAGTTTATGACTGTGTTCTATCAATTCTATTACTTTTCTATCTACATGGTATGCATATTTTTCATTCCATGGGTAGCATTTGTTGCAGCTGACATCACCTCACCATAATGTTTCCCTTCCTCACCTGGGAACAATGGCACAGAGTGGGTCATTTATCCTACAGCATAGGTGTTGTGAACTGGCTTGGTGTGGCTTGGAAACTTAGTGGTGTTAGTTAACATCACAGGCCATGATGCATTATGCATGCACTACAAGAGGTCCCTTACCACTGAGTCAGCCTTTAATGCAATTCAGCATGTAGACAGTTGGTTATGAAGCATAATTTTCAGTACTAAGGATGCATATGCATGTACCATTAATTTTGCTGCTCTCTCGTGTAGACAGGAGAGAGAACCTGTAGACACCAAACAATGATAAAAATAATTTACAAGTAGTAAGCCATGAAACCTTAAGCAGCGGTTTCGTCTGTGTTTATCCCCACAACACCAAGTAACTGGCGACTTTCTCTCCACAGTGGCATCCATGTCATAGAAGCTAGCCATGGACATAGATCCATTGTTGCTGCCACCTGTGTGGCATTCTGCTAAGTTGGAGGTCAGTAATTCCACAACAGATGGCAACGGAGACGCGACACCCCAGCCAAGAAGTGCATGGTCGAGCTTTCAGGCACTCCGTCTGAACATCAAGCGCTGCGACGATGAAATGGTGAGGTGTTGACCATGAAACTGGTGCGTTATTTTCAAAGACTGTCAGAAAAACCAGACTGACTTGTGAACGTTCCTGTGAACTGTTGCTCTCGGAGAGCCAGGCCATGGCTGTTGGACGGTGTCGGTGTCGGCTTCCGGCTTCCGTACGGCTACGTCTGGGTCGGGTCGGTGTCTCGCCGGCCGTGCACACCGCGCTGCGCCGTCGGTGTCTCGGTGCTCCGTAGCGGTCGAGGCCTCTACCGACGGAGTTAGCGGAGCTTGGTTTTGGGCCTGGGTGATGCTGTCCCCTTGTTATTCAGCCTGGCCCAACTCCTCCACTGCTCCGACGTCGCCAACTATGCTACGGCTCGTCGCCCCATCCATACCTATCTAACACTGTCACACAAACCATACCTATCATCCATACCACAACCAATGTCCTCAGGGCCAAAACTGGGAAACTATGAAGTGGTTTACAGCCTTGGCTACACGTTGACTCCCATTGAAATTGCTCCAATGGGGTGCTATTAAGTACCGTTTGCAGGTTTCCATCGATACTTTGATGACTGCGACCGATCCGCTGGCGCCAGTCGGCGAGCCGATTGAGGATCTCGCCTCCATTCGTCCGCCGTCTCCGCCGCACGACTTCCCTGGCTTCACATCTGAGCAAATACTCGAGTAAGTAGTCGTGTTTGATCTGGAGTTCCTCTTGATGCTCTGTGCCGATTACGGTCCCGAAAGCTTTGTGGCGGCTTGTGGTTCTGTCAGGTTGTCCAGTTGTGCTCTTCTGGCATTCACCATTTGTGAGAGCTTCATGGGTCCTGCAAATACATGGCAGCTGTCGGTTTTGCAAGCGGTTGTTTTTAACCACAGCCAATGCTCTGGGTATGGTTAGGAAACGTTGTCCCATTTCCCCTGATTGGGACTGGTGTTCCCGACAGTTGTCCAGGCATCTCTGGGATTACAGCAGCGACCAACGTTGCACTGCCTGGGCCTCTGTATGTGTCTTCTGAGTTCTGCTGGCCAGGATTGGAGCGCCTACACCAGCTCTTGAAAATCCCAGCAACAATTAGTTGAACACTGGGGAACCGCGCGTGGTAAAAGTAATTTTCAGCTCCGACGTAGAAGGAAAGCTTCAATACGAGGTTTAATAGCAGCCATCGTGCTAACTTCTTTTCCACCTGAAATATATATCCAGCCCTCGGTAGGTAAACGTCTGAGTAGGCCACGCGAGCAGTGGTCAAGCGCTTGCAGCTCAAAATGGAAGCATTGCAACGAGGAGCGCATCGGAACTGTGGTTGCCACTTCGAGGGCGTGGCGTCAACGGTTTAAAGTCCCCTGTTTCTGAACCCTGGACTTGCCCTTGACCGGAACTCATTTTGAATCGAAGAAATGAATTCTTTTGTCTTGAATAGTGAGATATATTTATTCAGTGCGTGATGTTTTGGATGACACAAATCTGACAACAGTATTTTTTACTACCCTGGACATCGTTAGCTATGCACTGCAATCCACCTCTGTGTATTGTGACTGCAACTAAAAGGGATGTGCTCGTTTTCAGAAGCGCACGTACTTTGGCCACACTAGAACAACCGCTGAGAACCATAATCGGTGAGTCTCATCGCCAACGGTAGTCTACTCAGGAGTGATGAGCTGCATCATTCGCTCTCTAGCTGTCACCACCGTCCACTGTAATACTTTCCAGTACACTGACATGTGCAACTTAGATGACATGAAAGGTACAGAAAACTTTGCACGTGCAGTTTTCTTGCATTGCGGCCGTTTTCCTGCATCCATGCAGTGGATGCAGTCTGCACGCCGGTGGTGTTTGACGGCACTGTATGATGGTGGGCTGCTGGCAACAGCAGTGTGCTCAGGAGAGCAATGTCTGACTGAGAGCATAGAGCATAGAGCTTGGAAATCGACATTTGCATGGTTGTTTTATCACTCCGAACCCTCTGAACTCCGATTTATCACTCGATGCGTATGAATTACGTTACCGTCAGGAAATTTGGAGGATGTTGCAGGACGAGTGGTAACGATGCATCACAATCAGCGGCTGTGCCAGTCGTTTTTCCAATGGTGGATGCAGGAGATGAGGACAAGTAAACAGACATTCATTAGAGAGAGAGAGAGACAGAGACAGAGACACAGAGAGATATATATATATAATACAAGTACTTATGGTGGGGTATGTTCCGCTATGTCAGTTGAGAATACCAGGGTCCTTGGTTGATTTCCTGGATCCTTACTATTATAATTCCCTGCTGATACTTCTGGTCAAAAACATCGCGGTAAGAAGGCTCGTGGACTCTTTGAAGTTATAGCATTTGCTAATTCGGTGTACATAATGTCATGTACGCCGTGCTGCTCAAACTCCAGGCTTCCCGTGCCCTGTCAGAGGCTAGCATGCTTATTTATCGCTATCTTGGGTTTCAGGTACTCCTGTGTTTCGTTCCAACTGTGGGAAGGGTCTTCTGCTTGTACAGACGACCTCTGGAATTGCGTCGCAGTGCCATATTAACAGCGCCAACGACAGCAACAGCAGTCAGTGGTCTGTGCACACCAGCGACACCTCGCGACAACCCACGACTCAGCTGGCATCAAGTTCGTATGACTGTGGCGTGCGTGAAAAGGTATTCAAGAATCGTACATGGCTGCTTGAACACGGCAGAGTGCACGCGGGTACGGTGTCCAGTGGCGTCAATCTGGGCAGACATCCAAACCAAATCACCAAAACGTTCCTTCAAACGCAGACTTTGGATAAGCACAAACGAATCCACACCGGAGAGAGACCTTACATGTGCGATCTATGCGGCAGGACGTATACTGCCAGGAAGGGTTTGATAGTACATATGAGAACCCACACCGGGGAGCGACTATACACGTGTAGATTGTGCTCCAGATCTTTTACTGGATCGTGGGGATTGAATCAACACATGATAGTCCACACCGGAGAGAGACCTCACCGGTGTGAGGTGTGCGGTAGGGCGTTTGCCTCCAAGTGGTATTTACTTAAACACGTGAAAACACACACAGGAGAAGAAAGCTATGCGTGTGAGATATGTGACAGAACGTTTACTGTCAAGGGAAGCTTAGTTTGTCACATGAGAATCCACAACGGAGAGCGACCTTACAAATGTGAGACATGTGACAGGTCGTTTGTTATGAAGGGACATTTAATTGCTCATTTGAGAACCCACACTGGAGAGCGACCGTACAAATGTGACTTATGTGACAAGTCGTTCATTGTCGCGGGTAAGGTAGTTATTCATATGCGAACCCACACCGGAGAGCGCCCTTACAAATGCGAGACATGTGGCAGTTCGTTTAGTCGCAAGGGAATCTTAGTTCGTCACTTGCGAACCCACACCGGAGAGCGACCATACATATGTAACACATGTAACAAAGCGTTTGCTATCAAGCAGACCTTAGATTATCACATGAGAACCCACACCGGAGAGCGACGTTACACATGTGGGACATGTCATAGGTTGTTTTGTAGCAAGGACAGCTTAGTTAATCACATACGAACGCACACCGGAGATCGACCTTACACATGTGAGACATGTTGTAGGTCGTTTACTGATAAATCCAACTTAGTTAGGCACATGCGAACCCACACCGGAGAGCGACCATACATATGTACCACATGTAACAAAGCGTTTGCTATGAAGAAGACCTTAGCTCGTCACATGAGAACCCACACCGGGGAGCGACCTTGCAAATGAGGAATTTGTGAGAGGTTGTCTAGTAGCGAGATCAGCTTAGTTCGTCACGTGAGAATCCACACCGGAGGGCGACCGTATAAATGTGGAACGTGTGGCAGGTCGTCGTTGTCGAGGGACGCTTGGTCAGATAAAAAGCGACACTGCAGAGCGACCTTGCACATCTTCAGGGTGTCCATACAGTTTCTTCACAATTAAGGAAATGTATTACATACATAAATTGTGAGATTCATCTGTGCTCATTTTCACAGCTTGAAAAGTGGATATGGACGTTTTCTTCTCATTTGATACAAGACACATAGTTGTTCACATGAGAAACCAAACAGGAGAGCGACCTTAAAGGTGTGACACTTGCGGCAAAACGCATGCTATTAAGGGCAATTTGGTTCGTCACATGAGAATCCGCACCGGAAGGAGTTCTCTCTGTGAGGTATGAGGCAGGGCGTCTGCTAAGACGGCTACCTTGGTTGGACACATGGAAGCCCGCACTGGTGGTGCGTCCCGCATGTAAGACACACCAGATATTTGTCGGCAAGGGTGTGAACGGTTCTGCACGTGAAGGCTGACGCTGAAGGGTGTGCTGACGTGTGTGACATGGGAACTCGCACAACGCCTAACATCGACTGTACTCATGCAGATGTTGTCGAAGCATGTTTTGGAACACCGAACATGGTTGTCAATGGGGTTTGGAAGCCCTTTGATATGGTTGAGCGTTGAGCTGGTTGTCACAATCGCTTGTACTGTTGAAATACAGGTTGTTTCTCCGCCCTCGTCTGAAACATTGCGTAGGATATGTACACTAGGTGGTGGCGGACACTGACCCATGAAGTGCAACATTGCCAAGTATAGTTATTTCCATGTGCAAATTTCCAACGCAAAGCGTAACTGCGGAAGTTTCCAAGCGTAACTGCGGAATACATTTCCAGGGGCGCAGTCGAGGGGGCTCCCCTTAGAATCGAAATATTTTGACATTTTTCCCCACGCTTTTCCCATGGTGAAATTGCAGGGGATTGAGTGATCCAACGATCCGGCGGACTAGTCTACCGTTGGGGGGGGGGGGGCATCCTATGGGCTCCTCGTTCATTCTTCCATCCATACGTCTCCATTACAATGTTCATCCCATCTCAACATCCGTGTCCTTCACCCTCATTCTCTGCAGCACCAGCTTTCCCTACTGTGGGTAGGTATGATTACCTCCCCTGTTCTGCCCATCAGCTCGGTTTTAAGGGGGGGTAGTCGCGCCCCCTCGGGCCGTCCCTTGTGTTGATGCAGTCCTGGAGGCGCAGGTTGCTCGTTGCACGGTGCTAGTTGTGACGGTGAGCAACACGCCTCTTTGGTCTTGATATCTCTGAGGGTGGGCAGGCCTCCATATGGGTCAAGCGACTTGTGGCCTCAGGCGGAAACCCTTGACCCCCGCCTGCTGACCTGGCCGGCAGGGGTCAAGTGTTTGGCGACGCTGTATCCTGTTTGGGGTGGTGAGTCTCTCCTGGCCGGGTGAAGGCACCATCTGCCCCGCAGAGCTCCTCGGGTGTCCTGAGGTCTGCGGTCTGAGGTCCCCGACTGAGGTCCCCCATCCGCGAGACGTGGACGTCCCTCCAGTTGGGCCACTATGTGGTGGGGCTCCTCTAGGAGCCGGGAAAAAATTTAATGACACCTACAAGGAGCAAAAACACTCTCACACTGTAAAACAGGTCAATACACGCGCATGGGGTGAAGATCAGTGAAACAGGTCAATACACGCGCATGGGGTGAAGATCAATGAAACAGGTCAATACACGCGCATGGGGTGAAGATAAGTGAAACAGGTCAATACACGCGCGTGGGGTGAAGATCAGTGAAACAGGTCAATACACGTGCATGGGGTGAAGATCAATGAAACAGGTCAATACACGCGCATGGGGTGAAGATCAGTGAAACAGGTCAATACACGCGCATGGGGTGAAGATCAGTGAAGCAGGTCAATACACGCGCATGGGGTGAAGATCAGTGAAACAGGTCAGTACACGCGCATGGGGTGAAGATCAGTGAAACAGGTCAATACACGCGCCTGGGCTGAATATCAGTGAAGATCAGTGAAGGCTTGCTCCGGGCCACGTGTTGCTGATTTGGAATTCGGCGGTCGTGTTTGTTCAAGATTGCGAAACAATAGCTTTGACTCCACGTTGACTGCGTTGCTTGTTATGTTGTCATGTCACTTGACCTTGACTAACTCGTTGACCCCAGATGGCCTGATGTCAAAATTTTGAAACAACATGCCGAAAAAAAATTGATGTGGGAAAAAGTATGCCAAATTTTGGAGCCGGAAGCCAGAAAAAAATGTATTCCAGGAGCCGAAAAAAAATGCATAGTACCTTCGACGAGCAAAAACACTCCTTGAGGATCATTACTCTATCACTATAAAGCAGGTGGATACAGGCGCATGGGATCGAGGCGAATGGAGGCTGGCTCTGTCTAGATCACGTGTGTATGTGCTGATTGCGGATTCGGCGGCTATGTTTGTCCCACATGGCCAAAAATAGCTTTGGCCCCAGATACATAACCCCACGTTGACTCTGCGTTGCTTGCTATGTTGCGCATGTAGGATGCGATGGCATGTTATAGGATATCATAGGATCACTGTTGAAATTTGATCAAATGATGGGCACGATAATTATAATTTCATAACCGTATCATGCGTAACTCGCCATATGCTCACGACTTGTGAGCATTTTCTCACAACAGTGACCTGACCTGATAAGGCAGCATATCGATGCCAACATTTTTCAATGAATTTCCACTGGTCTGCGAAGAGTAGCATTACATTTTATCCAGCCATTTCTTTAATATGCTGGATGGAAACCATAATTTGTGCACGGCACTACGTGGTCGAGACCAAATGCTCGGCGTTAACTTGCAAAGCTTTTTGTTTGAGGTGCCACTAGGACTATAATACTACTGTAGATGCAAAGCAATATCATATAAAAAAACGCGGAATCAGAGGCACAGCCACGGGAAGCGCCCCTAACCCTTCCGAAGCAACTGCTGAATATCAACAAGATTATGGAATTCTCACCACGCCATACGACAAATTTCGGTGCGCTTCACACACATGTGTGTGCGATTTTCCACAATCCGAAATGCGTAGCATCACTGCTACCGGGCAGTACAGTTTCCAGCTGAATGTGCGTCAAACAAGTCGCTCGAGTAAGCACGCATTGTCGCCAACGCCAGCTACTACGGTGCCAACACATGATAGATGTCTGAGTGCAGCGCCCCTCCCTCTGTAATGCGTCCCGCCGCCCCTGTCAGGAGATGGTGGGAACCGCTAACCATCACTTAGTGCTGAGGTGCTGAGCCGTACCGTTATAAGGCACACGAGATCACGGTGCACGATATGACACCGAACATTGTGAATATTAAGCATGTTGCTTAATCACCAAAACCTTCCACGCCCGACACGTGTGCTTCTGTCATAACGCCCGAAGGCGCGAGGCTTTCGTCCATATGGGCCGTGGGTGTTGAAGCACAAAGCCAGTACATGCCCTTGATCAGTCATTGCGTGTCGTGTGTTTTTAACCCGTGATGTCGACATATAGAGGCTGTCCGTACATTGGCTCACGGGCAAAGATCGTGCCCGTTGCTTTGCTCGTTTAGCTGGAGAGCGATGCTCCACGGTGTATGGGCTGGTTAAACCCGCGGTTCACCCCATGGGTTGGTCAGAAGCATACTGTATAATTCATCGACATGCAAAAGCCTAAACTCCCAACGGGATAACAAAACAAGTGAAATCGTGTGCATTGCATGAGATCGAGATTATGGTGTATTTGCAGTTTGATCGAGAGTTTATGCTCAAGGACCCGAATTCACTTTGCAAATACTGCAAATATACAAATATATATATATATATATATATATATATATATATATATATATATATATATATATATTTATGATGCCTCCCAATAAGCGACGTCAAATGATGTCGATGTTTTACCAGGGTCGGTCGGCCCATATAAGGCACGAAGGTAGTGCCTCACCTGAGTGGAGCTGGGAAGTATTTGTAATGCTTTTCATGCAAATGATGTTTTCATCCATTGGAAAATAGGAAGTTGGAAAACTGGAAACAAATATGCATTTGTCACATGTAATTATTGTTAAAATTGGCTTCGAAACAGCTCTATCTCCGGTCGGCGAAGGCAAGCCTCCGCACATGTCGCCATATATTGCAAGTTCGTTTCAAAGCAATCGCAGGGTATGCGGCCTATTTGGAGTGGGGTCTATTCTACTTTTAATGGATATCGCTGAATGAAGAACACTTATGGGGTACATCGAGTCATGTTTTGCACAAAGATATTCCCATATATTAGTTAAAAAATAAGAGAATGTGCGAAATTTTAAGGCAGGTTACCTACACACCGGTAGGTGCGAGAAGTGGCAAATACTAGAACCGAAAGCCCAACGAGGAAGTTTGTTAGTAACCAGTGGACTCTTACTAGACTTTGATGTGATGCTTAGTGAGCTCTGTAAATTCCATGCATCACTTGTGTTTCCAGGAGCTTTTTAAATCCAAGGAATTTGAAAATCTGTGAGAATTTGTTGTTACCTTGTCCTGCCAAACGATGCAAAACCAACTTATCGAATCTGCGCAGTGGACGGAATTTGGGTACATATATAGAAGAAGCCCATAGGGTACATTTTGTAAAAACAGAAGTGTTTTCATATCATTTTAATGAATATTTCGTTAGATCTTCGGTAAATGATAACTTTTTTTCACATAAGCACTTCAAGTTGTACTTATATCTCCATACGCAGTCATTTGATCAAGAAAATAAGGTATTATTGTGCTTTAAGTTGGTAACAAGACAAGCAAAGAAACGAAATTAAAATTTTACACATATTCGCCTTCATAAAGCAAACGAGGAGGTTAGGTTTGGTCAGGTTATCCTGGTTCAGTTTTTTCTTCTTTTCCTTGGGGGTGGGGGGGGGAATAATCATTTTTTCCAATATTATGCATTTCAAATAATAATAATCTTTGTTTACAAGTTTTGGGAATATGACTTCCTAATATTTATACCGTTTTATAAGAAATATATCAAGTGAGGTAAAAAAAATATATAATTTTTAACCTGTCCCGTCTCGGGGTTCTTCAACCACGCCCTCAGGTTCTCCGCGGATAGTGGACGAACGGCGCGCGGCAGCGCGGCCAAATTTGGCATACCTTTTCCCACATCAATTTGGCACGCTGATTCAAAATTTAGAAGTCAGGTCATGTAGGGTCAACGAGTTAGTCAAGGTCAAATGAGGTCACCTCCAAACAAGTTCAACCAGTCGTCACGCTTTAATGGATACAGATATTTTAATGAAACTTTCAGCGTTTGCTCATCTTTAGGGATGCAACAAAACGTAATAGTGGAATTTTTCATTTTTCTTTTCTTTTTTGACTACATAAAATTTTGCGTATTTGCCAAATTGCAGATCAAATAGAGGGTTATAGCTAAAGGAAGCATTTTTATTCGGGAAAGTTGACTTCCAACAACGTTTCTCGGTCTCCTCTACCCATTTGAAAGGGAAGTTTTAAGAAAACTTGAAAACCCAAAATTTTGAACTTTAAAAAAATAAAAGTTATTCTTGGAGGGGAAACAATTACAGCCCTGGTCGATTTCGCTGTCCTTTTCTCATTCCCCCAAAAAATTTGTTTCATATATCCCCCAAAATGAACTCCCCAGAGCCAAAAACATAATGTAAGTCGTGAAAAGTGGTGAAAATATAGCCCCCTGGTGACGCCACTGTTGGGGGGAAATTGTTTTTGGGGTGGACCCGGACCCTACTCTTCGAGCGCTTTCCAATGACACCTCTTTCGTTTTCGTGCGATGCTTAGTTTGGATTTTAGAGGAGGGTTACTAACCGCCGTTCCCCCGAGGCGGGGTGTGAGGATTTGACCGGAAGACGGCTCGGATTGATTAATTGATCGGAAAATCGGATTGATTAATTGATCGGAAGACGGCTCGGATACCAAATTAATTGCCAATTATCTCAAATAAACCAGCATAAAATCAGCTGCCTTTTGATGCCATACTGAACCACTTCTGTACATGCCTTACGCTGTCACTTTTTCTGGGCGCTGTATGACCGAAGCAGTCGAAGCACCCCTAAGCCCAAATAACTAACTAACTGTCACTTTTCACTCAATTCCAGGATCTGTGTATCGAAGTATCACCTTGTATTACTTGAATTTGTATAGCAGATGTTCTACATTAGCGAATTAAGTTCCAATTATCTCAAATAAACCGGAAATAAACCGGCATAAAATCGGCTGCCTTCTGTTGCCATACTCGACCACTTTAATAGATATGTTATTTTTTACCTTTTGGCATGAAGCCTTCCTGCATTATTGTGGTTCTGTCACGGCAGCACGTCAAGCGCCGACGGTTGCTGCCCAGATGATCCGGAGTGCCACCGAGTGGTGACATGACAAAAAGGAATGTTCCACCCTTGAACAATACTAAGCAACATCGGCTCTGCCACGCCAAAATAGTGTAGGGGAAATTAACGGTTGTAAATGCATTCTTTCCAAACAACGCCCATAAGCGTAATGTTATTAAACAATATCAACAATACATGTGCACCTCAACTGCAATGGCGGCGTAACTGATGCCAGCACATCGCCTATCGTTCCAAAGCTGAAAATCTGCCTACAGCGCATTGGGTACATTAGCATTCAGGGGATGGTCCGCATCACACTATATTATGAATGGCGGCATGCGCCCAGGGACAGGCCCGGGTTCCCGCCGCACACTGTGATAACTCGAGGGAAACATTGGCCATAAGTCATATCGGACGAAGTATGCTAGTTACCGGGACGATTTTGGTCTTAGTCGAAAGAGCTTAAAATTTGGATCATATGGGAAGATTTATTGTCTTCAATATTGCCTAACCCAGGAATGTCACAGGTTATACCTGCTAGAGGGAAGGGAGCATTCAGCTCTACTCATTTTGCTTCCGCGAAATATCTCGGGAACCAATTGAGATAGATAGCTCAAATTGTGCACACACCTACATGAGTATCCAGTGTACCTTGTATTAAAATATCGACGTCCGGTCATCCATGATGATATCATGATGATGTCATAAGTGAAGTCTGTTGGCGCTCATATATTGGATGATTATTAATGAGCGTTTGTTATGCAAGTATTATGCAGTGTAAATGTGACCTTATCATTGCTACGCATAATAGATCCTAAGCGGCTCAAATTACACACAATACATCACAAAGATATGCACTCAGGTTAACTCACTTCAGAGCTTCTGAGAGCCCCGTGAATCTTGCTGGGACGATTCGGTGATGACCCCACCTGTCGCAACACGAAAGCTGCGTCCTTCATGTCCCCAGCACGAACACTTTGTCCAGCAACCGCCACGAGCTGCAGAGAACTGTGCTGTTGAGGGATTCTTGACTTGAGGATGCCCGACGCTGAGAACGGGCGCTGATGTGATCGTAGATTCTAGTTGGTCGCCCTCGCACTCTACTCACGGTATCGTCATCAAGGCGGGTCTTGGCTTCATCATCACTCGCGACGTGGTCACCACGCTTCAGGGACACGGAGAACACCTCGTTTCCAGAAAGATTAGTCGCAAACTGACTTCTGGATTTGTTCTGGGCTTGCATGCACTTAACCCACTTTCCTTTTAAGCTCTTGGCGATAAGTCGGTCGCCTTTCTCAAGTCCACAATCGACGACTCACTTCGGAGGCATCCCTGAGGGATTTTCTCCATGATCAACTGCAAACTATAATTAAGCACATGAGCATAATAGTTCCCACGCCCAGACGCTTTTGCAACGGTTACCAAGTCCACCAATTCCTCTGCTGACGCGCAACTCCATGTTCACTGTACGCAAAATCCAACCACAATGACCCGAATCTTACAGGCAGACAGCTTCCCTGCCGTGGGAGACGCTGTGCGTGACCTATCTCGACTCAGTCGCCTCGTCAGTTAGGGGACTTTTGGGCAGAGGAACCAATCACTGGATCAGGTTACCCGATCAAGACACCCCGCCAGCCGACGGGTCGCGGCGTTCGTCTCGGGCTTCCCCGTGCGGCCCGGGCTGGCCACCGCACCGCACCGCACCACGGCCTGTCGGGATACGATTGACCACTAACGGTGTTGAAATTCGGAATTCGGTTCCGTACTTTCGGAGCATGGGCGGTGCAACAACCATTAAAATGAGTTTTATGCATTTTGTATGACCTTGACCCAGGGCCGAGGTCACCATATTGAAAAGTCCCAAGTATATCGATCACGGCACGTCGATTGGCGAAGGTTTCATGAAATTCGGTTCCGTACTTTCGGAGCATGGGCGGCGCAACAACCATTAAAATGTGTTTTATGCATTTTTGGTGACCTTAACCGACGGCCAAGGTCACCATATTTAAACTCCAGAATATATCGCCCATTCCACGTCGATTGGTGAATGTTTCATCAAATTCGGTTCCGTACTTTCGGAGCATGGGCGTGTCAAATAGACAAGAAAACGATTTTGTGGATTTTGTTGACCTTGACCTAAGATCAAGGTCACAATATTCAAAGCCCCACGTATATCGAACACGTTACGTCGATTTGTGAAGGTTTCATGAAATTGTATCGGGTAGTTTCAGAGTATGGGCGTGGTTAAAAGTCTTAAAAATGGTTTTATGCTTTTTTGATGACCTTGACCTAAGGCCAAGGCCACCATATTAAAAAGTCCCAAGTATATCGACCATGTCACGTCTATTGGTGAAGGTTTCATGAAATTCGGTTCAGTAGTTTAGGAGCATGGTCACGGCAACAATTCAAAATAAAGATGTACTTAATCAGCGACCTTAGGTCAAGGTCAAGGTCACCATATTTTAAAGTCCCAAGTACATCGACCATGCTGCATCGATTGGTGAAGGTTTCGTTCAATTCGGTGCAGCGGTTTATGAGCATGGGCACGGCAACACTTTCAAAATGATTTCAAAATGGCCGCTCCAAGTTTGAGGGGTAATTTTATAGCTTTGCGTAATGGTAAGAGTCCCCATATTAAAAAGTCCCACATAAATCGACCAAACTGAATCGATTGGTGAAGGTTTGGTGGAATTTGGTTTGGTAGTTTCTGAATATGGTCACGGCAACAGCCCAGGGGAACAGAGTAGACCCACCCAAAAAATAATCAATCAGTCGTGAAAAGAGTTCCAAGTCCAGCAAAAAGTGTGAATTTGAAAGTACTTATATTGTGATGATAGTCCTTTTTCAGCATCACATGCTGTTGTTAGTCGCCTACCCCAATCTTACTTAACGGCGAAAGTCGTGTGTTCGCTCTTGAAATTCTCGGGTTATCTATTCAAAAGTGCTCAATCGCGGTATTTTGCGAGATTCCTGGGTTGACTCTGGCCTTTCCACTTTTTTAGACGTTCCTACGCCTATGAGGTCCTACGCCTATGGGATCTCTCGAGAGGGGAGTGTTAATAGTGAACAGAGGAGGGGTAGTTCTGGAAGGTCACAGGAGGGGAAGTGGCATGAGGTCAGGGGGTGGAGGATTTGAAGACGCGAACCTAAGGAAAGGGTCAGTGAGTGGCAGGTGGCAGGTGGCAGGAGCGGGAGGAAGTATAGCCGACCGGCCCAGCGGGTAGGCATATTAACATCAAATATGTTCCAGGCATTGGATGACTGCCCCCAGGATAGTAGTAGTAAGGAGTCAGTGCTGGTCCTAGGAGAATCTCGTGTGCGACATTTAGAGCGGGTATTTTGTAAAGGTAGGATGGACAGGAGGTGCATCACCAGGCCTGGTGCCAAGGTGAAGGACCTGGTACCTGTGGGGGCACAGGTCACCAGTGATCACCAGTTTAATACAGTCAAAGTGCATGTAGGGGTAAATAACATAGGTCCTGCTAGGAGTGAGGAGCTTCTGCGGGAGTACAGGGCCCTTCTGGCCACCCTGAAGGGTACCAATAGAGTCATTGTAACAGCAATTTTGCCTAGGGCTAGAGCCTCCCCTGAGTGGAGCTCTAGGGCACTGGCAGCAAACGCCAGGGTAGGAAAGATCTGCCATGAGCTAGGTTTTAAATTTGTAGACGAGTGGAGCAGGTTTCATGCATCGTGGGACCTCTATCAGAGGGATGGCCTGCACTTCTCTGAGAAGGGGGTCCATGTGTTAGGCAAAGTGTACGAGCATGTCCTTCAGGGAAACTAGGAAATGGGGTCGGGAGGGATGAAATTGCATTGCCAACTCAAGAATATTCCAATAGTGTCAGCCAAGGCAATAGAACCTCAAAGTCTGCAAATATGGACGGCAGCAGTTCAAGGGGACAGAGTGTTAGTTCATCTAGTGATAAAAGAGCTCCTCAGTATGAAAAAGCCAAAGGTGGTTATGGAGCATTTGTTAAGTGTATGATGTTTAATGCTCAGAGTATCCATTCGAAATTTGATGAGTTCAAGTGTTATGTTGCTGAGGAGGAACAAGATTTTGTTTGCATTACGGAGGCATGGGTCAGTGAAGGGTATTTTGGAGATAACTTACAGGACTATGAGATCCAGGGATACAATATGTTTTCGTGCAATAGGGGTCCCGCAATGAAAGGGGGTGGTGTAATGCTCTATATGAATAGCTTATTCAGTTCTCAAAAAGTAGCACGTGGGGATAAAAATGTGTCTGTGGAGTCAATTTGGTTTGATGTCACTGTGGGAAAAGGCAACAGCAATACTCTTAGGATAGGAGCTTTCTACCGATCAGGAACCCTGCCACATTCTCAGCAACTGGAGCTTGACAAGGTGATTTGTGAGGAAATCAGTAGAAACTTTAAGAGGAAGTGCCTTATTCTTGGTGACTTTAATCTAAAAGGTTCTGAAAATGCTGGTGTTGGCTCCCCATCATGCAAAATGTTTAGGAAATGCCTTGAAGAGGACCTGTTCTTACACCAGCTTGTGTCGGAACCTACCAGGCATGGTTCATTCTTGGACCTTGTATTCTCGGATTTAAGTGACTTGGTTCAAGACTTGACTGTAGGCGAAACTCTGGGAAGAAGTGACCATAACATTGTTAGATTCAAGGCACATGTAGGGGAAATTATCAAGGATAATTTGGTAAAGGTTCCAAGTTTCAACAGAGCAGACTTTGACTGCATGAGAGCGGCTTTAAATGCCATCAGATGGGAAGAAGAATTCTCCAATTTAAATGCCTGTGAAATGTGTGAAAAGTTCAAATCTTACTTGAAGGAAATTCAGATTAGACATGTCCCCCAAAAGCAAAGACGCAAAAGAAGGGTAAGAAAGCCAGCATGGCTTACACCAGACTTGATAAAAGCAATTAAGGCAAAGAAAACTGCATTTAGAGTCTTTAAAGAAGCCTAATCTAAAGGCGTATCAAAAAGCTAGAGACCCTGTGAAGCAAAAAACCAGAGCAGCAAAGCGAGCAAAAGAACTGGATTTAGCTAGAAACTGTAATGGGGACAGTAAAAAGTTCTTTAGTTTCTACAAGCTGAGTAAAGTTTGTAGCACAATTGGTCCACTGGAAGTAAACGGGACTACATTGGGTGAGGATAGTGAGATGGTTGAGGAGCTGAGCAAGCAGTTCAAATCAGTGTTAACATTGGAAGATATGACCAATCTGCCGACCGTACACCATAGTTCAGTAACATGGGATCTGACAAATGATGTTGAGTTCATTGATAGTGATGTTGTTTACAATCATATCAGGAAAATAAAGCCAAACAAGGCAGCAGGACCTGATGAAATGTATGCTAGGGTATTGCGGGAAACTGAAAAAGAACTGGCATTTCCACTTAGTATAATATTTTGTAGATCAGTTTCACAAAATGAAATTCCAACCGATTGGAAAAGGGCAAATATAGTTCCTATTTTCAAGAAAGGAGAAAGAGGGAAAGTTGAAAACTATAGGCCAATAAGTCTCACATCCCTAGTCTGCAAGGTACTCGAATCAATTATCAAGGATAGAATAGTTAGTTATCTGGAAGGTAGCAGATTGATTCAAGATACACAACATGGGTTTAGAAAAGGACGATCGCGTCTCACAAACCTCTTGGACTTTTTGAACTTCGCCACAGAACAATTTGATCAGGGAAATCAGGTTGATGTAGCATATCTTGATTTTAGTAAGGCCTTTGACAAGGTACCCCATAAACGGTTAATGATGCAGCTTCAGTCCCATGGTATTGCAGGTAGCATCTTAAAATGGATAGAGTTGTGGCTTTCAGATAGACAGCAAAGAGTGGTGCTAAATGGTACAAAGTCATCATGGCAAAATGTTCTTAGTGGAGTCCCCCAGAGGTCAGTACTAGGGCCATTACTGTTCATTATATTTGTAAATAACATTGAAAGTGGCCTAAGCAGTAAAGTTTTCAAATTTGCGGATGATTTGAAGGTCTTTAGGGCAATAACAGGTCAGGATGAGCATATCTCGCTGCAAAAAGACAGACGAACTTGTGAAGTGGTCCGAAGAATGGCAAATGAAATTTAATTTTGATAAGTGCAAAATCATGCATGTAGGTAACCAGCATATGAAGGCTCCATACTTGATGGGTGACCAAGTGCTATCAGTGATTCAACAGGAGAAGGATTTAAGTGTTATTCTAAACACAAAACTGCGGGCATCAGAACAGACCAAGGAAGCCAGGAAGAAGGCACTGAGAATGCTCGGGGCAATAAATAGGAATGTATCATACAGAAGTGAGGAAGTGATCAGGAAGCTGTACTGTGCATACGTCAGGCGACATTTGGAATACTGCATCCAGGCTTGGTCTCCTAGCTATGAAAAAGATTGTTGGCTTTTAGAGAGAGTACAAAAGAGGGCTACAAAAATGGTTAATGGAATAAGCAACCTGGGGTATGAGGAAAGATTGAAGAAATTGAATGTGTTTTCACTTAGATATAGAAGGCTGAGAGGAGATCTCATCGAGGTCTTTAAATTTGTCAATGGTCTGGAGAGGGGATACCTTGGGGAAATGTTTGAATTTAACAGAAATGATGCAATTAGAGGTCATAAATTCAAAATTAAAGTTAACCACAGCAGAACAAGGTTAAGGCAGACTTTCTTCACCAACATGGTAGTAGAACACTGGAACCAGATGCCAGAAAACATTGTCAGTAGCAGCACATTGAACATCTTTAAAAACAGCATAGACAATCATTATAAGAATAGAGGGCTTGCTTTTCAGTATTACAGGGAGGGCTGATTGACAGATTTGGTGGGCAACTAGAGAGTGCAACCAAGAAGGGCCCTAGTGGCTCATAGTTGCACTAATCTTTGATGTCTTTATGTCTTTATGTCTTTACTCATCAACATTTACGATCCACCCTCGCGAAACACAGAACCCTCTTGGAATTAAATAAAGCACTTTACCAAATTCGCACACCTGTCATTCTCACCGGATATTTCAATTCGCACCACCCCCTATCGGACACCCGCACAACACAACCCGATCACAGAGCACACACACTCCTTGCAATAGTCACACAACATAATCTCACAATACTCAACACCTGCTCACCAACCTATCTCGTACCAATCAGCTCCCACTTCCCTACGATTCCCGATGTCACACTCGCTTCCTCACGTATAGCCCTCACCATGTCCTGGACATCCGACTCCGACCCACACTTCAGCGACCACGCACCCATCACCATTACCTTTCACCAAATCCCGACCACTGGCCCACCTAACCCCCAGCCAGGTCGGTGGAATCTCAAAAAAGTATCCTGGGTCCTCTTTTCAGAAGCCTTAGCCGCACAAACAGCACACACTCCACAACACACACCAGAACAGTTTGCAGACATACTCCTCACCACAGCACACGAACACATACCACGAACAAAACCAAGACATCAACACAAACCTCGCGCGGCTCCCTGGTGGGACGAAGAGTGCCACCGGGCGATCCGCGCGAGGAACCACGCACACCACAGTTGTGAGAGACACCAGGCACCAAAAACACTCACATACAAACGCCAGAGAACATTATGCAAACGGACCAGTAAAGAAGCCAAAAAGACTTCCTGGAATACATTTTGCACCCAATTTAATAGATTCACACTTCTTGGCGAAATTTGGTCACTCCTCACAATCTTTCAACACAGAGACCGCCATGGAAAGCAATCGCACTTTGACACAACAAGAACACTGTCACAGACACAGAAACAATAGGAAACATTTCCGCACACCACTACCATCTCACCTCGTCTACACTTCCACAAACACTCCCACCTCCAATCAGACACACACGCCCACACCTATACAACAGCAGATTTACACTTACAGAACTACAATTAGCAATCGCACAGACAGGAAACATACGTGTCGGACCAGACAACATTCACTATGCCTTCTTCAAACATCCGCCAATTTCAGCATTCCAAACTTTACTCGATACGTACAGCACCGCATGGACCACACATACATACCCTCAATCATGGTTACACGCTTCTCTCATACCTATACCCAAACCAAGCACGACTCAACTCTTTGCACTTCCTATCGCCCTATCCCCCTCACCAGCTGCTTCCACAAACTATTCGAACGTATTGTCAAAAAAGCCTTCTCTATATCATCCAAACACAAAAACTAATCTCTCCTATTCAATTGGGTTTTCTTCCTAATCGCTCATGCCTAGATAACCTCACTTACCTTGTCACACACATCCAAGAAGCGGCGGCAGGGAAACGCTCCACTGTTGCCCTCTTCCTGGACCCCAAACAAGCCGACGACACCATCAACATAACAACACTACCACAACACCTTCACAACATAGATATATAGGGCAGAGTACAACATTATCTTCACTTCTATCTTCTAAATCGCTCATTTCCAATCAAAATTGGATCCCACATATCAGATACAAAATTCCCCACAACCGGACTGATGCAAGGTTCCGTACACAGCCCCCTATTCTTTATTTTAGGTCTAAATTCAATTATCCCAGACAACCTTCCGGCCAAAATTTCAATAAACGCTGACGACGTAGTCATATGCGCATCACACGAAACACCACAAAATGCACTAGGTGTCTTGCAATCCATATTAATACACTTACATAGCAAACTTGCCTCCCTAAACCTATATATTGCACCACACAAATCAAAATGCATGATTTTCGGCTACCACAAATACACATACTTACCACCACGAAAAATAGACCACACTCCCATCCCATTCGTCTCCACAACAAAATTTATAGGCATCACCTTAGACTAAAAACTCACTTTCCGGCCATATATCTTAGATATCCAAAAACGCGCATCAAAAAGAATAAACATCCTTCGAGCACTATCCGGCAGAAACTGGGGATCCGACAGAAACACACTTCTAGCTCTTTACAAATCAATCATCCGGCCAATTTTGGAATACGGATCGGGCCCCACTCTTCGAAAATGCGAATAAATCAAGCCTCAAAATTATAGATTCTCTTCAACGCCAACATTTAGAAATAGCCACCGGATCATATATCACTTCACATTCTTTTGCTCTTCACATATATAACGACATACCAGAATTGAAGCACAGACGCACAGAAA
Source organism: Imbricaverruca yamaguchii (assembly GCA_034440575.1). Classification (NCBI taxonomy): domain Eukaryota; kingdom Metazoa; phylum Arthropoda; class Thecostraca; family Neoverrucidae; genus Imbricaverruca; species Imbricaverruca yamaguchii. The sequence continues at coordinate 164,316 of JAOTOL010001335.1, forward strand.
CACTATTAAGATATCACTACAAAACACAACCCATCGCACAACACCCATGCAGCCAGGCATTAAAACTCCGCACCAAACACATACACCAACTCATGAACGCAACACGACTTAAAACTACAATAGACTACCGCATCCACCAACACGCAAATAGACTACACATCACACTCCCCACAGCAAAAGCACTCCCACCACCCACTGCATGGTGGAAACACCAATCACCCAAAACACACCTCCTCATAGACCAGCCAAAGCACACCTACACAGACGCAGAAATACACCAACTATTCCTCCACTTCAAAGCACAATATCCAAACCACAACATCATCTACACGGAGGGCTCAAAATCACACACACTGCAGACGGGCACAGCGGCGGTGCTGTTCCCCAACGCAGCACCTCCGCGGGTCATCCTTCGTGCCAGTCTGCATGACACAGCGTCCAACTACACAGCAGAACTCTTCGCAATTTTATCGGCATACTCCACCATTTACAACACACAATCCGAACACAACATCATAGGCACTGACGAAAAATCAGTATTAGAAAGCATCACACCCTTCACCAAAAACAAACACCCACCCATCCAAAAATACTCTACGTTCACAAACAACTTAACGCCAGACAACGCCCATTTCTTCTATGGATCCCAAGCCACATCAACATTCCAGGCAACGAACACGCAGACACCGAAGCCAACATAGCCACAACACTACAAGAAACCACACCATGCCCACTCTCACAATCCGACTACTACCCCACAATACACCAGGCAATCAACAAAGACATTCAACAAATATGGGACTCAACAATTACGTAACTACACGAAATACACCCAAAACACGAACTCTAGCACACTATCAACCAAAACACCAGACAAGAAGAACGCACACTAACACGATTACGTCTCGGCAACACTGCACTCACGCACTCCCACCTCTTACAACAACGCCCTCTACCACAATGCATAACATTGTAAAGAACACTCACAATTAAACACATACTCATTAGGGTGTGTCGCCTGAACGGTTTTTCTTATGCTTAGTGAAATTATCGTGCAGATCACCTTAAAAAAAACCGTGGTCGAAACCAAATCGAAATCAAACAATAAACAAAATATGCGACAGGCCGATAAAGAAACAAATTTGCCAGGCGCCCAAAGTTGAAGTCTCCAGTGATGGCGCTCCGTTGCGATTGGCATCTAACACCACGCGTCGTCCGCCGTCGGAGCGCCGCCGCGGCGCTGTGACGAAAAAGGCGGCAGTGGTTCGAGAATGCCGCGATCGCTACTCGCGATACATGAAAACTGCTGGAAAGAAGTCGGCATCACCAGGTGTACGTCCGTCCGGTGATGAGTGGTTTGGAAAATTGTTTGATATAGCCCGCTGCAAATGTGCTGATATCGATAGCTGCAAATGTGCGATGGCCGACAAAGTGCCACGAATGGAGTTTCCCTTTGTCCAAGACCAGAGAGGACCTCGCCAAATGCACATCGGCACCGCAGATATCCGTGAAACCACTCGTCGACGCGCCATGGACGAAAGGAGGCGTCTGACCGCCGAGAGAGTCACATCACCACAACCGGGACCTTCTGGAATGGCCCAGCTAGATTCTAATTCGGACCAAGATTCCGCCACAGATTCATCATCGCTCACATCTGTAGTCAATGAGTCAGAGTATATGGTGAACAGTAACACAGACGAACTACTAAATACGGCTCTAGCAGCAGATCGGTACGGAGTGTCTAATCGTGCGTGTGCTGCGATCATAAACGGTTTCCAAGTGGACATTGGTCGGATCACTTCTGACGATATGGACTGCATAGTGGATAGCAAAAAAGTATGGCGAGCAAGGGATCGGATTAGAAGAGAGGTAGTAGCCCAGAGCCATGGGGATCATGCAGGTCGTGTATCTGGTCTCTACTTCAACGGTAGAAAAGACGACACGCTTATGACAGCCAGTTCAAAGAAGCCGGAAGAGCACATTGTGGTTGTATCCGAGCCAGACAGTGCATATTTAGGACACTTTACCCCACAGACTGGGAAAGCGGAGGACATTTTTCAGGACCTGAACGCCGTGGCATATGAGTTTGGTGCGGATGTTTCTGTGCTTGGCTGTGACGGCACGAGATTTAATACTGGCCAAAAAGGTGGTGTTATCCGTTTGTTTGAGCTCGGACAAAAACGCCCCGTCCACTAGTTTGTGTGCCAACTTCATGCAAATGAACTTAATCTTCGTGCAGTATTTAGCCAGTTAGATGGAGTCACAACAGGACCTAAGTCGTTTAGTGGGCTGATTGGCCGGGCTGCTGCAGGCGCAGTAGAAACCTTGCCAGTGGTCGATTTTGAGCCAATCGATGGCGGAAATGTTTCAGAAATGACGCAGGAGATTCTTAGTGACCTAAGTTCAGATCAGTCTATTCTATAGTCTGGCGCGTAGTGTCCAGATAGAACTGCGAAAATGAAGATCGGTCCACTAAACCACTCCAGGTGGCTGACTCTGGCGGCGCGAATTCTCCGGCTCTACATATCAACCGAACAGCCATCAGACAGTCTGAAAATGCTAGCGGAGTTCATCGTGTGCCACTATACTCCCATGTGGTTCTGCGTCAAGAAGAACTGGAAATGTTCTGACAGTCCTGGCAATGCGTTGCACAGCGTGCAACTTCTCAAAAGTTTGCGACCTGAGCGGCCATGGTGCAGCCGGTAATACAGCGCAACAGCTACTGGTGTCACCCTGAGGCAGTACTGCTAGCAATGGCAGCGGGCCAAGATCAAGCCACACGGGAAAGGGCGGTCACTCAAATCCAGCAGTGTCGCAGAACTCAAGTCGATAATGATACTGACGAAGTGCGGAAGTTCAAGCTTCCAAAAGTGAATATGGGGGCAAACAGCATCATGGAGCTGATTGATTGGTGTAATGAGGCGATAACCGAGCCGCCCTTGACGCAACAACTGTCCGATGATGACTTACTAGACATCATCGCGAGTCCTCTCGAAGTACCGCCATACCCCGAGCACAGTCAGACGGTGGAACGGATGGTGAAAGTGGTGACCGAGGCGTCTTTGAAGGTAATTGGTGAAGAGGCCCGCCACGGTTACATTGTGGCGAAGTTGAAACACAGGTCAGCAATGCCAGTGCTCAGCAGCAAAAAGGATTTCATGTCGGGTTTTCTGTCGAGCATGTAGACAAGTAGTACAGATATAAAATGATAGTTCGTACAAAAAATGTGGCCGCTCGTACAAAAGTTAACGTCGCTGTATGCCCGTCTCCTTCGGTTGTAGTGGAACGAAGCATGATGCCGATTTCGCCTGGTCTATTTGTCATAACAATAAGATATCAAGTGTCTCAGAATGATTTAATTTGTCTTCGATGTAAACAGACGAGGAATTTTGAAGATGTACAAGCTTTCAAAAGTGAAAATATTAGCATTATACGCCGATAGATCTACTGATTGAAAATGGAACGAACAAGCGACGTAAAGTGAATCTTTCTTTCATGCGTCAGATATCCAGGCAACTTATTAAGCGACTGGTGCTTATCAAAAGCCTTTTACCCCACTAAACACTTTCATTGAGTTTTATTAATGAGCTTCATCACCAGAATCCATTCATCAGTCATCCACCGCACCGACTGCCGCCTTTTTCGTCACAGCGCCGCGGCGGCGCTCCGCCGGTGGCCGGACCCGTGGTGTTAGATGACAATCGCAACGGAGCGCCATCACTGGAGACTTCAACGCCGGACGCCCGGCAAATTTGTTTCTTCATCGGCCTGTCGCATATTTTGTTTATTGTTTGATTTCGATTTGGTTTTGACCACAGGTTTTTTTAAGGTGATCTGCACGATAATTTAACTAAGCAAAGTGCAATTTCCAAAAAAAGGTCCTTCGTGACACACCCTAATACTCATTTACTGTACGAAATACAACACCGAAAGACAACCTATCACAAACTACTGCGACATGAACAACATCCCACTAAACATCACGACGCTTCTCAACGACGACCATCCAACATTACACGAACACCTCTTCCACTTTCTCGCTATCACACGCCTAATCCATGAGTATGAGAAGAATAAAAAATCAAAAGATATGTTAGAAAGAAAAACAGAAAATCAACCAAAGGGAAAAGGACAGAGAAAAATATCAAAATATATGTTAAAAAAGAAAAACAGAAATTCAACACCAGGGGGAAGAAAGAAAAAACTAACCCCACGTGAAACTAACTAACTACTAACGTTCTTGCAATGTGTATGAAACACTGGCGATGACCCGACCCCAGCCCCCTGACTCCCCCACCCTATGGCACCACCCGGACTGGCAAATCTTCTCTTCCGCACCAGCTCAGCCTCGTCAACCATCTCATCGGCCTCCAAGTCGACTCAACTTTTACTCCTCCGCTGCAAACTTCAAGACGTCTGAACTCTTTCACGACTCACCTCTACGAGCCAACTTTACTCTTCTTCGCTCCCTCTTATCCCCACCATGTTACTCCTCATACCCGTTCACCCGCGCCAAAAAAAAAAACTACACGAACTCATTAACAACACAAACGCCCACCCGGAAACAGCCCACATGACCACACGGTGGCAGGCTGACCAAACACAGACACACACACACTAGGGGCTCTCCGAGAAATCCGCCATAAGCTGCTCGGACGGTGCTGTCATCGCTCGTTTTTCATTTACTGCCACATTGCTGTTCCTGACATATGAAATATATAACCTTTTTTTCAGCTTGTCCGCTTTCCTCTTTATGGTTCAACGTAAGATGTCAAATTTGCAAGAGAAGCCACACGTGAATGCCCACAATTGCATAACTAGCCCGAGTGCATAACCGTGAAAGAGCGAAAGAGCATGATAAGATGTAGAAACCAGGAATTATCATGTGGGCACCGGTCTGGAGCGGCGCAATTTCCTTGGAGCGGCGCCACTGTGAAAGCACTTGAAGGGGCACATCTGGCTACAAAATTCGATGGGGCGAGATGCACTCGGCCCTAGCCCAAGGGGCGCCTTTCTTTCCAAGGGGATGCCTTTTTATTTCACGAAGGCGCCTCAGGCTGAAAAATTCGAGCGGGAGCAACGGAGCCAATGCTTCCGTGGCATAAGATTCTTAGCAAATGCGTTCAAAGTAGACCCATGCTGCGGAGACGGCATTGTTTTAGAAAGGGTTTTAGCACCCCAAAAATAGACAATCCCGACGGCCGCAAGACACACGCAGTTGGATACCTATGAACTGAGCATGCAGCGGAAGTTGGCAGCACATTCAGCAGCACATTCGGCAGCAGATTCGGCAGGACACTCGCGGCATATTCAGCAGCAAATTCACCAGTTGTCGAAGGATCCTCCATTCAGGGATCAGCCAAGTGTCATTCAAGGGCCAATCAGTTAGGTGTCGATTGGTACCCAGTAGGGTTGGCTTCCTGCCAACAATTGTGTTGGGGAACAAATTTCAAATACAAATTTTAAATAGCACCCATTGCCTTCCAATTGTAAGAAAAACGTCTTCAGCCAATTTCTTTCGGCGGCAAAGGCCTATCAACGCAACAATTTTAAGTGAGATCACAGGGGCCTCCCATAGAGAAGAAAATTGCAACATGTCATATAAGTTTTCCTATGGGAGAAAATTTACTAACAGACTTCAAAAGCGTATTTTGGTCAACGAGTGCTTTTGATTGATAGGCGACAGGGTTGGTTTTCCCCAAAGAAGTGTGCTGGGAAAAAAACGAAATCAATATTCTCAAAAACGGCCCTTGTTTTTCAATTGTAAGAAAAACGTCTTCAGCCAATTTCATTTGATAGCTAAGGCCTATCCACACAGTTATTTCAAGACGGATTGTCCGGCCTCTCCATAGGGAACAAAATTATAGCATTAAATATACGTTTTCCTATGGGAAAAAATATCATAACGGACAATGAATGAAATGGCTGAAGAGGTTTTTCTTACAGTTGAGAAACAATGGGTTTTAAAAAATGTTTAATTTGAATCTTTTTTCTCAACACGCTTTTGTGGTGAATGCAAACCATATCACATATCAATGGAATGTACTCGGTGACGCAGATACGTTTGTGTAGTCCGTTACCAAGTTTTCCCCATAGGAAAACTTTTATGTCATATTGCAACTTTGATGTCTATAGGTAGCGTCATACGATCTGTTTTCAAATCACTGTGTGGATAGACCTTAGCCATGCAATGAAATTGGCTGAAGACGTTTTTCTGACAATTGAGAAACAATGGGAGGTTTATATAAATTTATTTTGCAGCGTTTTCCCAACACACTTCTTCGGAAAACCAACTATGCCGCATATTGTCAGGCTACATTTGGAATACTGCATCCAAGTTTGGTCTCCTAGCTATGAAAAAGATTGTTGGCTTTTAGAGAGAGTACAAAAGAGGGCTACAAAAATCGTTAATGGCATAAGCAACCTGGCATATGAGGAAAGATTGAAGAAATTGAATGTTTTCACTTAGATATAGAAGGTTGAGAGGAGATCTCATCGAGGTCTTTAAATTTGTCCATGGTCTGGAGAGGGGATACCTTGGGGAAATGTTTGAATTTAACAGAAATGATGCAATTAGAGGTCATACATGCAAAATTAAAGTTAACCACAGCAGAACACGATTAAGGCAAACTTTTTTCACCAACAGGGTAGTAGAACACTGGAACCAGCTACCAGAAAACATTATCTGTAGCAGCACATTGAACATCTTTAAAAACAGCATAAACAATCATTATAAGAATAGAGGGCTTGCTTTTCAGTATTACAGGTAGGGCTGATTGACAGATTTGGTGGGCAACTACAGAGTGCAACCAAGAAGGGCCTTTGTGGCTCATAGTTGCACTACTCTTTTATGTCTTTATGTCTTTATGTCTTTATATAAATTAAAAGCAATCGTTGACTGAAACGCATTGGCGAAGTCCCTTGTGAATTTTTCCCATAGGAAAACTTATATGTCATATTGCAGTTCTGTTGTCTATGGGGAGACCCTACGATTTCACTTCAAATCACTGTGTGGAGAGACCATAGCCATCCAATGAACTTGGCTGAAGACGCTTCTCTTACAATTGAAAAACCAGGTTTAAAAAGTTATTTTGCAGCTTTTTCCCAACACACTTCTTCGGAAAAACAACCATGCCATATATCAATTAAAAGCAATCGTTAACCCAAGCGAATTGGCGAAGTCCATTGTGAAATTTTTCACATAGGAAAACTTATGTCATATTCCACTTTTGTTGTCTATGGGGAGGCCCCTACGATTTGGCTTAAAATCACTGTGTGGATAAACCTTAGCCATCGAATGAAATTGGCTAAATACGTTTTTGTTGCAATTGAAAAACAAGGGCCGCTTTTGAGAATATTGATTTCGATTTTTTTCCCAGCACACTTCTTTGGGGAAAACCAACCATGCCACCTATCAATCAAAAGCACTCGTTGACCAAGATATGTTTTTGAAGTTTGTTATTAAATTTATCCCATATGAAAGCTAATATGCCATATTACAGTATTGTTGTCTACGGGGAGGCCCCTGCGATTTCGCTTCAAATCACTGTGTGGATAGATCATAGCCACCCAATGAATTAGGCTGGAGACGTTTTTCTTACAATTGGAAAGGAAAGTGTATTATTAAGAAATTACATTTGGAATTTATTTCCCAACACAATTATTGGCAGGAAACCAACACTACTGGATACCAATCAACACTTAAGTGATTGGCCCTTGAATGACACTCGGCTGATCCCTGAATGGAGGATCCTTCGACAGCGGATGAATTTGCTGCTGAATATGCTACGAATGTGCTGCCGAATCTGCTCCCGAATGTGGTGCTGAATGTGCTGCCAACTTCCGCTGCATATGGATGTTCGATATAATTTGGTTACTCCGAATGTCGTTTCTGCGTGATAAATGCCCTCTGAATGATATTCTTTAGGAATTTTTCTTGAACAGTCTAATTGCAGCTACTGACGTTTTACCAACACCAATCAAACTCCACACGACGTTGAACCTCCTGTTTCACTGAACTCTTAATAAGATAACTAAATCGTTAAGCAGTTCAGTATGGGGCCGGAAAGGCTATGCCGTGAGGTAAGATCCAGGAAGAATTAATTAAAATGCTTCAGTTGGCCCTGAGGTATATTTCAGACCATGTATGCTCTAGTATGTATCGCTAGCCTGAACGCATCCGGCATCGTAATGTTAGGTGACCATTTCGCGAGCAACTATTGAATTCACGATGTGATAGCTGCATTCCTTAGTTTCCATTTATTGGAAGTTGTGAATCTGGAGCAAGGATACCAAGGAAGTTGCTGAATATCAAGAAGAAATTTCCTTTGTTGGTTCATGGGCATGGTAGATGAGTGCAAGGTATGATGCTTGATCATTTATGTGAGCCAAGCCCGCCAGCCACATGCTCAGAAAACTGGATATTATGTGTGATTGGGGTTCTAAGCCAAGCAACTGATCATCTTGGCTTGTTAGAAATAAAGGTAGTTGAACAGGTATATATGTATGGAAAGATAGGTAAAATAACGCAGTTTTGTCTAGGGAGGCAGACATTGGACAATTGGTATGATTGGGCAGTTTATGGTAACCATGAACAGTATTTACATGCATATTGCATACATGAAGCATATAAATGGGTGATATTTGCTGAAGTTTGAGTAGGTTAGGCTATTGTGGCAAGTTAGAACAAAAAGGCATGTTAAAAAATATTTACATGTTCTTTTTGTTTAAAAGACTTCAGAAGATTAAGCTATGGGTTTTGAATTTGGACTTTTTAAAGAAAGCAGTTGTTTATAAATTTGCCATTAAAAAAGAACTTCCTTACTTGCATGGAAGGTTAGGCAGTAAGTTTGGAGATGAAGGTAATATTTGATAACTTGGATTGTTGAATACCATGCTTTTTATCTGAAGATTATGGGACCATTGATTTTCTCAGCAAATTATTTCTTTTAATTCAATGACTGCTGATACAACTGATGATGTCATAGGCAAGATATGGATGGAGGAAATGTGCTATAATATAAATGATTGTTCATGAGTTGACTCTGCAAACATTTACATATCTTAATGGGACTGTCCTGGCTGTGGCTCATCCATTTGTACCCTGATGGTGTCGGACTGACCAGCGGGACTTTTGGATTGCCCCTTATAAAGCTGCAATGCTTTTAGGAATCTTACAGCCACATAATTTATAAAAACAAATGCTGGGAGACCTTGAAGCAATTTGAGCAAATGGCCTTGCTGGGAACAACAGTGTTGTTGGAAAAACTTCTGCAAGGTCAAAAATGGAAAACTGAAGTAACCTAACCTAGACTAGGATAATGTAGCATAATATATGTAATTTATTATACCATAATATAGTCTAACCTAACCTAACAGGGAACCATAATTGTTCTATGCAAACTTTGGCTACAGCATCAAATCTAGGCACTATTACTAAAGCTGCTGTTGACATTAACAGGATAGCAAAGAATTTCTGGTCTTGATGAAAGGTTATGGATGCACCTGGCTGCAAACCTGGCTTAGAGAGAGTACAAAAGGTTATGGATACACCTGGCTTAGAGAGAGTACAAAAGAGGGCTACAAAAATGGTTAATGGCATAAGCAACCTGGCATATGAGGAAAGATTGAAGAAATTGAATGTTTTCACTTAGATATAGAAGGTTGAGAGGAGATCTCATCGAGGTCTTTAAATTTGTCCATGGTCTGGAGAGGGGATGTCTTGGGGAAATGTTGGAATTGAACAGAAATGATGCAATTAGGGGTCATAAATTCAAAATTAAAGTTAACCACAGCAGAACAAGGTTAAGGCAAACTTTCTTCACCAACAGGGTAGTAGAACACTGGAACCAGCTGCCAGAAAACATTGTCAGTAGCAGCACATTGAACATCTTTAAAAACAGCATAGACAATCATTATAAGAATAAAGGGCTTGCTTTTCAGAATTACAGGGAGGGCTGATTCACAGATTTGGTGGGCAACTGGTTCAGTGTACAGAGTGCAACCAAGAAGGGCCCTTGTGGCTCATAGTTGCACTAATCTTTTATGTCTTTATGTCTTGAAACAATCCTGGTTGTGAATAAATATGGAATCAAGCCAGAAGCATGTGGTTTTGATTTCAGAGTATCAAATCAAGCACATAAAGTACATAAAGAGTATTGAATTAAGTACATTATGTGGTGCAATGTGTAAGTGAAGTAATGAAAGTTTGTTGTACAATACTGTAATAAATGTGAATTGGAGTGTTGCTGGTGCGTAGGCTGGTGTCTTGAACTTGAAGTCCATGCTAGAAGGGGTAAAGTGCAATTTTAACTGAGAGATGTGTCTGGTGACAGAGCTTATGTGAAGAATGAAAAGCAGGTAGCTGGGAACTGAACCATCCCTGTGGTTGGGAATTTAGTATCTGTGGTGTGGGACCTGATTTGGTACATCTGGCACTGATACTGACTTGCTCTCATCGCACTTGCCATCAGATGCTCTGAATCAAAATCCATGGCCAATGCAAACCAGATGAGATGAGATGAGATTGCTGTGAGAGGCATGACAGGCTAACCTGTATGCTGAGCCACATGCATACACAGCAGAGCCACAGGTGCTGGTGATGCAGTGGGTATTTGGCACTGAGTGTGTCAGTGGTGCCAAGCATGTAGACAGGTGTGTTTGGTACTGAGTGGGCCAGTGGTGCCAAGTATACCAACAGGTGTATTTGGTACTGAGTGTGTCAGTGGTGCCAAATGCATTTGCAGGAGTGTTTGGCACCACTGACACACTTGGTGTCAGTTACCCACTGCATCACCAGCAGATATTGCACCTGTGTGTATGCATGTGGCTTAGTGGACAGCTTAGCCTTTGTTGCTTCTCACTTGGATCTCATCTCATCTGGTTTGTATCACCTGATTTGTCATTCAGAGCTGCTGATGGCCAGTGTCAGTGATGCCAGGTACTCAGGTATGTTTGGTACTGAGTGTGTCAGTGGTGCCAATCACTCTGACAGGAGTGCTTGTCACTTAGTGTGTCAGTGGTGCAAACATGTGGACAGGTGTGTTTGGCACAGGGTGTGTCAGTGGTGCCATGTATGCTGGTAGGTCACTGTAGTGCTGAGGGGCTTTTTGCCATTGCTTTTGCTTGACAACTCTCACACCATCAGAAGCTGACATGCATTATGCAGCTGCATGTTTGGTTGTCAGGTGTGTTTGTTTGGTTGTCAGGTGTTGTCAGGTGTTGGTTGTCAGGTGTGTTTGTCTTGTTGTCAGGTGTGTTTGTTTGGTTGTCAGGTGTAGTGAGGTGTTGGTTGTCAGATAATGTCAGGTGTATGTTCCATTGTCAGGTGTAGTGAGGTGTATTTCGCTGGTTGTCAGACGTTTGTCTGGTTATCAGGTGTGTTTGTCTGGGTGTCAGGTGTGTTTGGCTGGTTGTCAGACGTTTGTCTGGCTGTCAGGTGTGTTTGGCTGGTTGTCAGGTGTGTTTGTCTGGATGTCAGGTGTGTTTTGCTGGTTGTCAGACGTTTGTCTGGTTGTCAGGTGTGTTTGTCTGGCTGTCAGGTGTGTTTGGCTGGTTTTCAGGTGTGTTTGGCTGGTTGTCAGACGTTTGTCTGGCTGTCAGGTGTGTTCGGCTGGTTGTCAGGTGTATTTGTCTGGTTGTCAGGTGTGTTTGTCTGGTTGTCAGACGTTTGTCTGGCTGTCAGGTGTGTTCGGCTGGTTGTCAGGTGTGTTTGGCTGTCAGGTGTGTTTGGCTGGTTGTCAGGTGTGTTTGTCTGGTTGTCAGGTGTGTTTGTCTGGTTGTCAGGTGTGTTTGTCTGGTTGTCAGGTGTGTTTGGCTGGTTGTCAGGTGTTTGGCTGGTTGTCAGGTGTGTTTGTCTGGTTGTCAGGTGTGGTTGTCTGGCTGTCAGGTGTGTTTGGCTGGTTTTCAGGTGTGTTTGGCTGGTTGTCAGGTGTGTTTGTCTGGCTGTCAGGTGTGTTCGGCTGGTTGTCAAGTGTGTTTGGCTGTCAGGTGTGTTTGTCTGGTTGTCAGGTGTGTTTGGCTGGTTGTCAGGTGTTTGGCTGGTTGTCAGGTGTGTTTGTCTGGTTGTCAGGTGTGTTTGTCTGGCTGTCAGGTGTGTTTGGCTGGTTTTCAGGTGTGTTTGTCTGGTTGTCAGGTGTGTTTGTCTGGTTGTCAGGTGTGTTTGTCTGGTTGTCAGGTGTGTTTGTCTGGTTGTCAGGTGTGTTTGTCTGGCTGTCAGGTGTGTTTGGCTGGTTTTCAGGTGTGTTTGGCTGGTTGTCAGACGTTTGTCTGGCTGCCAGGTGTGTTCGGCTGGTTGTCAGGTGTGTTCGGCTGGTTTTCAGGTGTGTTTGGCTGGTTGTCAGGTGTGTTCGGCTGGTTGTCAGGTGTGTTTGTCTGGTTGTCAGGTGTGTTTGTCTGGTTGTCAGGTGTGTTTGTCTGGTTGTCAGGTGTGTTTGTCTGGTTGTCAGGTGTGTTTGGCTGGTTGTCAGGTGTTTGGCTGGTTGTCAGGTGTGTTTGTCTGGTTGTCAGGTGTGGTTGTCTGGCTGTCAGGTGTGTTTGGCTGGTTTTCAGGTGTGTTTGGCTGGTTGTCAGGTGTGTTTGTCTGGCTGTCAGGTGTGTTCGGCTGGTTGTCAAGTGTGTTTGGCTGTCAGGTGTGTTTGTCTGGTTGTCAGGTGTGTTTGGCTGGTTGTCAGGTGTTTGGCTGGTTGTCAGGTGTGTTTGTCTGGTTGTCAGGTGTGTTTGTCTGGCTGTCAGGTGTGTTTGGCTGGTTTTCAGGTGTGTTTGTCTGGTTGTCAGGTGTGTTTGTCTGGTTTTCAGGTGTGTTTGTCTGGTTGTCAGGTGTGTTTGTCTGGTTGTCAGGTGTGTTTGTCTGGCTGTCAGGTGTGTTTGGCTGGTTTTCAGGTGTGTTTGGCTGGTTGTCAGACGTTTGTCTGGCTGCCAGGTGTGTTCGGCTGGTTGTCAGGTGTGTTTGTCTGGTTGTCAGGTGTGTTTGTCTGGTTGTCAGGTGTGTTCGGCTGGTTGTCAGGTGTAGACCATGTCCGGTCTGAGTCGGCTGGTGGGCGCCGCCGCGCGCTACTCGGCCCTCCGCCAGACGACGCAGACACTCCACCTGCAGCCGGCCACCAGGTACGGGTCACCGCTGCTCAGTTGGTACAGCTAACCTGCTGACAGCCACCAGGTACGGGAGAGCTAACCTGCTGACAGCCACCAGGTACGGGAGAGCTAACCTGCTGACAGCCACCAGGTACGGTGAGCCCAGGTACGGGAGAGCTAACCTGCTGACAGCCACCAGGTACGGGAGAGCTAACCTGCTGACAGCCACCAGGTACGGGAGAGCTAACCTGCTGACAGCCACCAGGTACGGGAGAGCTAACCTGCTGACAGCCACCAGGTACGGGAGAGCTAACCTGCTGACAGCCACCAGGTACGGGAGCTAACCTGCTGACAGCCACCAGGTACGGGAGGCTAACCTGCTGACAGCCACCAGGTACGGGAGGTCACCGCTGCAGGTAGCTAACCTGCTGACAGCCACCAGGTAGGGACAGCTAACCTGCTGACAGACCTGTGACAGCCACCCCCCAGGTACGGGAGAGCTAACCTGCTGACAGCCACCAGGTAGGGCTAACCTGCTGACAGCCACCAGGTACGGGAGAGCTAACCTGCTGACAGCCACCAGGTACGGGAGAGCTAACCTGCTGACAGCCACCAGGTACGGGAGAGCTAACCTGCTGACAGCCACCAGGTACGGGAGAGCTAACCTGCTGACAGCCACCAGGTACGGGAGAGCTAACCTGCTGACAGCCACCAGGTACGGGAGAGCTAACCTGCTGACAGCCACCAGGTACGGGAGAGCTAACCTGCAGCCGGCCACCAGGTACGGGAGAGCTAACCTGCTGACAGCCACCAGGTACGGGAGAGCTAACCTGCTGACAGCCACCAGGTAAGGGCCGCCGCTGCTCAGTTGGTACAGCTAACCTGCTGACAGCCACCAGGTAAGGGCCGCCGCTGCTCAGTTGGTACAGCTAACCTGCTGACAGCCACCAGGTAAGGGCCGCCGCTGTTCAGTTGGTACAGCTAACCTGCTGACAGCCACCAGGTAAGGGCCGCCGCTGCTCAGTTGGTACAGCTAACCTGCTGACAGCCACCAGGTAAGGGCCGCCGCTGTTCAGTTGGTACAGCTAACCTGCTGACAGCCACCAGGTAAGGGCCGCCGCTGCTCAGTTGGTACAGCTAACCTGCTGACAGCCACCAGGTAAGGGCCGCCGCTGCTCAGTTGGTACAGCTAACCTGCTGACAGCCACCAGGTAAGGGCCGCCGCTGCTCAGTTGGTACAGCTTCGGACTCTTCGTCGCGAGATTGTCGACTCGAGTCTCACAGCCGGCGGCATTGCCGGTGCACCCGCGACCAATCGGCGTGAGAGGTTGACGACGCTATATGACCTAACAGTGGAATACGTCGTGAAATAACCCAAAGTTCCCAAAGAGACACCGGGTGTGTGTTGTGCAGGGTAGAGAGAACAGCACTGTCCAACGTCGCTGTCGTCGATAACAGTGTCCCTCCCACGAAGTTATTCCGACCCGTTTCTTTTTTTAGAAGTTGAATATGCCGAGGATTATCGTGGTGTGGCTTTTGTTCGTTTAATCAATTTTAGTCATGTTTTTAGTCTTGTGTGGATTTCGTCATACAAACTTGGCATATTCAATGTCAGTCGGGGGATAGTGCCAAGGCTACATTGCCAACAATGTCACTATGAAAGTGTGTTCAAGTAGCGCAGGTAGTTGGTCTAGCTTTGGGGCGCTGTGACTTGCCTTGATCATCTGCGGCCCTCCAAGCAGAAGATGAGGGGTGGAAAATCCAGGGAAATTATAAATGCCTCAGGGCAGTTTGAACGTTGTTGCGGCAGATGTGGAGGATGTCGCCCGGGATTTGTCTCTGAAAGCGGCGGCAGGATTGACTCAGGGCAGTTTGAAACACTTCTAAACCACAGTGTACCCCAAAGGATGGAGTGTTTGGTTGCTGTGATGCCAATTTGGCGGTGTCGTCCCGAATTTGTGTGAAGTTGGTGATGAAAGTCACGAGTGAAGGCTGATCCCAGGATTGTGTGGCATGTCGAGATGTCAGCTAACTGGCGTCACCAGAGGCTCTCTTGACAGGGTAGTTTGGGTGCCATATATCCCACTGGGATTAACGCTCCCTAAGCCCCCAATAACCACCATCGAGAGGGTGGTTGAGGTGTCAAAATGTGCTCAGGAATACTCAGGAATACATCACACCACCAATTTGTTGCTCAATATCAAATGTCATGGTGTTCTGACTCAGTGGGGCCACAAGGGCTTGTGATCCATCCGGGTTGAATCTGACAAGGGAAAGTAGCATGAGGCTGGACAAAAAGACAAAAGAAAACAGAGTAAAGTATAAAAATACCCCTTAAGCCGATTGGATTTTTCGCCGTTGCTCACTGCTAGATGGACGAGTAGTCTGTGAGAAAGGTGCCCATCTGCCAACGGAAAGGCGGTGGGCTCGGTTCCCACCCGTCGCCACCTTTAACCCGCGCGCCACCAATCGGCGGGTGAGACTAGGGATGCAATGCCACCCGAAACTGTCGACGCGTCGTAAAACCAACAGCCGCACGGTCGCCTCCGCCAGGTACGGCGGCGGTGCTGCCATCTGTGCCGCTTCCTCCGCCAGGTATGGCGGCGGTGCTGCCATTTGTGGCGCTTCCTCCGCCAGGTATGGCGGCGGTGCTGCCATCTGTGCCGCTGGCTCCGCCAGGTATGGCGGCGGTGCTGCCATCTGTGCCGCCGGCTCCGCCAGGTATGGCGGCGGTGCTGCCATCTGTGCCGCTTCCTCCGCCAGGTATGGCGGCGGTGCTGCCATCTGTGCCGCTTCCTCCGCCAGGTATGGCGGCGGTGCTGCCATCTGTGCCGCTTTCTCCGCCAGGTATGGCGGCGGTGCTGCCATCTGTGCCGCCGGTTCCGCCAGGTATGGCGGCGGTGCTGCCATCTGTGCCGCGGCTCTGCCAGGTATGGCGGCGGTGCTGCCATCTGTGCCGCTTCCTCCGCCAGGTATGGCGGCGGTGCTGCCATCTGTGCCGCTTCCTCCGCCAGGTATGGCGACGGTGCCGCTGTCTCCGCCAGGTATGGCGGCGGTGCTGCCATCTGTGTCGCCGGCTCCGCCAGGTATGGCGGCGGTGCTGCCATCTGTGCCTCTTCCTCCGCCAGGTACGGCGGCGGTGCTGCCATCTGTGCCTCTTCCTCCGCCAGGTACGGCGGCGGTGCTGCCATCTGTGTCCCTTCCTCCGCCAGGTACGGCGGCGGTGCTGCCATCTGTGCCTCTTCCTCCGCCAGGTACGGCGGCGGTGCTGCCATATCTGCCGCTTCCTCCGCCAGGTACGGCGGCGGTGCTGCCATCTGTGCCTCTTCCTCCGCCAGGTACGGCGGCGGTGCTGCCATCTGTGCCGCTTCCTCCGCCAGGTATGGCGGCGGTGCTGCCATCTGTGCCTCTTCCTCCGCCAGGTACGGCGGCGGTGCTGCCATCTGTGCCTCTTCCTCCGCCAGGTACGGCGGCGGTGCTGCCATCTGTGCCGCTTCCTCCGCCAGGTATGGCGGCGGTGCTGCCATATGTGCCCCTTCCTCCGCCAGGTACGGCGGCGGTGCTGCCATCTGTGCCTCTTCCTCCGCCAGGTATGGCGGCGGTGCTGCCATCTGTGCCTCTTCCTCCGCCAGGTACGGCGGCGGTGCTGCCATCTGTGCCTCTTCCTCCGCCAGGTACGGCGGCGGTGCTGCCATCTGTGCCTCTTCCTCCGCCAGGTATGGCGGCGGTGCTGCCATCTGTGCCTCTTCCTCCGCCAGGTATGGCGGCGGTGCTGCCATCTGTGCCGCCGGCTCCGCCAGGTATGGCGGCGGTGCTGCCATCTGTGCCGCTTCCTCCGCCAGGTATGGCGGCGGTGCTGCCATCTGTGCCGCTTCCTCCGCCAGGTATGGCGGCGGTGCTGCCATCTGTGCCCCTTCCTCCGCCAGGTACGGCGGCGGTGCTGCCATCTGTGCCTCTTCCTCCGCCAGGTACGGCGGCGGTGCTGCCATCTGTGCCGCCGCGTCGCAGCGGCGCCACTTCAAGAACTTCGGCCACGGACCTCAGGAGCCCGCGGCGCGCAGCTACCGGATCTACCAGGCGGCCGTCTGCGTCGTCGTCGCGCTCTGCTGCTTCAACTGGCCACTGTGAGTGGATGGCGGCAAGGCTTGCCCGACACGGGGTGCAATGTAGCACGCCCTGAACACCGAATCCACGTCGCTCCCGACGGAGTATCGCAGCTAGAACGTATTCGTGGATTAGGTGGAATGGAAGTGTGTCATAACCGGGTATGTGGATGTTGAATTTGTGGTGGATATGGACTGTGGAGGTTATATGTGAAGGTTATGATGTACTGTCAGGTAGAATATACCACTTTCTGAACACCAAATCGACATCGCTCTCGACGAAGTATCAACTTCTCGCGTCGTCTTCGTGAAGTCTTCATGTGTAATTTCTAACAGTACCTTGTTGATGAGCATCATGCTTATACTCAACATTGTGGATTGTGATACACAAGCATATCTTAGCACAATTCCAGGTAAAAGGATTGCCTCTGGTGCTGTCTGTTATCCTGTATCATTTGATTGCTGGGTATTTTGTATCGTTCATGGTAAAATAGTGATCACTATGTGAGGTATCTCAAAATGAGTTTTATAAAAACAAGCTCCACATATGAGTATGCTGTTGGAGCTGTGAGTTAAGAGCTTAAAAGTTATGCTCAGCGACATTGTGTCCATGGGGAATTTCGGCATCCTACCGAAACTGCCCCAGCATCTTGCAACTAAACATTATTTTAACACTGTGAGTGGTTCGGAGTATGGGATCGATCCCCGCCGTGAGTTTCAGTGGCACGTGTTCCTGTCGGTGTCGTATCGGAGTGTGGTTGGATCCCCGCCGTGAGCTTCAGTGGCACGTGTTCCTGTCGGTGTCGTATCGGAGTGTGGTTGGATCCCCGCCGTGAGCTTCAGTGGCACGTGTTCCTGTCGGTGTCGTATCGGAGTGTGGTTGGATCCCCGCCGTGAGCTGTGGCACGTGTTCCTGTCGGTGTCGTATCGGAGTGTGGTTGGATCCCCGCCGTGAGCTGTGGCACGTGTTCCTGTCGGTGTCGTATCGGAGTGTGGTTGGATCCCCGCCGTGAGCTGTGGCACGTGTTCCTGTCGGTGTCGTATCGGAGTGTGGTTGGATCCCCGCCGTGAGCTTCTGTGGCACGTGTTCCTGTCGGTGTCGTATCGGAGTGTGGTTGGATCCTCGCCGTGAGCTTCTGTGGCACGTGTTCCTGTCGGTGTTGTATCGGAGTGTGGTTTGATCCCCGCCGTGAGCTGTGGCACGTGTTCCTGTCGGTGTTGTATCGGAGTGTGGTTGGATCCCCGCCGTGAGCTTCTGTGGCACGTGTTCCTGTCGGTGTCGTATCGGAGCGGCTGTCGTGTGATGTCGTCATTTCGCCCAGATGCCCGACAAGTCCATGTAGGGTAGGCTATTTTTGGGGATATCGGTGCCCGGTCGTAAGCTGTTTTGGTTGGGCAATTGGCTATCGGAAGCCGATTGGTGGCGTGACGTCATCACTGGGCGTGCGGTGTGACGTCATCACGGAACGTGGTGACATGACGTCATCACACAACAGTTTCATTGCGAAAAATTCGCTTCGGTCGATACTCCATAGAACTTACGTGGGACGAGCAATCCCATCACTAAGGCTTCACCGACATATCTCGGATTCGCCGTGTGTAAAACACGTTGACGATTTTCCATCGGCTATGGTGATGAAATAATGAAGTCACTGTGGTTTGATTTGTGCTTTGTAATCCTGGATTTTCAGAGGAAAACTGGGGTATTCAAATATGGAATTGATACATCTTTCAATGTGTGGCACCTGAATCTCAGCTTCCTCTGTACCGTGTATCTTCGACACTGAATCACGAGCAGTTCATTGCGAATCAGCAGTATTCAGCCTGAACATGATAAACAGGAGAGGACAATGCTCCGTATGCCAAACACCCAGGATCGACCTATTTTTTTCCAACACACTATATGACTGGCGACATCTGGATATGACGTGTGATGACTGTGATGACTGGATATTTTGATGACTGTGGTGCAGAACGATTGATCTGACCTGTTGCGGTCCCCTCGACCGATTGTGACCGCGCAGCATGGGAGCAGCGGCAGCGGCACCGCCCAGGTGACCTTGGGGCAGGGCTGGTCCAGGTGACCTTGGGGCAGGCTGGTCCAGGTGATCTTGGGGAAGGCTGGTCCAGGTGACCTTGGGGCAGGCTGGTCCAGGTGACCTTGGGGCAGGCTGGTCCAGGTGACCTTGGGGCAGGCTGGTCCAGGTGACCTTGGGGCAGGCTGGTCCAGGTGACCTTGGGGCAGGCTGGTCCAGGTGACCTTGGCAGGCTGGTCCAGGTGACCTTGGGGCAGGTTGGTCCAGGTGACCTTGGGGCAGGCTGGTCCAGGTGACCTTGGGGCAGGCTGGTCCAGGTGACCTTGGGGCAGGGCTGGTCCAGGTGACCTTGGGGCAGGGCTGGTCCATGTGACCTTGGGGCAGGGCTGGTCCAGGTGACCTTGGGGCAGGGCTGTTCCATGTGACCTTGGGGCATGGCTGGTCCAGGTGACCTTGGGGCAGAGCTGATCCAGGTGACCTTGGGCCAGGGTTTTTACAGCATGACAAGTGCTGGCGCCGGCAGTTTTTTGTTAAACCATACATTTGTTCGGAATTCTGCCTGGGATGGTTTTATGGACCAGAGTTAAGCAGAGTTTGTTAAGCAGAGTTTGTTGGTTTGGTTATTGGTTTTACGACACATCAACCGTTGAGTCATGTTGCGATTGGTCGCGGGCGACGAGTGGCGACAAGTGAGACTCGAACCCACAACCTTTCGATTGTGAGACGAGCAACTTGCCCCTAGGCTACTCGTCCCCGCAGAGATTGTTGCGTGGACCATGACCCCACCACCCGATCAGATAATTCCAATTCAACGGCACAATTTGTACCGAGAGCTTACCGTGCCGTCAGTGCACCGACACGGCCGCCGCAGCAGCTGGTCCGCGGCCTTATCGGGCCAGTTACCAACTGACCCTCCTAGCTGGGGGCCAAATGCGAGCGCGTGAAGTGACTCGAACCTGCCTTCTAAGGACTGAGACAAATGTAGGCCGGCGCCCTCACCAACTGAGCTACTGGGGCGACTTTGGAATATAACACGGCACAATGGGTTTTCGGGAGGGGAGGATGGGAGGGGGGAGATTGGCACATACGTTGCTCTGCTGACTTCTGACGCTAGCGAAACCGCCTCTTCTCTCGCTAACCCGGTGTCGCTATTGGTGCTTTATGCTGGTGCTATATTTCAGCGAGGCAGCGCTTTCGCTATATGGCCTTCACAAAAGTGAGACCAGCCAGATGGAGACCTTTCAGCCCAGGAAGGTCTGACTTCGTTGGGTTAGAAGCCTTGGCTTGGGCTTTTGACCTCCTGAATACTTTAGTGTCGTCCGACATATTTTCTCCTCTCCTCATAGCCTCTGCGAATTTGAGAGCTGAATGTTGCCTTGTGTGACCTCGTGCAATCTGCACCTGTGACCGGCAGCGCGAAGGAGATATGGAACCGAAAGAGGTCGGTGAGCGCGCGAGACGTGCTCGCCAAGGACGTGCAGGAGGCCGCCGAACGGCTGGAGCAGACCGACGAGGAGCAGGACGACGAGGACGCCGAGGACGAGGACCAGAAGGGCCACAAGATCGGCTTCCGTGACAGGAAGGCGAGTCGATGCGGTCTGGTGGTGGGGGTAGGCTTGTAATGTTGATGCTAAAGGTACCACCGTGATGGGCGCCAAATGACCCGGTAGTCGTCGCGCCCTTAACACTTGCACGTCCGGCGATCCGCGCCAACTTCGCCGGCACTGGGTGGCGGATGTCTGCCGCCCCCCCCCCCAAGATCTCTAGAGCTGCGGGACGGGGTGGGGGCTGGACTTCCCTGATTCTAAATAAGTCTTGCTGCAAACATTCTTCCCAAAATTAGTTTCCCAAAGCCGAAGACCTGTTAGTCTTGACCACACACCCCCCAGTGACGTCACTTTTTTCGGTGAGACATGTTTTAGATGGTTTTAGCCATATTGGTCGAGAGCTTTCCGGTGGCACCTCTCGTTTTCGCACGACGCTTCGTTTGGAGATTAGAGGGGCATATAATCCTCCCTCGCCGAGACGGGGTGTGAGGATCTGGCGGACAGACTCGGAAGACCTGGCCGGATCTGGATCTGGCGGACAGATCCGGACGGCGGGGTTAAGATGAGCGGCCGGCATCCCGGAGGTGCGGGGTTCACTCCCCCGCAGCGGCCGCCCTTTCTGCCCGGGCGGGAGGCAGGCGACGACAGCCGAGAGCGGGTCGGGAAGAATCCTCCAGTCGACGACGGGAGCCGGGGTTCTGACGGTGTCAGCGCAGGGCTGAAGTAATGGTGTTTCGTCTGGCGTGGGATGTAGAAGCGAGCACGGTAGGATGTTGAAATCTGCCATTGAATTAGTGTCATTTAAAATGCTTCTAGACTCAAATTTGAGCCAATGGCGTGCTTATGACAATACCTTCAGCATTGGTTTTTGATATTCAAAGTCTAGGGAGAGCTATGCTCCGGATACTGAGAAAATACGTATGCAATACACTGGTATTGTATGCTCTATCACATTACAGGTAATCCCTTTATCTGAATTTGTGTTGCGAAATGTTCGTGCATCACCATCCGTCATCCTACCGGGTCTATCAGTTATCCATCCGAGCCATTCATGTACGAAACTAATAAGTGAATCATGAGCATGTCACTTGTGCACGAGATGCTGTTAGAAAGGAGGCGTGAAGACTTCATAAGCATGCATCAAGAGGCAGGATGCCGTACTTCTTGGAGAATGATGTCGATTGAGTGTTCAGAAAGTGGCATATTCCACCCTCTTTCACGAATAATTTTATAACTGCGCCGTTGCGTCACCTTCAGATTATCGAGTACGAGAACCGGATCCGTCAGTACTCGACGCCGGACAAGATCTTCCGCTACTTCGCCACCCTGCGCGTGGTGAGCGAGCTGCCGGACGGCGGCACCAGCTCGGAGGTCTACATGACCCCGCTCGACTTCCTGCGCTCCATCACACCTGGCGTCAAACAGCCAGAGGGTAGGTCAGACACGCGGTCAAGCAGCCAGACGGTAGGTCAGACACGGGTCAGACAGACGGAGGGTAGGTCTGGCACGGGGACAGACAGAAGGAGGGTAGGTCAGGTCCCAGGGTCAGACAGACGGAGGGTAGGTCAGGCACGGGTCAGACAGACGGAGGGTAGGTCTGGCACGGGTCAGACAGACGGAGGGTAGGTCTGGCACGGGGTCAGACAGACGGAGGGTAGGTCAGGTCCCAGGGTCAGACAGACGGAGGGTAGGTCAGACACGGGTCAGAGAGACGGAGGGTAGGTCTGGCTGGGTGGGCGCTACATAACCAGTAGCAGTTGATGCGCCCCTAAGCCCAAATAATAAATAGGTCTGGCTGGGGGTTAAACAGCCAGAGGGTAGGTCAGGTCAGGGGTCAAACAGCCGGAGAGTAGGTCAGATACTGGGTCATACAGACGGAGGGTAGGTCAGGCTGGGGTTAAATAGCCAGAGGGTAGGTCAGGTCAGGGGTCAGATAGGTGGAGGGTGTCAGGTCAGGGGTCAGACAGACGGAGGATAGGTCAGGTCCCGGGGTCAGACAGACTGAGGGTAGGTTTGGCACTGGGTCAAGCAGATGGAGGGTAGGTCAACCATGGGGTGAGACAGCTAGAAGGTACGTCAGTCTGTGCGTCAGAATCAGAGGGTAGGTCAGACCCTGGGTCAGACAGCAGGAGGGTAGGCTAGGCCCGGGGTCAAAAGCCGGAGGGTGGGTCAGGCCCAGGGTCAAACAGCCGGAGGGTATGTCAGGTCAGATGACAGATGGTACTTTACAGACCTGGGACATGCTATGGCTTTGGCCCTACACGCTGAGCAGGGCACATCTGAGGTCAAGTGAACGGATGGCAGGCATCGGGCGTCGGCAGCTCGGTGGTTAAGCCGAGCGTCTGACACGCCAGAGGTACGGGGTTAGAGTGCCGTCGTTGCCGGCCTTTCCTGCCAGGGAGAGAGGCAGGCGACGCCATATTGTCTCAGTTGCTGAGTGCTGCGCGAAGCCACAACCAACCGTGGCAGGCAAGTGTAGGGGCCACACGTGGCAGGCAAGTGTAGGGGCCACACGTGGCAGGCAAGTGTAGGGGCCACACGTGGCAGGCAAGTGTAGGGGCCACACGTGGCAGGCAAGTGTAGGGCAAAGTGTCTTGGGCCACACGTGGCAGGCAAGTGTAGGGGCCACACGTGGCAGGCAAGTGTAGGGGCCACACGTGGCAGGCAAGTGTAGGGGCCACACGTGGCAGGCAAGTGTAGGGGCCACACGTGGCAGGCAAGTGTAGGGGCCACA
Source organism: Imbricaverruca yamaguchii (assembly GCA_034440575.1). Taxonomy (NCBI): domain Eukaryota; kingdom Metazoa; phylum Arthropoda; class Thecostraca; family Neoverrucidae; genus Imbricaverruca; species Imbricaverruca yamaguchii. The sequence continues at coordinate 187,807 of JAOTOL010001335.1, forward strand.
CGCACAGATGGACGTCATTACTGAGGAAGGGGGGGGGGGGTCATCGCGTGAGGGACAGCCATCTGTCGGGGAGGTCTGTTCAGGTGAAGCGCGCACGGCACTTGTGGGCATTGTGAGACGATGGCGGCATGCAGTGATTGCGATTCTGATGCATATCTGTGGCGACCGTCATGATTGCAATGCTGATTGGTGCACGGGTGTGTTCGACAATTTAATCGGCACAAATCCTAGCCGCAGGGGCGAAGCTTTCCTCAAGAAATTATATCGGGGGGAGGGGACAGGCGTGGGCACACAGTTTCTTCTGGTGTGGTGTTTTGCGGTATCCACCGATGTCTGCCCAATAATGTACGCATGATTGCTGAGTCTGGTGTGTTGGGCGTCAGCGGGTGCTTGGTCCGGAGAGCAATACTGGGCGGCTGAGCCCTTCTTGCACACTGCCGCCCGACCAGGTACCCGTACGTCGGCCGGCAAAGGCCATTCTGTCGGGCAGGCTACGGCGTGCAAGAAGGGCTTATGTTTCCCTCGCTCCCGGAGTTGAAGTTCATGATGCTGCGGAGACAGAATGACAGACGTCCCGCCGCCGTCCCCGACAGAGTGTGTCCCCAGACGGTGACGTCCCGCCGCCGTCCCCGACAGAGTGTTTCCCCAGACGCTGACGTCCCGCCGCCGTCCCCGACAGAGTGTGTCCCCAGACGGTGACGTCCCGCCGCCGTCCCCCACAGTGTGTGTCCCCAGATGGTGACGTCCCGCTGCCGTCCCCGACAGTGTGTGTCCCCAGATGGTGACGTCCCGCTGCCCTTTGCCGCAGGTCTGGGACTGGACCAGTACCGACGGTTCGACCCCAAGGTGAGAGCGCGTCGCCGCTGTGTACTGGTGGTGTAGTGGGACTTGTGCTCTTTATCCTTATCAGCTGATACGGTACATCTCTGTATCTCTGTACATCGCGTGAGACGAAATATCTACGAAACATATCTCTACATCTACAGGAACTGTACAGTATCTGTTGATCAGATGGTGTAGTGTATCAGTCTCAGACTGTGCTGTTGATACTGATACTGTATCAGTACCTGTCAGGCAAGGTCAGAGTGCGCGACCGCTGTGTGCTGATGGTGTGGCGGCCTTTGGATGGAGACAACTGTCAGATGCACGCCACGAGACACATGCATTTGGATGAGAGGTGGCGCTCGTCGTCGAAAGCTGGGCCACTTCCGAATACCATGACCAGAGATAATTGTCCCCTGAAACAGGCGTGGCTTTTGCTCCGCGCGCATACGAAGCCGTTTTTCGTAACATACCGTGGTGTCCTGTTGTCCGTGGCATATCGTGGTGTCCTGTTGTCGGTGGCATACAGTGGTGTCCTGTTGTCCGTGGCATACAGTGGTGTCCTGTTGTCCGTGGTGTCCTGTTGTCCATGACATACCGTTGTGTCCTGTTGTCCGTGACATACCGTGGTGTCCTGTTGTCCGTGACATATCGTGGTGTCCTGTTGTCCGTGACATACCGTGGTGTCCTGTTGTCCGTGACATATCGTGGTGTCCTGTTGTCCGTGACATACCGTGGTGTCCTGTTGTCCGTGACATATCGTGGTGTCCTGTTGTCCGTGACATACCGTGGTGTCCTGTTGTCCGTGACATATCGTGGTGTCCTGTTGTCGGTGAGATACCGTGGTGTCCTGTTGTCCGTGGTGTCCTGTTGTCCGTGACATACCGTGGTGTCCTGTTGTCCGTGGCATACAGTGGTGTCCTGTTGTCCGTGGTGTCCTGTTGTCCATGACATACCGTTGTGTCCTGTTGTCCGTGACATACCGTGGTGTCCTGTTGTCCGTGACATATCGTGGTGTCCTGTTGTCCGTGACATACCGTGGTGTCCTGTTGTCCGTGACATATCGTGGTGTCCTGTTGTCCGTGACATACCGTGGTGTCCTGTTGTCCGTGACATATCGTGGTGTCCTGTTGTCCGTGACATACCGTGGTGTCCTGTTGTCCGTGACATATCGTGGTGTCCTGTTGTCGGTGAGATACCGTGGTGTCCTGTTGTCCGTGGTGTCCTGTTGTCCGTGACATACCGTGGTGTCCTGTTGTCCGTGACATACCGTGGTGTCCTGTTGTCCGTGACATATCGTGGTGTCCTGTTGTCGGTGACCTACCGTGGTGTCCTGTTGTCCGTGGTGTCCTGTTGTCCGTGACATACCGTGGTGTCCTGTTGTCCATGACATACCGTGGTGTCCTGTTGTCCGTAACATACCGTGGTGTCCTGTTGTCGGTGACCTACCGTGGTGTCCTGTTGTCCGTGACATACCGTGGTGTCCTGTTCTGACAGTGTCCTGCTCTTGACAGAACTTTGCAGAGCAGCGAGACCTCGAGCAGCGCAGGGTGGGACTGTGTGTATGTGGCTGTGGCTTCTGGTCGGCGTCCCGTCCCCAGCATGTGGTTTCCCCGTATTGGTCCTGACGCGGCAGTGTGCATGTGTGCCCGCCTGCCACTGGTGGGGCTGGTCGTGCCTGCTGGTTGTGGGGCTGGTCGTGCCTGCCACTGGTGGGGCTGGTCGTGCCTGCCACTGGTGGGGCTGGTCGTGCCTGCCACTGGTGGGGCTGGTCGTGCCTGCCACTGGTGGGGCTGGTCGTGCCTGCTGGTGGCGGGGCTGGTCGTGCCTGCCACTGGTGGGGCTGGTCGTGCCTGCTGGTGGTGGGGCTGGTCGTGCCTGCCACTGGTGGGGCTGGTCGTGCCTGCCACTGGTGGGGCTGGTCGTGCCCGCCACTGGTGGGGCTGGTCGTGCCCGCCACTGGTGGGGCTGGTCGTGCCTGCCACTGGCGGGGCTGGTCGTGCCCGCCACTGGTGGGGCTGGTCGTGCCTGCCACTGGTGGGGCTGGTCGTGCCCGCCACTGGTGGGGCTGGTCGTGCCCGCCACTGGTGGGGCTGGTCGTGCCTGCTGGTGGTGGGGCTGGTCGTGCCTGCCACTGGTGGGGCTGGTCGTGCCCGCCACTGGTGGGGCTGGTCGTGCCTGCTGGTGGCGGGGCTGGTCGTGCCCGCCACTGGTGGGGCTGGTCGTGCCTGCCACTGGTGGGGCTGGTCGTGCCTGCTGGTGGTGGGGCTGGTCGTGCCCGCCACTGGTGGGGCTGGTCGTGCCTGCCACTGGTGGGGCTGGTCGTGCCTGCCACTGGTGGGGCTGGTCGTGCCTGCCACTGGTGGGGCTGGTCGTGCCTGCCACTGGTGGGGCTGGTCGTGCCTGCTGGTGGGGGTCGTGCCCGCCACTGGTGGGGCTGGTCGTGCCCGCCACTGGTGGGGCTGGTCGTGCCCGCCACTGGTGGGGCTGGTCGTGCCCGCCACTGGTGGGGCTGGTCGTGCCTGCCACTGGTGGGGCTGGTCGTGCCCGCCACTTGGTGGGGCTGGTCGTGCCTGCCACTGGTGGGGCTGGTCGTGCCTGCCACTGGTGGGTGGTGTGCTGTGGGGCTGGTCGTGCCCTGCCACTGGTGGGGCTGGTCGTGCCTGCCACTGGTGGGGCTGGTCGTGCCTGCCACTGGTGGGGCTGGTCGTGCCTGCCACTGGTGGGGCTGGTCGTGCCCGCCACTGGTGGGGCTGGTCGTGCCACTGGTGGGGCTGGTCGTGCCTGCCACTGGTGGCTGGTCGTGCCTGCCACTGGTGGGGCTGGTCGTGCCTGCCACTGGTGGGGCTGGTCGTGCCTGCCACTGGTGGGGCTGGTCGTGCCTGCCACTGGTGGGGCTGGTCGTGCCTGCCACTGGTGGGGTGGTCGTGCCTGCCACTGGTGGGGCTGGTCGTGCCTGCCACTGGTGGGGCTGGTCGTGCCTGCCACTGGTGGGGCTGGTCGTGCCCGCCACTGGTGGGGTGGTGTGGGGGCTGGTCGTGCCCGCCACTGGTGGGGCTGGTCGTGCCTGCCACTGGTGGGGCTGGTCGTGCCTGCCACTGGTGGGGCTGGTCGTGCCTGCCCGCCACTGGTGGGGCTGGTCGTGCCCGCCACTGGTGGGGCTGGTCGTGCCTGTGGTGGCGTGTGCCTGCCACTGGTGGGGCTGGTCGTCCGCCACTGGTGGGGCTGGTCGTGCCTGCCACTGGTGGGGCTGGTCGTGCCCGCCACTGGTGGGGCTGGTCGTGCCCGCCACTGGGGGGTTGGTCGTGCCTGCCACTGGTGGGGCTGGTCGTGCCCGCCACTGGTGGGGCTGGTCGTGCCTGCCACTGGTGGGGCTGGTCGTTCGCCACTGGTGGGGCTGGTCGTGCCTGCCACTGGTGGGGCTGGTCGTGCCTGCCACTGGTGGGGCTGGTCGTGCCTGCCACTGGTGGGGCTGGTCGTGCCACTGGTGGGGCTGGTCTGGTCGTGCCTGCCACTGGTGGGGCTGGTCGTGCCCGCCACTGGTGGGGCTGGTCGTGCCTGCCACTGGTGGGGCTGGTCGTGCCCGCCACTGGTGGGGCTGGTCGTGCCTGCTGGTGGTGGGGCTGGTCGTGCCTGCCACTGGTGGGGCTGGTCGTGCCTGCTGCTGGTGGGGCTGGTCGTGCCTGCCACTGGTGGGGCTGGTCGTGCTGGTGGTGGGTGGCCTGCCACTTGTGGTGGGGCTGGTCGTGCCTGCCACTGGTGGGGCTGGTCGTGCCTGCCACTGGTGGGGCTGGTCGTGCCTGCCACTGGTGGGGCTGGTCGTGCCTGCCACTGGTGGGGCTGGTCGTGCCTGCCACTGGTGGGGCTGGTCGTGCCTGCCACTGGTGGGGCTGGTCGTGCCCGCCACTGGTGGGGCTGGTCGTGCCTGCCACTGGTGGGGCTGGTCGTGCCTGCCACTGGTGGGGCTGGTCGTGCCTGCCACTGGTGGGGCTGGTCGTGCCTGCCACTGGTGGGGCTGGTCGTGCCTGCCACTGGTGGGGCTGGTCGTGCCCGCCACTGGTGGGGCTGGTCGTGCCTGCTGGTGGTGGGCTGGTCGTTGCCACTGGTGGGGCTGGTCGTGCCCGCCACTGGTGGGGCTGGTCGTTGCCACTGGTGGGGCTGGTCGTGCCTGCCACTGGTGGGGCTGGTCGTGCCTGCCACTGGTGGGGCTGGTGTGGGGTGGTCGTGCCTGCCACTGGTGGGGCTGGTCGTGCCTGCTGGTGGTGGGGCTGGTCGTGCCTGCCACTGGTGGGGCTGGTCGTGCCTGCCACTGGTGGGGCTGGTCGTGCCTGCCACTGGTTGGGGGCTGGTCGTGCCTGCCACTGGTGGGGCTGGTCGTCCACTGGTGGGGGCTGTTGCCATGGTGGGGCTGGTCGTGCCTGCCACTGGTGGGGCTGGTCGTGCCTGCCACTGGTGGGGCTGGTCGTGCCTGCCACTGGTGGGGCTGGTCGTGCCCGCCACTGGTGGGGCTGGTCGTGCCTGCTGGTGGTGGGGCTGGTCGTGCCCGCCACTGGTGGGGCTGGTCGTGCCTGCCACTGGTGGGGCTGGTCGTGCCTGCCACTGGTGGGGCTGGTCGTGCCTGCCACTGGTGGGGCTGGTCGTGCCTGCTGGTGGTGGGGCTGGTCGTGCCCGCCACTGGTGGGGCTGGTCGTGCCCGCCACTGGTGGGGCTGGTCGTGCTGCCTGCTTGGTGGGGCTGGTCGTGCCTGCCACTGGTGGGGCTGGTCGTGCCTGCCACTGGTGGGGCTGGTCGTGCCCGCCACTGGTGGGGCTGGTCGTGCCTGCTGGTGGTGGGGCTGGTCGTGCCTGCCACTGGTGGGGCTGGTCGTGCCTGCCACTGGTGGGGCTGGTCGTGCCTGCCACTGGTGGGGCTGGTCGTGCCTGCTGGCGGTGGTTACTAACAGCCCCGGACGTGTGCCGTTAACGTCCAGTCGAGGATAAATTCGTGTGGAAGCGCCAAGGACACAGTGCGTCCGCTCCACCGTCATGACTGGAACAGCATGTAGAGCACCTGGGGAACGTTTTGGCATGTCCGGTTTGCAGTGTTGGATGCCTGAGCCGGGTTCCACTGCGTCAGCTACGTAAAGCAGAGCCATGGCGTGGTGTTCAAGGTCAAGGTCCTGACCTTGGTCACGTGGTGGCGCGACTGACAGCCACCATCGAGGCCGTGTTTAAACTGTTGGTCAAACCGTTGGCTGAGCTCCCGGTTTTGTACAACATGTGGTGTGGTCAGTCAGGTCAGGTCATGTCAGGTACCGATCAGGTCATTGCCGCAGTAGTAAAGGAAATGCCATTTCGCGCCTCAGTGTTGGTGATACGCCAATGAAAGACTTAGTGTAAGGCCGTGACGTACAAGGGTCAAGGCCACTGATTACACCATGGCTAAGTGCTGTGGAGGATGTGGTTTGTTGTCGCAGATGATGATTTCGCGAGCTGTTTTTGCTCGGGGAAAGGCAGCGAGTGACACCAATGCAAGGCCAAATGTGTTTGCTCCATTTTTGGATGGACTTAAAAAAGTTCATTTCCCAAGATGAGGTATCATTTGAAGCCTAATGCCCAAATAACTAACTAACTGACTGACTTAAACAAGCTCTTTTTCTATGGTGTGTAAATGAAAAAGCATCATACAATTTTGTTTCATTCTCGTATTATCAAGGTGCAAGTTGGGTTGCACATTTTACCCTAAAATTACTACTTTGGCCATTCCTGTTTTGCGACTGTCAGTATTTTAACACGTGGAGTATTGTGCTTGTCTGCTCCCTAGATGTGCTAGGTGATATCTCACTGACCTGACCTGATACTGGCTGAACACATGGGACACTATTAGCAGTCAGGCATTCCGTGGAATGCGGTGCTGATTTCTAAAGGCCAGTTTGCGACCAGATTGTGCCATAAAAATGGTATTTGCAGCTTAAATCTCCGTTTGACCCGACGACCTGACCTGGGGCTAGTGTTTTCATGTTTGCATTTTGCCTTCATCATTTGTCCACGCGCTGCGCTAACTTCTGTCCATGTCTTCCATGGTCCGTTCATGATACATGAACGGACTAAAATGTCATCTGAAAGCCGTGTTCAGGTTCGAGGGGGTGCCTTGACCCGGACCTGCCCCGGCTGTGTGACCTTTAGAGACTGGACCTCAACGCTCAGCACAAGGGACGCTCATCAATTTTCGAAAGTTTTAAGGGCGGTCCCTCCGTTCCTGAGAACAAATTCGAGGGGTCAAAATCACGGGCCGCATTGCGACGGCTCGCCTTGTCTTGCCGTGGGCTGCTTTTTATATTTAGATTGAACACGAATGCCTTCTTATCTGCACTTATATGTCTGTAGGGTTGCGTGCCAGTTTCGTTTGACGTTCGTTTTGTGATTGTCTTTCCGGTAAGCTGATATGAATCCATGCGTATATTTTGAGGTGGCCGTAATAACCACGTTGTGCCAATATATAGCACAGTAAATACATGGATGATGTATAATGCAGTGGTGTGTCAGTGCATCATCCATTTGCCTTCAACTTGTTACGGCACGTGGTATGCGTATGTTAAAGATATGCCAATCATCGTATTACATACCGTCTTCTCAACTGCGTCTATATGCACATCATGAAATTCTCGTTAGGGGCGGTGCGCTTCTTTTCGGTAAGACAACCAACTCGAATCTAATGCATGCGCGCTTTTTGACGCAGTTTGAAGTCGTAGCTGCACTGGCCGCCGATCCTCTGGCAGCCGGGGAAGCCGGCTGTCTGCCCCGCTCACTCCCTCCGATCCTCTGGCAGCCGGGGAAGCCGGCTGTCTGCCCCGCTCACTCCCTCCCATCCTCTGGCAGCCGGGGAAGCCGACTGTCTGCCCCGCTCACTCCCTCCGATCCTCTGGCAGCCGGGGAAGCCGGCTGTCTGCCCCGCTCACTCCCTCCACCTAGGGGGGGTCTCCCTCTGATCCTCTGGCAGCCGGGGAAGCCGGCTGTCTGCCCCGCTCACTCCCTCCGATCCTCTGGCAGCCGGGGAAGCCGGCTGTCTGCCCCGCTCACTCCCTCCCATCCTCTGGCAGCCGGGGAAGCCGGCTGTCTGCCCCGCTCACTCCCTCCGATCCTCTGGCAGCCGGGGGAAGCCGGCTGTCTGCCCCGCTCACTCCCTCCGATCCTCTGGCAGCCGGGGAAGCCGGCTGTCTGCCCCGCTCACTCCCTTCCGATCCTCTGGCAGCCGGGGAAGCCGGCTGTCTGCCCCGCCCTCCCTCGATCCTCTGGCAGCCGGGGAAGCCGGCTGTCTGCCCCGCTCACTCCCTCCGATCCTCTGGCAGCCGGGGAAGCCGGCTGTCTGCGCCCGCTCACTCCCTCCGATCCTCTGGCAGCCGGGGAAGCCGGCTGTCTGCCCCGCTCACTCCCTCCCGATCCTCTGGCAGCCGGGGAAGCCGGCTGTCTGCCCCGCTCACTCCCTCCCATCCTCTGGCAGCCGGGGAAGGGCTGTCTGCTCCGCTCACTCCCTCCGATCCTCTGGCAGCCGGGGAAGCCGGCTGTCTGCCCCGCTCACTCCCTCCGATCCTCTGGCAGCCGGGGAAGCCGGCTGTCTGCCCCGCTCACTCCCTCCGATCCTCTGGCAGCCGGGGAAGCCGGCTGTCTGCCCCGCTCACTCCCTCCGATCCTCTGGCAGCCGGGGAAGCCGGCTGTCTGCCCCGCTCACTCCCTCCGATCCTCTGGCAGCCGGGGAAGCCGGCTGTCTGCCCCGCTCACTCCCTCTGATCCTCTGGCAGCCGGGGAAGCCGGCTGTCTGCCCCGCTCACTCCCTCCGATCCCCACTGACGGGGGACACGGCCGGTCGGGGATTTCTGGCCCTGAGTCAGCCGTCTGCTCCGCTCGCTCCCCGATCCCAACTGACGGGAGTCAGGCTGTCGGTGATCTCTGGCTTTGAGTTTGCTTGCAGTTGCGCGGTGATGCAGTCACGCAGTGGCGTGGTTACGTGGTGATGCAGTCATGCAGTGGCGCGGTGACGCGGTGATGCAGTCGTGCAGCTGCACTGCGGTGCCCGCTGAGGAGCGGCTCCACGCTGGTGGAGAGTGGCGGTGGTTGACGGGGCGGTTTTGCTGAGCTGTGCTGAGTGTCGTGTCGTGGGGCAGCAGCACGACTCTCTGAGGTGGTCCGCCGCCTGCGGGCATACACCTGCCCCCCCCCCCGCATGGTGGCCGCTCGCCTGCCGGGGCCGCACGGGCCGCTCCGGCTGCCGAGCGTCCACTCTGTCCGTCCGGGGAATGGTGCCGGACGCACTCTTTGTCGCTCGATGGCGCGTTTGGTGAATGTTTGGTCAGCGGTGATCTGCCTTTCGATTGGGAGGCCGTGTTGAACTGTCATTGCATGTAGTTAGTGTCGGATGAGGGTCCCGCCTGACAGTTAGCGGAGCGGCGACGAAGTGAGCTCGCAGTAGTTAGTGTCGGATGAGGATCCCGGCTGACAGTTAGCGGAGCGGCGACGAAGTGAGCTCGCAGTAGTTGGTGTCGGATGAGGGTCCCGGCTGACAGTTAGCGGAGCGGCGACGAAGTGAGCTCGCAGTAGTTAGTGTCGGATGAGGGTCCCGGCTGACAGTTAGCGGAGCGGCGACCAAGTGAGCTCGCAGTAGTTGGTGTCGGATGAGGGTCCCGGCTGACAGTTAGCGGAGCGGCGACGAAGTGAGCTCGCAGTAGTTGGTGTCGGATGAGGGTCCCGGCTGACAGTTAGCGGAGCGGCGACGAAGTGAGCTCGCAGTAGTTAGTGTCGGATGAGGGTCCCGGCTGACAGTTAGCGGAGCGGCGACGAAGTGAGCTCGCAGTAGTTGGTGTCGGATGAGGGTCCCGGCTGACAGTTAGCGGAGCGGCGACGAAGTGAGCTCGCAGTAGTTGGTGTCGGATGAGGGTCCCGGCTGACAGTTAGCGGAGCGGCGACGAAGTGAGCTCGCAGTAGTTGGTGTCGGATGAGGGTCCCGGCTGACAGTTAGCGGAGCGGCGACGAAGTGAGCTCGCAGTAGTTGGTGTCGGATGAGGGTCCCGGCTGACAGTTAGCGGAGCGGCGACGAAGTGAGCTCGCAGTTGGCCCACTTGCGAGTAAAGTTGACGTTTCAGATAACCGCTCATCTGGTGCACACGTGTGCCTTTCAGCTTGACTTCTCCGATTGGGCGGGGCATTCAGAGTCCCTCCAGCGAACTCTATCTAACACGGGCTCAGCCTCTCAATCCACCCGCAAACATTTCAACTCGCGGTATTATTTATCCTGTTTAATTCTGGCCGGTTGTACCACACACGTGCCTCGGTATCGTGGTCCGGCGGTATCGTCACCTGACACCTCGGTATCGTGGTCCGGCGGTATCGTCACCTGACACCTCGGTATCGTGGTCCGGCGGTATCGTCACCTGACACCTCGGTATCGTGGTGCGGCGGTATCGTCACCTGACACCTCGGTATCGTGGTCCGGCGGTATCGTCACCTGACACCTCGGTATCGTGGTCCGGCGGTATCGTCACCTGACACCTCGGTATCGTGATCCGGCGGTATCGTCACCTGACACCTCGGTATCGTGATCCGGCGGTATCGTCACCTGACACCTCGGTATCGTGGTCCGGCGGTATCGTCACCTGACACCTCGGTATCGTGGTCCGGCGGTATCGTCACCTGACACCTCGGTATCGTGATCCGGCGGTATCGTCACCTGACACCTCGGTATCGTGGTCCGGCGGTATCATCACCTGACACCTCGGTATCGTGGTCCGGCGGTATCGTCACCTGACACCTCGGTATCGTGGTCCGGCGGTATCGTCACCTGACACCTCGGTATCGTGATCCGGCGGTATCGTCACCTGACACCTCGGTATCGTGGTCCGGCGGTATCGTCACCTGACACCTCGGTATCGTGGTCCGGCGGTATCGTCACCTGACACCTCGGTATCGTGATCCGGCGGTATCGTCACCTCGTGGCATCTCGCGTGGCTGCTCATTAGTCTTTTCCGCATATCCACATACAATTTTTAACCCTTGGTGATCTCAGGTCAGGTCACCAAGTCAGTCGAAATGACTCAACATCCCTCGGAGTTCTAGGTGACATAACTTCCACAATAATTGGGCGATCTCTTTCAAACTTATAACACGTCATGATCTCATCAGAAACCATAATATATGTCTCGGGTTTTTTTCTCGTAGCATTGACCTGAGGTCAGGTCGCGGCCATGGCTTCCCCATTATAGGGCTATGTTAAAATATACAAATGTTTCCTGGTTACATATTTGCTCTTGGAATGACCTCACAACGGTTGTGGCGTGTAGTTGGAAGCTATGCCCAATATCACCGCTGACGTTTTTGCTCAGTGACCTCACCAAGGTCATGTGAGGTCACCTGAGATCACTAGCACATTTCTGCGCATTATATCGCACTGCATTGAGCTAGAAGGCTGAAATTACCGTCATTGTGTTTGTATCGCCAAGACGTGTCGATTGATACATTACATGCCCTCCCTAGGCTACTTCATAACGTTGACCTGAGGTCATAGTTTCGGTTGACCTGACCTCAAATCACACTGTCTATTGTCGATATAACTTTTCAAGGACTGTTGAATAGCCTTCGCCGTTTGTTTCTATCTGTTAGAGGTCCTGAGATATGTGTCATTTTCTGAGAGTCCCACCCGATCTGGTCGAATTTGACCTATTGTGACCTAGTGACCTGAACATTGACCTGAGCGAAAAATGACCGAAACACTTCCGATAGAGCCTGTCACCAGCTATCCAACGCAGTTTTCCGTTTGTCGCCAGCTAGCATAGTTCTACAGATCTTAGGGGTAGACATCTGCCCCCTGGACCGGCGAAGTTGGCGCGGACCGCCGGACGTGCGGGTGCTGACCGAGCTGACGTTCGTGATGTATCAAGGTGTAGGAACACTGGCAGTGGGCACGGAGACCGTAGTTTCGGAAACCTTCGCCATTAGCCCCATGTGTTGTGACAAGACTGTCGTTAAAATGGCCATCTTTCTTCCAATGTTTATCTGTTTTCCGGGCTCCCGTAGAATTCGTTTCGTTTTGCGAATAGGCGACAGCTGCTTGTGTACTAAGACGACCAAGAAAGCCACTGCCGTGAAATTCAAACAAGTTCGAGCCCATCCCCGAAGTCATTCCGATCGTAGGACCAGTTCACTGATGCCCACTTTCGGAAATGCCACTGAACTGATGGAGTTGGGAACTAAATCTTGGCATGGCGCAGTGGACTGCTGGAGTCGGACGAGGCCGTGACGCAAGGCCTCCACATGTAGCGTCCGACAGGATCGCCGCGCAACACCCATCTCATTCTCACCTCTCACCTCACCTCTCACCTCACCTCTCACCTCACCTCTCACCTCACCTCTCACCTCACCTCTCACCTCACCTCTCACCTCACATCTCACCTCACATCTCACGTCACCTCTCACATCACCTCTCACGTCACCTCTCACGTCACCTCTCACATCACCTCTCACGTCACCTCTCACCTCACCTCACATCTCACCTCACCTCTCACATCACCTCTCACGTCACCTCTCACCTCACCTCTCACCTCACATCTCACCTCACCCCTCACCTCACCTCTCACCTCTCACCTCACCTCTCACCTCACCTCTCACCTCACCTCTCACCTCACATCTCACGTCACCTCTCACCTCACATCTCACCTCACATCTCACATCACCTCTCACCTCACCTCTCACCTCACCTCTCACATCACCTCTCACCTCACCTCTCACCTCACCTCACATCTCACCTCACATCTCACCTCACCTCTCACCTCACCTCTCACCTCACCTCTCACCTCACCTCTCACCTCACCTCTCACCTCACCTCTCACCTCACCTCTCATCTCACCTCACATCTCACGTCACCTCGTCACCTCACCTCTCACCTCACCTCTCACCTCACCTCTCACCTCACCTCTCACCTCACCTCACATCTCACCTCACATCTCACCTCACCTCTCACCTCACCTCTCACCTCACCTCACCTCTCACCTCACCTCTCACCTCACCTCTCACCTCACCTCTCACCTCACCTCTCACCTCACCTCTCACCTCACCTCTCACCTCACCTCTCACCTCACCTCTCACCTCACATCTCACGTCACCTCTCACCTCACCTCTCACCTCACCTCTCACATCACCTCTCACGTCACCTCTCACCTCACCTCACATCTCACCTCACCTCTCACCTCACCTCTCATTTCACCTCTGACCTCTGACCTCTGACCTCATCTCTCACCTCTCACCTCACCTCTCACCTCACCTCTCACCTCATCTCTCACCTCACCTCTCACCTCTCACCTCACCTCATTCTCAGACTTACTCCGCTGCAGGCGTGGTACACGCATGCTGGAATCATTACACGCATTACACGTATCATTACACGTTTGCTGGAACATGGCAAGGGCATGCAATTCCTGGGACATTACGATATCTGGGTTTGCTCTTATCGGAAACTATCTCCTCTTGTGTCTAATACAACGAAGAATGGCTCTTAGACGCTGCTGGGTTTTAGACATTACGTGTAAATAAAATATTCGACTTTCAACATACCAGGAGGTGCGGAGATGATGTCAAAAGTAACGAAGCAATATATCCTTTACTGTTACTTTTGGTATAAAATCAGCACCTCCTGGTACATTCAAGGTCGTATGTTTTCTTTACGTAGTGTCTTCTTGTGTCCGTGCTTTGTTCACAACGGGAATATGTGGTAAATAGCCTGCACCTCTATCTTTCCGAATGATTATTCGCCTGCGTCAAATACTTATCTCGTTATTTGCCGAGCTGACGTCACCGTCCGCTGATAGTCTAGCTTTTCGGAAAACCCCTCAAGTAATGACATTAATGCAAGCAGACTGTTGCACTAGTTTCTTCTTTGATGTTTCTCGAGGTGTGTTCTCGTCTTCGCTGGATCGTTTGAGGCTTTCGTGCTGGAAACTCTGAAGCCCTACTGAACCTGATTCGTCTTTTTTTCTTGATGATCTGAAATCAGCTGACCGCCAACTGGTGTTGCGACTCTCGGGAAATATAGGCTAGACATGGGGAAAATAGGAAGCAGGTCAAATAGTACAAAGTCAGCACAGATCTTTGGTGAATTAATTAATTAATGTGCGACCTGTGGATGGAGTAGCGCGAGTATCCAACTGTAGGTGGGGCAGTGCTGTCATCTCATCATGTAGCCTTATCACTGAACACCAGAGAGGGTCGGCGGCGACTGTTTAACCTGACGACCGGAGGATCTGCTCTACCGCCCGCTACCGTTTTCGGCAGAGCTCGTCCGAGGAGCTGAGCCTGGACTTGGACCCGGACAGCATCTTCTACCGGTTGGGCAGCCACGGCCTCATCTCGTTCTCCGACTACATCTTCATCCTGACCATCATGTCCAGTGAGTCGCCTCACGTATTCGAATCGTTCGAATCTCGCGAACGACGGCATTTGCCGAGTCCACCCGCGACCAGTCGGCGTGAGAGGTTGACGACACTATGTCGCTTAGTGGTTGAATGCGTCGTAAAAGAGCCTATGATTCAGTATCACATACCCGAAGGTCGGTGTTGAATCCATTGTCAGGTACACCCTAGATAGTATAATATAATAATGTTAGTGTAATATACCATATATAGCTATTTATTGTTTATTGGGTGATTCACGACGCACTTTGTGCACATCCACGGCTACTGGCGCCGCCCACATTGTTTTGCCGGTGGGCCGCGGGATTGGGAAATGTCCGAAGCGGTACGACCCTATATATCTAGACAGACCCTATACAGCTAGACAGACCCTATATAGCTAGACGGACCTTAGATAGCTAGGCAGACCCTATATAGGTAGACAGACCCTATATAGCTAGACGGACCTTATATAGCCAGGCAGACCCTATATAGCTAGACAGACCCTATATAGCTAAACGGACCTTATATAGCCAGGCAGACCCTATATAGCTAGACAGACCCTATATAGCTAGACATACCCTATATAGCTAGACGGACCTTATATAGCCAGGCAGACCCTATATAGCTAGACGGACCTTATATAGCCAGGCAGACCCTATATAGCTAGACAGACCCTATATAGCTAGACGGACCTTATATAGCCAGGCAGACCCTATATAGCTAGACAGACCCTATATAGCTAGACAGACCCTATATAGCTAGACGGACCTTATATAGCCAGGCAGACCCTATATAGCTAGACAGACCCTATATAGCTAGACAGACCCTATATAGCTAGACGGACCTTATATAGCCAGGCAGACCCTATATAGCTAGACGGACCTTATATAGCCAGGCAGACCCTATATAGCTAGACAGACCCTATATAGCTAGACAGACCCTATATAGCTAGACGGACCTTATATAGCCAGGCAGACCCTATATAGCTAGACAGACCCTATATAGCTAGACAGACCCTATATAGCTAGACGGACCTTATATAGCCAGGCAGACCCTATATAGCTAGACAGACCTTATATAGCTAGACAGACCCTATATAGGTAGACAGACCTTATATAGCTAGACATACCCTATATAGCTAGACGGACCTTATATAGCTAGGCAGACCCTATATAGCTAGGCAGACCCTATATAGGTAGACGGACCCTATATAGCTAGACGGACCCTATATAGCTAGGCAGACCCTATATAGCTAGACAGACCCTATATAGCTAGACAGACCCTATATAGCTAGACGGACCTTATATAGCCAGGCAGACCCTATATAGCTAGACAGACCCTATATAGCTAGACGGACCCTATAAAGCTAGGCAGACCCTATATAGTTAGACAGACCCTATATAGCTAGACAGACCCTATATAGCTAGACGGACCTTATATAGCCAGGCAGACCCTATATAGCTAGACAGACCCTATATAGCTAGACGGACCCTATAAAGCTAGGCAGACCCTATATAGCTAGACAGACCCTATATAGCTAGACAGACCCTATATAGCTAGACGGACCTTATATAGCCAGGCAGACCCTATATAGCTAGACAGCCCTTATATAGCTAGACAGACCCTATATATCTAGACGGACCCTATATAGCTAGGCAGACCCTATATAGCTAGACAGACCCTATATAGCTAGACAGACCCTATATAGTTAGACGGACCTTATATAGCCAGGCAGACCCTATATAGCTAGACAGACCTTATATAGCTATACAGACCCTATATAGGTAGACAGACCCTATATAGGTAGACAGACCTTATATAGCTAGACAGACCCTATACAGCTAGACGGACCTTATATAGCTAGACGGACCTTAGATAGCTAGGCAGACCCTATATAGGTAGACAGACCCTATATAGCTAGACAGACCCTATATAGCTGCCGTGTCCGGTGGGGCACCGGACACGTCAGTAGCCAATCTGAACAAGAAGGAAGCATGCGTGCTCTGGTAAAACGGCGGGGACGAGTAACCTAGGGGTAAGTTGCTCGTCTCACAATCGAAAGGTTGTGGGTTCGAGTCTCACCTGTCGCTACTCTTCGCCGGCGACCAATCGGCGTGAGAGATTGGCGACGCTACATGACTCAACGGTCTACGTGTCGTAAAACTAGTAACCAACCAACTGGTAAAATGGAGGGGGTGGTCTTAGTACCTTCGCATGCGACGTGCGCACCCCTGAACTTCGACCGACTTAGATAGCCAGCCCCCCCCCCTTCCCCCAGGAAATTACGCATGATCTACCTGTGAGATCCCACGAAGAGCCAGCCCTGCCGCGCGCCTTTGATTCCATAGGCGAGGAGCCGGATTCCGGCGCATATGCCTGGAATGTAGTCCAGGGGTATGTCTGCTGCTGTATGCACGCTAACACTGGAGATCTGTCACAAAGGAAGGGGTCCGGGTCCGAGCATCCTCAGATTGAGTAGGGAAAGTGACAGCTTAGTGTCAACAGGGTGTGGCTGGGACCCCGACCCATCCGAGACCTTCAGCCATGGTGCACGCAGCCAAGAAGCCAATGAGCTGCTTTGATAGTGAGAGGATGTTTTTGTGGGAAAGCTGGGCCACCCCCTCGCTTGGATTCTCTTCGACCTCTGACGCCGATTGGTGGCGGGTGGACGCGGTAAATGCCGTCCGTTGTGATATTCGGACCCACAATCTTGCGATCAAGAGTCCGACGCTCTTCCAACTGAGCTACCGCGGCCCCGACCACCCATCCCCTTCCATGCCGACATTTACCGCGAGCTCATTGTTGGATTATTTGTGGATGTTGCGGAGGTTCGCCGTGTAACCACCAGGGTGCCAGATTCATGATCCTCCCCGACGAGGCATCACCTTTTCGTGGTGTGGGGGGGGGGGGGAGGATTGCGTGCCTCCAGGATCCGGCGGCCAGACCACCAGGAAGTCGGGGAGAGGTCAGACGAAGAGTGCCTCACTCGTCCTTCCATCCATGCGTTCCCATTCCAATACCCATCTAATCCCAGCCAATGTCCTTCACCTGGCCCTGCAACACTAACTATCCCTACTATGAGCAGGCAGGGCAACTTCCCCGGTCCTGCCCACCGGCTCAGTTTTATCGGGGTAACCGCGCGCCCTGGCGGTCCCCCGGGGTTGACGGAGTCCTGGAGGTTGAGGTCCCCCGTCGCACGGTGCTAGTTGTGACGGGGAACCAACACACCTATTTGGTCCCGATATCCCGGAGGGGCGGGCGGGCCCGTGGGGCCTCACGCGGGACAAGTGGCTTGTCGCCTCGGGCCGGGGGCCTGGGACTTTTTCCAGTGTCCGCCGGCCCGGCCGGCCGGGCTCAAGTGGTGGGCGATGTTGGATCCCGGTCGGGGTGTTGAGTATCTTTCTCCCGGCCGGGCTAAGGCGCCGCCGGCCACATATAGCTCCTCGGGCGCCTGGCGACCTCCCGTCCGCGGGACCCAGGCGTCCCCCCAGTATGGCCCTTAAGGGGTGGGGCGCCCGAGGAGCCGAAACAAGCACATACTTATGGCATATAAAACACACAAAAAAAAACACTCCTGGTCCCACTCGTGGTGACAAGACCACCCGCTCATTCGGCGCCGAGAGGAGCCATACTAACTCAGGTAGCTGTGCAGGCCAAGTCTCCAACACTTTCGCGGTCAGGCCAAAAACCTCGCCGCTCTGTCCCCCTTTCAAAGAAGAGACGGTTGTGACCGGTTCGGGGAGATCGTTCGCTGCGAAAAGATGAAGGACGGCTCTTTGAAGGTGGAGTTTGCGGAAGCGAAAGAGGCAGAGAAAGCGTTACAGGCACCTGAGTGTATATACGGTGTAAGAAAGGGTGATTGAAGGATGGACGAGAGCATAGAAGTAAAAGTAGAACCGCACCAAACCAAAAACTCATCTCGTGGAATAATCAATTGCTACGACTTGAGGGACGTGCCAGAGGACGGAATCGTTGCCGGGTTGTGCAAATTCGGAGTCACCGGTGCGAGGAGGATGAAGGTCAGGAAAGGTGCAGAGTTGATCACGACAAGCAACATCGTTTTGACTTTTAACACGACAAACTTACCATCTGAGATATCTGTGGGTTGCCCGCGTGTCAAGGTAAGAGTGTTCCTCCCAAACCCGATGCGGTGTTTCAAATGTCGAAGGTACGGCCACACAAACTCGTTCTGCAGGAACCACCCAGCATGTGGCAGGTATGCTTCCTCTGAACACGTCACAGAACAGTGCATCTCCGAGACACTTAACAGCGTAAACTGTGGGCGGGGACAGGTTCATCATGCCTCCTTTGACCGCACTTGTACGAGCTACATGAGAGAGAGAGAGGGAGATCATCGCAATTAAGCATGCCCGCAAAATAACCTTTTGTGTGGCTCTGAAAATGTATGACCAATCTAACCCCGTCAAAAGTTAAAACCACTACATCAGCCCCAGTCCAGATAGAGGAAAGTAGAATCAGCGGACTGATTGCACAACTATGTGCGCTCCTCGGCTCCTTCGGCGTACCCGTCGCTTCGCCAACTGCACAACCAAACCATATGAGTGAGACCCTCTTAGAGGAAGAAAAGCGCGCTGCGTGTCCGCCTCCGGCCTCTGAGGCCACCTTCTCCGGATATAGCTCCGGAGAAGTGGCAACTGGTCCAGCGAACCAAGAGGTCCACCAGGCCCTCTGATAAACACCTGGAATCCTTATCCACCCCCTCCACCGATCACACACCAGCCCAGCCCATCCATGTACCATCCACGTCAACTCTCCCACCGCCACCAACCAGTTCAGGGGAGTCTGGCGTGACCTCTCGACGAGTCCCGGTGGTTGCTCCTCCGGCTACCAGACCACGTCTCTCGGTTGACGTCCGCAGTGAGGCGCCTGACATGGGTGCGTCTGGTCGGGCGTCACGGACCAGTTCCAGGGAGCCGTCGCCGAGCGCCAGAGTTGGCGGGCAGCCTTTCAGGGCGACACCTAAACCATACCCCCAAGTACGAGAGCCAGTCCCCAATGTACCCCAGAGACTGGGAGGGTCATGGGACCTCCTCCCACTACACCCCATGGGGGCGAGAGCGTTGCACCCTGGCCTTCCCCTGGGATGGGGCGTAAGCGACCTCCCCCATGGACACCATCGCTGCCCGGTGGGGAACGCCCCAGATCTCGCCCGAGGGCGTCCGTCGACGCCAAGCCAGCTCCACCCTTACAGTGTACTGGCGATGTATTTTTGTGGCCCCTTTCGTTTTAGACTCGCCCACCTGTGATATTGTGTGCGATATTTGCCATTCATATTTTAACCCGATTTAAATGGTTCAGGTACGGTGCATTTTACAATCGAATTGTAGGGGACTGAGAACTAGCACAGAAGACATTCAGATGCTCTTGAACCGCCACTGCCCGGCAGCCGTCTGTTAGCAATGAACAAAGGTGACACCGGACTACATTTATACACCAAAATGTTATTCGGTCTTCCGAATGGACATGCCCTCAGACACCATTGCGCATGGCGGGGTACTGCTGGCTGTCCACCATAGTGTGGCGGCGCGGAGATTAGTGCTGCACGCCAAGCTGCAGGCCGGCGCAGTTAGGGTGAAGTTTAACCGCCGTCCAATGTCTATCTGCTCACTTTACTTACCACCTGGTGCTGGGTTCCCGTCTAATGAACTGCGATGTCTCATGTCAGAGTTGACCCCTCCGGTCCTAATACTAGGTGACTTTAACGCCCATCATACGGCATGGGGATGCGAAAATGTTAACGCACGGGGTCGAGGTTTGGAGTCTTCTATGCACGACGTACCACTGTGCATTCTAAATACCGGAACACCGACTCATCTTACCCTGCCCTCAGGCCATACATCAGGTCTGGACCTCAGTTTGTGTAGCTCAGAATTCGCACAACTCTTTAGCTGGTCTGTGGCCGACGACCCCCGGGGTAATGATCACTTTCCGGTGTGGCTGGATTACGAGGATGGTGCAGTACTCGGGACCAGACCATGCCGGTGGAATTTTAGGAAGGCAGACTGGTCAGGATACGAGACGCGACTAGAGGAGACACTGTCCGTGAGGCCTGGTGACATCCCCATGTCCGTGGAATCACTCACCAACCTGCTTGTGCAGACCGCCACTGCGTTCATCCCTCGCACATCCGGCACTCCCCGTCGCGGGCCCGTTCCATGGTGGTCAGAGGATTGTCGGCGGACTATTCGGGCTAGAAGACGCGCCTACAGAGCCTTAGCTGCAAGGAACACTTCAAAACACTTCGGGGGAAGTGCTTTACTTCACTAAACCTACTGAAGGTGGTCTCGCGCACGTCCTACGGTGGAGACAGGAAAACTATGCTCATGTTGTATCGTTCTATCATACGTTCAAAACTAGACTACGCGTGTTTTATACACGACAGCGCATGCTCAACAAACAAACGACCACTAGATGTGATAAACCATTCGGCACTCCGCATTGTGACTGGCGCTTTCCGCACTTCTCCTTCTGTGAGCCTTCCGGCTGAAGTCCATAAGCCACCACTCTCGATCCGCCGCGAAATGCTTGGTATGCGTTACGCATGCAAACTGCGTCAATTTCCGGGACATCCCGCCTATGCCCAGATGTTCCGGGACATCCCGCCTATGCCCAGGTGTTCCGGAACATCCCGCCTATGCCCAGATGTTCCGGGACATCCCGCCTATGCCCAGGTGTTCCGGGACATCCCACCTATGCCCAGATGTTCCGGGACATCCCGCCTATGCCCAGGTGTTCCGGGACATCCCGCCTATGCCCAGATGTTCGGGACATCCCGCCTATGCCCAGGTGTTCCGGGACATCGCCTATGCCCAGGTGTTCCGGGACATCCCTATGCCCAGGTGTTCGGGACATCCGCCTATGGGTGTTCCGGGACATCCCGCCTATGCCCAGTGTTGCCATGCCCAGGTGTTCCGGGACATCCCGCCTATGCCCAGGTGTTCCGGGACATCCCGCCTATGCCAGGTGTTCGGGACATCCGCCTATGCCAGGTGTTCCGGGACATCCGCTATGCCCAGGTGTTCCGGGACATCCCGCCTATGCCCAGGTGTTCGGGACATTATGCCCAGGTGTTCCGGGACATCCCGCCTATGCCCAGGTGTTCCGGGACATCCCGCCTATGCCCAGGTGTTCCGGGACATCCCGCCTATGCCCAGGTGTTCCGGACATCCCGCCTATGCCCAGGTGTTCCGGGACATCCCGCCTATGCCCAGGTGTTCCGGGACATCCCGCCTATGCCCAGGTGTTCCGGGACATCCCGCCTATGCCCAGGTGTTCTTCCATCAGCTGATTGCAGTATTCGGTCGAACGCGCGTTACGCATGGAACCCCTTTCTGCGTAAGAATGCGCAGACTCTTCGAAGACAGGGAGATCAGATTGAGTGGAATTAGGCGGGTAGGTTTTCTACAAACACCGTCTTGGCAGGTGACTCATACAACTATAGACTTGTCGCTCTCCGCGGTGAAGAAGGCACATGCAACGGAACACGATCGTCGGTCGCACGCTGTAGAGCACATAGCCTCCTTTGACGGATTCGTCCCGATATATACAGACGGGTCGAAAACTGATACTGGTGTTGGCAGTGCGTGTGTGATTGGTTCCATGTCGTGATCTTTCTCTCTACCACCCCGTGCAACGGTATACACATCAGAGCTGGCTGCCATCACCAAGGCGCTCAGTTTTATCGAAGTATGCCGTGATACCTCGAATGTCATTTTTACTGATTCGCTCAGCAGTCTTGGGACATTCCTGCAGTTTAACCCATCTGATCCCACTGCACAGGATGTTCTGCGACGTCTCACATCACTGGCCCAAGCTGGAGAGGCTATTACCCTCTGTTGGATTCCGAGCCACGTCGGCATTGTGGGTAATGAGACAGCTGATGCTACCGCGAAACGTGCCGGCCAAGCCCATACCGGCGGGCTATGCCGCTCCCTGCGAGGGAATATCACCGTTTAATCACGACTTTTGTTTTGGAAAAGTGGCAGAATAGCTGGAACAGTTTACAGGACAACAAACTACGGACTATCAAGCCATGTCTTGCAGAGTGGGCCTCGTCCTATCGCAGGACGAGGAGAGACGAGGTCGTGCTCTGCCGTCTTCGGCTTGGGCACACTCATCCAACACACCACCATCTTCTCTGTGGAGAGAATAGCCCAAACTGCCCTCGATGTCACGCACCGCTGTCACGTTCTGATCTCGTGCCCTCTGCTTGCCGATGACTGAAGACGGCACAGTCGCTGTCACTTCGCGACCTCCTCGGTGACCTCGCGCGCGCGGTAACTTCGGAACAACTGTTTCGCTTTTTATCGAATGTTGCCTTCAAAGCGATTTACACACCTCACTGACGTTTAGCACCATACGCTCAGAACCGTGGCATGTCGCTCCAACTGGTTTTCGCTTGCACTTGCTCTTCCTATTTCGCCGTTTCACTGATGTTACTCCCATTTCACTGTTCCACTGATGTGTGCTCGCGCTTGCTCTTTCTGTTTCACTGATGTTACTCCCGTTTCACTGTTCCACTGATGTTTGCTCGCGCTTGCTCTTTCTGCTTTACTGTTTCACCGTTCCACTGATGTTTGCTCGCGCTTGCTCTTTCTGATCCACTGTTCCACTGATGTTACGCCCGTTTCACTATTTCACTGATGTTACTCCCGTTTCACTGTTTCACTGATGTTTGATTGCACTTGCTCTTTCTCTTTCACTGTTACACTGATATCTGCCCGTATTCTGAATGTTCGTGTACTACTGTTGTCACCAATCATTATAAGCTGTCAATTTAACATTGTTATGGGTGCTGTATGACCGAAGCAGTCGAAGCGCCCCTCAGCCCAAATAACCAACCAACCAACCAAGATTCTTGATCTCGGCCCTCGATTAGCACGGGCGACGCGGGCATTTCCATAGTGTAGTGGTTATCACGCAGTGTAAAATAATTGACCATGTGGCCTGGAAATTCACAGTTAATGGAATTGTGCTATTTCATCCTTGCCTTAGGTTTTTACCATTTTGCCACATGTGTGGACAGTCATTATGCACACGACTGCTAAATAATATAAAATGCATGTGACTGAACTGAAAGGCATTCAACTTTTTTCATCCTTAAGTGCCGATCCTTTATTTTCTTCCAATCTGTCACTATTCCCACGCAACTTCTTTCTTCATCCTCACAGTTAGTGGTGAAATAATTTTAGGACACTGTTATCACGACCGCTCCACGCACGGAATGTCCCCAGTTTTACCCCGGGCGGCAGACGTCGGCTAATGCCCCGGATCGTCACACCTCACGTCTATAGTACAGCCCAGGGCACCGCAGCTGCTGAGGGGGATAATGGCCGCCCGGTTGTCATGGCGACCGCCCTGCCGACAGCGTCCAGCCGCCAGTTCGAGATCGCGTTCCAGATGTTCGACTTCAACGGCGACGGCGACGTGGACAGCGACGAGTTCGAGAAGGTGTCGTTCCTGATCCGGCAGCAGACGTCGGTGGGCGCCCGCCACCGCGACCACAGCACCACCGGCAGCACGTTCAGGGTGCGTACTGTGCTGACACCTGTCGGCTGGCGGCGAAGCTTTAGTTGAGTTTGCGACCGTTTCGTGGGCAGCGATGTTCGTGGCCAGACAGGGAGCATTTGTTGAGTTTGTTTGCATATTCAGTGGTTCTCGACGCACTTCATGCATGATCACGGCTAATTCCGGGCGGCGGAATTAGCCGTGATTTTTGCCGGCGGGCCGCGGGGTTTGGAAATGTCTGAAGCAGTGCAGGTGGTGAACCCGGGGTCCTTGGTACCCAGACCTCAACGTCATAACCACTTCGCCGTTTTCGCGACTCAGGGTACGGACTGTGCTGACACCTGTCGGCCGGCGGCGAAGCTTTAGTTGAGTTGTGTTCGTTTCGTGTGCCAGTGACTGATAGCAGGCAGCGTGTGTTTGTTCTCGTGGTAAAGTAGGTGAGTAGTAATGTGTGGTGGAACGTTTTCCGACAAGGGTTTACACTGGGAAAACATTTGTCGTGATACAGGTGCTTTCTTTCATATGTATAAAAAAGTGTTGTGATGGGCCAGGGGGACAGGGTGAATCAGGAGGAGATGATTGATGATTATTGGGGGTGAATCAGGTGATATGGTGGACCAGGTGATAAAGTTTATCAGAATGAGATGGGGTAAATCATGAGAGCATGGAGTGGTCGCCATATACTATAGTGGACGATGCGGAATTCAGTTGATAAGAAGAGCATAGAATGGATGAGGAGGCCTGGAGACAACTGGGGAGCTGGCCAGGAATTGTGGGATGCGATTTGCAGACAAAAAGTGAGGCGATTGGTCCACCAGGTGGCCATTATGCCGTTGGGTTGGTCAGGATGTACAGGTCAGGTCATACACTAAGGTCAGGTCGGGACGTGTATGTCAGGTCATGGACTGAGGTCAGGTAGGTCATGAACTGAGCTCAGGTCAGGGCAGAACGTGCAGGTCAGGTCAGGTCATGGACTGATGTCGGATCAGGTAGCACATGTGGGTCAGGTCATGGACTGATGTCGGATCAGGTCAGCATGTGTGGGTCAGGTCATGGACTGATGTCGAATCAGGTCAGCACGTGTGGGTCAGGTTATGGACTGATGTCGGATCGGGTCAGTACGTGTGGGTCAGGTCATGGACTGATGTCGGATCAGGTCAGCACGTGTGGGTCAGGTCATGGACTGATGTCGGATCAGGTCAGCACGTGTGGGTCAGGTCATGTACTGATGTCGGATCAGGTCAGTACGTGTGGGTCAGGTCATGGACTGATGTCGGATCAGGTCAGCACGTGTGGGTCAGGTTATGGACTGATGTCGGATCAGGTCAGTACGTGTGGGTCAGGTCATAGAATGAGTCAGACTCTAGCCTCGGACTGTCGTCGCCAGGCAGTGGGACACAATATGTAGTTTTGAGCTCCCAGATTTGTGCTTTGGTGAACAAGGGCATGGCAAAAGTGTACAACTGATATTTCAACATTTCCAATTTTATCTACATGTTTCTGGCCTCAATCGATGTATCGCGGGGTCACGGAGACACAGTGATAACATATATTCAACACAAATTTTGTTTACTTACGAACTTCCTTCAGGTACGTTTTGGTGGAGCTTCACATAGTCCATATTTGAGTCGTATTATGAGCATGTATAGAATTTCGTGTGTAGAACTGCATTTTTGTTGTTATCTCTGATGGGAAAAGTAGGACCAGTGTTAAAATAATTGTTTTTCGTTAGGTGTACGATGGTGAAATGAGTACAGTGGAATGCCAAAAGTTTCCATGAAAACAAGGTCATTTCAAGTATATCTTGCACATTTCGAGCTCTATTTTAGTCACTAGTTTGCTGATCAGTGTACATATTTCGTTTGTTTTCGGAGGTAGCTAAACTAGGGATCACTATATTAGTGATAACAACAATACGTTTACCATCAGCTTGCATTGTATATTTCATTGCACCATAGGCATTGCATAAAAGACTACATCATATGCAATCTCTTCATCTGTAATTGTGGTTCAAGATGCTCGTGTGTTGCTATTCACAATGATGAGCATAATCATGTTTCTCAAAGAAAGATAGGTGCTGCTAAAAAATGGGCTTAAATGCTTCATAGCCATAAATTTCGAGAATCACGATGTCGGTACTACTTTGCAGATGTCGATTCAATGCTCGGAAATGGTGTATTACACTCTATTTCGCGAGGAATGTACCGCTGAGTGTGGCTGTCATATTTGCATTTTATGCCAAGCGGTGTACTAATTTGGAGCTGCATTTGTCAACAGGGCATCAACTCGGCGCTCTCCACCTACTTCTTCGGTCCAAAGCTGGACAAGAAGCTGACCATTGAGAAGTTCCTAGACTTCCAGAGCCAGCTGCAGCGCGAGATCCTCTGTCTGGAGGTGAGTGGCGGCGGTGGGGCGACGCGCCGCGACTGCTGCCTCGGCAGTGGCCAGCACGCCTCGTAACCGAAGGGTTGTCGGTTCGAAGCTTGGAGACGGTGGACATTTCAGTTGCTCGGGATTGTTTGACGTTGGAGTGCGAGGACTTCATGGCGGAGCGTTGTGTTCCACGCTGTGGTTACAGTGGTGAAGCGATGGCACTGACCACTCGTTTCACGTTGGCTATGGGTGCGGTGACTAATTCGACCGGAAAAGATGTAGCATCCAAAAAGTCCCTATGTATATGGCGGAGTTCATAATGTAAGCTAAAGGATCAAGATGTGTTGAGTGAGGTGTTGACGGCGATTACTTTCTGATGATGTTGACGGTGATCTCCCTGTGTGCGATTACTCTATAATCACCTGGTTATGTCCATGGCATGTAGTGTAGATCTGATTGCGGTGTTGTGTGCCAGTTTCGGCGCAAGATCCCCAACGAGGAGGGCCGACTGCGCGAGGTGGACTTTGCCGACCTGCTGCTGGCATACGGCGGCTACCCGCCCAACCGGAAGCTGAAGATGCTGCGCCGCGTCAAGAAGAAGTTCAAGGTGCGTCCCGCTACCTGACAAATGTAGTCGATGCGCCCTAAAGCGCTAATAACTAGCTCCGGGTGTGTCCGACTCATCACCGGCCGACCGGCTGTAGGTGTAGCCGAGATCTGCCGCTAAATACAGAGACTCACCACCGGCCGACCGGCTGTAGGTGTAGCCGAGATCTGCCGCTAAATACAGAGACTCACCACCGGCCGACCGGCTGTAGGTGTAGCCGAGATCTGCCGCTAAATACAGAGACTCACCACCGGCCGACCGGCTGTAGGTGTAGCCGAGATCTGCCGCTAAATACAGAGACTCACCACCGGCCGACCGGCTGTAGGTGTAGCCGAGATCTGCCGCTAAATACAGAGACTCACCACCGGCCGACCGGCTGTAGGTGTAGCCGAGATCTGCCGCTAAATACAGAGACTCACCACCGGCCGACCGGCTGTAGGTGTAGCCGAGATCTGCCGCTAAATACAGAGACTCACCACCGGCCGACCGGCTGTGGGTGCAGCCGAGATCTGCCGCTAAATACAGAGACTCACCACCGGCCGACCGGCTGTAGGTGTAGCCGAGATCTGCCGCTAAATACAGAGACTCACCACCGGCCGACCGGCTGTAGGTGCAGCCGAGATCTGCCGCTAAATACAGAGACTCACCACCGGCCGACCGGCTGTGGGTGCAGCCGAGATCTGCCGCTAAATACAGAGACTCACCACCGGCCGACCGGCTGTAGGTGTAGCCGAGATCTGCCGCTAAATACAGAGACTCACCACCGGCCGACCGGCTGTAGGTGTAGCCGAGATCTGCCGCTAAATACAGAGACTCACCACCGGCCGACCGGCTGTAGGTGTAGCCGAGATCTGCCGCTAAATACAGAGACTCACCACCGGCCGACCGGCTGTAGGTGTAGCCGAGATCTGCCGCTAAATACAGAGACTCACCACCGGCCGACCGGCTGTAGGTGTAGCCGAGATCTGCCGCTAAATACAGAGACTCACCACCGGCCGACCGGCTGTGGGTGCAGCCGAGATCTGCCGCTAAATACAGAGACTCACCACCGGCCGACCGGCTGTGGGTGTAGCCGAGATCTGCCGCTAAATACAGAGACTCACCACCGGCCGACCGGCTGTAGGTGTAGCCGAGATCTGCCGCTAAATACAGAGACTCACCACCGGCCGACCGGCTGTAGGTGTAGCCGAGATCTGCCGCTAAATACAGAGACTCACCACCGGCCGACCGGCTGTAGGTGTAGCCGAGATCTGCCGCTAAATACAGAGACTCACCACCGGCCGACCGGCTGTAGGTGTAGCCGAGATCTGCCGCTAAATACAGAGACTCACCACCGGCCGACCGGCTGTGGGTGTAGCCGAGATCTGCCGCTAAATACAGAGACTCACCACCGGCCGACCGGCTGTGGGTGCAGCCGAGATCTGCCGCTAAATACAGAGACTCACCACCGGCCGACTGGCTGTAGGTGTAGCCGAGATCTGCCGCTAAATACAGAGACTCACCACCGGCCGACCGGCTGTGGGTGTAGCCGAGATCTGCCACTAAATACAGAGACTCACCACCGGCCGACTGACTGGGTGTAGCCGAGATCTGCCGCTAAATACAGAGACTCACCACCGGCCGACTGGCTGTGGGTGTAGCCGAGATCTGCCGCTAAATACAGAGACTCACTACCGGCCGACCTGCTGTGGGTGTAGCCGAGATCTGCCGCTAAATACAGAGACTCACCACCGGCCGACCGGCTGTAGGTGTAGCCGAGATCTCCCACTAAATACAGAGTCGTGATGAACACGTGAAGGTGCAGAGGAAAAGGGTATAAAAGTAGCAGGTGTGAAACGGTAAGAGGTGTGACACACAGGCTGGTTACAGTCATGTTATCGCGACTGTTTCGTTTTTTAAATTTTGTTTCACTGATTCAGATATCGCCAACCTTTATCGGTCGGCTCGGGGCCTGCCGGCTGCGGAGGTTGATGTTGCTGCGCGACGCTCTCGAATCGGTTACAAAATATTGCGCAGCTATCCAGTATTTGGGCACGAAATATAGTTTGTAGTATTGGTATAAGTGCGTGGGTGCGTTCCAATTTCTATCGTACTCTTTCAAATTGATCTATTATTAAATTTCAAAAGCGGTTCGGAGCCTCGCCGGCGCCTGCGAGGAGTTCGGTGGCTCCCACAGACTGGGGCATGCTGGGGATGTGCCTTGTTAGAACTATTCCCCCTGGGCCCACAATGCCGGCCCCGCAAATACACATCGTTGGTTAGTTAGTTAGTTTTACGACATGGGCTGGCGCTGCACGGTGTTGCTACCCCCTCCCCCCCCCCGGCCGACACATGGGCTGGCGCTGCACGGTGTTGCTACCCCGGCCGACACATGGGCTGGCGCTGCACGTGTGATGACGCGGACAGGGTCTGCCATTCCGATGGTGCTCCAATTATTCTGAGCTCAGAAAGGTTCGGTCTCCAGAATGAAGATAACATCGAGCTGGTTTTGCGCAATCGGAACAATGGGTGAAGTGTATCCGAAATGAACGTCAACTATGACTGCACAATAGTTGTGCGTTGTTTTCGTCCGACTGGTTATCGCCAACGTAATGGAATGCAATTCAATTATTTACTAAAGCAAAACAATGTTAATGCCACGAAACAAAGGCTGCGACAAAGTAAGATGCTAGGAAATTTCTCGCACGTTTTAGAATTCGTCTTGTTCTCGGATGTATTTCGGGTCGCAAAGCAAAAATATGCAGCTTAATCTGACATAAATTGGGTTTTCACCCAATGAAGTGGAATTTAAAGGTGCCTGACCTGACGACCTGACCTGACTCGTGGCCTAATCTGACTCATGACCTGGCCTGACGCATGATCTGACCTGAGTGATGAGAAATGACCTGACGCTTGGTCTGGACTGCCGTCGTGTTTCATGACGCGCCGCTCAGCAATTAGCTGACAATGTTTTGGTGCCTCACTTCGCATGCGCTCATAGCCCTCCTAGCATAACATGGCGCATGATACAACCTTACCTAGTCTAGCCTGACGTCACCTGACCTGCCCCGGACATTATATGCATCGCCTGACAGGCTCGAGTGACAGGCAACCTGACCTTGTCTAACCTGACCTTACATGAACGGAGCTGTAGCTCGCGTGACAGGTAACCTGACCTGACTTGACCTCACAGAAGGCGTGGCCAGAGTGACAGGTGACCTAACCTGACACGACGGGAGACGTGTCTTTTGGTGACAGGTGGCCTAACCTGACCTCACAGAAGACGACCCAAGTAGCAGGTGACCTGACCTGACCTGACCTGACCTGGCCGTAACCGCAGGACAGTCCGGTGGGCGTCGACGTCAGCGACTACCTCAACTTCTACCAGCTGCTCAACAGCATCCACGACGTCGACACGGCGCTCACCTTCTACCACATCGCCGGCGCCTCCATCGACCCAGGTCAGCGCCACCGTCCCGGTGCGGGGTTCGAATCTCGCCGCGGGCAGCTTTTGTGATGTCCGTCTGTGGGTTGAGCGTCTGGTGGGCTGGGGGCGCCGCTGTGGATCTGTGCCGCTATCGGTCGCCGCCAGCCGTGCTGATTTTGTGTTATTATATATATATATATATATATATATATATATATATATATATATAACATATATAAAACAAGCGGCGACTGCTAACTGAGCGCGACCTGATATCCGGGGTATATATGGATTCTGTGAATATGGTAAATGTAAATTCTAATGTGGGCTTTGTTCGCGATTTTCCGGCACAATTTCACACTCCGACGCATACATCGGGTGCGAATGTCCCCCTGTTGCGGTGACTGGCTGGGGACACCTGACCTGACCTGACCTGGGTCTACAGCGACGCTGAAGCACGTGGCCAAGACGGTGGCGCGGGTCGATCTGTCTGACCACGTGGTCGACATTGTGTTCACCCTGTTCGACGATAACAGTGAGTGCGGGAATGCGTGTGTATGTGGGTGTAGGTGTGTATGGTTGTGCGTGTGCAGGTGTGTATGGTTGTGCGTGCGTATGTGGGTATGGGTGTGTGTGTGTGTGGATGTGTGTGCTTGTATTTGTATGGGTAGAGGTGCGTGCATGTATATATGTATGTGTGTGTGCATGCACATCACCTGACCGAATCCGATAGGTTTTGTGGCCTTACCTGGTATGCAACGATACCCAACTCAGCATAACGTGGCATATGATCCAACCTGAATCAGTCTAGCTTGGCTCCACCTGACCTGACCTGACCTGATTATGTACATTGCCTCACTGTCTTGAGTGACAGACAACCTGACCTGGTCTGACCTGATCTTATCTGACTGAAGTCATAACTCACGTGGCACAGGTAGCCTGACCTGACCTGGCTTGACCTCACAGGTCAAGTCAGTATATACATGCACATATGTATATATATATATATATATATATATATATATATATATATATATATATATATATATATATATATATGTGTATATGCATGTGCGTATGTGTGCATGCATATGTATGCATGTGTTTATGTGTGTATGTATTGTGTGTGTATGTGTGCGTTCGTATGTTTGTGTGGGTAGTGTACGCCGATACTGTGTGGCTCTGCCATCCGACCCCTCATGGGTTGGACACGGAAACGGCTGCCAGCTGCAGGTGGTAGCTGCCAGCGACAGGGGGTAGCTGCCAGCTGCAGGGGTAGCTGCCAGCTGCAGGGGTAGCTGCCAGCTGCAGGGGTAGCTGCCAGCTGCAGGTGGTAGCTGCCAGCTGCAGGGAGCAACCGCCAGCTACAGGGGTAGCTGCCAGCTGCAGGTGGTAGCTGCCAGCTGCACAGTTATAAATTATTCATAAAATAGGGTGGAAAATGCCACTTTCCGAACACTCAATCGACATCCTTCTCCATGAAGTATCGACATCCTGCTCCATGTTGCGTGCTTATGAAGTTTTTGTGTCTCCTTTCTAACTGTATGTCATTTGCAAGTATCATGCAAAAGCTCCTAATAAGGAATAGTGACACATGAACATTTCGCGACGCAATTTCGAGTAAAGGGATTAACTATGATGAAATGTGGCGTACGGCATCAGTGTATAGCATAGGTACTTTTCTCCTTGTCCCGAATATAGCTCTTTCTAAATTATGAATATCGAAGCAAATGGCAAGTGTACAGTCGTAAGTACCTGCACCATTCGCTCAAATTTGAGTCTGAAAGACATCAAAATCATTTTAATTGACACTAATTATATGGCAAATTTCGACATCCTTCCATGCCCGTTTCGACATCTCACACCTAACGAAAAACCATTATTTTCACCCTGCAGCTGCAGCGTCTCAGGATAGGATGATCGTCTCCTGGACGAGAGATTTGGGGTTATAGTTCAACCTGGCGTTGCTTTTTTCCCGCCATCAGTCGGCGTGAGAGACAGGCCATGTGTTGTTCTCGACGTAAGACACCGTGTCACCAGAACAGTGGATGTGTCTTAAACACCTACGCGACTGTCAGCGGCTCGTTTGTTTTTAGAAGCCGTCGAGTTGTTTTTGTGTGTGCATGAGCGCGATTTCGACGTGGTTTCATTTGCTCCATGAGCGGTTTCACTTTGTTTTCAAGTTGTCGATGTACGGTTTAAGCGTGTTTTCTTATGTTCATGGGCAGTTTTAGTATGTTTTCAGAAGTTCATGAGCAGTTTAAAGATTGTTTTCCAGATGTCCGTGAGCGGTTTCGTCGTGTTTTCAGACGACGGCCAGCTGAGCAACCGCGAGTTTGTGGCCGTCATGAAGGCGCGCGCCAACCGCGGCCTCGAGAAGCCAAAGGACACCAACTTCGTCCGCCTGCTGCGCAGCATAGCAAAGTGTATCGGCGAGACCAAGCCGCAGGTGCTCAGCTTCTGAGCGTCGCCGCCAGGGGCGCTGCTCAGCGCTGCCGCGCCGGGCGACAGGCTCGTGTGCGCCCGTGGCGACTGCAGCGCACTCTAGCGGCGCCGGAGCAGGTCGAGCTTCTGAGCCTGGCCGCCGTGGCGCTGGCGTCGGAGATACCACTGCCGCACGGCGGAGCCACGGAGGCTATGACGTCATCGCCGGTCAGCTGGCCAAAGGCAGCTGGTTGCGAGCTTCAGAACTGAACCAATGAAAGGAGTTAATTATTTAAGAGGTGTGTGCAACATCGGCCGAGGTGCTGCCTGGCTTGTGTGGCCGGCGGGGGTGGTGACGGTGGCGGCGGTTTGTTTGCTGTTGAGACAGTTTGTTACGTAGTTATGCACTGGCACTGGCACTGGTGGAACGGGGGACGACACTGAGGAGGGTTTCACTCCTCTGCCCCACGCGCACTCTCCACTCCACCTAAGGCCGCATTAACGACAAAAAGCAACCCCTTTATCTTCCACTCCACTTGCGGAAGACTTACTTATCTGCAGAATTCCACACCAAGGAGGTGTCCATTTCGGGTCCGGGAGGCACCCACTCCTCCACTCCTCCACTCCGTCACTGCACCTCCAAGACATCGGAATAATCCACTCCACTTGTGCGGAGCAGTGCGCAGTTCGCCAAGGTACAGACGTTTGCGGGACCTTCGTATCGAGAGTTCAACGCTCTAACCACTGGGCCATCCCCGCCCTTGTTAACCACCCTGCGCGATGGCGGAAGCGGCGGCCGCCTGGCGGGCTGATTTGGAACTACGCCGGGATGCATGTTGGCCGTGTGTCGTTTGTCGCGAGTCCGCCTCATCGGTGAATGACTGTTCTCCCGATGATTTTGCGTCCGCATTGAGAGCGAATCACCATGGTAACGATGTTGCCGTGACGACTGCCGCAGCGCGTTTCCACGGTGAATACTAGCGTCGTTGTCGTGTGCAATGTGCTTTTTGGTGTGCGTGTGAGGTATCTGGTTCTTTTTTTTGTCGTTGTTTTGATATTAACTGGTCGGAGGCGATTGGAGGGCCGGCCATGTGTTCGGTGCGGTTGTGTGTTGTGTCGGTGCGGTTGTGTGTTGACCCGCCGAGCGGCGGTCAGATCTGACCCAGGTCTGACCCCGGCCCGTGCCGTGTTGACAGTCCAGCTGGGGAAGACGGCGTCGTTGACCTGCTCTTGACCCCTCTGTGCCAGCACACGTGGGCGAAAGACAGCGAGGCCGTTCGACAGTCGGACGTACAGCGCTGGTGCTGCCAACAGAAGGTTGGTGTTGCCCGCTGGTGTGGACAGTGGAAGTGGTGTTGCCCGTTGGTGTGGGCAGTGGAAGTGGTGTTGCCCGTTGGTGTGGACAGTGGAAGTGGTGTTGCCCGTTGGTGTGGACAGTGGAAGTGGTGTTGCCCGTTGGTGTGGATAGTGGAAGTGGTGTTGCCCGTTGGTGTGGACAGTGGAAGTGGTGTTGCCCGTTGGTGTGGATAGTGGAAGTGGTGTTGCCCGTTGGTGTGGGCAGTGGAAGTGGTGTTGCACGTTGGTGTGGACAGTAGAAGTGGTGTTGCCCGTTGGTGTGGACAGTGGAAGTGGTGTTGCCCGTCGGTGTGGACAGTGGAAGTGGTGTTGCCCGCTGGTGTGGACAGTGGAAGTGGTGTTGCCCGTTGGTGTGGACAGTGGAAGTGGTGTTGCCCGTTGGTGTGGATAGTGGAAGCGGTGTGGGCAGTGGAAGTGGTTTTGCCCGTTGGTGTGGACAGTGGAAGTGGTGTTGCCCGTTGGTGTGGATAGTGGAAGTGGTGTTGCCCGTTGGTGTGGGCAGTGGAAGTGGCGTTGCCCGTTGGTGTGGACAGTGGAAGTGGTGTTGCCCGTTGGTGTGGACAGTGGAAGTGGTGTTGCCCGTTGGTGTGGGCAGTGGAAGTGGTGTTGCACGTTGGTGTGGACAGTAGAAGTGGTGTTGCCAGTTGGTGTGGACAGTGGAAGTGGTGTTGCCCGTTGGTGTGGACAGTGGAAGTGGTGTTGCCCGCTGGTGTGGACAGTGGAAGTGGTGTTGCCCGTTGGTGTGGACAGTGGAAGTGGTGTTGCCCGTTGGTGTGGATAGTGGAAGCGGTGTGGGCAGTGGAAGTGGTTTTGCCCGTTGGTGTGGACAGTGGAAGTGGTGTTGCCCGTTGGTGTGGACAGTGGAAGTGGTGTTGCCCGTTGGTGTGGACAGTGGAAGTGGTGTTGCCCGTTGGTGTGGATAGTGGAAGTGGTGTTGCCCGTTGGTGTGGGCAGTGGAAGTGGCGTTGCCCGTTGGTGTGGACAGTGGAAGTGGTGTTGCCCGTTGGTGTGGACAGTGGAAGTGGTGTTGCCCGTTGGTGTGGACAGTGGAAGTGGTGTTGCCCGTTGATGTGGAAGTGGTGTTGCCCGTTGGTGTGGACAGTAGAAGTGGTGTTGCCCGTTGGTGTGGACAGTGGAAGTGGTGTTGCCCGTTGATGTGGAAGTGGTGTTACCGGTTGGTGTGGACAGTGGAAGTGGTGTTGGCCGTTGGTGTGGA
The DNA here is from genome assembly GCA_034440575.1 of Imbricaverruca yamaguchii. NCBI lineage: Eukaryota > Metazoa > Arthropoda > Thecostraca > Neoverrucidae > Imbricaverruca > Imbricaverruca yamaguchii. The sequence continues at coordinate 222,950 of JAOTOL010001335.1, forward strand.
CAGTGGCAGTTTGGAGAGCGTTCGTGCCGCAGCCACAGCAGCAGGTGGTGCGTCTCCAATGCGGGCAGCGCTGCGATCGCCGGCCATGTTGATATTGCTAGGTAGGGCCCAGATGTGGTGACCGGAGTGGATGGTGTGACAGCGCCCAGACGTGGCCGGTGTGGTGGCCAGTTGTGGCGGATGTGAGGCCAGAGGGAGATGTGGCAGCGCCCAGACGTGGCCGGTGTGGTGGCCAGTTGTGGCGGATGTGAGGCCAGAGGGAGATGTGGCAGCGCCCAGACGTGGCCGGTGTGGTGGCCAGTTGTGGCGGATGTGAGGCCAGAGGGAGATGTGGCAGCGCCCAGACGTGGCCGGTGTGGTGGCCAGTTGTGGCGGATGTGAGGCCAGAGGGAGATGTGGCAGCGCCCGGACCGCGTCACATCTCGCCTACGTTTGCTCGGGGTTCTGCGAGCGAAAAGTACCAGCTTTTCCAAAATGAGTGGGGAGGAGGCCACCTAACTGGGTTTGCCAAAGGCACTGGCCGATGTTTCAGTCAACGTCGCAATCTTTAAGGTGTCGGGGAAAATAGCGTGGCCGAATGGTGTCGAATGGCACGTTGCTCGACACCCCTGAGTTGCCCGTGACGCAGCCAGTACCCATAGCAAGCAGGTCAACTTGCCCAAGGGCCAAACGTCGGCACACACCATGTTAGCGTTGAGGGATCAGTACACGATGCTAACTTAGCTTTGATTTATGCCAGCAGATAGCTGAAATGGAAGCAGCGCACTGTGTTGCCGCCGGCAATGTTTCATGTAGTTGGCCATGTGAACGCGCCCGCGGTCGGGCCCGCCTGAGTAACAACGCTCGGTTATCTCGACACACACACGTCAGTTGCATATGTCCGGGCGGCCGTATCGACTCCGGCTGGCTGGAAATGCGGAGTGCATGGTCCGGCGGCGTGGCTGAGGGCAGCAGCCGGCGGCGTGGCTGAGGGCAGCAGCCGGCGGCGTGGCTGAGGGCAGCAGCCGGCGGCGTGGCTGAGGGCAGCAGCCGGCGGCGTGGCTGAGGGCAGCAGCCGGCGGCGTGGCTGAGGGCAGCAGCCGGCGGCGTGGCTGAGGGCAGCCGGCGGCGTGGCTGAGGGCAGCAGCCGGCGGCGTGGCTGAGGGCAGCAGCCGGCGGCGTGGCTGAGGGCAGCAGCCGGCGGCGTGGCGAGGCAGCAGCCGGCGGCGTGGCTGAGGGCGCAGCCGGCGGCGTGGCTGAGGCAGCAGCGGCGTGGCTGAGGCCAGCAGCCGGCGGCGTGGCTGAGGGCAGCAGCCGGCGGCGTGGCTGAGGGCAGCAGCCGGCGGCGTGGCTGAGGCAGCAGCAGCGGCGTGGCTGAGGCCAGCAGCCGGCGGCGTGGCTGAGGGCAGCAGCCGGCGGCGTGGCTGAGGGCAGCAGCCGGCGGCGTGGCTGAGGCCAGCAGCCGGCGGCGTGGCTGAGGGCAGCAGCCGGCGGCGTGGCTGAGGGCAGCAGCCGGCGGCGTGGCTGAGGGCAGCAGCCGGCGGCGTGGCGAGGGCAGCAGCCGGCGGCGTGGCTGAGGGCAGCAGCCGGCGGCGTGGCTGAGGGCAGCAGCCGGCGGCGTGGCTGAGGGCAGCAGCCGGCGTGGCTGAGGGCAGCAGCCGGCGGCGTGGCTGAGGGCAGCAGCCGGCGTGGCTGAGGGCAGCAGCCGGCGGCGTGGCTGAGGGCAGCAGCCGGCGGCGTGGCTGAGGGCAGCAGCCGGCGGCGTGGCTGAGGGCAGCAGCCGGCGTGGTTTGCCGTGCGGCCATGCAGTGACTACCAACTCGGCGCGGCCGTCAATGTTGCACTACCAATGAATGTACCAGCAACAGTAACAGTTGCTACAGCAGTGTGTTGCGAATATTAATTGGAATGGATGTAGTGAGAGAAAACTGTTTGAACGAGGTGAGAACAGGTTTCTGGTATGTGTCGTTGAGCATGTGATTTCTGAATAGCCTGCCAGCGCTGTGACCTGTGGATGGATAGTTTGGTCTGCGGTCAGGCGAGCAGATGGCAGCGCGGTTCCCATGAAGCGATGTACTTGTGTGCTGTCTGCTGTTTGCGAGCCGGCACAAGCTGACATCAGACGTGTTCGGTATTGTTGTGTTCTCGTGTACATTTCGTGACGAGTGTGCGTTGCGTTTTGGTGTGTCATGCTGTGCGACGGTGCGGTAGGTTCGCCGTCGCCGGATCTCCGGTGGATGGTATGTGCGTGAGTCGGCCCAGTTGCCAAGGAGGACGAGTTTTCAGCCGTCACAACTGCCGTCGGCTGGTGAGATGTAGCCGGAGATTTAAGGTGGTGAATGGTCGCGTGCGGCGTTTTGCTCTCAATATACTGTAACGTGTCGGTCCGGCCTGTGTGGAGACGGCTCAGGGTGTGTCAGTGTCAGAGTCAGTATGGTGGGGTATGACACGTGAGTGTCGCCCCCCCCCCCCCTCACGTTCGTGGTCAGACTGCCGTGCAGCCGACCAGCGACCGATTGTGGTCGGAGAAAATCGGCTGTGGCCACGTGCCGTAAACATCCAAGTTCTTGCGGTTAGTTTGGTGTCAGTCCACAACGAAGGTCGACACAGAATCGAATGCCGAGTTCATTGTCTATGTTCAATTCAGACGATGGGAAGTACGCTTACCTCTCAATAACAATCGTGAAAGCAGGCCGGTATCGCCAGAAGCTGAAGTCTGGATTTCCTGCGCCGAGTTTATCAGTGCGAGTCGTCAGGCGGGTGGATGTTCCGGTGGTCGTGTCCCGTGGTCTGCTGGATGTGGGTGAAGAGCACCTGCCCAGAGTCCTGGCCTGGCTGCGGCTCTGGGCCATGGGTGTGAAAACTCGGAGCTTACAATTCCGACGTGGTTTACGGCACTGGTCGTTCCACTTGAATGGAAACTTTGACCTCGTCACGTGGTGTGACGGAGACATCTTTGTTAGCCTGAGGTCGAACCGTGCGTGTGGTGGCTGATGTGGAAGGGCGGCTGTGCCCTTGAGCTGACCTGTGCCTCGGGAGATGGGTGCCACGTTGTGGCGGGGAGGCGCGCGTTCCCTGAGGGCGCCCTTGAGCTGACTTGTGCCTCGGGAGATGGGTGCCACGTTGTGGCGGGGAGGCGCGCTCTCCCTGAGTGCGCCCTTGAGCCGACCTGTGCCTCGGGAGATGGGTGCCACGTTGTGGCGGGGAGGCGCGCGTTCCCTGAGGGCGCCCTTGAGCCGACCTGTGCCTCGGGAGATGGGTGCCACGTTGTGGCGGGGAGGCGCGCTCTCCCTGAGTGCGCCCTTGAGCCGACCTGTGCCTCGGGAGATGGGTGCCACGTTGTGGCGGGGAGGCGCGCTCTCCCTGAGGGCGCCCTTGAGCTGACCTGTGCCTCGGGAGATGGGTGCCACGTTGTGGCGGGGAGGCGCGCTCTCCCTGAGGGCGCCCTTGAACTGACTTGCGCCTCGGGAGATGGGCGCCACGTTGTGGCGGGGAGGCGCGCGTTCCCTGAGGGCGCCCTTGAGCTGACCTGTGCCTCGGGAGATGGGTATCGCGCTGATGCCGCCACTCTGGTGGGGAGGGGTGCTGCTCGGGCCGTGTTTGGCCTTGCCGTTGCGGCTTGTGCAGTGCGCGACTGAACAGTACAGTACAGTACAGGACGGGTGGCCGGACAGTCTCGGGATGCTGGGGGAACACGGAAATTCACACCTACATTGGTGACAGCGAGTCAGCTGATCTCAGCACAACGGTGACCTTGGACGGTGACCTCGGGACGGTAACCTTGGGACGGTAACCTCGGGACGGTAACCTCGGGACGGTAACCTCCCTTGGGAGGACAGTGACCTCGGGACGGTGACCTCAGGACGGTAACCTCGGGACGGTAACCTGGGGCGGTGACCTCAGGACGTCCTCGGACGGTAACCTCGGGACGGTAACCTCAGGACGGTAACCTCGGGACGGTGACCTCAGGGGTAATCTTGGGACGGTAACCTCGGGACGGTAACCTCGGGACGGTAACCTCGGGACGGTAACCTTGGGACGGTGACCTCGGGACGGTAACCTCGGGACGGTAACCTCGGGACGGTGACCTCAGGACGGTAACCTCAGGACATTTGGACGGTAACCTCGGGACGGTAACCTCGGGACGGTAACCTCGGGACGGTAACCTCGGGACGGTAACCTCGGGACGGTAACCTCGGGACGGTAACCTCGGGACGGTAACCTCGGGACGGTAACCTCGGGACGGTAACCTTGGGACGGTAACCTCGGGACGGTAACCTCGGGACGGTAACCTCGGGACGGTAACCTCGGGACGGTAACCTCGGGACGGTAACCTCGGGACGGTAACCTCAGGACGGTAAGGGACGTTGTAACCTCGGGACGGTAACCTCGGGACGGTAACCTCGGGACGGTAACCTCGGGACGGTAACCTCGGGACGGTAACCTTGGGACGGTGTAACCTCGGGACGGTAACCTTGGGACGGTGACCTCGGGACGGTAACCTCGGGACGGTAACCTCGGGACGGTAACCTCGGGACGGTAACCTCGGGACGGTAACCTCGGGACGGTAACCTTGGGACGGTAACCTCGGGACGGTAACCTCGGGACGGTAACCTTGGGACGGTAACCTCGGGACGGTACCTCGACGGACCTTGGGACGGGGACGGTAACCTTGGGACGGTAACCTTGGGACGGTAACCTCGGGGGACGGTGGACGGTAACCTCGGGCTCGGGAGGTAACCTCAGGACGGTAACCTCGGGACGGTAACCTCGGGACGGTGACCTCGGGACGGTAACCTCGGGACAGGACGGTGTAACCTTGGGACGGGACGGTAACCTCGGGACGGTAACCTCGGGACGGTAACCTTGGGACGGTAACCTCGGGACGGTAACCTCGGGACGGTAACCTCGGGACGGTGACCTCGGGACGGTAACCTCGGGACGGTGACCTGTGCTACTGGACGGCAGCCACTGGTGACTAGTAGCTGCAGCAAGACGAGCTGCGGCAGCTGCCGGCCCACCACGGACGTTATGGCTGCGGCTGCTGTATAGCGTAAACCACAGCTTCGACAGCTGCCGCTCAGATTAAGATCTGGCCGAGCTGCCTGTAACGGGCCACAGCCGACTATAGGTGTGGCCGCCAGCAGCCTCCCGCCGGGCACCAGCAGCCCCCGCCGGCCGCCAGCAACCTCCCGCCGGGCGCCAGCATCCTCCCGCCTGGCGCCAGCATCCTCCCGCCGGGCACCAGCAGCCTCCCGCCGGGCGCCAGCATCCTCCCGCCGGGCACCAGCAGCCTCCCGCCGGGCACCAGCAGCCTCCCGCCGGGCGCCAGCATCCTCCCGCCTGGCGCCAGCATCCTCCCGCTGGGCGCCAGCAGCCCCCCGCTGGGCGCCAGCAGCAGCCGTGCTGCGCTGGCGGCTGTAGGCGCCGTCCCGCTGATGCTGGCGGCTGCCGCTGATGGGAATGTTTCAATGTTCAGATGTTCAAATGTTCCAGACCGGTGCATTAAGGCTAATTATCTTGTTAGTTTAGCCGTTGTTGCCCTTGAAAATTAAGAAATTTATCGATCACTGGTGACAATTGCTAGTATGCCATCTGAGTTCCAGGCCCGTGCTCAGCATTTGAGCTGCGTCCTCTCGTCTTCTGATCACTTGTCCACCGACAGTCTGCCCCTCCTCTTTCGCCCGTCCGCGGATCTGCGTTCGGTGAGGAGGGGACTCCCCTCGCCGGCGGCCTGACCGCCCGCGGAGCGTGACCTGTGACCTTTGCCGGCGGCAGGGCGTGACCTGTGACCTTTTGCGGCGTGTGATTGTTGCCGGCTGTGGCGGGCTTCGTTGACACACCGTCTGGGCACACTTTCCGTCTGTTTGGACACACTTTCCTCTCCCGGTCGGGAGGCTTTCACTGCAGGCGTTTCGGCGAGACAAAGGTCACATACTTCAGGGTCTTCGTCCGGGCATTGGCTGGTAGGGGGGGGGGGGGAGGTGCTGACCTTGCCGACTATGGACGGTTACCGACAGTGCCTGAAGTTATGTAGTCACTGCAGAAATGATTGTGTAAAGAAGGCTGGTGGCATGGAAATGATGGACGAACGTTAAACATTCATGGGCGAAAGTCGGCAAAGGTGACACCAGGATCGCATGCAACAAACGATGAAAGATGAATGCTGAAAACTGGGACTCGGGGTACCAACGCTCACATGTTGTATGTTGAGTGGAGTTGGGGATTTGTCCGACTAGATGCAGTTGGTGGGTGCATTTGACAGTTGACCCACCTGACTCGACCTTCACTCCTTTCTGAATCTGGTCTGTTTGAAAATAACGTTGCATCCCAGCTGAACCATGGGTATACCATGTCTATATTGCCGACTATTGCAAAAAGCCCTTGACTTCCGGAAATATACGGCCTCGTTGTGACGTATGTCACGTGGCATATAGTAAGCAATGCCTTGAGATTGGAGTGATCAGATATATCCGTTAACAAATAAAAATATTCTGGTCCATCATATTGTAACGCACCTCGTCCGGCAGTAGCGAATGTAGCGAATTCGCCGTGACGGGGTTGGGCCCGGCATTGCTGTGATCTCATTGGCGGATAGTTGCCACCCAAGGTCATGTCGACGGTCATGTCAAGGTCATGCAGGGAGGGGACGAGTGGTCTAGGGGTAAGTTGCTCGTCTAACAATCGAAGGGTTGTGGGTTCGAGTCTCACCCGTCGCTACTCTTCGCCCGCGGCCAATCGGTGTGAGAGATTGGCGACGCTACATGACACAACGGTCGTTGTGTCGTAAAAATAAAAAACCAACCGAGGTCATGCAGGGAGCGGTCAGTTGTGCCACGATACTCTCCGGGACAGGAGTGAGCTCCTTGGGACGGTCCCTGGTCATCAGCGTAGCGGTGGGATCTACGCTGTTGTTGAGACCTGCCTGTTGGACCATTGGTGGTGCGCCGATGGGATCGGAGCATTGCGGGTGGGTACAGTAGCGAACAGAAGCGAACAGTAGCGACCTGGAGCTGTCCGGGTGGGCTGGTGGTGTCACTGCAGTTGCCGGCCCGCTCGCTGTGCGTCAGTAGAGTCAAGGTGGGACGCTGATTCACGATGAGAGAATGACGTTCGATCTGCGATTTAAATTCCTGATAATTTCTTATGCCCATGATATATGCAACACGTTCGCATTCGCATTCAACATCCTATTCACATACTCTCCCATTTCGTTCATTTGTTCAGGACATGATCTTTGTCGCTTGCAAAAGTAAGGCAAACAGCAATTATTCGGTAGGACCAGCGGTTCGATCTCCGAAAATCAAGAAAGGTCATCCGGGTCAAAAACGGGGTATCGCAAAAACGCAAAAACGGGGTAAGTTGGTTTTACTCGCGCACTATATCTTTTTGCGGGGTACATAATAAAATAATGGCGACACATTCGATATAACTGATTTTTTGCAGGAGATAGTCTACATAGGGCGCACATAGAGCACATCGACGAAATGCGCCCATTATGGTCACGGATTCATTACCTTTCCCCAAAAAGTCCTAAAAAGCAAATATACCAAATGCTTGTGTACCCGATAGTTCCCGCAAGAATTAGATCATGGATGCAGCACATTGAAACGTCAGACGTACAATCTCGTAGTTTGGCCCATGTTTACAAAATATCGTTTTGACCGCGCCGTATTACCATCTACGGGGTACCGAATAATACATTCCTAAATGCATTAATCGGAAGGGCATTTGCGGCAAATAATCTCTCATCACACCAAAAAGCAGCATATCCAAGCATGTCACCTTCATGTTCACCATTTGACCTTACGTCAACGAAGATTTTAACATTACACCCTACAATCACGGCGTATCGAATAACATTTTCCTGAATACATTTATCCGATGGATATTAGCGCCGAATAATCGCCGACCGATCAAGGAAGCAGCACATCCGAGCATATGGCCTCCCAGGTCAGCGTTTGACCTCAGGTCAGGTTTCATGAAATTCATAAAATGAAAGTAGTTGACTGGTGTACAACATGTTGGCCAAACGAAGCGTTTAATGTAGATCATCTCAGCACTGATGCATGCACTATCAACACCAGAAGCAGCATACCGCGTGACCTGACCTCTATCGATGACGTATTGCATCAGGTAGCACCAGCATCGCATTCAGCAACGCATTCAGAAACTCATTCACCAATGTCCTTCGATTTGTCTGAAAATTTGGCATTAGTAGCCTCACGCCTACATGCATCAGCAGTCGGTTTTTTTTCTACGACGAATAATTTCGCCTCCATGGGCGAAAAGGTCAGCAAGATCAAATCTGGGGTACGCACAACTTCCTGGAGAATTGACTTACTGGAATGATCCAAACGTTTGTGCCACCGGCATGACGGCAAGTGAACTGGTCAAATGGTGACCTCGAGTGACCAGTTGACTTGGTGCGCTGCATGCCGCCGTCATGCCGGGGGCACAAACGTTTGGATAATTCCAATGAGTAAATTATCCAGCAAGTTATGAGTACCCCAGATTTGACTTTGCTGGTGCTGGTGCTACCTGATGAAATGCGTCATCGATAGAGATCAGGTCACGCGGTGTGCTGCTTCTTGTATTGATAGGGCATGCATCAGTGCTGAGATGGTCTAGATTAAACGCTTCGCTTGGCCATCATGTGGTACACCAGTGAACTACAAAAATTTCCTGAATTTCATCAGATCTGACCTGAGGTCAAACGCTGATCTTACAGGTCACGTGCTCCGATGTTCTGCTTCCCTGATCGGTGGGCGATTATTCGGCGCTAATATCCATCCGACAGATGTATTGAAGAAAATGTTATTCGGTACGCCCGTAGATGGCAACACTGCGGGGTAAGAACACGATTTTGTTAACATAGGCTAAACTATGAGATTGTAGGTCTGACGCTTCAATGTGCTGCATTCATGAACCATGCGCAATGTCTGGGTGTTATTTCGGGGTGCCATGTAAAATATTTTGGAAACTATCGGGCACACAAGAAGTTGGTATATTTGCTATTTTGTGGACTTTTTGGAGAACGGTAATGAATCTGTGAGCATAATGGGTGATTTTCGTCGCTGTGCTCTATGTACGTCCTATGTAGACTATCTCCTGCAAAAATCAGGTATATCGAATGTGTCACCCATGATTTTACTCTGTACCCAGTAAAAAGATATAGTGCATCAGTAAAACCAACTTTGGTGACCCGAGGTCAAACTATGACATTGAAGGTCGTGTAATTCAATGTGCTGCATCTTTGATGGACAGCGGCATTTAGGCGTTGGAATAATTTCTCTAAGTGAAATACTTCGAATTTTATGCGGTACCCCGTTTTTTTATCCGGATGATCTTTCTTGACCTCTGGATATCGAACCGCTCGCCCTACTGAATAATTGCTGTTTGCCTTACTTTTGCAAGTGACAAAGATCGTGTCCTGGAAAAAAATGAACAAAATCGGAGAGGATGCGGATAGGATGGAATGCGAATGCGAATGCGTTGCTAATATGGACATTAATTTCCTTTGGTCAGTTAACAATATAAGAGCAGAAGTGGACCAAACTGAGTTTTGGTCGGCAACGACTAATCATGGCAGGAATAATTGTAACGATATGCTTTTTTTAAAGGTTTTCGGTTACATACAACTGCGCCAATAGTGGGCTCGTATGGCGGAGTCTGAATAAGTAATTGCACGGAAATCTCACTTTAAATGTGGTGTTATCAGTCATACTGTTCCACCGGCTTTGCATTGACCTATGGTGGGCGTGCTCAAGTATCAATAAAGGTGTGCATTTTTTTCATCGAACATCACTGATTTTGTTTGGATGTCACTACAGGTCCAGGACCACAAGCATTATCGTTCTGACGACCGACTTGATTAAAACGAAATATCCTATGAAGATGTATTATTGTCAAAGCGCTTGGAATCCTCTCTGTAGGTATGACAGATGCCCAATGAAAAGCTCGGTGCGTGTTCACCGTGCGCTAGTCATCTGAGGCAGACTGCCACTAGTCATCTGAATGGGCGCTGTCTGTCGCAACTAGTCATCTGAGGCGCTGTCTGTCGCAACTAGTCATCTGAGGCAGACTGCCACTAGTCATCTGAGGCGCTGTCTGTCGCAACTAGTCATCTGAGGCGCTGTCTGTCGCAACTAGTCATCTGAATGGGCGCTGTCTGTCGCAACTAGTCATCTGAGGCGCTGTCTGTCGCAACTAGTCATCTGAGGCAGACTGCCACTAGTCATCTGAGGCGCTGTCTGTCGCAACTAGTCATCTGAGGCGCTGTCTGTCGCAACTAGTCATCTGAGGCAGACTGCCACTAGTCATCTGAGGCGCTGTCTGTCGCAACTAGTCATCTGAGGCGCTGTCTGTCGCAACTAGTCATCTGAGGCGCTGTCTGTCGCAACTAGTCATCTGAGGCAGACTGCCACTAGTCATCTGAGGCGCTGTCTGTCGCAACTAGTCATCTGAGGCGCTGTCTGTCGCAACTAGTCATCTGAGGCAGACCGCCACTAGTCATCTGAGGCGCTGTCTGTCGCAACTAGTCATCTAGGCGCTTCTCGCAACTAGTCATCTGAGGGCTGTCTTCGCAACTAGTCATCTGAGGCGCTGTCTGTCGCAACTAGTCATCTGAGGCGCTGTCTTCGCAACTAGTCATCTGAGCGCTGTCTGTCGCTAGTCATCTGAGGCGCTGTCTGTCGCAACTAGTCATCTGAGGCGCTGTCTGTCGCAACTAGTCATCTGAGGCGCTGTCTGTCGCAACTAGTCATTGGGCTGTCTGTCGCAACTGATCTGAGGCGCTGTCTGTCGCAACTAGTCATCTGCTGTCGCAACTAGTCATCTGAGGCGCTGTCTGTCGCAACTAGTCATCTGAGGGCTGTCTGTCGCAACTAGTCATCTGAGGCGCTGTCTGTCGCAACTAGTCATCTGAGGCAGACTGCCACTAGTCATCTGAGGCGCTGTCTGTCGCAACTAGTCATCTGAGGCGCTGTCTGTCGCAACTAGTCATCTGAGGCGCTGCACTAGTCATCTGAGGCGCTGTCTGTCGCAACTAGTCATCTGAGGCGCTGTCTGTCGCAACTAGTCATCTGAGGCGCTGTCTGTCGCAACTAGTCATCTGAGGCAGACTGCCACTAGTCATCTGAGGCGCTGTCTGTCGCAACTAGTCATCTGAGGCGCTGTCTGTCGCAACTAGTCATCTGAGGCGCTGTCTGTCGCAACTAGTCATCTGAGGCGCTGTCTGTCGCAACTAGTCATCTGAGGCGCTGTCTGTCGCACTAGTCATCTGAGGCGCTGTCTGTCGCAACTAGTCATCTGGAGGCGCTGTCTGTCGCAACTAGTCATCTGAGGCGCTGTCTGTCGCAACTAGTCATCTGAGGCAACTGCCACTAGTCATCTGAGGCGCTGTCTGTCGCAACTAGTCATCTGAGGCGCTGCTGCTGTATCTGAGCAACTAGTCATCTGAGGCGCTGTCTGTCGCAACTAGTCATCTGAGGCGCTGTCTGTCGCATACAAGCACTAGTCATCTGAGGCGCTGTCTGTCGCAACTAGTCATCTGAGGCGCTGTCTGTCGCAACTAGTCATCTGAGGCGCTGTCTGTCGCAACTAGTCATCTGAGGCGCTGTCTGTCGCAACTAGTCATCTGAGGCGCTGTCTGTCGCAACTAGTCATCTGAGGCGCTGTCTGTCGCAACTAGTCATCTGAGGCGCTGTCTGTCGCAACTAGTCATCTGAGGCGCTGTCTGTCGCAACTAGTCATCTGAGGCGCTGTCTGTCGCAACTAGTCATCTGAGGCGCTGTCTGTCGCAACTAGTCATCTGAGGCGCTGTCTGTCGCAACTAGTCATCTGAGGCGCTGTCTGTCGCAACTAGTCATCTGAGGCGCTGTCTGTCGCAACTAGTCATCTGAGGCGCTGTCTGTCGCAACTAGTCATCTGAGGCGCTGTCTGTCGCAACTAGTCATCTGAGGCGCTGTCTGTCGCAACTAGTCATCTGAGGCGCTGTCTGTCGCACTAGTCATCTGAGGCGCTGTCTGTCGCAACTAGTCATCTGAGGCGCTGTCTGTCGCAACTAGTCATCTGAGGCGCTGTCTGTCGCAACTAGTCATCTGAGGCGCTGTCTGTCGCAACTAGTCATCTGAGGCGCTGTCTGTCGAGTCATCTGAGGCGCTGACAGTCATCTGAGGCGCTGTCTGTCGCAACTAGTCATCTGAGGCGCTGTCTGTCGCAACTAGTCATCTGAGGCGCTGTCTGTCGCAACTAGTCATCTGAGGCGCTGTCTGTCGCAACTAGTCATCTGAGGCGCTGTCTGTCGCAACTAGTCATCTGAGGCGCTGTCTGTCGCAACTAGTCATCTGAGGCGCTGTCTGTCGCAACTAGTCATCTGAGGCGCTGTCTGTCGCAACTAGTCATCTGAGGCGCTGTCTGTCGCAACTAGTCATCTGAGGCGCTGTCTGTCGCAACTAGTCATCTGAGGCGCTGTCTGTCGCAACTAGTCATCTGAGGCGCTGTCTGTCGCAACTAGTCATCTGAGGCGCTGTCTGTCGCAACTAGTCATCTGAGGCGCTGTCTGTCGCAACTAGTCATCTGAGGCGCTGTCTGTCGCAACTAGTCATCTGAGGCGCTGTCTGTCGCAACTAGTCATCTGAGGCGCTGTCTGTCGCAACTAGTCATCTGAGGCGCTGTCTGTCGCAACTAGTCATCTGAGGCGCTGTCTGTCGCAACTAGTCATCTGAGGCGCTGTCTGTCGCAACTAGTCATCTGAGGCGCTGTCTGTCGCAACTAGTCATCTGAGGCGCTGTCTGTCGCAACTAGTCATCTGAGGCGCTGTCTGTCGCAACTAGTCATCTGAGGCGCTGTCTGTCGCAACTAGTCATCTGAGGCGCTGTCTGTCGCAACTAGTCATCTGAGGCGCTGTCTGTCGCAACTAGTCATCTGAGGCGCTGTCTGTCGCAACTAGTCATCTGAGGCGCTGTCTGTCGCAACTAGTCATCTGAGGCGCTGTCTGTCGCAACTAGTCATCTGAGGCGCTGTCTGTCGCAACTAATCATCTGAGGCAGACTGCCACTAGTCATCTGAGGCGCTGTCTGTCGCAACTAGTCATCTGAGGCGCTGTCTGTCGCAACTAGTCATCTGAGGCAGACTGCCACTAGTCATCTGAGGCGCTGTCTGTCGCAACTAGTCATCTGAGGCGCTGTCTGTCGCAACTAGTCATCTGAGGCGCTGTCTGTCGCAACTAGTCATCTGAATGGGCGCTGTCTGTCGCAACTAGTCATCTGAGGCGCTGTCTGTCGCAACTAGTCATCTGAGGCGCTGTCTGTCGCAACTAGTCATCTGAGGCGCTGTCTGTCGCAACTAGTCATCTGAGGCAGACTGCCACTAGTCATCTGAGGCGCCTGTCTGTCGCAACTAGTCATCTGAATGGGCGCTGTATGTCGCAACTAGTAATCTGAGGCAGACAGCCACTAGTCATCTGAATGGGCGCTGTCTGTCGCAACTAGTCATCTGAGGCAGACTGCCACAATCTTATCCCTCCAACTCGCGCCCAGGGGCTGAACAACCTATGGCACCCTACCTGCATGTCTCAATCTATGGCTGTGCTTCATTGAAGTGTCATCGACAGTCCTAGCTGGGCTCCTGGATCGGCACTGCGACATGAGCAGGTGAAGCGTGCTCAACTGGAAGACGCCAAAAACTTAAGGTTGATGCTTTAAAAAAAGTAATTGAAGCAAGTCTGGCATGCTGAATGTAGGTTCTGGTGTTGGCAACCTTGGTTGATCCCAACCAAACCATGGCATTTCTTTGTAAGAAAAACTGCGGATCAACTTCCCCAGTCTCTCCCAAGCGCTCCAGTTCCCTATGATTTCGCTTCACTGGGGGCACCGAAGACAAATAATCACAGGCCAGGGTGCCCTACTCGTAAATCGAAGTGCCACTGACTAAGAATAAAAAGGAGGTCTAGGCCTCCATCCTTATGAAACCTTAGATGCATTTAATGCATGTTAACCTGTCCATCGGACAGGGCATGGTGCCCTAAGTTGATAGATCATGGTGCATATGAATGCCCTTGACGTAGCCTTTGACGTATCATTGTGCTCTTCTTGCAGCTCTGTTGGTCAATTGAACGTGAAAGACTGGGCTGGAAAATATCAGAGATGCTCTTCATTGCTCAGAATGCATTTCAACAAAGTGGAATGACCCTGGCGCTTTTCGAGGTGCCCCTTACTGGTGTTACAGTGCCTTTCTCGGAAGTGGAAGTTCCCTCGGATAAACTAAGATGCTCCCTCAAAAGGCTAAGCTGACCTCAATCCAGCACAGTGTTCTCCCTGTCTTCGAGTTACTTAAGATGGAGCACTTCTGCGGGGGCACCTTCACAGGTTATCTACCAACGCGCTGGTAGATAGCCTGCGAATTCTGCCGTTGCGGTGCCGGAATTTCGTCAAAGCCGTTTCCGCGTCCGGGCGTCATCCAAAACTCGCGCCGGAGCCATACAAATCGCATCTGCCTCCCAAATCGTGTCGGGGCCCCAGCAATTCCCGTCGCCATCCTCAAACACATTGGAGGACCCAAACAAACACAGAGGGGCGTACCAACACGATCCAGGGTCATAACAATCGAGCTGTGGATCGATAAAATCCCGTCAAGCTCCTCAAAATCAAGATCGGGTACCTTGAATAAGTGCAGCAATGCTGGAAAACTCGCCCCCGAATCCACAAAATCGCACTGGTGATCAACAAATTTGCGTCAGGGTCCCAAAACAAACGGCGGGTTCTGAGTAGCACGCCGGAAGACAAAAAGCGAAGTTGAAAGCACACCGGGTCCCGAAAAGTCGAGGCTTTAAGGCACGCCCCGATCCGCTAACCACAAACCACACCAAAGTTAAAAAGACGGCATGAGGTCCTGAAAAGCAGGCCAGAGCCCTGAGAATGCGAGACGATTACAGGGGCGTGCCGAATGGGCCATTCCTTTCATGAGAGCTTGTGGCTCAAAAGAAAATCGCCCCAGTATTCCGGAAAAATGCGCCTGGCCCGAAAATATCACTCTTTGGCCCCACGATATCAAGCTGGCACCCTAAACAATTAAGCAGAGAAGACCTCGTAAAATTAATCTGGGCCATAAAAAATATATATAAAGCTTCAAAAATCGTGCCCCGACATTCCCGTAGGGGCTGCGTACGATCTTATATGAGCCACTTTTTTCGGGGAGCAAAAACATGCGCCAATATGCTGCCAAACCGAACCCGGGGACCGAAGGGTCAGACCTGGTCCAGAAAACCGAACCCGGGGACCGAAGGGTCAGACCTGGTCCAGAAAACCGAACCCGGGGACCGAAGGGTCAGACCTCAGACATCAGAGGACCGAAGGGTCAGACCTGGTCCAGAAAATGTGACATGGCTGCGAAGTATCTCAGAAGCAGCCAAACAATGGCGCCGAGTCCACAAACCTCGCATCGGGGCTACCAAATTTCGCGTACTTCATAAGAAATCGCGCAGCGGCCCCGAAAAGTATCGTCAGAGCCCATAAAATCACGCTGGGACCGCAAAGTGTGTCTTCAAATGAACACGCGCCAAAAGCTATTTCTGTGTTGTTACTTTTTCGTCGACTCTCCCCCTCCCTCTCCCGGTTCCGAAAATCCAGACTGCGCTACTGCTCACAAATAACAACGGATCCTTACGGAGCAACTACGGACAACAGCCAATCTGGGAACATACAAACAAAGGTGCTACATCGAAGTTCACTGTGCTTTTCGGAATCGTTTTCCACCAGAACTTCTTGGAAGAAGGTAAATAGGCTTCGAATTTAATTCTTCGAGTTTATCGGCGGACCGCATACGACGCATTCCGTGGCATCGAGCATGGCATGAGATGATAAAAGCATTGAACATATGGCAACAATTGTCAAAACATAGGTCAAGCGGAAAACGCAGGATCGCACGAAGTGTGGTTAATGTGGCGAATGTGCCGAATGTGGCGAATGTGGCGGATGTGCCGAATGTGGCGAATATTCGAGACGTGACGCTGTACACATTCAGAAACGTTGGCCACAAATGATGGCGACCCAGCGTAATGACGCGAAATGCGTCAAATTGGAAAATTTTACATCTTAAGCGATTTGTGCGGGCACAATTTGTACAGTGGGAGGATGTTCGTCAAGGGATGCAAACAAGAAACTTTGAACAGTTAGGCGGGGTTTGAAATACGATGACTTGGAAAGAATGGTGGAAGGCTTGGCTTTCCATCGTGAAACAAAGTTGTCATTAATTATGTAAATTGAGCATGAACACCGACTTCCACATCCTGTGACTTTTCAGCAAATAGGGTTGGTGACCCCCGCCCTCCCCAAATCCCCATCTGTCCCCTGCCCCCGGGCGCAAATCCGAGCTCAAATATCGGCCACCTGCTGAGAAACTCCTAGCTTTGGTAAATTTGACATTAGTTGATGACGCTCGGAAAAGCATCATATAGAAACCACAAGGCGCATGTGAGCACTTTTGAAAACTTCTTTTGCGCAACGCTCTTTTATGTACCGTGCTGCAGTTCTTTGGAACAGTCTCCCCGAGGAAGTCAGGGGCGAGAATATGCGACGGGCTTTTAAGTTTAAGCTGAAGGAGGCGCTGAGAAGAGCTGTACGTGAGAATGTTTGAGTATTGTATGCGTGTGTTTCTTAATGTTTCAGTAGCCTCCTATCCCACCCCAATTTTTAGCGTTTTTGACATTTGATGCTGAGTGTCTCTTGGTACCAATACAAGGAATACAATACAATACAATACAATATAAGCACCACCTGAAGTCTTTGGTAAACTTCGCTGGTGGATGCACGCGTCACTTGCAATTTTGTCCGCGTCTTTAAATATGTATGACGGCCGTACAATACGTGGTCTGGCGTATTGAACGGCCAGACCGCGGTCAGGTCGTGTCAGCGGTCTGACGGGTGCCAAAAGCCGGAGTACCATGTACCCATACCCTCCATGCTGGTGGGCTCGCAGACGCACGGCCGGAACGGCGATTGTGATACAGAGACGAGTTGAAGCCAGGGCTTCACGTGCCGCCTGCGCTCTATACCCCCGCTGCTAGGACTCCCCGGCCCGGCCTCAGCCGACCTTTTGCCAGCTGAACACCCCTAAGCGGACCGAATATAAATATGCGTCAGATTGTCGCGAATATAATCGTACACTTTAAGGGCTGTGCGACCAAACCCTGGTGATTTATCATTCCAGACGCAGAGGCGGCAAAACGAAAAAGGTCGGAACTTCTGGAAGTCGCTGTCCTTCTGTTCAATAATTCGCCATGCTATGTCACATGGCATCCAGTGTGCTTTCGTGCCGTCATATTCTACCATCTGCTGTCTTGCTTCAGATTGAGAAGTCGGCTCTTTCAAGCACACCACATGACCGGTCAAAAATGAACTTTATTGACTGTGGCCACTTCTGAACAAATATAATATCAGAAACCACTTAAATAGAGGGTCTGGGAATACCCCGACAGAGGAGCGGGTCGAGAGTCACCTGTTTGACCTGACCTGAGGTCACAGGCGGTCCAGTGGAGGAGACACAAGGAGGGGCCCTGGGCCAGCCAGGGGTGGTCCCGGCGGAGGCGTGGCCTGCCAGAGTCGGACACGTCTACATAGCTGCGACAGTGCTGCCACCTATTGCCGTCCTGCAAAGCGCTCGTTCTGCGGCCGCCGCCAGACTCAGAGCGGGTCGGAGCCGACGGTGAGCGACAAAAGTGGCGCGGCGCGGCGAGGCGGCGGACAGTGGCGCATTGCGGGCAGGGCACGACGAGTGGCGCAGTGAAAGGGGCCGACGGTGAGACGAGAAACCGACGCGTGCAAGCGAACAAGCGAACAGGTGAAGCCAACGTCACATCGGTGCATATGTACAGACACGAATTGCGGCGACATCGGCGCGATGCGCCACAGTTAGCTGCGCACGACTGTTAACTAATTACGAGACTGACTTCTCAAACGCATACACGTGTATGTACAGAATATCCCAGCCAGACTGCTGTGATCTCCTTACCATTTGAGCAACATAGTAATCTAGTTTTAGTGCCGACGGAGGGGCAGGACAGGGGTACAGGAACCTGTAGCCACAGTCGTTTATATTTCGATACATTTCTGTGCCACTTTTCGGCAAAACTGAGATGTCGTTGTGCACCAAAAAGGCCAAAATGGTAAAGGATAATAGGCAGGCGGTATGAGTCCGCCTGGTATGTTTTTGGTAGGTTCCGGTATCCCTGCAAAAGATGCACGGAGTACCATCCGCAGCAAGCTAGAGACATTATTTCATAGCTGACTAGATAAACCAAACGGCGGCGCGTCCGGCACGCTCCCGAACAGTTCAGCCAATCGGCGCGGGAGCTCGCTCACCGCCTCCGATCAGCGTTCAGGTCCGGCCCACGCGTGGTTCGCAAGGTCACCGCCAGGGCTAACCGGCGCCACCGAACCAGGGCACAACGAGCACACGCCGTCCAGCCGCGCGCCCCAAAATCAACTTTGTACAAATATAGGAAAATATCTTTCAACGCAAAGATATTTCGTGTGTGAACACCAATAACGTGTGCGACATAACCATTCCCTGCGGTACGCCCTACGACCGGCGACGAAGCGCCGCCCACTTCGCAACACTCTCACTCGCTCACTCTAAAAATACATACCCCGCCCGGACAACACCACCGGAGGGGCTCTAACACCAAACAACATTTAATAAATATCACTTGCAATATGCGCCGGCGACATCAAACGCTCTCCAAAAGTCATGGAATTCAAAATAGACTGTGGTTGGTCTTCTGTGGCTGGATGGCGGGATGGCGGTCCCCTACGCGGCACGCCCTTCTACTCTGACTAATCATCTTTGGTATGGACATAAGCCTGGCTCGGGGCTGTGTCGACGTCCGCTGCCAAGTCGGTCCGGTCCGGTCCGACCCGGACCGGTCCGACCGGGTCCGGCCCGCTCAGGCCGGGTCCGGGCGCTCCCGATCCGGTCCGAAGCAGGCCCGGCGATCCGGTCCGACGCGGGCGGGTCCGGCGCGAGCGACCCGAGCAGCAGGTTCAGCTGCCGAATGCTGGCGGCGGTGGGCAGCGAGGCGGGCGTCGGCGCGTCGACCTCGCCGCCCGGCGGCCGCTCTCCGACGGCTGGGGAGCGCCGACCCGACGACGTCGTCGACTCCGACGGCGACCACCGCAGACGCCAACGGGAGGCCTGCCGGCGAGCCGAGCTGGTCACGAGATGGTCACGAGATGGTCATGAGGTGGTCACGAGGTGGTCACGGGTCACGAGGTGGTCACGAGGTGGTCACGAGCTGGTCACGAGCTGGTCACGAGCTGGTCCCGAGATGGTCACGGGTCACGAGGTGGTCACGAGGTGGTCACGGGTCACGAGGTGGTCACGAGGTAGTCACGAGGTGGTCACTAGATGGTCACGGGTCACGAGGTGGTCACGAGGTAGTCACGAGCTGGTCACGAGATGGTCACGAGATGGTCACGAGGTGGTCACGAGGTGGTCACGAGGTGGTCACGAGATGGTCACGAGGTGGTCACGAGATGGTCACGAGATGGTCACGAGCTGGTCACGAGCTGGTCACGAATACAGCCGGCAGGTGCCGACAATGTTTGGCCCGAAGCCCGAGCCAAAGCCCGGTTCACCTGGGCCCCCGAGTCCGGTCAGTCTGCTGTGACCTGGCCCTGATCAGTCAGTCGGTTTCTGCTATGACCTGGCTCGACTGGTGCCCGACTATGGTGCACTGAAGCTTGGTCAAAGTATGGAAACCGCACGGAAGCTCAACAATGAACCCACACAAGACCTATTGGTAGTCTGAAATGCATCCCATCCCTAGGACCGGCAAGACAACCTGAGCAACTAAGCGAGCTTTCGGTTTTAACATTTTCCACCTCTAGGACATGGTGCATCACACATGGCGAATAGTGTATCCCATAGGCCTATTGGCTAGGTGCGAAAACTATTGTGGGCGTGGTCCAAATATTGTGGGCGGGGTAGACCAGCGCTGTGTAGTGGCTTGTCAGTCTCTGACTGGTGACGTATCAGCCCCTGACTGGTGACGTGTCAGTCCCTCACTAGTGACGTGCCAGCCCCTGACTGGTGACGTGTCAGTCCCTGACTGGTGACGTGTCAGCCCCTGACTGGTGACGTGTCAGCCCCTGACCGGTGACGTGTCAGCCCCTCACTAGTGACGTGCCAGCCCCTGACTGGTGGCGTGTCAGCCCCTCACTAGTGACGTGTCAGCCCCTGACCGGTGGCGTGTCAGCCCCTCACTAGTGACGTGTCAGCCCCTGACTGGTGGCGTGTCAGCCCCTCATTAGTGACGTGTCAGCCCCTCATTAGTGACGTGTCAGCCCCTGACTAGTGACGTGTCAGCCCCTCACTAGTGACGTGCCAGCCCCTGACTGGTGACGTGTCAGCCCCTCACTAGTGACGTGTCAGCCCCTGACTGGTGGCGTGTCAGCCCCTGACTAGTGACGTGTCAGCCCCTGACTGGTGACGTGTCAGCCCCTGACTAGTGACGTGCCAGCCCCTGACTGGTGACGTGTCAGCCCCTGACTAGTGACGTGTCAGCCCCTGACTGGTGACGTGTCAGCCCCTGACTAGTGGCGTGTCAGCCCCTGACTGGTGACGTGTCAGCCCCCGACTAGTGACGTGTCAGCCCCTGACTGGTGACGTGTCAGCCCCTGACTGGTGGCGTGTCAGCCCCTGACTAGTGACGTGTCAGCCCCTGACTAGTGACGTGTCAGTCCCTGACTAGTGACGTGTCAGCCCCTGACTGGTGACGTGTCAGCCCCTGACTAGTGACGTGTCAGCCCCTGACTGGTGACGTGTCAGCCCCTGACTGGTGGCGTGTCAGCCCCTGACTAGTGACGTGTCAGCCCCTGACTGGTGGCGTGTCAGCCCCTGACTAGTGGCGTGCCAGCCCCTGACTGGTGGCGTGTCAGCCCCTGACTGGTGACGTGTCAGCCCCTGACTAGTGACGTGTCAGCCCCTGACTGGTGGCGTGTCAGCCCCTGACTAGTGACGTGTCAGCCCCTGACTGGTGACGTGTCAGTCCCTCACTAGTGACGTGTCAGCCCCTGACTAGTGACGTGTCAGCCCCTGACTGGCGACGGGAAGTTATCATCTACTGCCTGCGGGAAGCATAATCCGTGCTATTTACATTTACGCCCCCCCCGCAAAAAAATATATATGCATATATATATATGCGAAGGTAGCCGTACCCACAGACTAAATTTTTCCTTCCAATTTACAACACGATAACGCACCCATCACACTCTGCCAGTCAGAATGGCCAGGTAACGCGACCGTGCTACACGCTGTGAAGTGCGCGCGTGCGCAGCGGCCCCTGATCGGTAGACTGCACCGCACTTCTGGGTGTCTTCAGCACAGACTGCGCCGCATGGCCCGCCCTCCGCCGGGCCGTTCAGTTCGAGTTTGCCGACACCCATACAGAGGATGTCAATTTTTGCGCCAACAATGTAGGCTCGTCGGCTAAACATCAGTGGATACGTGTGTGATGTGGATCAACATCAGTGGATACGTGTGTGATGTGGATCAACATCAGTTGATACGCGTGTGATGTGGATCAACATCAGTGGATGTGTGTGTGTGTGTGATGTGGATCAACATCAGTGGATATGTGTGTGATGTGGATCAACATCAGTGGATACGTGTGTGATGTGGATCAACATCAGTGGATACGGGTGTGATGTAGATCAACATCAGTGGATACGTGTGTGATGTGGATCAACATCAGTGGATACGTGTATGATGTGGATCAACATCAGTGGATACGTGTGTGATGTGGATCAACATCAGTGGATACGTGTGTGATGTGGATCAACATCAGTGGATACGTGTGTGATGTGGGATCAACATCAGTGGATACGTGTGCGTGTTGTGGGATCAACATCAGTTGATACGTGTGTGATGTGGATCAACATCAGTGGGTATGTGTGTGATGTGGATCAACATCAGTGGATGTGTGTGTGTGTGTGAAGTGGGATCAACATCAGTGGCTGTGTGTGTGATGTGGGATCAACAGCAGTGGATACGTGTGTGTGGTGGTGACTAAGGTAACTGAGCACGCCTGCTCGATACGGCCTCGACAATGTGTGCCAATAATATGGCCTAACACGTCAGCAATGTGGCCTCTTGCCGCACTTTGTGTTGTGTTCACCGTGCATTCTAGACGCATATACTGATGGAGCTAGTTTACTTTAGTTTAGCCAGCTTTATTTTGGTAGCTTTACTTTAGCTAGTTTAATTTTGTACTTTTGGTATTGATACATTCATACTCAGAACGACTATTCAAAATGATGAATATTGAATATTAAAGGGCGGCTTGCCATCGGTACTTCAAAAATCCACAATTATGGTTGTGTCGTTTCACATCGCGCATCACTCACATGTGTCCATGTCCACTCCATCTATGGGACAATGAAATGGTTGGTACCAGTGGAATATACAACAAATACATTTCGTCGTATTTGTCTATCCAAATTGGTTAACTCTGCGCCTATGGCATGTGCCACAATATCGATCATAAATCGCACCACTGTAACCGTGCCGGTTCAGCATCCATTCTCCACACCATCTACAAGAACCAACAATGCCCTAACTTGTATCCTAACATCAGTGACCGAACTAGAAATTGATCGATTGGCGAAAGACTGAGACTCGGGCTTAAAAACCAAATAGCTAGCAAGGAAAACCCAAAATACCCATTGTGAAGAATGAGAACTGTGCGCAGTCGTCCTCTCAAATACACCTCCCCACCGCTGCCGGCGCCGGTAGCTTTCACGGACTCTAATCGCAAAAGCTGTGGTCACCCAGACTTGATGCCACGTGCTCATATTGCTGCTCGGTTTGCTCGAGACCGCTGGGACATCAGTGGTTCGTGACTGTAGGGCACCACTCAATCCGAACCAGTTCGTCTCCGCTATGGACGGAATGTTTCTGGACGGCTCCGAAGCTTCCAAAGGGTGCCGAACCTGGTGTTTAATGTGTCACCGAAAGTACATGTATATATTCGCTAGTTGAACGTTTGTTACAATCAGCAAAATATGCTATATACATATATATAAAATGTACGCTCCTGCTTGTATGTATGTATGTATGTATGTATGTATGTATGTATGTATGTATGTATGTATGTATGTATGTATGTATGTATGCATGTATGTATGTATGTATGCATGTATGCATGTATGTATGTATGCATGTATGTATGTATGCACGCATGTATGTATGTATGTATGTATGTATGTATGTATGCACGCATGTATGTATGTATGCACGCATGTATGTATGTATGTATATATGTATGTATGTATGTATGTATGTATGTATGTATGTATGTATGTATGTATGTATGTATGTATGTATGTATGTATGTATGTATGTATGTATGTATGTATGTATGTATGTATGTATGTATGTATGTATGTATGCACGCATGTATGTATGTATGTATGTATGTATGTATGTATGTATGTATGTATGTATGTATGTATGTATGTATGTATGTATGTATGTATGTATGTATGTATGTATGTATGTATGTATGTATGTATGTATGTATGTATGTATGTATGTATGTATGTATGTATGTATGTATGTATGTATGTATGTATGTATGCACGCATGTATGTATGCACGCATGTATGTATGTATGCATGTATGTATGTATGTATGCATGTATGTATGTATGTATGTATGTATGTATGTATGTATGTATGTATGTATGTATGTATGTATGTATGTATGTATGTATGTATGTATGTATGTATGTATGTATGTATGTATGTATGTATGTATGTATGTATGTATGTATGTATGTATGTATGTATGTATGTATGTATGTATGTATGTATGTATGTATGTATGTATGTATGTATGTATGTATGTATGTATGTATGTATGTATGTATGTATAGTATGTATGTATGTATGTATGTATATATGTATGTATGAGAGAAGAGAGAGAGAGAGAGAGAGAGTGACCATCCACCAGGAGAGCATATGCTTTTATCTAGAAAATGTCTCCCTGCTGAAAACACAACAGTCTTTGAGAAATATTCACTTAGTATATTTTATTTTATATAGTATACAGTTAGTATATTTTAAAACTCAACATACACAATAAGTATGCTTTATTCCGGCACTCGGAGACGATTCAAAGACCAGATACTATTTTTCAAATATCTATACATTTCCAAACTGTTTCAATCAGATTAATCCCACTCAGTCATAGTGATCAAGGCTGATATTCTTAGCAGTGATGAAGGGATATTGCGTACCATGTACCGGACAGAGCGCAATGTAGGCCAGACACCACAGCAATAATGCTACTGCACAGTAAAGGTACCGGACAGAGCACAATGTAGGCCAGACACTGCAGAAGTAATGCTACTACACAGTAAAGGTACCGACCAGAAGACTGTACAGGGAAGGAATTGTAGCCATGATACTGTATGATACTGTAGGTAAGACGTGTCGAACAGAAGACGCTGCAAGTTAAACACTGCGACAATGCTATTGGAAAAGACGATGGACGAAAAACACATCAGAGCACAAACCAGGGCCATGATAACGATAAATAGCCGTCATACCCGGAACACCGCTGAGATTGTAGCCAGGATATTATGAGAAGAGATACCGAGCAGGAAACACTGGAGAGGAAGGTACTGAAACAGTGATGCCGGAAAGAGAGGCTGAAGGAGAGACGGCGGACGCCTGGCACTGACCTGTTCCATATGGCCCTCGGGCGTCTGCTGGTGTTCTGCCGCCGCCTTCGGAGCCGCACTTGCCTTCGGGTCCGCCCCAGCCTTCGGAGCTGTCCTAGCGTTCGGGGCCACCACGGCCTTCGGGGTCGCCGCAGCCCTCGGAGCCGCGCCAGCCCTCGGAGCCGCGCCAGCCTTCGCCGTCGACTCGGTGTTCGGGGCCGTCCCAGCCTTCGGGTTGGCGCCGGCCTTCGGGTTGGCGCCGGCCTCACAGACGGAGCTGGCGAGCCTCGCTCCGTCGACCCAGCCGGAGTATGGCGGCCGGACGTGCCTGGGTAGCGCCGCTCCCCTGGCGGCGGCGCAGGTCCGGTCAGGTCGGGCCAAGTCGGGTCAGGCCGGGTCAGGTCGGGTCAGGTGGGATCAGGTCGGAGACAAACCGGACAAATTTGAACCGGAGACCTTATACTTAGGAGACAAACAGGTCATCCACGAGGCTATCGGCTCGCTGATCGCTATAAAGAGCTGGCTAGCATGACTTACAGGAACTACTTCATCAATTGCTGGTCGATTAACGACAATGGTATGAAAGCTAGCCGCACAACCGCAGATATTTACATTGAACTGACCGAATCACACCAGAAACACACATTTCAGGGAAACTGAGACCTGACAGGAAAAAAACAGCCAGGTAATCCCCCTTCGAGACCTCGTACTTTAAGAAAACGTGACAACGTCTCCCGAGAAAAGCAAATCGTTCAAGAGCACAATGCTATCCATTTCGTTTGTTCACACTTGCCATTCATAGTCAACGACCATTGCGAAACGTTGCATCAATGAATATGATAGTCAAAATAAGTATAAATTGCCTCGAGTTAACACGGCAACGAGCAAGGCGTCAACGATCAACAAGCACAACAAAATTCACACCCAAGTCGGCAAGTCAACTTAAAGCCAGCCATGCTGCCGATGAACCAGCGACGCCGCGCCGCAGCCCCCAGTGACGTCACTTACACGTGCCGTGACGTCACTGGGCCGTCGGCGGTTACCTGGAGCGTGCGTACAGCACGGCCGCGAGCACTACAAGCAGCAGCAGGACGGTGAGCGCCACCAGCGTCAGCAGGAGCGGCCTGTACGCCGCCGTGGTCAGCTCGGCCAGCTGCTCATCATCGCCGACCACCACCTCCGTGGCTGCAACAGCGCGAGCGGCGGCGCGGCGTTACGGCGCCTCTGCGCATGCGCGACATGCGCGTTATTGGTTATTGGCCGTGGTATTGGCCGTGGTAGCCGGCGGGTTATTGGCCGTGGTAGCCGGCCGGTTATTGGCCGTGTTATTGGCCGTGGTAGCCGGTGGGTTATTGGCCGCGGTAGCCGGTGGGTTATTGGCCGTGGTATTGGCCGTGGTAGCCGGCGGGTTATTGGCCGTGGTAGCCGGTGGGTTATTGGCCGTGGTAGCCGGTGGGTTATTGGCCGTGGTAGCCGGTGGGTTATTGGCCGTGGTATTGGCCGTGGTAGCCGGCGGGTTATTGGCCGTGGTAGCCGGTGGGTTATTGGCCGTGGTAGCCGATGGGTTATTGGCCGTGGTATTGGCCGTGGTAGCCGGCGGGTTATTGGCCGTGGTAGCCGGCCGGTTAGTAGCCGCGGGCGCAGCAGGGTTATTCTGCCGACTTGGTAGCCGATCTGGGACCTACCGTATCTTTTCTTTGGAAGTAGATTCTATGAGTTGGTGCTACTTATGCCTGGAAGTGAATTATATGAGTAGTGGTGTATGACGCTGGTAGTGGAGTCTGCTACTATTGACGGTACATGCAATTGCGGTAGTACATGCCACTTACGGTAGTGCACACTGCGAATTGGAATACATACTAATGGCTTTAATGTGTGCTACCCGTAGTGGTGCATGCATGCATATACCACTAGTGGTAGTGCATCGTGCTTACGGTAGTGTACACAACCAACTACAATGCATACTACTAGTGGTGGTGCATGCTGTTGCTGGCAGTGGGATTAAGGTGTTTTATCATGCAGGTCCAGGCGATGTGACGTGCAACGCGAATCCACGTGCGACCTTGACATGGTCCTCGGGCATCAGGATATCAATTGTCTTCAAACCTTGAGTCCGGCTTCTTGGCTCTTTGACCTTGACTCGGGGACACTGGAGCCATGTTTCCGATTAACGTAACGCGATGCACAGATGCATTCTGAAAAGGCAAAACTCGGAACGACTTTGACGGGAGTCACCGCATCGCGAATTTCAGATTCCCACAATCAGCTGGTGACCAGAAAGGAAGCTTCTGGGACTTGACCCGGTGACCCGGCGGTGGAGGCAGTTCCCAAAAATCGCTCAGCACCGCCAACCGCTCCACACTTCAGGGAGCCCCTTCGAGACGCTGTGCTCATGGCAACCGATCATTGGGCATTTTATTTTTACTTCAGAGCGGTGTTTACTGGAGCCTCGAGGAGGATCATATCGTGCATACTGAACCCGACCACACTCGATGGACGCATTTCGTGATCCGAGGGACATGTGTGCCCAGGTGCCGACTGGACCACACCTGGATCACCTGTGTGGGCGGATCACCTGTGTGGGCGGATCACCTGTGTGGGCGGATCACCTGTGTGGGCGGATCACCTGTGTGGGCGGATCACCTGTGTGGGCGGATCACCTGTGTGGGCGGATCACCTGTGTTAGCGGGTCACCTCTGCAGCTCCGGTTAGGCCCGGGACCGGCGCAGTGAAAACACGCGCATGCAGCGGGCACATGCAGCACGCGGTACGTGCAGTACGTCCGTCACTTACACACTCACACTTCAACCCCAATAGACGGAGAGGGTCCTCTCAGTCGCTCCCAGACCTAACGAGTGTTCCCTCTGTAACGCTGTAGACAAACAGGGTCAAGTGGTCAGGGTCAGGTTCGCTGTAGACAAACAGGGCCACCGTTCAGTGTCAAGTGGTCAGCCACAGCACACACAACACACACATACCACACACAACACACACATACCACACACAACACACACATACCACACACAACACACACAACACATACAACACACATACCACACACAACACACACAACACACACAACACACACAACACACACAACACACACATACCACACACAACACACACATACCACACACAACACACACATACCACACACAACACACACAACACACACCACACACACCACACACATAACACACACACAACACACACAACACACACAACACATACAACACATACCACACACAACACACACATAACACACACACAACACACACAACACACACATAACACACACAACACACACATACCACACACAACACACACATACCACACACACAGCACACACATACCACACACAACACACACAACACATACAACACACACATACCACACACAACACGTACACACACATACCACACACAACACACACAACACACACATACCACACACAACACACACAACACACACATGCCACACACAACACACACATACAACACAACACACATACCACACACAACACACATAACACACATGCCACACACACACACATAACACAAACATACACAACACACACACATACACATACACACATACCACACACAACACACAACACACACAATACACATAACACACAACACAACACCCACAACGCACACACATAGCAAACACATAACACAACACACACAATACACACATAATGCACACAACACACAACATACACAACACACACAACTCATACAACACAAACATACCACACACAACACACACAACACACACATACCACACACAACACACACATAACACACACAGCACACACATAACACACACAACACACACAACACACACAGCACACACATACCACACACAACACACACATGCCACACACAACACACACATACAACACAACACACATACCACACACAACACACATAACACACACATACCACACACACATAACACAAACACACAACACACACACACATACCACACACAACACACAACACACACAATACACATAACACACAACACAACACCCACAACACACACACATAGCAAACACATACCACAACACACACACAATACACACATAATGCACACAACACACAACACACAACACACCCAACATACACACACAATATACACAATACACACATAGCACACACACAACACATACATAACACAAACACACACAACACACACATAGCACACATAACACACACATAACACACACAACACATAACACACACAAAGACACACATGCACAGCATCACAACACAACGTCACAGCACACATGACACGCCACACATACATACACAACACCACAACACACACATATTCGACATAACACACACACATCTGTTGGCAGGTCACGTGTCTTTGGCGGCAGCTGATGGGAGCGACATTTGGTGGAAACACTCCGCACTATGACTGAGCTCTCCGGAGGGGTATTTGGTTAAAAAAACAACGTCACAAGTGCAGCGAGCAGCTATTGCTCAAGACACGCCAGGTTAAGCGCAGAGCTCCATCGGACATGTGACGTCACACGTCACACATCACATCACACATCACACATCACGTGGGTGAGTTCCGGAAAGAGCATCAGTGGTCAGGTCAATGGCTTTGATGAAAACTATTTCTTCATTCATTGTTGTACGTAGACAGATCTACAAGATCGATTGGAAATATACATAGCACACACACACACACATATATATATATATATATATATATATATATATATATATATATATATATATATATATATATATATTATGCCAAGAAAGTATATCCTTCACCTCCAATTTTCCGCACCATCTGAACAACGCTCCATTTATCATCCATCTCAATGTTTTCATGCCTTTCATCCAGCCATCAACTCAGACATGTCCTCCTGCCACTCAGACATGTCCTCCTGCCACTCAGACGTGTCCTCCTGCCACTCAGACATGTCCTCCTGCCACTCAGACATGTCCTCCTGCCACTCAGACATGTCCTCCTGCCACTCAGACATGTCCTCCTGCCACTCAGACATGTCCTCCTGCCACTCAGACATGTCCTCCTGCCACTCAGACATGTCCTCCTGCCACTCAGACATGTCCTCCTGCCACTCAGACATGTCCTCTTGCCACTCAGACATGTCCTCCTGCCACTCATACATGTCCTCCTGCCACTCAGACGTGTCCTCCTGCCACTCAGACATGTCCTCCTGCCACTCAGACATGTCCTCCTGCCACTCAGACATGTCCTCCTACCACTCAGACATGTCCTCCTCCCACTCAGACATGTCCTCCTGCCACTCAGACATGTCCTCCTCCCACTCAGACATGTCCTCCTGCCACTCAGACATGTCCTCCTGCCACTCAGACATGTCCTCCTCCCACTCAGACATGTCCTCCTGCCACTCAGACATGTCCTCCTCCCACTCAGACATTTCCTCCTGCCACTTAAGAACTGTTTGCATACAATTTGAGGTACAGCGAGCCTATCTGCAAGAAGAGAGAGTCTCAGATGTCCAGGGTATGGGTTGCATCATTTTGCAGAAAAGCACGCTGCCTGTCCAAAACACTGGCAGACCGCGTGCGCCCAACACTGTGGTTGGGGTTTTGGTCGACGGGGTTTCAGGTCGCGGGCAACTTCGGCTCGCGTTTTGCCAAAGTGATGCCACTAGGTGCCGATGCTGGTGTATGGAGTGGCGGAGATACGCCGGGGGGTGTCCGGATTGGCGAAGATGCCAAGGTGGGTGTCCGGGGAGTGGCGCAGCAAAAGACGAGGATGCACGACGCCGCTCGAATGGCTCGGCGGCGATGCACGGTGATGGGGTGGGGATGGCCGAGTGGTTAAGGTGTTGGACTCTGGGTACCAAAGATCCCGGGCTCGACACTCGCGCCGCTCGGGACATTTCCAAATCCCGCGGCCCATCGACGAAACGGCGTGGGCGAGTGGTCGCCAGCTAAGCCGGCACTGCGGCGGGAACACACGTGCACCTTTCGCCAGTCGACCTCTCTCGCCCCGGGATAGACAAGACCCAGGGATAACCTCTCTCGCCCCGGGATAGACAAGGCCCAGGAATAACCTCTCTCGCCCCGGGATAGACAAGGCCCTGGGATAACCTCTCTCGCCCCGGGATAGACAAGGCCCCGGGATAACCTCTCTCACCCCGGGATAGACAAGACCCAGGAATAACCTCTCTCGCCCCGGGATAGACAAGACCCAGGGATAACCTCTCTCGCCCCGGGATAGACAAGACCCAGGGATAACCTCTCTCGCCCCGGGATAGACAAGGCCCCGGGATAACCTCTCTCGCCCCGGGATAGACAAGGCCCAGGGATAACCTCTCTCGCCCCGGGATAGACAAGACCCAGGGATAACCTCTCTCGCCCCGGGATAGACAAGGCCCCGGGATAACCTCTCTCGCCCCGGGATAGACAAGACCCAGGAATAACCTCTCTCGCCCCGGGATAGACAAGACCCAGGGATAACCCCTCTCGCCCCGGGATAGACAAGGCCCCGGAATAATAAGGCCAGACAGACACGGCTTTACCTTTGTATGTCTTGCGCCTGCGGCGATTCCGCTGAGCGTGAAAACACAAAGATCGTTGGCAATGGTGCACACTCTCGGTGCAGAACAGTCACAACACTCTCGGTGCAGAACAGTCACAACAGTCTCGGTGCAGAACAGTCACAACAGTCTCGGTGCAGAACAGTCACAACAGTCTCGGTGCAGAACAGTCACAACAGTCTCGGTGCAGAACAGTCACAACATCTCGGTGCAGAACAGTCACAACATCTCGGTGCAGAACAGTCACAACAGTCTCGGTGCAGAACAGTTTCGGTGCGAACAGGCACAGTCTCGGTGCAGAACAGTCACAACATTCGGTGCAGAACAGTCACAACAGTCTCGGTGCAGAACAGTCACAACAGTCTCGGTGCAGAACAGTCACAACAGTCTCGGTGCAGAACAGTCACAACAGTCTCGGTGCAGAACAGTCACAACAGTCTCGGTGCAGAACAGTCACAACAGTCTCGGTGCAGAACAGTCACAACAGTCTCGGTGCAGAACAGTCACAACAGTCTCGGTGCAGAACAGTCACAACGTCTCGGTGCAGAACAGTCACAACAGTCTCGGTGCAGAGTAGTCTGGTGCAGACAGTCACAACAGTCTCGGTGCAGAACAGTCACAACAGTCTCGGTGCAGAACAGTCACAACAGTCTCGGTGCAGAACAGTCACAACAGTCTCGGTGCAGAACAGTCACAACAGTCTCGGTGCAGAACAGTCACAACAGTCTCGGTGCAGAACAGTCACAACAGTCTCGGTGCAGAACAGTCACAACAGTCTCGGTGCAGAACAGTCACAACAGTCTCGGTGCAGAACAGTCACAACACTCTCGGTGCAGAACAGTCACAACAGTCTCGGTGCACAGAGAGCGCACCAGTACACACTGACAGCGTACATTCACAGTGCGGGGCTGCAAGAGGCGTCGCCACTTCCGTGCTTAGTAAAGACGTAAATGATTAGTGCAACTATGAGCCACAAGGGCCCTTCTTGGTCGCACTCTGGACACTCCACCAGTTGCCGACCAAATCCGTCGATCAGCCCTCCCTGGAATATTGAAAAGCAAGCCCTTTATTCTTATAATGATTGGCTACGCTGTTTTACGGATATTCAATGTGCTGCTACTGACAATGGTTTCTGGTAGCTGGTTTAAGTGTTCCACTACCCTGTTGGTGAAGAAGGACTGTTTTAACCTTGTCCTGCTGTGGTTAACTTTAATTTTGAATTGATGACCTTTAATTGTATCATTTCTGTTAAATTCAAACATTTCCCCAAGATATCCCTTCTCCAGACCATGGACAAATTTAAAGACCTCGATGAGATCTCCTTTCAGCCTTCTATATCTAAGTGAAAACATATTCAATTTCTTCAATCTTACCTCATATGCCAGGTTGCTTATACCATTAACTATTTTTGTAGCCCTCTTTTGTACTCTCTAAAAGCCAACAATCTTTTTCATCGCAAGGAAATCAAGCTTGGATGCAGTATTCCAAATATGGCCTGACATATGCACAGTAAAGCTTCCTGGTGACTTCCTCACTCCTGTATGATACATTCCTATTTATTGCCACAAGCATTCTCAGTGCCTTCTTCCTGGCATCCATAGTCTGTTCTGATGCCCATGTTTAGTATCTTGAATCAATCTGTTTCCTTCCAGGTAACTAACGATTCTATCCTTGATAATTGATTCGAATACCTTGCAGACTAGGGATGCGAGACTTACTGGCCTATAGTTTTCAACTTTCCCTCTTTTTCCTTTCTTGAAAATGGGAACCACATTTTCCCTTTTCCAATCTGTTGGAATTTCATTTTGTAAAAGTGATCTACAAAATATTATACTAAATGGAAATGCCAGTTCCTTTTCAGCTTCCCGCAATACTCTAGCATAAATTGCATCAGGTCCTGCTGCCTTGTTTAGCTTTATCTTCCTGGTACGATTGAAAACAACATCACTATCAATGAAATCAACATCATTTATCCGATCACATGTCACTGAACTATGGTGTACGGTCAGCAGATCGGTCATATCTTCCAATGTAAACACTGATTTAAACTGCTTGTTTAGCTCCTCACCATCTCACTATCCTCACCCAATGTAGTCTCATTTACTTCCAGTGGACCAATTGTGCTAGAAACTTTACTCAGCTTGTAGAAACTAAAGAACGAGAGGATGCCCGCACACCCGGTATACACAACCTAACCTAGCTCCAGTCTCTATTGATTGCCATGCTAGGTCATGTCAGGTCACGGTAGGTGGCGATCAGGTCAGGTCGCTGACGAACACGCACATCGGTGAGCATCGGGTCACATCGGCGACGATGAGGTCAACTTGTCGAGAGCCAGGTCAAGCCAGTCAGATCAGCGTTCAATGACAGCTGATGGTTGGTCAATCCAGAACGACGGGGGTCGATCAACCTGGTGATCAATTCAAGTCCAGGTCTCAGGTCAGGTCAACTTAGGTCAACTTAGGTCACGAGCACGTCAGCTTTGTATGGGGCCGGTCAGATCGTGCCGGCCTGACCAGGACCCGGTGTCAGGTCGATGATGATCATGAGGTCAGGGCAGTGAGGTCAGGACGGACTTGCTGTACTCACAATTTAAGCGGGTGACGGTTTTGTGCTGACATCGTTGTCCATTGAAGCCTTCGGCGCAACTGAGAAAAGACAGACGAGAACACCACTTAGGGAGCGTTTTCGTCCCTGCACGCCCGAAGCGTTCAGCCATTATCAGTAGCCATTCAACCATTGTCAGTAGACTTATTGCGCCATCGCTTGCGACCAATAGCGGTCGATAGTGGCCGTCAGCGTGCAGACACAAGCGGCAGGATAGTGAGGTGTGCCGAAGGGTTATGGTCGGTGAGCGGCAGGGTAGTGAGGTGCGCCGAAGGGTCATGGTCGGTGAGCGGCAGGATAGTGAGGTGCGCCGAAGGGTGATGGTCGGTGAGCAGCAGGGTAGTGAGGTGCGCCGAAGGGTCATGGTCGGTGAGCGGTAGCACGAGGTGCAGTCTGTTGCACGTGATACGCCTGCCGGGGGAAGGTGACGAGTGCAAAGTTCGTCTGGAAGGGATCAGGCCAGGCAGCCGCGGGGCCAAGGAACGGAAACGGGATCGTCCACATCGACCGTTCCACTTCCGCAAAGATGAAGAAGAAAAGCGGGCCTCGGCTTCGGAACGCCGCACCCTCTCTGCTCATCCGCAATGTTTGAGCAGCAATCGGCAGCCCACCCGATGCGGAGGAAAAACTCTGACCGCAAACGGGGATCGAACCGGAAACCTCACGATTACGAGACCAGGGGCCTATCAGCTTCCTTGCCAATGGCTGCCTAAGCGCACCCAGTACGGGCCTAGCCCAACATAGACTCTTCATATTTCACATTTAACTTTTGCATCTTTTGAGTCGGGCATAGTATTAGAACGCGTATCATTTTCTGCCACTTTTTACATCGGTCATAACATCCGGGGCGGGAATGGCCGAGTGGTTAAGGTGTCGGGCTATGGGTACCAAAGGTCCCGGGTTCGACTAGCGCCACTCAGGACATTTCCCAATCCCGCGGCCCACCGGCGAAACAGTGTGGGCGGCGCCATTAGCCGTGACTGTGCATAAAGTGTGTCGTGAACCAACCAATAAACAGACAAACAAACAGGTCATAAAATCCATGGTTTTGGAGACGAGCAGTAGAAAACCATGTCGCACATAATGTGATTAGTTGAATGCTACCTCTAACCATGATTCTAAAAAGGATATGCGATCGATTAAACAAGCACGCGACGCCGCATTCCAGACGACGGGAAAAGAATAGGTCGCAAATATCGTCGCTGCGTAACTGAAGGAAGTTAAAGACCAATACAAGAGAAGGGGGAAAGAACACGAGCACAGATGAAGGGTTGAGGGGCAGAACAGTTCACTCACTGGCAACTGATCTCCTGTAGTTGTCGGTAGAATATGCACGTGCCGCCGTTCAGGCAGTACTCCTTTTGTAGTCGTCTCCGACACGGTTCTCTCATGTACTTGGTGTCCTCTGAAAACGGGACGGGGTTGGTGGGTTTACGACACGTCGACCGTTGAGTCATGTTGCGTCGCCAATCTCTCACGCCGATTGGCCGCGGGCGAAGAGTAGCGACAGGTGAGATTCGAACCCACAACCTTTCGGTTGTGAGACGAGCCCTAGGCTACTCGTCCCCGAGAACGGGACGGATGCGGATCAGCAACACCACCATCATCTCCGATGAAAAAGAGACGTTCACGCTCCTCTCCTACAAATGCCAGCGCTGCTCAGCTTATTTGCATCTATAAAGAGCCCTACAACGACCTTGAGGGCAAGAGCGTTGTTCTGGGCATGCCAGGTAAGCATTGGGTACTAATTCGCTCCATGTAGGATTTGTGAAATGGTTAATTACTGTATTTGTGGCCACAGCCAACCGACCCCTTTGCATCGCTTCTACAGCCTCATTTGCATTGCTGGTGGTCGTTGTTTGCCACCTTATGCATCTTCTGTAGTGGGCGTTTTGCAAACGTAGTGTATGAAAAACATGCACTAGTGTATGCACATTAATACTAGCATGGTGTATAAGCATCACAGCGTGATACTGAGACTGGGCTAGGCGTTGCGAGATGACACGAATTAGTCGATTGAAAGCGTCATGACTGCTCTGTAACTGCAGCCAGCCATCATCAGTTGGAGGTATTGTGGGTCCATCTCGTGCGTATCGCAACACCCGATGTGCAAGCTACTACTACTTCATCAACTACTTCATCAGCATGAGTCGCCATCAGACAGCTGTAGCTAGTTCTAAAAACTTCTCACAATCGCCACCAATGCCGTCATCGCCAAAAAGCCTTCACCTAGTTCTGACCCCACATCATTTCGGGCAGCAGGTCCCAACACCACAACCACCACAGGTGGTACTTGCCTGTTACAAACACAACTACCACGGGTTGTGTTTGCCTGTCTCCAACACCACAATCACCACAGGTGGCGTTTGACTAATAGGAGGAACGAGCGGGAAAACGGCAGGTCTGCTATTGACCTCGCTCGCTCCTCGTCACTCCACAGTCACCTCGTCAGTCTGCAGACTGCTCGTCGGTCTGCAGACTGACGAGCAGTCCCCTCGTCAGTCGTCTCGTCCTCCGCCGGCCCGTCACCACTTACTCGGCCTGGTGGTCACCTCCCGTCACCACTTACTCGGCCTGGTGGTCACCTCCCGTCACCACTTACTCGGCCTGGTGGTCACCTCCCGTCACCACTTACTCGGCCTGGTGGTCACCGCCCGTCACCGCTTACTCGGCCTGGTGGTCACCTCCCGTCACCACTTACTCGGCCTGGTGGTCACGGCCTGGTGGTCCCCGTCACCACTTACTCGGCCTGGTGGTCACCTCCCGTCACCACTTACTCGGCCTGGTGGTCACCTCCCGTCACCACTTACTCGGCCTGGTGGTCACCTCCCGTCACCACTTACTCGGCCTGGTGGTCACCTCCCGTCACCACTTACTCGGCCTGGTGGTCACCTCCCGTCACCACTTACTCGGCCTGGTGGTCACCTCCCGTCACCACTTACTCGGCCTGGTGGTCACCTCCCGTCACCACTTACTCGGCCTGGTGGTCACCTCCCGTCACCACTTACTCGGCCTGGTGGTCACCTCCCGTCACCACTTACTCGGCCTGGTGGTCACCTCCCGTCACCACTTACTCGGCCTGGTGGTCACCTCCCGTCACCACTTACTCGGCCTGGTGGTCACCTCCCGTCACCACTTACTCGGCCTGGTGGTCACCTCCCGTCACCACTTACTCGGCCTGGTGGTCACCTCCCGTCACCACTTACTCGGCCTGGTGGTCACCTCCCGTCACCACTTACTCGGCCTGGTGGTCACCTCCCGTCACCACTTACTCGGCCTGGTGGTCACCTCCCGTCACCACTTACTCGGCCTGGTGGTCACCTCCCGTCACCACTTACTCGGCCTGGTGGTCACCTCCCGTCACCACTTACTCGGCCTGGTGGTCACCTCCCGTCACCACTTACTCGGCCTGGTGGTCACCTCCCGTCACCACTTACTCGGCCTGGTGGTCACCTCCCGTCACCACTTACTCGGCCTGGTGGTCACCTCCCGTCACCACTTACTCGGCCTGGTGGTCACCTCCCGTCACCACTTACTCGGCCTGGTGGTCACCTCCCGTCACCACTTACTCGGCCTGGTGGTCACCTCCCGTCACCACTTACTCGGCCTGGTGGTCACCTCCCGTCACCACTTACTCGGCCTGGTGGTCACCTCCCGTCACCACTTACTCGGCCTGGT
The DNA here is from genome assembly GCA_034440575.1 of Imbricaverruca yamaguchii. Classification (NCBI taxonomy): domain Eukaryota; kingdom Metazoa; phylum Arthropoda; class Thecostraca; family Neoverrucidae; genus Imbricaverruca; species Imbricaverruca yamaguchii. The sequence goes on from JAOTOL010001335.1 coordinate 260,497, forward strand.
GGTCACCTCCCGTCACCACTTACTCGGCCTGGTGGTCACCCCCGTCACCACTTACTGGCCTGTGTCGGCCTGGTGGTCACCTCCCGTCACCACTTACTCGGCCTGGTGGTCACCTCCCGTCACCACTTACTCGGCCTGGTGGTCACCTCCCGTCACCACTTACTCGGCCTGGTGGTCACCTCCCGTCACCACTTACTCGGCCTGGTGGTCACCTCCCGTCACCACTTACTCGGCCTGGTGGTCACCTCCCGTCACCACTTACTCGGCCTGGTGGTCACCTCCCGTCACCACTTACTCGGCCTGGTGGTCACCTCCCGTCACCACTTACTCGGCCTGGTGGTCACCTCCCGTCACCACTTACTCGGCCTGGTGGTCACCTCCCGTCACCACTTACTCGGCCTGGTGGTCACCTCCCGTCACCACTTACTCGGCCTGGTGGTCACTGCTCCCGTCACCACTTACTCGGCCTGGTGGTCACCTCCCGTCACCACTTACTCGGCCTGGTGGTCACCTCCCGTCACCACTTACTCGGCCTGGTGGTCACCTCCCGTCACCACTTACTCGGCCTGGTGGTCACCTCCCGTCACCACTTACTCGGCCTGGTGGTCACCTCCCGTCACCACTTACTCGGCCTGGTGGTCACCTCCCGTCACCACTTACTCGGCCTGGTGGTCACCTCCCGTCACCACTTACTCGGCCTGGTGGTCACCTCCCGTCACCACTTACTCGGCCTGGTGGTCACCTCCCGTCACCACTTACTCGGCCTGGTGGTCACCTCCCGTCACCACTTACTCGGCCTGGTGGTCACCTCCCGTCACCACTTACTCGGCCTGGTGGTCACCTCCCGTCACCACTTACTCGGCCTGGTGGTCACCTCCCGTCACCACTTACTCGGCCTGGTGGTCACCGCCCGTCACCACTTACTCGGCCTGGTGGTCACCTCCCGTCACCACTTACTCGGCCTGGTGGTCACCTCCCGTCACCACTTACTCGGCCTGGTGGTCACCTCCCGTCACCACTTACTCGGCCTGGTGGTCACCTCCCGTCACCACTTACTCGGCCTGGTGGTCACCTCCCGTCACCACTTACTCGGCCTGGTGGTCACCTCCCGTCACCACTTACTCGGCCTGGTGGTCACCTCCCGTCACCACTTACTCGGCCTGGTGGTCACCTCCCGTCACCACTTACTCGGCCTGGTGGTCACCTCCCGTCACCACTTACTCGGCCTGGTGGTCACCTCCCGTCACCACTTACTCGGCCTGGTGGTCACCTCCCGTCACCACTTACTCGGCCTGGTGGTCACCTCCCGTCACCACTTACTCGGCCTGGTGGTCACCTCCCGTCACCACTTACTCGGCCTGGTGGTCACCTCCCGTCACCACTTACTCGGCCTGGTGGTCACCTCCCGTCACCACTTACTCGGCCTGGTGGTCACCGCCCGTCACCACTTACTCGGCCTGGTGGTCACCTCCCGTCACCACTTACTCGGCCTGGTGGTCACCTCCCGTCACCACTTACTCGGCCTGGTGGTCACCTCCCGTCACCACTTACTCGGCCTGGTGGTCACCTCCGTCACCACTTACTCGGCCTGGTGGTCACCTCCCGTCACCACTTACTCGGCCTGGTGGTCACCTCCCGTCACCACTTACTCGGCCTGGTGGTCACCGCCCGTCACCACTTACTCGGCCTGGTGGTCACCTCCCGTCACCACTTACTCGGCCTGGTGGTCACCGCCCGTCACCACTTACTCGGCCTGGTGGTCACCTCCCGTCACCACTTACTCGGCCTGGTGGTCACCTCCCGTCACCACTTACTCGGCCTGGTGGTCACCGCCCGTCACCACTTACTCGGCCTGGTGGTCACCTCCCGTCACCACTTACTCGGCCTGGTGGTCACCGCCCGCGCGGCGACTGTGACGCGCGCCGTTTTGGAGCGCGTTCCCGCCAGATTTGTGGCGCGACATTCGTATTCGCCGGCGTCGGCCGGCGTTACTTTCCGCACCACCAGAATCGAGCGCAACGATTTGCGCTTCCTCCTGCAATGCAGACACACTTTAGGTCATGGTAGGTCAGGCCAATCATGTCATGTCAGTAATGCCAGTCACGTCACTCACGTCATATAATGTCAATCATGTCAATAATTGCCACGTCGTGTCATGTCATGTCATATGTCATGTAAGTCATGTCATGTCATTCATGTAGGGTTTTTGTCATGTTGGGTGTCAGTCATGTTGGGTGTCAGTTACATTAGGTCAGACATGTCAGGTCAGTCCGGTCAGATCAATCATGTCAAGTCAGCCGTGTCAGGCCATTGCTGTAGCTGACTCACATAATAATGAGACGGGCAACAATATGTGGCGTCTACATCTGACGGTAGTCTGCGATTGACCTCAAGACGCCGTACCACCATGTCCGGGGCTGTCTTTGGCCGGGTTCGGCGTGTATTTAGCGGTATGCCAAGCCTATCTACGCAATTTCGCTTCAGCAAATCGGTCTCAGCTGCTCAAAATTATTGGGTATGATAATGGAATTACAAACACTTGTCAGCTGTCAGTGATCAGTGTCAGTGTTCAATCTTCAAGCAATCAAGCAAGTCCAATCAATAGCCTCGACTTCCATATCCCCACCCTGTTGGGATGACTCGGCCGCAGGACGTTCCTGACGCATTTCTCGATATGGCGCAGAATGCCGCTTCGCGCCGCGACGTATCGTTGGCGGGAAGTTTTGGCGGGAATTTTTGGCGGGAATTATTGGCGGGAATTTTTGGAGGGTAGTTCTCCTTGGCGCGCTAATCAAACTTGGCGTCAGCCGTCAGTTATCCTCAGTTCAGACGACATGGCCCAGAATCGAGCCGGCGCGCAGCGACATCTGGGCGAATCATCGGCAAACGCAGACGGATCGACGCGCGCGGTTCCGCAAATGCGAAATTGTCCACCGAAATTGGCGACAGACTGTTGGCAACCAAGTCAAGTTCCACATACTGCCTAAAATATGTTGGGCGTCTCCCTGATCTGATGTTGGGTGTCCTCCTGACCCGATGTTGGGCGTCCTCCTGACCCGATGTTGGACGTCTCCCTGACCTGATGTTTGGCGCCTCCCTGACCTGATGGGCGCCTCCCTGACCTGATGGGCGCCTCCCTGACCTGATGGGCGCCTCCCTGACCTGATGGGCGTCTCTCTGACCTGATGGGCGCCTCCCTGACCTGATGGGCGTCTCTCTGACCTGATGGGCGCCTCCCTGACCTGATGGGCGTCTCTCTGACCTGATGGGCGTCTCCCTGACCTGATGGGCGTCTCTCTGACCTGATGTTGGACGTCTCCCTGACCTGATGTTTGGCGCCTCCCTGACCTGATGGGCGCCTCCCTGACCTGATGGGCGCCTCCCTGACCTGATGGGCGTCTCCCTGACCTGATGTTGGACGTCTCCCTGACCTGATGTTTGGCGCCTCCCTGACCTGATGGGCGTCTCCCTGACCTGATGGGCGTCTCCCTGACCTGATGGGCGTCTCCCTGACCTGATGGGCGTCTCTCTGACCTGATGGGCGTCTCCCTGACCTGATGGGCGTCTCTCTGACCTGATGGGCGTCTCTCTGACCTGATGGGCGTCTCTCTGACCTGATGTTTGGCGCCTCCCTGACCTGATGTTTGGCGCCTCCCTGGCCCGATGTTGGACGTCTCCCTGACCTGATGGGCGTCTCCCTGACCTGATGGGCGTCTCTCTGACCTGATGTTGGACGTCTCCCTAACGTGATGGCTGACGCAATGGCTGACAATGGTGGATGATGCAATGTGGCAGCCATCATTGTCGTTGATGGCTGCTGATGGCTCGCTGATACGCGACCAGACTATCAATGACGCAATAGACGTCAATGACCCGGTGTGCGCAACGTGGGCACGAAGAGCAGCCGCTGGCCATCATCCAGCAGTTGCTGCTGGAGGATGGCAGTGCCTCTGTGGCAAATCATGATGTGGATCATGGTGTAGATCATGGTGTAGATCAGGGTGTCGATCAGGGTGTAGATTATGGTGTAGATTATGGTGCAAAGCATGGTGTCGATCATCATGGACTCTTGGGGATGCGACATTCACATCGATATAATACGCTTTCTCAATTCAAGGGAACGTGTTGTTTACGTTTGCTTAATTACTTTTTACATTATTTATTCATCGGTTTCAGCAATCTAGAGGCCGCGTCCAACGCTTTAGCGATGTAGCGTCCACGTCCGCTGCCTGCATTGCGGATGTCGTGTTGAACCGGACGTGTTGAACCGGACGTGTTGAACCGGACGTGTTGAACCGGACGTGTTGAACCGGACGTGTTGAACCGGACGTGTTGAACCGGACGTGTTGAACCGGACGTGTTGAACCGGACGTGTTGAACCGGACGTGTTGAACCGGACGTGTTGAACCGGACGTGTTGAACCGGACGTGTTGAACCGGACATGTTGAACCGGACGTGTTGAACCGGACGTGTTGAACCGGACGTGTTGAACCGGACGTGTTGAACCGGACGTGTTGAACCGGACGTGTTGAACCGGACGTGTTGAACCGGACGTGTTGAACCGGACGTGTTGAACCGGACGTGTTGAACCGGACGTGTTGAACCGGACGTGTTGAACCGGACGTGTTGAACCGGACGTGTTGAACCGGACGTGTTGAACCGGACGTGTTGAACCGGACGTGTTGAACCGGACGTGTTGAACCGGGCGTGTTGAACCGGACGTGCGCTCTTGGAAATTGATTTGAATTATTACGATTGTATTGCATTTAAATTCGTTGAAGTGTACGGAACATGATTTGGAAAGCCATCACATGAACGTAACTCACTAAGCAAATTCAATCTCCACCATACAAATCTGAACACCTTTGTTTTATCCTCTCGTACAGCAGAAAGCGATGGCCAGTGGAGCAATGAACTACATATCTAGAGAAGTGCATCAATGAAGATCAAACTTGCGACTCAACAGGAACTTGAGGGGAAGAGTAGTCTAGGGGTAAGTTATTCGTCTTACGATCGAAAGGCTGTGGGTTCGAGTCTCACCTGTCGCTACTCTTCCCCGTGACCAATCGGCGAGAGAGATTGGCGACGCTACATGACTCAACGGCCCATGTGTCGTAAAACCAATAACCAACAGGCACTTGAGGCATGTATTCCTAACATTCGTCAGAGTTTTGCTAGGAACATTCCTGTTTTGTTTCATAGATTTGGGTGGATGTTTTGAAGAAAAAAATCACGATGTCTGGCTCATTCTGACATTACGATATTGCGCGATATTGCACGGAAGTATTACACGACAAATCAACGTTTCAGTGCTCAATTTCAACGTCAACTGTTTCACTCCATGCAGCCAAAGTGCTGCTTTTGCACTGCCAGAAGTATTGCAAACCTTAGATCGAGCCACCTTGTCCATGTCATCAACGAATGATGACCGACCTAGATGAGGAGGCCACCAGGCAGCTATGACGGCCATTATTATGACGGGGCGTCCTCTGACTCAGTCCTCCCCCTCCCCCTCCCCCTCCCCCTCTGCCACACCCAAATCAGCCGCCTCAGCTTATGTAATTATTGATCCGAATGTTGGTCGAGCATGGTGACGAAACTTCGAAAAAGTGCCGACGTTCCACGTGGTACGATTGCGATGCACGGTGAACCGATTACACCGCAAGACAAAGTTCAAATTAGATGTTGTGACCTCTCCGCAAATTGCATCGCTTCCGTGAAGAACAGGCAGTTCTGCTGACACCCTTCGTGTCGGGGTCGATTTCTTGCCGAGCAAACGTGTAACTGTTGCTTAGTGCTCCCGTTTGAGTTAATGGGGCCAGCTTCCACCCGTTCAGACTCGCTGTTTTGTCTCGGCTGTTTTGACCTCCAGTCTGCTTAACTTCAGCGTGAACCTTGGTTTTCCACCCTCGTTTTCATGTCTTGTTTATTTCCCATTTATTTCCCTCTCCTGATTAACTCACCGTGTCTATTCGTCGCGCGAGTTTGAACGCACCGTGTCTATCCTTCCTCCATTCGCACTCACCGTGTCTATCCTTCCTCCATTCGCACTCACCGTGTCTATCCTTCCTCCATTCGCACTCACCGTGTCTATTTGTGTTTCGCTTGAGCTCACGTGTCTATTTTCCTTCGTTCGCACTCACCGTCTCGACTTTCCGTCCGAGGGTCGGCCTCGTTTGACCTTGATGCGTATCCGCGGCTGGTTCGTCAGCGGGCTGCCATCTTTGAACCACGTGACCCGCGGTGCGGGCCGTCCGCGCACCTTGCACTGCAGCCGGAAGCGGCGCCGCGGGCGTGCCGTGACGTCACGCAGGCCGGAAATGCGCGGCTTCCGCACTGCGAACACAGACGCGAACACCGGTCAGTCGACACACGGTCAGTCGACACACGGCCGCTAATACACCGGTCAGTCGACACACAGCCGCCAATACACCGGTCAGTCGACACACAGCCGCTAATACACCGGTCAGTCGACACACGGCCGCTTATACACCGGTCAGTCGACACACGGCCGCCAATACACCGGTCAGTCGACACACGGCCGCCAATACACCGGTCAGTCGACACACGGCCGCTTATACACCGGTCAGTCGACACACGGCCGCCAATACACCGGTCAGTCGACACACAGCCGCTAATACACCGGTCAGTCGACACACGGCCGCTTATACACCGGTCAGTCGACACACGGCCGCCAATACACCGGTCAGTCGACACACGGCCGCCAATACACCGGTCAGTCGACACACGGCCGCTTATACACCGGTCAGTCGACACACAGCCGCCAATACACCGGTCAGTCGACACACGGCCGCCAATACACCGGTCAGTCGACACACGGCCGCCAATACACCGGTCAGTCGACACACGGCCGCCAATACACCGGTCAGTCGACACACGGCCGCTAATACACCGGTCAGTCGACACACGGCCGCCAATACACCGGTCAGTCGACACACGGCCACTAATACACCGGTCAGTCGACACACGGCCGCCAATACACCGGTCAGTCGACACACAGCCGCCAATACACCGGTCAGTCGACACACGGCCGCTAATACACCGGTCAGTCGACACACAGCCGCCAATACACCGGTCAGTCGACACACGGCCGCCAATACACCGGTCAGTCGACACACGGCCGCTAATACACCGGTCAGTCGACACACGGCCGCTAATACACCGGTCAGTCGACACACGGCCGCCAATACACCGGTCAGTCGACACAAGGCCACTAATACACCGGTCAGTCGACACACAGCCGCCAATACACCGGTCAGTCGACACACGGCCGCCAATACACCGGTCAGTCGACACACGGCCGCTAATACACCGGTCAGTCGACACACGGCCGCCAATACACCGGTCAGTCGACACACGGCCGCTAATACACCGGTCAGTCGACACACGGCCGCTAATACACCGGTCAGTCGACACACGGCCACCAATACACCGGTCAGTCGACACACAGCCGCAATAACACACGGCCGCTAATACACCGGTCAGTCGACACACGGCCACTAATACACCGGTCAGTCGAAACACGGCCGCTAATGCACCGGTCAGTCGACACACGGCCGCTAATACACCGGTCAGTCGACACACAGCCGCTAATACACCGGTCAGTCGACTCACAGCCGCTAATACACCGGTCAGTCGACACACGGCCACCAATACACCGGTCAGTCGACACACGGCCGCTAATACACCGGTCAGTCGACACACGGCCACTAATACACCGGTCAGTCGAAACACGGCCGCTAATGCACCGGTCAGTCGACACACGGCCGCTAATACACCGGTCAGTCGACACACAGCCGCTAATACACCGGTCAGTCGACTCACGGCCGCTAATACACCGGTCAGTCGACACACGGCCGCTAATACAGAGTTGGCAGCACGCATCTAGTTCTTCGCACTTTCTAGACCAGGTTCATTTTTTTTAAAGACTGCCAGACTGCGTCATAACGGGGCCGGGTCAGGGTCAGTGATATGGTGCGTTTAAACCGGCGACGAATAGACATGGTGAGCCAACCTGGAGAGGGAACTAAATGGCTAGTCATGAAAACCGGCAGAAAACCAGGGTCCACGGTGAAATTAAAATACTAATTATCTCTGGGGCGTCTATATCAGAACCTTCAATGCTCATAGCCTCTAACGGTTCGAAATATCTAGGAATCAAAAGAACTAAGCGTTCAAAACCTCTAAATTCGGAGATTTTATTCCGCATTAGGAATGTTCACAACTTCTAATGTTCGACACCTCTAACCGTTCAAATTCCCTTGGACCTAAAAGCATCTAAAGACTCAAAAGTACGAGAGATCAAAAGCTCTGGATGTTCAAAACCTGGAAAGCATCAAAATATCGAATCCAAAAAAAAAAACAGCAATAGCTCATACCGTCTAATAGCAAACGAGTTCAAAACCTTTAGATATAAAAACCCCTAACGTGTTCAACACCACTAATCAAGAACTTTTTTGCCTCGAAGAAGTGCGATATTGCTCCGAAGGGTGTCCCGTGAGCTATGCTTTATCTCTTCGTATGGAGCTGGTCGTCTAAATTCCGTCTAATTCAGTGTAGTATTCGTAGCTAAGAATTCTTAAAGCATTCGGGGAAGTGTTCAAGCTAGCTTGTGCTCAAGTTGTCTAACTGCTGTAAAGTCCTCAGATCAATAGAATATTTATGGAAGAGTTCAACTTTGGTCGCAGCACTCTAAAGCTCAAATAACTAACCAATTGAGCAAGTTTGTGACCAAACTGAAACGGCCTGTTTTGTCGTTAAAAACAAGAGTTCAGCAGATTATATTTTCAGGTATGTAGGTAGGTATATAGGCATGTAGTAATCGTATTTATGTTCCATGGATCAGAATGGTGACATGTATTTGATCAGCTTTTACAACTTTAGCCCTGATACCTCAGTTCAGGGATGCAATGTTGTATCGACAGTGTTGAACATGGTTGCAAGGGTAAATCCTGGAATTGTCAACAAGTGGGACTTGTGTCTTAGGGCACAATTGATTCTGTGGGGTACCAACGAAAAGGAATCTTGAAGGAAGACCTTTTACAATGGATCCAAAATCCAAGCAAATATTTCATTCCCATGTTTTCGCATGCAAACCTCACCCCCCCCTCCCCACACACACACACACGCAATTCAGTCGGAAATACGTTCACGACGACGGCCCGACAACGCCGCCGAGCGCTTCACCGCGCTTCACGCGCACTCATTGATTTTACCACAGTTCTTGATTTAGATGATTTGAACGCGCATTACTTCTCAAGGTTTAGATGTTTCGAACGCTTAGAAATTGTGAACGTTATGGTTTCTAAACCTTAGAGGTCTTAAACGTTTGAGAGTTATTAAACGTTTATGACATCACTTTAAACATCACTTATGACATCAGAGCATACATTTATTCCATGTATTTTTTTACCGCACGCAGAATGGCAAGAAGTGGCAGATTATTGCTGTCGAGTAGAATATGGAGGCTGTTTGCGTCAAATATTGACATCACATGTCGATATCGCAGTTGAATCGCAACTCGAATAGTCTGTACCTTTAATGGCAAACCTTCCCGGCGCGTCTCCAGGCTTGGCAGTGGTCGGTCGGTCCCGGAGAGCAGCTATAAATACCGGCCGGCGGCTGGGCCGTTCTCCCGGCTTGGCCCGGTCCACTGACTGGATAGTGTAGCGTAAACACGGCTCCAGACCGCCGACCGGCACTGTGGCTGCCGCTCAGACAGCCGGGAGCCGGCGCTCGACCGCGCCACTATCGCCGCAGACCTCGACCGCGCCACATCCGCCGACACTCAACAGGCCGCGACAAAAGCGGCGCAGCCGGCGGCCTGTGTCAACACGGGCGCCGCCATGTTTGTTTTGGCCGGGCGGCGCGGGCCGGTCGCGAGCCTCTGAAACACGGCGCCGGCGGCGAGACGTGGCGCGGCACGACAAAATCGGCGCGGTCTGCCGGTCTGACCCCGGCCCCGACCCCGACCCCGACCCCGACCCCGACCCCGACCCCAACCCGGGCCTCGGCCCCGACCCCGACCCCGACCCCGACCCCGACCCCGCTGTGGCGGGGGCCTCTCGGCCGCCTCGTATGGACAGACAGACTGAGTCAGTGCCGCTGACTCCGGCGCCGGCGACTCGCCGAGTCAACATCGCGTGAATCAGCTTTGGCACGCTACTCTGTTGAGTAATTTCCACCTGGCATACGACTCGAGTATGTCCAACAACTGACTCGCCAGCGCGCTGCGGGCCGGATTTATGTGTCCGGGTAGACAGCGATGAGACAGTTCTGAGAGTTGATATCACGGAAAGCACACGGAAGCCCGATGTCACGGCGTTTGAATGTGACTCGGAGTAAACTGGATGATTGACTTTGACAAGTTCAGTTGAGTGAACAAACAACGATGAAAAGCAAGTCGGAGTCGAAATGATCGGCCGATTTTGCAGCGCTAATTTTGCTTGGCAAATGATTCGAATGCCCATGTGACCAAGTGGTTTAGAGTAACCGATCTTGATTTACTAGAACGCAACGGCGTACGCTAGACTGGCGGCCGGCCCAACGCTCGTCCTTGAACCGGTCTGAAGGGCATCTGAAGGTCAATCACAGATCCCATGGTGTGAGAATTGGCGGCTGTCGGTCCAACGCGTTCTGCGATGTCATAAAATTCCGGAACGCCGGCGGCTTTCGGTCGCCAGGTCGTGGTTTGACCTCCCCTCGCGCTCCCCGCCCAACAGGGTCAGAAGTGTCGCTTCACGAAAAGAAACGTGGTTATGGGGGGGGGGCGGGGAATCACCCGCATTGAAAGCAGACATGCTTAATTGGGACGTGTCTTGTTTCTTTGCTCGGTGAAAAATATGTCGCCCTGGTGGGGTGCGGTCTGAACTTTCCGCCTCCACTTTGCATGGGCAAAACCATTGGAAGCTAAGGTCGATGCGCTGGAGAATCCCAATTACCAAGTGAATGATACAAAATAGCGCACATCATCATAATCATCATCATCACCATCATAACGTGTATTGTAATCAGTCCTACGCTTCTCTTGAACATTCATGAACGCGGTGCTCGCTCGGCAAATGTAAGCATTGAGAGTGCGGCTGTAAGCACACGTCATCCGCCACATCAAGGTCACATGCGCAGCACGTCTCAGGACTGTTTTCAGCCCACCTTGGCGAAATGTCGCACCCGCCCGAAGGTCTATACAAAATCAAATCGCGCCACACCATCGCTCGGAAAATTTAGTATTCCTGAGCCCATGCGATCATTTATAAGATAATTCGATTCGGGCTCAGATTTTCCTAGATGAGCTCGATTCACCTGACGGATCTATGATTTCGCCCCGGAGAAGAAACTTTGAGCGGGAATCTTTCTACCCAGAGGCATGCCCGTAACCGAAAATTTCGTGGAGCGTGAAGGGAGGGGGCACCAGAGCCTGCCACAGGTGCGCTTTTTCTGCTCAGAGGGGCACCATCGAATGAACATCTCGTTTAGCTGAGGGGGGGGTCCGTCAGCCTCCCTGGAGGGATGTTTTATCACTTGTTCTCGAGGGGCGCCCAATTTCCATCGGAGGCGCCTTTCTGGGTGCTAGTGGAGGCTGAGGAGGGGGCGACCACCCCTTCGCCCATCCCACTCGGTTTTCCCTGACGGGGTTTGCCTTACGATGTATTTTTCCCAAACCTACACCTTTGATTCGAAGTGAATCACTGCACTCTGCTGGTAGTAAATAATTATTATTATTAAAGGAAGCTAAAGTAATATAACTGTTCAAAGCTAACGGACCATCAAGTGGAATATATTAATCGGCAGTAAATTTTCCTTACATGAAGATTACCTAGACGATCCGCAAGTGGTCTCGTTCATTTCACAACAGCAGCTAATGGTTGTCCCGAAACTAACACAATTGGGCGATCAGCCGGTGTTATCAGTGCACATCAATGTGCAAACAACTCGCCACCTCTCAAGGAACGACTGGGGAGCCGGTTGGGGCGTGCGCATACACCACACAATGCCTCAGAGAAATGCACCATCGACGTACGTCTATTTGATGCAATTGAAAATGCCGCCGAATTCACATTCACATCAGTGCCTGGACCTGAATCTGACCTGAACGAGAGAGCAGCTGTTGGTCGGACTTGCATCACCAGCGGTGGGCCGCTGGAGCACGCCACTGCATGTCTATCAGAGTGGGCGGTGCCAGAGGGATCAACACTTACCCTGACTTAACCTAACTGCACAATGTGTCCAGCACAAGTCACCTCTGTGGACTTTGTTCCTTTTTGGTGTGATGCGTAATCCCAGGGATGCCTATTCATCTGACACAAAATGGCGGCTATCTGACGACAGGACAGGCGGTGGCAGCCGTGTCGGATATTCGTCACCATGGCAACCGACGCCACATCTGTCACCATGGCAACTGACGCCAGCGGCGCGAACAGGTGCTGTTAGAGACAGGCGCCGAAGCCTTGAATGAGAATCTGGCTCGGCGTTCAGCCTCCCCACCCGCCCCCACCCCCAACGGCCTCCTTTCAGCGCCTGCCCCTCCCCCTTTCACCTCCGACAGGCGCTCGTCCAGACGCCGACACAGTATCAACTCCAGGGGGTGCAAATATCTCATCTCAATCAATCTATATTACACATGTACATGTTATCTTACAGACCACTTATCCATACATAGTTGCCATTCTGTGATCCAAGTGATGAGAGATTGTCAACAGGCCAGGTTTGTGTGCCTTCGGCCACCACACGCATATTTCAAACACCTGATCCGGGCCTAAGTCCAATTCTATGTAATCAGCGATGTGCTTCGATTAAGAAACTCGCATCATGGACTATGTGTTCCCAAATGCTTCTCCATCGGTGACTTCTGATCGCGAGGTTTACTCTGCTTTAATACTTCACTTTTTTCCGATTCCTCGGTCAGGAGAGCATCCATGTCTGAAGCAGGGCGCTGCATGGCCGATGCAGTCCATGTGCCCCCAAACTCTAATGACAACAACGAAAAGGTTTGTATCTCCATTTCCAAACCAAAGTGAGGGCTTCTATTATTTCAAAACGTCAATAGTAAATAGTCAATAGTCAATAGTCAATAGTCAATAGTCAATAGTCAATAGTCAATAGTCAGTAGCCAATAGCCAATAGTCCATGTATGCATGGTGGCGGTCCATATTCACCGACGAACATATGTATTCAAATATATAGATACCAGAGCCAGCGGGAAGCTTTTACACGTTTCCTCCTAAGTCGGCACCGATGACTTATACGAATCGCAAGGAGAATAAATAGTGCCATTCCGTTCCGCAAATGATTGAAAATGCGACCTTCTGGCATGCAAAGCTCCATCTTCCGAAGACAAACAGTTTAACCATGACGAGCCATTTCCTCTAGAACTTATCCTCTCCGACAAGCCCCTGGCTGTGTCAATGTCTTGAGAAGGGAACTTCTGGAAGGAAGTCCGGTTCCTCTCCTCCACATGAACCATTTTACGACAAAGCGCTTCCCGTACACACGAGAAATTGAATACAAACAGTGCTTCCCCTTCAATCAAAGCAACTACTTTGCAAAAGCTTGCACCCACAATTATTCCGTCCAATGTTCGTGAATTCAAAAGTAAGACATTCCCTGTGGAGACAAGTCATTTTGGCGTCACAAGCTCCCATAAATGATGTGGTTGCAGTGTAGGAACAGAACAGCAAAACGGAGAGAGTATTGACCACGACCCCTACCCCACCCCGTCAGATTAAAATAAAAGGTCTGGCTGTGAGAGAGTAATTCCCCAGCAGCGCGCTTAATTTCAACAGGCATGTCATGCATCAAACTTGTTCAGTCCTTGAACGTCACTCACGCAAATTGTTTCGGAAGCGCACTGCAGAGAAGAGACAGCGACTCACCGAGGAATAACGAGCCGTGCCTGGGCCCCCACCAGCCCGTCCCAGCGAGACCATCAAACCTGTCAAATCGAGTAATCCTACGCGGGCTGTTGCTGCCAGGATTGGCGGTGAGCGGGCCGCCCTGTCTGCTCGTCAGACAGACACTCTCCCGGGGCGGGAGCACCCTGGGCCACTGTGCCACGTGCCAAACCAATTATCATCCGGAAATCTCGCCCGGCTGCGGTGTCAATTGCGGCGCGCCAAAACAGCCCACATGCTGTTGTTGCACGATATTCAATAACATCGGCTGGATTATGGCGCGTTCGACGTCGTTCTTTTTGCGGCGGGCATGAGTGGCACCTGTGGGGGCGCCCGGCCAATGCTGGCCGATGGCTGATTTGAAGAGCTGTCCGGCCGCTGTAAGAAGCGGTTCCAACGGTGAACGTTCGGCAGCGACGTGCTTGTTTGTGTGTCTATTTCACCCGTGGCGCGGCGGATACTGGAGTCAGGCTAGACTCGGGCGCAACCGCTGTGGTGATGTCACCAGGGGGGGGGGGGTCAGGCGCTTGGTGTCGCAGGTGAGAAGACGCGACGAAGCGTTGTGACAAATATAGTGCAGCGCCAAACCAGTGAGAGAACTGGAGATGTCGGATCGTTCCTCGCGGTATAATTGACACAAGAATAGGCTGCAACAAATACAGTGCATGTGCATTTGGTAGGCTGCCGGAGGGTTTCGCTTGGTTTCCGAAAGGAAACCAAGCGATAGGCCCTCCGGCCCTAGACATCGTCCGCTGCATCACTCTTGCCATGTTGACTTGAATACTTATTTGTATGGCTTATAATTTCCCAGACCAAGGCCGCACTGCCATAAGCAAAACCACAGGAATGTATGCAGCATAGTCATGACAAGGCCGGTCCTCAGCGCACCGCCACATTCCGTGCGGCTGCTGCGAATCGCATGCTCCTTGAACGAAACGAAAATAAAAACGTTTCAGGCAATAATGTGCTTTCAATGCTTAAACTGCTTTTAGTAAAAGAAAACAAACGTTTGCATCTCAGGCGCATTGGGCGCGTCAACTCCAGATCTTACTTCGTCCACTTCAGATCCGTCTCCATCCACTTCAAATCCGTCCCAATCCATTCCAGATCCGTCCCAATCCACTTCAGATCCGTCCAGAGGTTATTCTGAGGAACATCTGGCGGGCATTCGGCCCGTCCCTCTCTAGATTCACCCAGAGGTTATGCTGGGGGACACCTGGGCTAGATTTGGTCCGCCCAACTCTAGATCCATCCTGAGGCTATGCTGGGCCATCTGGAGGACACTTGGCCCGTTCCACTCTTGATTCGTCCCGAGGTTATGCTATTCATCCGCTGCTCTGGCTTAAGGCATGGATTCCAAGCGTAACAACGACGCAGCAACTCCTCTGCATAAAATGGCTGAGCTGCACATGATGAACTCAGTGTAGTATGAACTCAGCAGTATAGCAGATGTAATTGTTCCCAGCCCAAGAAAGAAAGAGTGCGCGTGACTACACCGGCAGCTGCCAATCCTCTCGTACAACGACGCGGCGAGTCGTCTCGTGAAGGGGTGGAGGGGTGGGTCTGAGAGTTTGAAGGCTTTCGGTCCGCCTGTTTCGTGTTTGTGAGACATTGAGGAACCACCCCACGGTGGCGCTTGAATGTCCCACAGGCACGTCATCGACCGCCCGCGCATACACATGTCAGTCAACGCAAATCCGGCTAATGCGGGGCATGACTGATCATGAGCTTGTTTCTCCTGAATATAACCAAATGTGAGCCGACTTCAGAATGGAGCTGTGATGTACAAGTGCTGTCACGCTTACGTAGTGATGATACAAATTATCTGAACAGTGTTCGTTCTGCTCCATGATTTCTAACACCAATTGTCTCGCCAACCACAGAGGGGTGGGGGGGGGGGGGACACACTTTCCATGTAGCACTGTCAGGCATACTTGGATTATGCACTCATGCTGTGAGATTGAATGTAACATGATTTAAATGAATATTGACCCTCTGGCATTCTTGGCAGTCTCCCACTCACAACGTACCCTCTACCCGCCCCCCCTATCCCACCGTGGACAGTCACGCAGGTGTATTGCCGCTGCGCTTTATGGATCGCTTTCATAAGCGCATGTGCGGCACTCACGTCAGCCGGTTAGATGGCCATGTTTCACACGACGTGGCGGGAACGGCACGTCACACATGGCAGGACAGGACAGGACAGGACAGGACAGGACAGGACAGGACAGGACAGGACAGGACAGGACAGGACAGGACAGGACAGGACAGGACAGGACAGGACAGGACAGGACAGGACAGGACAGGACAGGACAGGGCAGGGCAGGGCAGGGCAGGGCAGGGCAGGACAGGACAGGACAGGAAAGGACAGGACAGGACAGGGCAGGACAGGACAGAACGGGACAGGACAGGACAGGGCAGGGCAGGACAGAACAGGGCAGGGCAGGGCAGGGCAGGACAGGACAGGGAAGGACAGGGAAGGACAGGGCAGGGCAGGACAGGACAGGACAGGACAGGACAGGACAGAACAGGACAGGACAGGACAGGACAGGACAGGACAGGACAGGGCAGGACAGGACAGGACAGGACAGGGCAGGACAGGACAGGACAGGACAGGACAGGACAGGGCAGGACAGGACAGGACAGGACAGGGCAGGGCAGGACAGGACAGGACAGGGCAGGGCAGGGCAGGACAGGACAGACATTCGCGATGACGAGTCAACTGCCGCCGCTGGCTGGACGTGATTACGGCGGCCGTCAGTCATCGCTACGGCACTACGGCGGCCGTCAGTCATCGCTACGGCACTACGGCGGGCATCGTCGGCCACTAGGCAGACGGAGAGATTAATGTTCGTCTCCGCAGAGGTCGTCATCGTCTCGACGTGTATCGCTCCAGCCCACTCGACTGTCTGGCGTCTCTCGACTGTCTGGCGTCTCTCGACTGTCTGGCGACTCTCGACTGTCTGGCGACTCTCGACTGTCTGGTGTCTCTCGACTGTCTGGCGTCTCTCGACTGTCTGGCGTCTCTCGACTGTCTGGCGTCTCACGACTGTCTGGCGTCTCTCTACTGTCCTGAAAATGCCCACTTCCGCCTGCCATTTAGACGTCATTTATCATGGCGTCAGTTCACATTGCACGAGAATAAAGACCATGCAGATAATAATATCCGCATATGCCATTGCATATCCCCTCCTGGGGGCTGGGGAGAGTACCCGCGCCTTGGAAAAAGAACCTGGCTAAACACGTATGCTTTTATTGATTTTATTAAACATTTTATTGATATCTGGTTGCTGTTGTTTCTTGAGCTTGGCCAGCCAACTCTGGCGGCAAGCTGGTCAAACTCAGGAGACGGCGACAGCCTGTAATTCATGCGGTGTTTACTCACAGGTTCACCCCGGCTCTTGACCAGGTGCTCGAACCCAGGACCATTCCCTGGCGCGTCGCCGCGCAGGCGTCGTGAGCAGGGGAGAAACTTCTCCAACTTGGCCGGGGCTCATGCTGTTGTCAACTCTGTTTGCTCTCGTGCACTCCCGCGAGCCCAATGCGGTGGAAATGCCATTTCGGGGAAGGTCTCGAGCCGTCACAATCCATAGAGCTCTCCACCTCTGACCGTAAGGCGCCAAGCGAATGTTGTATGCAGGACCAGAAAGCGGTGATGTTCCGAGCCAATGTTCCGACGATAATGTCCGGACCGAGCGCAGCATTTGCCAAACCGTGCGTCTAGTTCGCGTTGCGTCTCATAGATGTCACCTGAAGCGCGATCCGGCCGAACCACTGTGTGTGTCACACCTGAACGGATTGTACCGGTCGACATCTCCGATCGAACTTTCGGCAGGCCTGCAATGCATTCTGGGTCCTGACTGTCCTGCATCGGCCAAGCTTAAAGTGTGCTTCGAGTAGGGGTGGTAAAATTCAACCACCGGAGGTCAGCAGCACCAGAGAGTTTTAACCAATGCCGGACCGACTGACGGAATCGTAAGCGTATACAAACACTTATCAGATGGGGAGATCTATTTACAGGTCATGTAGATCGCCTTCATTGAGCGTTTGAGCAATAAATACGGAATGTATTTTGGGCAATAGCGCTCTGGTTCGTCACATGTTCTAGGCAGGCCACATGTTTCCTCTTGTTTGATCTGCATCATCGGAAGCCTGCTATGCATCGAATACGGAATGCTTCGGGGGTTAAAATTAGGCGCTGTTCTATTTGCTGATACCTGACGCGCAGCGTGTGTACCAAGAACTTTCTGAGAAACCGCTCGGTAGCACCGACATGACCGCCCGAACAGCCATGGTCACCCGAACAGTCATGACCGCCCGAACAGCCATGGCCACCCGAACAGTCATGGCCACCCGAACAGCCATGACCGCCCGAACAGTCATGACCGCCCGAACAGTCATGGCCACCCGAACAGTCATGACCGCCCGAACAGTCATAGCCACCCGAACAGCCATGGCCACCCGAACAGTCATGACCGCCCGAACAGCCATGGCCGCCCGAACAGTCATGACCGCCCGAACAGTCATGGCCACCCGAACAGCGATGGCCACCCGAACAGCGATGGCCACCCGAAGAAACCACCCGAACAGTCATGGCCACCCGAACAGCGATGGCCACCCGAACAGCGATGGCCACCCGAACAGCGATGGCCACCCGAAGAAACCACCCGAACAGTCATGGCCACCCGAACAGCGATGGCCACCCGAACAGCGATGGCCACCCGAAGAAACCACCCGAACAGACGCCACACTTAAGGCGTGGCCTTAAGGCTTAAGGCTGGACATGGGGCCGTGCGATTGAGAACGTGGGATAGTACGATTGAGATGGACGCGAAGCATGAGACACATTAGATTCCACCGTGCTCTTGGGATTTCGAAGTAGGCTCTTGCCCGTTGGAAGAAATAAAAAAATGTTCAACGAAAGAGAGAACGAGAGAGGGAAAAGAGAGATATATATATATATATATATATATATATATATATATATATAAAGAGAGAGAGAGAGAGGGGGGGGGAGGTCACCACTGCGTATCAGTTAACTTCCATGTTGCGATCAGGAGACGAGTTGTTTGTGGGTAAGTTGCCCGTCTTACAATCGAAAGATTGTGGGTTCGAGTCTCACCTATCGCCACTCTTCGCCCGCGGCCAATCGGCGTGAGATATTTGCGACGCAACATGATTCAACGGTCGATGTGTGGTAAAACCAATAACCACCAAGTTGCCATCAACATACACGAGAGGGCCGTGTCCAGCCGACACGGCTACACAGTGAGCGGCTTCAGAAGCGGCAGGGGCGGCTCCAGCAACTGCAGATGTGCAGCAGCTACCTGTCGGAGCGGCTTTTGGCAGCGCCGGCGGCGAATCAACAGACCGCCGCGTCACTCGTTAATCCGACACCGGCCGACGCGCCGAACAACACCTGCGGCTGGCCGCACGGCGGCCGGCGACCCGCCGGGGGCGACCCCTCGTCGGTCGGCGGCCCGCCCCGGCCCGGTGACGTCACGACCTTGCGGTCAGCGGCCGCGGCCGGGTCGCGGCGGTCACGTGCCGGCGGTGCCGGCGGCGGCGGCGGCGCCGGCGGCTGAGTCAGCGCGGCGCCGGCGGCGCGCCCGACTATCGAGTGACGCCGGCCGCCGCTGGCAGGCACACCCGGCAGTCTGGCTGTGCCTCGGGGCGCGCGGCCGTCACCCGGCGGCGGGGGGACGGGGCTGCGGTCAGACTGCGTCATACAGTCGACCCCCCCCCCCCCCCCCTGTCAGCGAGGTGTGAAGACACCGCCACGTCTGTGTCGTGTCAGAGGACAGCTGGCCGGCGCAGGTGTCGCTTCGGAGAAGTCCGCGGGTTGACTTTTCCGACCGCGGTGGGGCAGTCTCGGCTCTTCTCAATACGCATGCGGCTGATCTGATGAAATGATGAGGTTGATCTGATGAAGCAGTGTTTCGCTCCGAAGTGCTTCACCAGAGTCCCGATGCGCTTCATCAGATCTAAGAGGCCCTTCAGTAGAGCTTCGAAGACTTCGTCAGAGCTACGAGGCGCTTCATCAGAGCTCCAATGTGCTTCATCGGAGTTTGTTTGTTTGCTTATTGGTTGGTTCACGACACACTTTATGCACATTCACGGCTAATGGCGCCGCCCACACTGTTTCGCCGGTGGGCCGCGGGATTGGGAAATGTCCTGAGTGGCGCTAGAGTCGAACCCGGGTCCTTTGGTACCCTGGCTCGACACCTTAACCACTCGGCCATCCCCGCCCCCTTCATCGGAGTTTCGAGGCGCTTTACGTCACGGCTGTAGATGTGCCACTAGTTTGCGTATTGTGTGGCTCGCATGTGCCAACTGAATAGGAGAAACACTTGCCAGAATTATTGTTTCGGTGGTTTTATGGTGCAGGGCTGTATTGTTAAGCAGAGCTTGTTGCGTGAATCCTGGTCGCATCACCCGATCGGATAATTACTCAGGGCCAGCATTTCAAGCGAGAATTAAACGTGCCGCCAATACACCGACTCGGTCATAGTATGTGATTCTTGCCCAGCTGTATGCTCTTCAGCCTCCGACAAACAAACAAATAAACAAAATCAATATTGTCGGCTTTTTCATTCACAAAAATTGTTGCTTGGTAGTGGAAAGAAAAATATTCTACATTGATTGTTTTTAGTATAATTTTCTTGAACCATTGTATATTCCGAAACCCATGTTCCAACAGACGGCAAGTAATACATCAGTCGGAGCGCGAGCGTCCTACTCGGGGGCGTCCTACTCGGGGGCGTCCTACTCGGGGGCGTCCTACTCGGGGGCGTCCTACTCGGGGGCGTCCTACTCGGGGGCGTCCTACTCGGGGGCGTCCTACTCGGGGGCGTCCTACTCGGGGGCGTCCTACTCGGGGGCGTCCTACTCGGGGGCGTCCTACTCGGGGCGTCCTACTCGGGGCGTCCTACTCGGGGGCGTCCTACTCGGGAGCGTCCTACTCGGGGGCGTCCTACTCGGGGGCGTCCTACTCGGGGGCGTCCTACTCGGGGGCGTCCTACTCGGGGGCGTCCTACTCGGGGGCGTCCTACTAGGGGGCGTCCTACTCGGGGGGTGTGCTGTCAATATTTATTAGCTGTGCGGGGTGAGCATGGTGGGAGTATCAAGGATAGATTTGAAAACTTCGTTGACATCGATTAAGTATAGCTTTGTCATCACTTTCTCTTCCGTTGCTCAGGAAATTGACTTATAAACGCATCCTTTGCTAATTTACCCATGGCGCTGATTTGTCATCTGGCAGTCATTCGTCGGCTGCCAGATGCCATAGAGCTGAGTGCATTCTCTACGAAAATCAAAACGTTTATTGCAATTTGCTGATGATCGTAAGTTTAATTCTACTTATTTCAGTAACGTCGAGAGCAAAAACTATTTTGGTCTTAAAACTGATATGAGAACAAGATTTTGTGGTGAGTTTTAATTTATGCGGATCATTATGCCAGGTCTTCTCCCCATATCTTGCTCCTGAGACCACATGGCCCGGGAGCAGCGGTTTTCCGCTGTAAAACCGCCTAGTAACTGTGTCACTTGGACCGCATGCGCCAAACTTTGGCGTGAACCCGCCAAGCAGCCTGAAAGCGCCCAAGTCGACTGCGCCGCGGCACCAAGTATATGCCGCTTCGTCATCTGCAGCGTCTGTCACTGTGCGACATCCCGGCGGGCAGGACTCCTCGGTCTCGGACACAGGACTCCTGGGTCTCGGACACAGGACTCCTCGGTCTCGGACACAGGACTCCTTGGTCTCGGACACAAGACTCATCGGTCTCGGACACAGGACTCCTCGGTCTCGGACACAGGACTCCTCGGTCTCGGACACAGGACTCCCCGGCTGCTACTTGGAGACCTGATGTACTCTTCCGTCGCTACGCGTAGACCTGTGGTACTTTCTGTCGCTACACATGAACCTGTAGTCCTCTTCCATCGCTACTCATGAGGCAGGATTGGTCTCATGACTCGTGGCAAAGTAACCATGGCATTGCCAATGCTGTGCATATCAGCAACCTTCACCATGTCTCTCGCAATTGTGACGAATGCACTTGTCTATGTAACCTTGTTGTGTGTTTAGCCGTGGCAAAGTCATATCAGAAAATAGGTTGTTTGCCATCCCGCTTTTTGGACTTGGTGCCTTTCGAGACCCATACGCTGTCCTTCCTTAGTCTGGTGTTGTCCTGCCAACTGCCGTGGATGCGGCTCTTGAAACGTCCTTGGCATGTTCTCGGCATGCTCTCGGCATGTTCTCGGCATGTTCAACACGAAACGGCTAGCTGGTCCGGCACATCCGGACAGAGCCGACACGAGACGGCTCCGGCGGCCGCCCCTCCCCACCGCTCGCTCGTCTGCCGCCGCTGACCCCAGAGGTCGCCGACGTGGCCGCGGGCTGTTCCCGGGCCAGCGAGGATAAACAGCGGCGGCGGCGGCGGCGGCGGCGGCACCGCTGCACGCCCAGACGGTAAATATTATCGCCGCCGGGCGAGACGCCGCGGTCAGCGAGCGATGGCGCTGGTGACCGCGGTCGTCGGTAGATGGCGGTGTCGTCGGCGGTGGGCGGGGCACCGAGCGGCTGTCCCGCGATGGTCGCAGTTGCTGACAACCCTGTCGTGGGAGATATCTCTTGCCGTCCTCTGTTCACTAATCGGAGCGCGTTGCCATGCTTGTCTATTTATATACACTCCTGGAAAGCCGTAGGTGGCAGTGTTTAGTCTGGCAGGACTTTTGATGAACACGCGGATGACTTTTGCGGTGAAAGCTTGGTTGAGAGCATAAAAGTGCCACATCACCGATCGTTTTGTGACGTCATGCTGCAAGGGGAAGACGGAAAGTCTGACACAAACTCCGTTCGGGCGCACGCGGCTAAATATTTATCGTAGCCAGTAGGGTGGCTGGTTTACAATAGATGTCACCACCGGCGCTTAACCCGGATGCGATGCGGCCACCTGGCGGCGGCTTGGTTTGGCCAGGCCGGGAAAACAAATCCGCGAAACCGAGTCCCCCTGGCAACACGTGCCGCTCCTGGTTCCGCGGAGGTGCCCCCGAGAGAACACTTGGACTGGTTTGGGCGGTTTCCTACACATTTTCTCCCGGTGCTGAAGCGTGCTCAGGCGACAGCGACCGCACCAATTGTGAAACATGGCAAGTCTACAGATACAGTGCATATGCTTGGAATATTTTGTCCAGCTCTTCTTGGAATCAATTATGTTCCCTGTTTAAAGTATATCGCATGATCTACAGCAGACACATTCTCACTGTTCAGGCTGCTTCAACCGCACGTATGCATTGGCATTGTCCAGATAACTACCCCAGTAAGAGTTCGGACTAAACTAAACGAGGATGGAATTGTCATGCTATTGTCACTGTCAAACACTGTCTTCGAATCGCACATTTATCAGTTTTAACGAACAACATAAAACATAAAAACACGAAAGCATAATCGACATAAAAAGCGCGTGCATCGTCGAAACCTCCGCACTATCGTTTGCTCTTGCGCATCGGAGCCAGATAGGAGATCCTAGGAGGCTTTCAAAAGTTCATCTACTTTTTCTCCATGTAATTGTGCCGTGTGTTGTTTGCATATTATTCATCCCTTACCATTGAAAGACAGTTACATTTATTTGTATTCTCCCACTGCCGTTTGCCTCGATACCTAGCTGAATTAACCCAGATCCTGCCTATTCTTACAGGGTTGTGAGTATCCACCATGCTCTCTGGACCCAAATTTTATACTGTGCTCCAATACTTAAGGCGAAATTTCCCATGGACGGAAGGGTATTGAGAGCGTCGGGACCCCATCGGGTCTTCACCGGTACCTGCGAGTGCAGGCAGTGGACCAGGTGAAGCCAGACACTCGTCACCGTGTAAGGTGCCAAGGTTCTCCTGTGAGTGCAGGCAGTGGACCAGGTGAAGCCAGACACTCGTCACTGTGTAAGGTGCCAAGGTTCTCCTGCGAGTGCAGGCAGTGGACCAGGTGAAGCCAGACACTCGTCACTGTGTAAGGTGCCAAGGTTCTCCTTCGCTGTTGTTCAGTTCAGCTGCAACTTGCCATCAGACTGCTGGCGCCGCTATTGGTGCATGGTTCTACTGTACCATGGGGGAGGCCACATGGCGACCAACATGTGGCCAACTGCGCTCTTCAACACGGATGGAGAGTATGCGCGCAACGGTGTCATGCCGTAGTTGAAGTTGAAGTTGGTGTTTGGCATTGTGTTCTTTGCGTCCGTCCGTGTTCTGATGGGATGCCCATTGCTATTAAGATCCATTTTTCGAGTGCTCAACTTTGGGCAATAGTGGAACCGTATGCATTGTTCGGATTGCACGCCCATATTTAGCCTTGAGTTGCGCCCCGTCGCCTTTGTCGGGCATCCCCAGCATTTCCTTTTTAAGTGTGAACGGTCTACCTGATAACAACACTTGAATGAACACATGCATAAGCTAAAAAAGTAAACAAAGCAGAGGAGCGCATTACATACATCAGTTTTGTCTGGAAATGCCAGCTTTCGTACACCGCTGTTCAAAATTCACGGAATGAGCTCTCTATCAGCAGGTAAAATTAGCGGAAGAATACTGGCCGCCACTGCTATTGACCATCTCCACCAAGAACACAGTCTCGTTCCTCATTCCAGAAGTGTGGTCCACCAAAAGTTGGATACACACAATCACATTTGCGCATGTCATTCGTTGAAATATCTGCCATCATTAGTTGGTAGTAGTTTGGTTCCGAAATTTAGGGCGGGAAAATCAAACCTGTCAAAATCGCCTTCAACTTTTGTTCTATCTCTGTTAGTACGAACGAATGTGAGAATCTACATGTGAGTTCGCGCTTCGGCTAACATTATAGGCCAAATTATGTACGGCTAACATCATGAGGCTACCCAAACCATTCGAGCGGGCAGTTCCCGTCGCCTCCACGCCTCACAAACGGCAATGAGAATAGTCACAGCTGCTGGACGGAGAAGAAGTGTGATTGAAACCTGCGCCGAGATACCACTGGCGGCGGAGCGCAGCCACGAGCACGTGCAGCACGTGCAGCGGCCGAGCAGACGCAGGTGGCAGACCGGGCCGGCCCGAGTAGCCGGCGGGACGGTCGCCCACGCGCCGTCTCGGTCGCCACCTGTTGCGTCTGGTAGGTCGGCTGGTGCGTGGCTCGGACTGGTCGCACGCCGAGGTGGCGACACCCTGCCGCCGGCTCGCCTCCTCACCAGCTGTCCTCCGGGAGGAGTGCTCCGGCCGGTCCGAGGGAGGACCGGCACGTGGAGGAGTGTCGCCAGCTGGCGTGGCGCCGCCAGTACGGCAGATGAGCGTGGCCGGCCCGAGAGGGCGGCAGATTTCCATACGGCCCGGCGAGCCAGCTCGTATCGCATTAGGACGGCGGGGGACGGGCAGCGCGTCCGCCCACTCGGAGTCTGCGGACTCGCAGTCGGCGGACTCGGAGTCTGCGGACTCGGAGTCTGCGGACTCGCAGTCTGTGGACTCGCAGTCTGTGGACTCGCAGTCTGTGGACTCGGAGGCTGTGGACTCGGAGTCCGACCGCGCCGACATGCTGAAGCCACGCGCGGAGAGCGCCCCCCCCCAGGAAACAGCGACAGTGTCGGATCAGAGGCGTGTCCAGGGTGGGCCCCGAGACAGCGACAGTGTCGGATCAGAGGCGTGTCCAGGACGGGCCCGAGAGTCGCCAAATCCCGGCAGAGATCGCTGGAAACTTCGCGGCCGCTTTTGCGACGAGACGTTTGTCGGGCGACAAGCTTTCCATTTTGCTCCGAAGAGCGCCGGGCGT
Source organism: Imbricaverruca yamaguchii (assembly GCA_034440575.1). Lineage (NCBI taxonomy): Eukaryota > Metazoa > Arthropoda > Thecostraca > Neoverrucidae > Imbricaverruca > Imbricaverruca yamaguchii. The sequence continues at coordinate 286,192 of JAOTOL010001335.1, forward strand.
GCCGCTGGTGCCGCTGGTGCCGCTGGTGCCGCTGGTGCTGCTGGTGCCGCTGGTGCCGCTGGTGCCCGGTCGTCAGGCTGTGAGCGCCCCTGACTGCACTGGAGTACTGGAGGCCCGGTAACCAGGCCTCCAGACGGCGACGCTCAGCGAGGTGACGGTCAGCCAGGCGACAAGCTGCTCGTCACAAGCGGGCGCTTATCTGGCCGGCGCGGCAAACACCTGCGACGGTCCGGGCGCACACGCACGCGCGCGCCGGTCGTTTTCGCTCATTGTGTAGTCGTCCGCGGTACGCCGGCCGCACGCCGCTCAGTTGTGTGGGGGTCCCGAGCTCAGCCAGGCTGTGGCCGTCCCGGGCAGCAAACGGGGGGAGGGGGAGCAGGGGTCAGTGGACCACTCTGTCAAGCTGGTGGAGGGCCAAAACTATCTGCGACATTTTTTTCTTAATGAAGTTAGCTCTACTCAGGAAATGTTGGCAAGTACCGGCACAAGTTTATGGCGGGATAATGGAAAATGGCGCCGGTTTGTGGCGGAATTATGGAAATGGCGCCGGTTTGTGGAGCAATAATGGAATTGGTGGCGGTTTGTGACGGAATAATGGAAAATGGCGCCGGTTTGTGGCGGGTCACAAAATTTGACAGCATCTGGTTGCAACGCAAACGAAAAGGAGCACTGGCGGTGATCAGCATCGGAAGTGCAACTGGCAGAGTCTCTGCGACTAAGGCGGCAGACACCAGAGGAGGTCTGCAGCCTCTGAGGAGGAGGCGGCAGACACCAGAGGAGGTCTGCAGCCTCTGAGGAGGAGGCGGCAGACACCAGAGGAGGTCTGCAGCCTCTGAGGAGGAGGCGGCAGACACCAGAGGAAGTCTGCAGCCTCTGAGGAGGAGGCGGCAGACACCAGAGGAAGTCTGCAGCCTCTGAGGAGGAGGCTGCAGACACCAAAGGAGGTCTGCAGCCTCTGAGGAGGAGGCGGCAGACACCAGAGGAAGTCTGCAGCCTCTGAGGAGGAGGCGGCAGACACCAGAGGAAGTCTGCAGCCTCTGAGGAGGAGGCGGCAGACACCAGAGGAAGTCTGCAGCCTCTCAGTGACTGAGGAGGTATACGACAGATCTCTTGTGACTGAGGCTGTAGACACTAGAGCTCCTGTTGCTGAGGCTGTATACACTAGAGCTCCTGTTGCTGAGGCTGTAGACACTAGAGCTCCTGTGACTGAGGCTGTAGACACTAGAGCTCCTGTTGCCGAGGCTGTAGACACTAGAGCCCCTGTGACTGAGGCTGTAGACACTAGAGCTCCTGTTGCCGAGGCTGTAGACACTAGAGCCCCTGTTGCTGAGGCTTTAGACACTAGAGCCCCTGTGGCTGAGGCTGTAGACACTAGAGCTCCTGTTGCCGAGGCTTTGCACTAGAGCTCCTGAGGCTGTAGACACTAGAGCTCCTGTTGCCGAGGCTGTAGACACTAGAGCCCCTGTTGCTGAGGCTTTAGACACTAGAGCCCCTGTTGCTGAGGCTGTAGACACTAGAGCCCCTGTGATTGAGGTGTAGACACTAGAGCCCCTGTGACTGAGACTGTAAACACTAGAGCTCCTGTTGCCGAGGCTGTAGACACCAGAGCTGTAGACACCATAATCCCTGTGACTGGGGATGTATACACCAGATCTGTTATTCAGGCTGTAAATCAGAGCTCCTGTAACTGAGGGCACAGAACCTTCGCTGGGACATGGCGCAGCTTCCTATCCCAGATAATGTATTCGGCTTCACCGCTCGCATCGGAGAATTGACTGTGCAGACTGGCCGCTGTAGCGGTGCTCATGTACACTACACGTAGATGAAGACAAGTGATAAAGGGGCCCCTTGAAAAGCAGCTCAAGACTACCAGACACCCGTCATACAAGAATGCCAGGCATGCATGCAAACAGCTGAGGCTGCTCCCTGGAAGAGAAAGCGCCAACTGATCAGCCTTGAGGACGTCCTTTGTCCCGTTGCCCTCATCTTCTGTTCCTCGTTCCTCGTTCCTCGTTCATGGAACTGGTCAGTCTGTCGGCAGCTTCATGAGAAGCTGTCAGTCTGTCGGCAGCTTCATGAGAAGCTGTCAGTCTGTCGGCAGCTTCATGAGAAGCTGTCAGTCTGTCGGCAGCTTCATGAGAAGCTGTCAGTCTGTCGGCAGCTTCATGAGAAGCTGTCAGTCTGTTGGCAGCTTCATGAGAAGCTGTCATTCTGTCGGCAGCTTCATGAGAAGCTGTCAGTCTGTCGGCAGCTTCATGAGAAGCTGTCAGTCTGTCGGCAGCTTCATGAGAAGCTGTCAGTCTGTCGGCAGCTTCATGAGAAGCTGTCAGTCTGTCGGCAGCTTCATGAGAAGCTGTCAGTCTGTCGGCAGCTTCATGAGAAGCTGGTCAGTCTGTCGGCAGCTTCACCGCCTGTCATGAACAACGGACCCGCGGCGCTGGCATTTCTCCTCCGGTCGGCACGCCAACATCTTCAGCATGGCAACATCTTCAGCATGGCAACATCTTCAGCATGGCAACATCTTCAGCATGGCAACATCTTCAGCATGGCAACAACTTCAGCATGGCAACAACTTCAGCACGGCAACATCTTCACCACGCCAACAACTTCAGCACGGCGACACGTTCTCCGCATACTCTCATACTCTCTCTCATACTCTCATACTCTCCAGCTGTGACGAGGCGATGGGCGGCGCGAGCACGCCTCTCACGGTGTTCTGTTGGTCGTGACTCCTGGCGAGGACGCCTCTCACGGTGTTCTGTTTGTCGTGACTCCTGGCGAGGACGCCTCTCACGGTGCTCTGTCTGTCGTGACTCCTGGCGAGCACGCCTCTCACGGTGCTCTGTTTGTCGTGACCCCTGGCGAGCACGCCTCTCACGGTGCTCTGTCTGTCGTGACTCCTGGCGAGCACGCCTCTCACGGTGCTCTGTCTGTCGTGACTCCTGGCGAGCACGCCTCTCACGGTGTTGTTGTCGTGACCCTGGCGAGGACGCTCTCACGGTGTCTTTGTCGTGACCCCTGGCGAGCACGCCTCTCACGGTGCTCTGTCGTGACCCCTGGTGAGCACGCCTCTCACGGTGCTCTGTCTGTCGTGACTCCTGGCGAGCACGCCTCTCACGGTGTCTGTCGTGACCCCTGGCGAGCACGCCTCTCACGGTGCTCTGTCTGTCGTGACTCCTGGCGAGGACGCATCTCACGGTGCTCTGTCTGTCGTGACTCCTGGCGAGGACGCCTCTCACGGTGCTCTGTCTGTCGTGACCCCTGGCGAGCACGCCTCTCACGGTGCTCTGTCTGTCGTGACTCCTGGCGAGGACGCCTCTCACGGTGCTCTGTCTGTCGTGACTCCTGGCGAGGACGCCTCTCACGGTGCTCTGTCTGTCGTGACCCCTGGCGAGCACGCCTCTCACGGTGCTCTGTCTGTCGTGACTCCTGGCGAGGACGCCTCTCACGGTGCTCTGTCTGTCGTGACTCCTGGCGAGGACGCCTCTCACGGTGCTCTGTCTGTCGTGACCCCTGGCGAGCACGCCTCTCACGGTGCTCTGTCTGTCGTGACTCCTGGCGAGGACGCCTCTCACGGTGCTCTGTCTGTCGTGACTCCTGGCGAGCACGCCTCTCACGGTGCTCTGTCTGTCGTGACTCCTGGTGAGCACGCCTCTCACGGTGCTCTGTCTGTCGTGACTCCTGGTGAGTTGATGATGAGCGGAGATTTCAGGTGGTGTATTGGGCTTGATTGAGTTTTTTTCCTGTAAATGAAAATTTTAGCAAACAACCCCTCAGATTCCTCAGGAGTGGTGATGGCGTGTTTATGACGTTGATATTATTTATGAATTGGGCCATGCACCGATAGCCCTCAAGTATAAGAAGATATTTCATCAATGTAGAGGATTGCCCTTTTACAGATGTCTCCTCCTCAACCAGCTTGGGACTTTAGTTCTGGATTCGACTTCCCTGGTCATTGGTTAGGTCTTTTTTAAATTGAACAGAAAATCCGACCTGCCAAGAATCCGACACCTTTTCTGAATTTCGTAACGAAAATTATACAAGCGCATCCCCCGGTCTTCAAATATTGGCGGGGGTGGAGCAAACGCATTCTTCGCAGCATTGCCGGGGACATGAATGGCGCAACTCCCGCTGTGAATACACCTGAGAATACACCAGAGAATACACCAGAGAATTCACTTGAGAATACACTTGAGAATACACCTGATAATACATATGATAATACATCTGAGAATGCACCTGAGAATACACCTGTGAATACACCTGCGAATACACCTATGGATACACATGCGAATACACCTGAGACTACGCCTGGAATACACAGAGAATACACCTGATAATACACCAAATAATACACCTGAGAACACACCTTTTGGGGTTAGGGTCGCATCGACTGCGTTGGTCATATAGTGAGAGCACACCTGATAATCCACCCATACACCGAGTAGGCGTGCCCGGTGTCGTGGGCAGCGCGACCAAACATGCCCACCCTCTCTGGCCAGCCTCTCTGGCCAGCCTCTCTGGCCAGCCTCATGCCCAGCCTCTCTGGCCAGCCTCATGCCCAGCCTCTCTGCCCAGCCTCATGCCCAGCCTCATGCCCAGCCTCTCTGGCGCGCAATCAGCCTCGCCATGGCCGGGGTTGTCATGGGATCTTACCCCCCCCCCTCCCCCATCCCCGCCCCACACACACACCTGCTGACCTCACTGGGTCCGCCAGTAGGTCAGCACGTCACTGAAGGCTGTGGGTGGTCAGGCGATCGGCCAAGGCCTCGCTCATCGCATCCCAGCTCATTTCTACCACGGGTCATTCGATTCAAATTACTCTTTGCACACCTTCAATGATGCAAACTGAACCTGACCTCACCGAATCTCAACATCTTGTCATCATGTTCAGTGTATAACTGAATTAACGGCTCGACTGTTTTCGTGGCTAATTGGCAGCTTTTGGCTTAGAAAATATGATCTTCAAATCCAATGCCCTGGGAAAGAATTCGGTGTCTGCTGAATGAATGTGCCAAATCGACAATAAATGGTGAGCAAATTGATCCACCCAGGGTCTGGATCTGGATCTACAGGATCCAGTCTGGTCGGGGAGGGGTGAGTCGTGACACGTGACTACTCCTGAAGTAGCACTGCGACGCACGAAGGAGCACACGACAGCCGGGCGAGTGACGCAGGGGAAGCGGCACAGCGGGCTAGAATTATCCCGACACTCCGGTGCTACGGAAAACTTCGCGATGCACTGGACTATTTCCGACCGGGTAGAAAATATTGTGCGTGTTGATGTGTAGCCACGATAGCCAACTGCTAGCACGTGGTAGCCGCAACAACTCGACATTCGGAGGCGGCAAACGCAACACCCGCCCTGACAAGCTCGTCCTTGACGAGATTCTGCGATATTTTGACGAGATTCTGCGGGATCTTGACGAGATTCTGCGGGATCTTGACGAGATTCTGCAAGATTTTGCGAGATATCGACGAGATTATGCGATGTTTTGACGAGATTTTGCGAGACTTGGACGAGATTCTGCGCTCAGCTGTGATGAGATTCAACGTTGATGACGTCGCTGCAGTCTGATCAAGTCGCCCTTCCCTGATGAAGTCATTCTCTCAGCTAGGTTGTCCCCCCTCCCTGATGGCGCCACAAACTTTCCGATGAACTCCCGCTGACGAAATTCCTCCCACTCTTCTGAAGTTAGTTGCAATCTTGATCAATTCACTTGCTCCCTGATGACATCAGGCCTGGATGAAATCATTCCTTCTCCTTGACGATCGCATTCCCTTCTCTAGCCAAGTCAATTCCAGCACGATGAACTTAGTACCACCTTCGTAAACTCACTACTAGCTTCATAAACTGACTCCTGCCGTAATAAACCTACTCCTACCTTCATGAACCACTTGATGAACTCCACCTTGATGAAAACCACCTTGATAAACTCCCTAGCATCTTGATGAACTTAGTCCCACCTTGATGAAGTACCCTGTTTGATAAGACCACCTTATCGTTAATGAAGCCACCCAGAGCTGTTGCTGCCTCTGTAATGAAATCGCTCACTCCTGGTTGGATTCACTCTCACCTCCTGCTAATACTACACTATCCATGCTAATGCTACATTCTCCTCAATGAAGCTGCTGCAGTGTAGCGCTGGTGAAGTTACGGTGCATTCTCTGTGCTAATGCTACATTCTCCTCAATGAAGCTGCTGCAGTGTAGCCCCGATGAAGTTATCTCCTTTCTAATGAAGTCGCTCCCACCGTGCTCAATTCACGGCTGGCCAGCGGCAACGCCCCTCCCCCTAATGAAGTCAGCCCCTCTAATGAAGTCGCCGCTCTCTGATGGAGCGATAGCGCCGCGGCCGGCCGGCAATGGATGCACCGAGCCACGCCATTGGGCGCGCGACACGTGTCGAGCGCCGCCATTGGGCGCACCACCTGTCGTGGCCGCGGGCGGTACCCGCCGCCGCCGCTCCGCCATTGTCCGCAGGAGCCCGCAGACGGCCCAGGTATGTTGGGCGGAATGTGGCGCGCTGTGTCTCTATCCGCCACGCAAGGTCAGGGGGGTGACCGACGCGGGGGGTGACGCGACGCGACATAATGGTGTGCAGTTGCGTCCACGCCTCGACGGTGATGTAGCTGGGAGGTGCGGTGCGTCTCTGAGGTGGGGATCTAGGGAAGCAACTGCGAATCCGGACGGCTCGTGAAAAGGCTGGCATGTCTTCTCCCACGAATATAATACATTCACCCTCCCCACCACCACAATCTACTATTGTTGTCCGATTGCCGAGCCGAGCAAGCGCTGTCCAAAGTGCTTTGTTCAAAGTAAGCATGACTCGCGTAGCCACGTAACCAAATTATCACATATCCACACCTCTCAACAGCCCGACAAGCCGCTGACAAATTATCACATATCCACACCTCTCAACAGCCCGACAAGCCTGACAGCCTGACACATTGAAGGCCCCCTCAGCGGCCCGACACCTCGACAACCCGACCGTCAACACCTTGACAGCCGTACCATTGACAGCCCGACCGTCAACACATTGACAGCCGTACCATTGACAGCCCGACCGTCAACACCTTGACAGCCGTACCATTGACAGCCCGACCGTCAACACCTTGACAGCCGTACCATTGACAGCCCGACCGTCAACACATTGACAGCCGTACCATTGACAGCCCGACCGTCAACACCTTGACAGCCCGACCGTCAACACCTTGACAGCCGTACCATTGACAGCCCGACCGTCAACACCTTGACAGCCGTGCCATTGACAGCCCAACCGTCAACACCTTGACAGCCGTACCACTGACAGCCCGACCGTCAACACCTTGACAGCCGTGCCATTGACAGCCCAACCGTCAACACCTTGACAGCCGTGCCATTGACAGCCCGACCGTCAACACCTTGACATCTCCACCATTGACAGCTGGGCGGCGGGCCGCCTCGTTAGCAGTCCAGCGCGTCGCCAGCCGGACCGTGACCGGCCGACACCTCAACACGTGACCCGCCTTTCGCTCGGCCGCCCGCAGACCGCCGCAGGCCGCTGAGGCGACACCCGCCATCGAGATGGCGCCAACAGCGCCAATGCAAATGCGGCTGCGGCCGCCGAGCGCGCTCGTGAAGTCGTGATTTGGGCGCGCGAGGCGACTCGGCGCGCGACATCGGACCGCAATTTGGACAATGTCTGTGTACGACGGCACAGCATCGGCCAGCCGGCAGTCAGCTGTCGTCGGCAGGCCGGCGACAGCTGACTGCCGCTCGACCGTTTGCCTGCTTGTTTGTTTACTGGGTGGCTCTCGACGCACTTCATGCACGATCACGGCTGATGGCGCCGCCCACATCGTTTCGCCGGTGTATGGGATGATTGCTGGCACAGAGATGCCCACGAGGTACTGCCGGTTCGATGTGCACAAGCCGAGTTATGTTCAGGTGGTATTGTCGGTGGCATTGTTCGCACTCGGTTAGTTTACAGATGGGTTGTGCCTTCATTGTCGCTATGAATGCACAACACCACGGATCCTATGCGGCGGTACGTCATCTCTGGACGCTCGCCATGGTCGCTATGAAGGTACAACACCGTGTATCCTATGCGACGGTCCGCCATCTCCCGGGGCACTCTTGCCTGGACTCTGCGCCCGGAGCCGGCTGGCTGTGAGGGTCTGCGTCAGCAGTTGTGCCGCAGGTTCGCGTGTTTCCACAACTCCCAATGAACGCCATTGCTTCGGCCGCGCGGTCACTCTGCAAGCGTGTCCCAGACGCTCGGCTACGCCGCTAACACGTTGAACTAATATTGGACAAAGTCACGCACCATGTAGCGGAAATGGAACACGACGGCCTGCCACCAGCCGGCGAATGCTCAGAAGGTTGCCGTCCAGTGAGTACCCATGAGGAGTGCACGGAACACTGGTGGTTCGGCAACCACCCGCATACCCGTGCGTTGGATGTCAGGGACGAAGAGGATGGTGGGAGCTTTGATGCTTAATGGCTATCACAAAAGGCTTTCTTAGCATGGAAGTTACTCAATATCACCTCTAGTTTACTCTATAGACCCCCGGAGTAAAATGAAGTCATACAGACTGCGATAAAGATTACTTGTAACCATCCAGTTTTTTAAATCAAATTTCGGGGATAGTTGTCCGTGCCGCTTGCACTCCAGGGTTTTTGGAAGGTATCATTGGTGCTGTAAAAGCCATCTCGGCTCCATGCCAGAAGGTGGTCTTTATCACCACTCGCCAACATGGGAGGGAACTTCCCGACCAGAATCCGTGCGGCCTTCACACCTTCTATATAGAACTGGTACCCTCGGCCCAGCCATTCACATGGGAGCGTGAATTTCTCAAACTTATTTGGCCAGTGGTCACGATGCATGGAGTCAATCGGCGGGCTCCGGTAGATTTTGGGGCACAGTCCATAATGCTCTGAAAAGGGACAAAACGAACATTCTGGGCGCACATGCCCCCTGGAAAGTACACAAAACAACACCCATACATTGACAGCCAGCAGCGTGGAGAACCGACCAGTGTTTGGTGGAGATGGCGCCGGTGCAAGGCAGCCGGCCAGACCGCATCAACTTACCTGGAACCAAGAGAAAAGTCTGGCATCAGTTCAGTGCCGGCCGCCGCCAGCCAATTGATTTCAATGGCGGCGCTAACACGCCATTTGTTTGCAACTTTTGCAGCGGCACAAACAGCTGACTGTGTTACGGCCTGTCACGCCACACGCTGACGTCACCGTCACACCTGTCACACTGACATCCCGGACACGCCTGTCACACCACACACTGACGTCACGGACACACCTGTCACACTAACGTCACGGACACACCTGGCATACTGACGTCACGGACACACCTGTCACACCTGCCACACTGACGTCACGGACACGCCTGTCACACCACATACTGACGTCACGGATACACCTGTCACAGTAACGTCACGGACACACCTGTCACACCACACACTGACATCCCGGACACACCTGTCACACTATGTCACGGTCACACCTGTCACACCACACACTGACGTCACGAGCACACCTGTCACACAGGGTCATTTATTGGAGACATCCGGGTAGCCCAGTCTGCACGGAGCTAGCCGTTGTCCATGTGCAGGACATGAGGAAAAGTCGGTGAAGGAAAAGTCAAATTTTATTTGCTTAGATAGACAAAGCTGGTTATTAAGACTAGGTCTGATGCTCGCGAGCATCGTATGTACACTTTAGAAGTTGGTTTGCCCGTGCTGAAATACTTTCTGCGTTGGAACATGTAGCGAAAATCTGGTATATTCCATGCACATTATCTTCTGACAAGACACATGAATAATAGCGCTTCTGTCACGAGGAGCAGTTTTTGCCGTATCTCGCCTGCACGGCGCCTCAGTAGGCACGTTCACGGATCCCACATAACCTCCTCCAGCGCTCGCTTGGCACAATCGCTAACCCCCTCGTCGGCACTACCGACCGCCTCCTGGAGCACGCGCGCCTGCTCGCGGAGCTGCTGGCGCGCCTCGGGGTGGGCGGCCAGCACGGCCAGAGCCTGCACGGCCAGCATCCTGACCGGCACCGGCTCGGTGGGCAGCGCCAGCACCAGCAGCCGCTCCAGCATCGGCAGCCGCATGGCGGCCAGCTTGGCCGGCGTGGTGACCAGCACGACGGCCAGCGCGGCGGCTGCCTGGGCGCGCACGTCCGCGTCCCAGTCGTCCAGCAGGGTGACCAGCAGCGGTAGCGAGCCCAGCACCACCGCCTCGTGTTTGCCCTGCGTGGGCCGGCCCAGGTGGTGCAGGCAGGCGGCGGCGGCGGCGCGCGTCGGCGACGACTCGGACTGCAGCAGCTGGTTCATGGTGCGCACGCCGCCCAGGATCAGGCCGTGCGCCGGGTCCTAGGCACGGGGCAGACGAGGGTGACGGCGGCGGATGGCTGCAGATGCGCCACGGAGGGTGAGGTCCCAGGGATGAGGGAGGGAACAGTGATACACACCACAACCAAGATGGCGGCAGCTCATGAAAAGATGGCGGCGTGCCCCGACCCGTCGCTGTCCTGACCGGACCTGTCGCTGCCCTCACCTGACCTGTAACCGTCCTGACCTGGTCACCGTCCTGACCCGACCTGTCGCTGTCTCAAAGTTGAACGTCAACCAGGTGCGATCGCTACATCTCCCCCGCACCCGCACCCACCCCGCACCCACCCGTCGAACGGTGGCAAAGCGGTCGCGGGGCACACCGTACCTCGTGTTGCGCACCCGGACACATGTGACGGACGGCCAGCACGATCGTGGCGCCGCAGCACGGCCGGCATCAGAAGAGACGCAACTGACACTGACACTGACACTGACACGTCATCCAGCGCGTGGCGCGTCAACCTCACAGCCTGCCCCTCGGACGCACGTGTCGAGCCGAATGCGAACCGACCCGCGTCAACACGGACCGAGGAGCGCACGTGTTCCGACCCGCGGGTCAGAACACGTGCGCCGCGGGGGATATGAAAAACGAAGGGAGTAAGAATATATATATATATATATATATATATATATATATATATATATATATATATATATATATCTTGGATTCCTATTTCATTCATTGTCATACCCGTTAGTTATTAAGGCTTTAGGGCGCATCGACTACATCAGTTTCATGTTATCAGAAGTGTTCCTGCAACTGGACAGTAGTAGTTAGCTACGATCGGAGGGGAGGGGGATGGGGACGGGGTACCTCTCTGAGCAGCGGCTGCAGTGACGTCAGACACAGCTGGATGATCTCGTCCGGCTCGCAGAGTAGCCGCGACATTAGCTGCGCGATGAGGGCGGTCTGCAGACCCGCCTCGACTCCCTCTGGCGCCGCCATCAGCGTCGCCACCACCTGGCCACAGCACGGGTCACGGCCACCGGTCACGGCCACCGGTCACGGCCCGGTCACGGCCCGGTCACCGGCACCAAGGTCAAGGTCGCGCTCCGATCACCGGAACCGAGGTCAAGTGAGGTCAAGGTCACGGCCCAGTCATCATCACTAAGGTCACGTGACGTCAAGGTCGCGCCCAGTCACCGGTTCTGGGGTTTCGTGAGGTCAAGGTGCGCCCCGGTCGCGGCTACCGAGGTCACGTGAGGTCACACGGCAGCGGCGCTGGACTCGCTGCGGCACCGGCAACATCGGATCCAATATCAGCGCGGGTGGCCACGCGCCGGTAAAGCTGAACGCGAGGCAAGGCACCACCTGCAAGAGTCGGACGGGAAGCCCCAGACCCATCACACCAGCACCTGCCCAGCACGTGCCCCGCATTGTTGTCTGGACAAGCGGAAGAGGCGATGGAACAAGTGCAGCCAATTGTCGTGCCAGACGCCTTACGTCTGAGATTGACTTACGTCTGAGAAAATCACACCGAAGCTCAGGTCGGCGCAGTGTGCACGCCCGAGAGATGTCTGCACGTTACCTGGCTGGTACCAGGCGCCCGGAGGCTGGTACCTGGCTGGTACCTGGCTGGTACCTGGCTGGTACCTGGCTGGTACCGGGCGCCCGGAGGCTGGTACCTGGCTGGTACCTGGCTGGTACCGGGCGCCCGGAGGCTGGTACCTGGCTGGTACCTGGCTGGTACCTGGCTGGTACCTGGCTGGTACCGGGCGCCCGGAGGCTGGTACCTGGCTGGTACCGGGCGCCCGAGAGATGCCTGCACGTTACCGGGCTGGTACCGGGCGCCCGGAGGCTGGTACCTGGCTGGTACCGGGCGCCCGAGAGATGCCTGCACGTTACCGGCTGGTCCGGGCTGGACCGGGCGCCCGAGAGTACTGGTGGTACCGGGCGCCGGACCGGGCTGGTCGCCGGGCTGGTACGGCTGGTACCGGCGCCCGGAGGCTGGTACCTGGCTGGTACCGGGCTGGTACCGGGCGCCCGGAGGCTGGTACCTGGCTGGTACCGGGCTGGTACCGGGCGCCCGAGAGATGCCTGCACGTTACCTGGCTGGTACCGGGCTGGTACCGGGCGCCCGAGAGATGCCTGCACGTTACCTGGCTGGTACCGGGCGCCGACACATACACGTATGCGCGGACATTCTGTCGAATGGCTGTTACAACGGCGTCGTCGCCCAACTCCCAGTGGTGACATGTGACAGGGCCCTGTTCCCACCCTGTACCACTAGATAATAGTGGTACAGGGTGGGACTTGGCAGGTGACATTGGTGGTAAAGTTCTCTACGCCCCAGGATTGCCAGCCCACGAAAAATATGAAATTGTCCAATTGAGTGTAATGCGAATGTGTATTCACAGCGAGGGTCCCCAGTCATCCGCAACCTTCCAGGTGGTATCGCTTTCCCCACAGGCTGAACAAAAACTGTTGCCATGCAGGTAGAAAAGTCACTACCAACTAACTCGCCGATGGGAAGGCAGGTGGGAGGGGGCGGGGGTTACGGGGTACGCCTCCCCATCTTTCAGATGCTAACACCACGCCGATGGCCAAAGTTTGATGACCGGGCAAAAATATCCCCGACGTTCAACACTTATGAAAACAATTTGTCAGTTCACCTCAAATCTGTTCCTGCCTCCCGACCCTGCCCCTGCCCCTGTGCATGACCCTTCGGCGTCAGGGTCAACGAGTGGACAACGCCCCTGCAGTGGCTAACTGGTGGGTCAAGTGGGTTTTGCACTTCTCTGCGAATCGCCTCAATCCTGGACGTGTTCTTGGCGACAATTTGTGCAGGCTCGTGTGTGTGCCCATATCGTTTGAAACCCGATACGCTTGTTGTGAGCTCCACGACCCGGTTCTATTCAGCACCGGCGTCTGGCACCGATCCAAGACCGTGCCCTGCCCTGCGACGGGCGGCTGGGTGCGCCTCTGCCGCCACCCTTGACCTGGGTGCGCCTCTGCCGCCACCCTTGACCTGGGTGCGCCTCTGCCGCCACCCTTGACCTGGTGCACGTTGCGTCGAACCAGCGGCACGGGGTCGGCGAAGCGCCAGCTGAGGTGCGTCAGCGCGTCTCTCTGGAGGAGGTCGTCTCTGCCGACGGCGTGACGGCCGATCACGGCCAGACACTCGGCAGACTTGTGGCGCACGATCTCGTCGTCATCCTCCAAACGGCGACAGAGCACCTCCACCAGGCCTGGGTCAGCAGAGGTCAACGGAGGTCAGGCGGGAGCAGGACAGGTCAGGTGGGAGCAGGAGAGGTCGGGCGGGAACAGGAGAGGTCGGGCGGGAGTAGGAGAGGTCGGGCGGGAGCAGGAGAGGTCGGGCGGGAGCAGGAGAGGTCTGGCGGGAACGGGAGAGGTCGGGCGGGAACAGGAGAGGTCGGGTGGGAGCAGGAGAGGTCTGGCGGGAACAGGAGAGGTCGGGCGGGAACAGGAGAGGTCTGGCGGGAGCAGGAGATGTCCGGCGTCGGATCAAAGATAGCAACACGGGTCACGGCTGCCAGTTGGTCGGGGTCGGACCCTTGGCTTTTGTAGCCTGCTAATGTTAAATTGCCATTTTCCCCATGAAATCCGAAAATAATCCTGAAAATAAGGATCTGGACCTCGGCTTCGTGAGGGATCTCCAAACTTAATGCAGGCAAACGAGGGAACGTCACTCTCAGGTGACTTCCGATGAGGTGCTAACTAAGCAGTAGTAGGCAAGCGGTAAACAATAGCGTGTGACGGTGAGTGCCGACGGGACTTATTCTTCTCCTTATTATCCTCGTCGACGTTCCATCGAGAACCAGGATCAAATCTTAGCCGCTGCACGAATCAGGTCCGAAACTTCGTCCCGTGACGAATCAGGTCCGAATCTTAACTCGCCCAAGAGCCAGATCAAGCGGCCTCCCATTACGAGCCTGGTCTGACACGTCTCCACGCAGGCACCGCCACAAAGGCCTCGCGAACCACAACCGGGCAGGCACGCGGCAACGGGAACTGCCACCGATACACCAGCCGCCTCATCCGTCGGAGACAGTAATCACACAGCTGGTGATCCGCACGGCCTCGACTGGTTGGCGGGTCTATGATCGGTCAGTGACGTAACAGTGACACACCAGCCGCCTCGGAGACAGTAATCACACAGCTGGTGATCCGCACGGCCTCGACTGGTTGGCGGGTCTATGATCGGTCAGTGACGTAACAGTGACACACCAGCCGCCTCGGAGACAGTAATCACACAGCTGGTGATCCGCACGGCCTCGACTGGTTGGCGGGTCTATGATCGGTCAGTGACGTAACAGTGACACACCAGCCGCCTCGGAGACAGTAATCACACAGCTGGTGATCCGCACGTGCCTCGACTGGTTGGCGGGTCTATGATCGGTCAGTGACGTAACAGTGACACACCAGCCGCCTCGGAGACAGTAATCACACAGCTGGTGATCCGCACGTGCCTCGACTGGTTGGCGGGTCTATGATCGGTCAGTGACGTAACAGTGACACACCAGCCGCCTCGGAGACAGTAATCACACAGCTGGTGATCCGCACGGCCTCGACTGGTTGGCGGGTCTATGATCGGTCAGTGACGTAACAGTGACACACCAGCCGCCTCGGAGACAGTAATCACACAGCTGGTGATCCGCACGGCCTCGACTGGTTGGCGGGTCTATGATCGGTCAGTGACGTAACAGTGACACACCAGCCGCCTCGGAGACAGTAATCACATAGCTGGTGATCCGCACGTGCCTCGACTGGTTGGCGGGTCTATGATCGGTCAGTGACGTAACAGTGACACACCAGCCGCCTCGGAGACAGTAATCACACAGCTGGTGATCCGCACGTGCCTCGACTGGTTGGCGGGTCTATGATCGGTCAGTGACGTAACAGTGACACACCAGCCGCCTCGGAGACAGTAATCACACAGCTGGTGATCCGCACGTGCCTCGACTGGTTGGCGGGTCTATGATCGGTCAGTGACGTAACAGTGACACACCAGCCGCCTCGGAGACAGTAATCACATAGCTGGTGATCCGCACGGCCTCGACTGGTTGGCGGGTCTATGATCGGTCAGTGACGTAACAGTGACACACCAGCCGCCTCGGAGACAGTAATCACACAGCTGGTGATCCGCACGTGCCTCGACTGGTTGGCGGGTCTATGATCGGTCAGTGACGTAACAGTGACACACCAGCCGCCTCGGAGACAGTAATCACGTAGCTGGTGATCCGCACGTGCCTCGACTGGTTGGCGGGTCTATGATCGGTCAGTGACGTAACAGTGACACACCAGCCGCCTCGGAGACAGTAATCACACAGCTGGTGATCCGCACGTGCCTCGACTGGTTGGCGGGTCTATGATCGGTCAGTGACGTAACAGTGACACACCAGCCGCCTTCGGAGACAGTAATCACACAGCTGGTGATCCGCACGGCCTCGACTGGTTGGCGGGTCTATGATCGGTCAGTGACGTAACAGTGACACACCAGCCGCCTCGGAGACAGTAATCACACAGCTGGTGATCCGCACGTGCCTCGACTGGTTGGCGGGTCTATGATCGGTCAGTGACGTAACAGTGACAACAGCCCCTCAGACCGTTTCACAGCTGGTGATCCGCGCCTCGACTGGTTGGCGGGTCTATGATCGGTCAGTGACGTAACAGTGACACACCAGCCGCCTCGGAGACAGTAATCACACAGCTGGTGATCCGCACGTGCCTCGACTGGTTGGCGGGTCTATGATCGGTCAGTGACGTAACAGTGACACACCAGCCGCCTCGGAGACAGTAATCACATAGCTGGTGATCCGCACGTGCCTCGACTGGTTGGCGGGTCTATGATCGGTCAGTGACGTAACAGTGACACACCAGCCGCCTCGGAGACAGTAATCACACAGCTGGTGATCCGCACGTGCCTCGACTGGTTGGCGGGTCTATGATCGGTCAGTGACGTAACAGTGACACACCAGCCGCCTCGGAGACAGTAATCACACAGCTGGTGATCCGCACGTGCCTCGACTGGTTGGCGGGTCTATGATCGGTCAGTGACGTAACAGTGACGTAACAGTGACGTAACAGTGACGTAACAGTGACACTCACCGGTGCAGCGACCAACGAAATGTTATTTTTCGCATGGAAACATGAGCTGGCCGTTCTGTCGGGCGAACGCCCATTGGCCCACGCTCAAATTGGATGGTGTTGGTATGGCAGCGCATACCAATATCCTCCATACTTGCCCATTTGGCTTCTGCATCCATGGTGATCCCAGGACCGAAAACAGCCAACCGTGCTCTTGTTCATGAAGAAGCAACCGTGATGTTTCTAGGACCTGACCCATATGTTACGTAATTCCAAGGTGCTGGCTGTTTGTGGTTTGCCGGCGTATCGACTGCCGCGGACATCATTCGCAGGACGTAACCCCAAGTGGTGGGCCTGGGCGGCTTCACCAGGGCGAACTTTGTAATCTTACCCTGCATCGGAAGCTCAGCATCCGCCAGAGAAAGCAAGCGATGCCGATTCCCAAGGTCACGGCGACTCCTGCCGCCAGCACAGGTATCCAACCAGGAGTGTCCAACACGCTCGACACGATGCAATACCTTCCACCAGGGACGTCAGCGCGACAGTGGCGACATTCCGCGCGAACTCGCCGACCGGCGCACCTGTCAGCAGACAGCTGGTGACGTGCTCGGGGTCGTGCAGGTAGTCGCAGAGGGTGAACAGCGTACGCTGCCGCTCGTGCACTTGGTTCGATGTCAGCCAGCGCGTGAGCAGGGCGGGCGCCCACGGACCGTATGGCACCGGCGCCCTGGTCGCGTCGTAGGTGATCGGGTACTCTTCGGTTATGCGCGCCGTCGCCATGGTGACCGGCTCTTGATTTCACTTCGCGGGATCAATTTCACATCGTGCGTGCGCTTTCGAAGCGTGCGATGAACGGTGAGGGTTATGTCGGTCGGCGCGACACGTGCACGTAACGAATAGTGCGGGTGTTCTGGTTTGTGGTCGAAAGGTGTCCACGTTGGATAATTTCGCGTGACTGCGCTATTGGAGACACTGCACAAACTATTCGCGTCGAATTTGTTTTGCCGCTGAACGTGCCCCGACAATCTCGGCGACCGCTATTCAGGAAATGTTGCTCATCCGACATTAATCGACTATCCATCGCTGGCGGCAGCTGGCTTCCGCGTTGTCCATGACGGCGCACCGCTGGCGAACCACTTCCGAGGGGTGGTCCGAGATGAATCAGAGCCATCAAACCGGCTCGCCACGCTCCAACAATGGTTCTCGGAAGATTGACGGGAGTATGGGCGGGCAGAAATTAGCGGATCGCTCAGCGCTGACTCACTGAGTGCCCCGGTCGAGTTGAAAGCGACGCGCATGAAAGAGCGATTTCTCTGCAATAACAATGATTTAGACCACGATTTGGAGGCGCGTCCGACGGCGCCGAGCAGCGGGCCGATTTCCCACGGCCACCGCTGCGCCTGACTCATGCATGGCAGAGGAGGCCGCTTCGCTGGGGACCACCGCCCGCTGATGCCGACTCACTTCGTCAGCGGCGGCAAAACAGCCGCCACAAGTTCTCCCATGAAATACGCCGGCACGACTGAGCACGCCTGCACGGCCCATTGGCGCCGTGTTCCGCCTTGCGCACTATCCCCGCGGAAAACGACCGCGCTCGCCGGCGGTTTATCACCCGCGCAAAACTCAACTGGCACGAGATGCAGTCCGTTCGACCTAGTCGCGGGCACTCGCGGTTCCGGAGATGCTGTCGGCGGGCTCGGAAATCCACCCGACCGGGCAGCCTTCGAAACTAGTCTAAAACAAGTCGGTCTATGGCCGATGGCGGCACGCACGGCCAAATATGGCAGCAGCGCACTGGCCTGCTAACCATTTATTTTATTTATTTGCACTAAATAAGTGTGCTCGGTACGGGCCCGTTCAAGCAGGCACAGACGGGGTTTGCAAACTATTGGCAGGCACTCGACCCACCTGTGTTACGCCGAATCGAGTGAACACGGTTTGATGGGCAAGGTAGATAGGTATTGGTGGGTGTGTGAGATGTTAGTCGGTGTTTTCTTTGGAATTTCTGATTGGTGTTGGTTGGGGTGATGGACGTATTTTTGCCAGGGTTATGCTATCCTCTCTTCACACACGTAATCCGGATGACCCTTGTGGCTCTATTAAGTCTGAACACTTTATGACTGATGACTTTAACTCCTCGACAGTATTATCGCTGATCGCGCTGGAAGGCAGTAGAATTTCACGACGATGAGGATGCGCCATAAAGCCCCCCCCCCCAAATGACTTGATGGGGGGCGGGGGTAAGCAGCCTGACCACACCGGCATGCATTGCTAGGCCATCAACACTGCGACGAGCGAGACATACAATAGAGTGGTGGCCGTACCGTACCACCGCTGCAGTCACCAATGTTGGGTGGCCACAGCAAATCCACCCTTGCAGTCACCAATGTCGGGTGGCCACAGCAAATCCACCCCTGCAGCCGCCAATGTCGGGTAATGTAAAGTAGGCGAGTGGCTGGTTTAAGTCGGAGACATGATGTAATAAGTCGGGCGATTTAAAATTGAAGAGGGTTCCTCGACTGCGAGGGGCACTGCCCTTATGTAGCCAATGATGATGCCGCTGGTGGATTTAACGATTGGGTGGTGCGGCTGGCGTCCGCTGCTCAAGCTCAACAAGCTCAAGCTGTCCTACACGCAACAAAGTGGCAGGCTAGAAAATGAGAAATAAGAGCAGGACCCTGTACCGCCCGGCAGCGTTGCCCACTTCAGAGCTGAATAACATACATGTGTCATTATATATATATATATATATATATATATATATATATACATATACATGTCACTAAATAAATGGATAGGTATATAGATAGATATCGAGATACATAGGCCTGTATATTTTTAGAAAGATATATGAATAGATAAACATTCCTGATGCATCTGGGCGATAATGGTTTGATAATGGTGACATGGTTTCCACTGGTGAGAACATATCGATAAGATAAGAGAACACCATGCGATAAGCCCGCATGAGCGGCACATGGAGTACACGGGTAACAGCTGGAGTACACGGGTAACAGCTGGAGTACACGCGTAACACCTGGAGAGGCCGGCCGCCAGCTGCCCGCCAGTCTGGTCCACGAGCCGTCACCTCTAGTATGGACCCCGGAGGGGGGGGGGGCTCGTGTGTAGGCCGCCAGCGCCGGGGCCACCGTCCTGTAGCCTCTGCACGCTGTCAAAATATACACGGCCGCCGGCTCTCCGGTTTATTTACCCGCCAAATTTGCCCACCCGGGCGGCAGTCGAGGTGGCGCGCGTTAAAGAGATGTCACGCCGGCGCGTCGGCGCGCCATAAAGTGGCACCACTGGTGGCGACGGCGCCGCGGGAAAATACCGCGCCAGATATGTCTAGAGGAAGCATTCGGCGGGAAAAATCCGACTGGTGTGGTAAATCTCATCATGTCGTTTTTCATGGAAAAAGAGTGAACGTAACTAAAAATCCGTCATGCCTAACAATTCATCGGATAATTCCTCGGTAGACAGCACTATTTACCGACCAAACATAGTACTGCACGTTGGTTTTTAGTGTCCGTATCGCTTCCAGCATAGTCTTACGTCACAACCGTGGCAGCAGTTGCAAGCATCACCAGACCTCACAGCAGAAAAGGAAATCTGTCATCACTAAGCCTCCACGATATATATGAACCATGGCTTGCTATGCACCGCCAGCTCAGGACCGCCGAGAGGTCATCAGTCAAGCCGGCCAGCCGCGGGGAAAGTCTCCTGGGAGCTGACAGCTGGGAGTACGACGTTCCGATTGTCGCTGGCCGGCGGCCGCGTGCACCCGTGCACCTATCCTCGACACGTGCTCGGCGTTACGACACGTGGTACACGGCGTTACGACACGTGCTCGGCGTTACGACACGTGGTACACGGTTACACGGCGTTACGACACGTCTCGGCGTTACGACACGTGGTACACGGCGTTACGACACGTGCTCGGCGTTACGACACGTGGTACACGGCGTTACGACACGTGCTCGGCGTTACGACACGTGCTCGGCGTTACGACACGTGGTACACGGCGTTACGACACGTGCTCGGCGTTACGACACGTGGTACACGGCGTTACGACACGTGCTCGGCGTTACGACACGTGGTACACGGCGTTACGACACGTGCTCGGCGTTACGACACGTGTGCGTTACGACACGTGGTACACGGCGTTACGACACGTGCTCGGCGTTACGACACGTGGTACACGGCGTTACGACACGTGCTCGGCGTTACGACACGTGGTACACGGCGTTACGACACGTGCTCGGCGTTACGACACGTGGTACACGGCGTTACGACACGTGCTCGGCGTTACGACACGTGCTCGGCGTTACGACACGTGGTACACGGCGTTACGACACGTGCTCGGCGTTACGACACGTGGTACACGGCGTTACGACACGTGGTACACGGCGTTACGACACGTGGTACACGGCGTTACGACACGTGGTACACGACGTTACGACACGTGCTCGGCGTTACGACACGTGCTCGGCGTTACGACACGTGCGCGGCGTTACGACACGTGCACACGGTGTCGGGGCGGGGATGACCGAGTGGTTGAGGTGTTGAGATCCGGGTGCCAAAGGTCCCGGGTTCTACACTAGCGCCGCTCAGGACATTTCCCACTCGCACGGCCCGTCAGCGGAACGGTGTGGACGGCGCCATTAGCCGTAGTCGTTCGTGAAGTGCGTCGAGAACCACCGAATAAGCAAACAATAAATAAACACGCGCGTCGTTACGACACGTGGTACACGGCGTTACGACACCGACATCGTCGTCTCGCCTGAATAGTTCCTACCGGGAACGGTGGCAAGCAATGGCGTCGCCACATTCAGTTTTCGAGGTGGGGTCCAACCTCAGGGATGCAGGAATGATCTTCAGGTTAGAGGGGTATGACCATGAACGTCTTCTTCCCCATTAGCACCCCCCCCCCCTCCACCACCACCACCACCAAACACATCCACGCGTATGAAATTCGAACTTCGGTGAGTGTGCTTCTCGAGACGGATTTGTTTTCTGTTTTATTTTGGCGGTCAAAAATTTCGGTTCAGACTCTCGACAGCTCCACCTCCGCTTCTCACATGTAAACAACCGTCCTTACCGTGGTGGAGACAAAAAGTTTTCTATGCGATCATAAAAACATAGGTCATTATGCGGGACACATACTTTTAAACCTCTGCCGGCTGTGGCTCCCACTGTACCCGTGGCTACTGCTACTGCTGGCCGCTGCTGGCTACTGCTACTGCTGGCTGTGGCTCCCACTGTACCCGTGGCTACTGCTACTGCTGGCTGTGGCTCCCACCGTACCCGTGGCTACTGCTACTGCTGGCTGTGGCTCCCACCGTACCCGTGGCTACTGCTACTGCTGGCTGTGGCTCCCACTGTACCCGTGGCTACTGCTACTGGTGGCTGTTGCTCCTACTGTACCCGTGGCTACTGCTACTGCTGGCTGTGGCTCCCACTGTACCCGTGGCTACTGCTACTGCTGGCAGTTGCAATAGAGGAAGCATTTTACCCAGCAGCTGGCAAACAAAGTGGCAATGCACATGACGCTTCCGGCAGGAAGGAAAAAAACACATGCTTGCTGTCTTGTAATACACCACGCTATGCCACAGCTGCATAACTCTTCAAGGAGTCAGATGCATTCAGAGACGGGTCAGACAGATGGCTCAGACATCTTCAAGGACAGGTCAGACAGATGGTGATGATGCTGATTACTGGCTTTACGACACGTCGACCGTTGAGTCATGTAGCGTCGCCAATCTCTCACGCCGATTGGTCGCGGGCGAAGAGTAGCGACAGGTGAGACTCGAACCCACAATCTTTCGATTGCGAGACGGGATACTTACCCCTAGACTACTCGCCCCCAGGTCAGATAGATAGCTCAGACATATTCAGGGATAGCTCAGATATCTTCAACGACAGGTCACTGCATACTGTACAGTTAGATCAATGCATTGTATGGAGATATATGCCGCATGGTTGGGAGCCGTAGTAGAGAGGAGTATGGAGCTATATGCCGCATGGTTGGGAGCTGTAGTAGAGAGGAGTATGGAGCTATATGCCGCATGGTTGGGAGCCGTAGTAGAGAGGAGTATGGAGCTATATGCCGCATGGTTGGGAGCCGTAGTAGAGAGGAGTATGGAGCTATATGCCGCATGGTTGGGACCCGTAGTAGAGAGGAGTATGGAGCTATATGCTGCATGGTTGGGAGCCGTAGTAGAGAGGAGTATGGAGCTATATGCCGCATGGTTGGGAGCCGTAGTAGAGAGGAGTATGGAGCTATATGCCGCATGGTTGGGAGCTGTAGTAGAGAGGAGTATGGAGCTATATGCCGCATGGTTGGGAGCCGTAGTAGAGAGGAGTATGGAGCTATATGCTGCATGGTTGGGAGCCGTAGTAGAGAGGAGTATGGAGCTATATGCCGCATGGTTGGGACCCGTAGTAGAGAGGAGTATGGAGCTATATGCTGCATGGTTGGGAGCCGTAGTAGAGAGGAGTATGGAGCTATATACCGCATGGTTGGGAGCCGTAGTAGAGAGGAGTATGGAGCTATATGCTGCATTGTATGGAGCTATATGCTGCATTGTATGGAGCTATATGCTGCGTGGTCGGGAGCCGTGGTAGAGAGGAGTATGGAGCTATATGCTACGTTTCTGATGTAGACACGAGTTTGACGATACATGGACCGGCTGTCCGAGTTTGATCTGTATTGTTTTCTTATGACATGCATTTTTCCGAATCATCGCAAAACGATTTTATGCAACGTCCACGGCTTCACGGCTGTTACTTGTATTTTGAGGGTGGAAATTTCCTGACTGAATGGGGGCGCGAACTCGCAACTCTTGGTTCTGTCGGCTTTGACGGCGCTGGTCATAATAGAGATGTGGGGAAACTCCAAGGAGTGGATTCATGCGAGCATGACATTTTTATCTCTCAATCCCGAGGAACCAGTCTCATATTCAACTTCAAACAATGCCCATTCATTATCAATTATCATTTCGTTAGCAGTAAAGGGATTATATTTCAACAGCTCTTGCGACGGTCTCTATAGTGGGTATTATGCTCCCTACATGATACCCTTCGAGCAGCAGTTCTGATCGTCGTGGGTGTAGACGCTGCGGAAGGGCGACATCACATCCACCTTTGTGACCGCACCAACAACTTTGGCAACGGCGACGTTAAGCTTGCCGAGGCGTACAGGGCCGCAGGGATACACGCGCCCAAAATCAGCTCACGGTTTACACCGCCATGGTCGTTGCTGATTCACTACACTACACTAGCGGGCATTCACTCGCATGTAAGCGTCTTTTCAACTCGTGTTTCGAAGCTCTTCGAAGCTCCGGTTTCCAAACGTTTGTGCCTTTTATTACGAGTGTGAGCGAAGCGTAAGCGAAGCGTGAACGAGTTTGCTCCAATGAATTTGTTGCGATAGTTCACCTGAGCGGCCCTTTGGGTCCCGCCCGGCTCTTAGTCTTTGCTGAAGCAAAGAAACTTGGGGTGCCGTTTTCGCTGGCAGCCAATCTTGAACACCATTTCACGGTTGCAAAATGGCATTTCAATATTTTAATTTTCCAATTTTTTTATATTCTAATCAGAGCCAGACTCCTGTTCACTTTGCTATCTACCAACTTAATCATAATATTTCCTTCAAATATTCCCATCTATGTGCAAAGAATCGAGCTTGCGACGTTTCCTCGCGTCGGTAGCTGCAGATCGCCGTAGCTATGGCAACGGTGGCTAGCGATCGCCGTAGCCACGCCAACAGTAGCTAAGAATCGATGTAGCTATAACAACGGTAGTTAGCGATCGCGGTTGCCAGGACTACGGTAGCTACCAATCGCGGTAACTATAACGACGATAACCAACAATCGCGGCGGCTTTGGCAACATTAGTTGCCGACTGCGGTAGCTATAGCAACGGCAGCTAACGATCGCGGCAGCCATAGCAACGATAG
Source organism: Imbricaverruca yamaguchii (assembly GCA_034440575.1). NCBI lineage: Eukaryota > Metazoa > Arthropoda > Thecostraca > Neoverrucidae > Imbricaverruca > Imbricaverruca yamaguchii. The sequence goes on from JAOTOL010001335.1 coordinate 310,588, forward strand.
CTAACGATCGCAGCTCATAGAGTAGCACCCCAGCGGTATCAGCACCGGTCCACGTGGCGATGCTTTGCTTGCATGTCTAGGTTTGTAGTGATAGGTCTCTAGTTGGGAGAACATGTTCGCTTTTCTTGGCATTGCACAAGAGACAGGCATCCAAGAGCATTGTATTTCCCTCGGAATACTTGGATGACTAAGACACGCTTTGGCAATACGTCAGGAGACATTGGAACACAATTTGTCAGGAAAAGGCATGGGGGCAGAGTATGTTTGTTTCGAAAGGCATGAGGGCAGAGTATTTCTGGTAGGGGGGCCTTATGACTTCTAACAGTGGGCACGCCTCGAGCTGTGGTGGCGCCAACCGCCGACGGATCAGGAGAGCGTCCTTGACCCAGTGACGCCCGGCCGGCCCGCCCAGTATAACGCCCGGCCGCGGGCGACGGTGACGTCACTGCTGACGTCACCAGGGCGCTGCGGCAGACGGCCCGGCTCTGGCTCTGAGGGAGCGGCGGCGGCGGCCCGGAGACGGGGCGGGGTCACGAGGTCAGGCCGTCACTCCACACCGGTGGGAGGAGACGCCACAGACGGCCCGGAGACGGGGCGGGGTCACGAGGTCAGGCCGTCTCTCCACACCGCTGGGGCAGACGCGGGCAGACGTGGGGGTGGTGGCCGGGGGCGTCTCCAGGATGGATACGGTAGGTGGTGTTCCTGTTGCTTTTCGGGGTGTGATTTGGATATCACCAGCCAGCTGTAGCATATGCTTGATATGCAGACGATTTATTCCAGCAATGTGGCTATTCCTAGTCGGTACAGCTGCAATCGGTGTGCCTGGCTCAAAGTATCAATGCAACTGTGCCGTCTTCAAATTTGCCAGCTAGCTCTTCCTTTGCCTCAGCCATTCTTGCCACGTTGCTATCGCTCTGACGTGCAGGCGAAGCGTAAGCTGCCAAGTTATCTCAACACGTGTGGACGTTAGCGTGGAGAAAAGTCAGATAGCTAGCGTGTTCACGAGGAGGAAAGTGCGAGCTACCAAATTATCTCAACAGGTATGGACATTAGCATGTATAAAAGTCTGGTAACTTTCCTCACTGTTGTGATTGGGAAGTGTTCGTGGGCATCACCATGACGACGATTATAAGTGACGTGGATTGACTGTATGGGTGAAGTTTTTGTTCCGCTGGCCTTGCTGAATGTTCTGATCCCCAGGATGTTCAGGATGACCTCTCGTCTCAAGAGTTATATAGCGCTCCTCACTGTCACTGGCCGATAGAAGGGGACGCAGTCGCGCCCCTCCCCCTCCCCGAGAGGCAGATATTTTGGGAAATTGTGCACTACAACGGCATTGTCGCGAAATCGAGGAACATTTTATGACATGAACATGTCTTCAACAGGCTCGACAACTGTTAGTTGTAGGGCATCATTATCCCCCCCCAGCCATGCTCTTGGATCCGCCACTGGCGCTCCTCGTTAAAAAAAATCAGCTGAAAATTTTCTTCCCCAACTTCCATGCCTTTATTTTCTACGAAACCACCACTGCACTGCAAAGCACAGTAATATCGAAACTTGAACAGGAACAGAATGAAGATGAAATAGAAATCCGACACGAGTGAACATGGCATTGTAGAAGTGACCCAAAAGCGCCGTCCTAGTTGTCCATCATTCACAGTGTACAGCCGGCCGCACCACTGTTTACGTCTCAGGAGACAGACCAGACCTTCCGACTAATGGCGCGCGAGATGAGGCTGTAGCTGTATTTAGAAGGTGCAGCACCGTCTGCAAGCCTTCTCCGTGGTTCTCATGTCTTCCCGAGGAAGAAGACTCGGGTCAGGCACTTCGATATGGACTGTGCGTATGTTGGGGAGGGGGAGACAGAGGTGCGTGATGTTGGATTGGTACTGCGTAGCGGCTGACGCGTGATGCGAAGTGTGAACAATATTTGCGGATCGATGCCTCATAACAATCCCCCTCCCCTCCCACTCCCCCTCCCGGCATCAAACTCTGCGGTCGGCCCATGCTTCTGGCATCCCCAGACAAAACGGCCTTCTGACATCCACAGACAAAACGGCCTTCTGACATCCCCAGACAAAACGGCCTTCTGACATCCCCAGACAAAACGGCCTTCTGACATCCCCAGACAAAACGGCCTTCTGGCATCCCCAGACAAAACGGCCTTCTGACATCCACAGACAAAACGGCCTTCTGACATCCCAGACAAAACGGCCTTCTGACATCCACAGACAAAACGGCCTTCTGACATCCCCAGACAAAACGGCCTTCTGACATCCACAGACAAAACGGCCTTCTGGCATCCCCAGACAAAACGGCCTTCTGACATCCACAGACAAAACGGTCTTTCTACCGCGGCGTACCCTTGCTGCTGAGTTCGCAGTATAATGGATCGTGGTTGACATTAGACGTGGTCTGCTGAAAGCCAGTATATTATATTTGATGCGATATATTATAATATTTATCTTGTTCGAGTGTGATGATGTATGCCAAGGGCGAATCCGGCATACGTAGGCGCGTCGATCACAATGGCGTACCGCAATCACGATGTGGTACGCTAAGTATGGCACACACAATCACAATTGATGCATCAACTGCACCCTGGTATTTCGGGCCGCGCGACCTCGTACGCCCGGTACCGCGCGGCTCCAGTACGACCGATACGGTACCGTTCGGGTCCGGTACGCCGAGTACCGGTCGGCTCCGGTACGCCGGGTACGTCCGGTACCGGTGGGGACGCCGTTCGGGCTCTCGATTGCATGTTTAAAACAGCAGCAGCAGGTGGCCAGATAGCATCGCCGCCGGCCGACGGCAGACTGTGATCCCGGATCTGGGAACATCTGCCCGGGCGCACCGCCCAGAGTCGCCACGGGACGCCCAGAGTAGCCACGGGTCGCCCAGAGTCGCCACGGGTCACCCAGAGTCGTCACGGGCTGCTCAGAGTCGCCACGGGTCGCCCAGAGTCGCCACGGGTCTAGAGTCGCCACGGGTCTAGAGTCGCCACGGGTCTAGAGTCGCCACGGGTCTAGAGTCGCCACGGGTCTAGAGTCGCCACGGGTCTAGAGTCGCCACGGGTCGCCCAGAGTCGCCACGGGTCTAGAGTCGCCACGGGTCGCCCAGAGTCGCCACGGGACGCCCAGAGTCGTCACGGGTCGCCCAGAGTCGCCGCGGGTCGCCCAGAGTCGCCACGGGTCGCCCAGAGTAGCCACGGGTCGCCCAGAGTCGTCACGGGTCGCCCAGAGTAGCCACGGGTCGCCCAGACCCGACCACGGCCGGTCAGAACCATGCTAGATTCTCAATTGTCACTCAGAGTGGACCAGGGCTGGTGAGAGCCATCTTAGCCCGAGCGGTGTCACTTATTGGTGGGGGATCGCTGGGACACCGAAGAACTCTAAGCCCATCAATGTCCCAAACTTGGTATTGGTCATGCTGTAGGAAGTGTACTGTATTGTACTGTACTGTAGTGTGCGCTATGCTGCGCTGGCCGGTAAGGACGCGGCTCGACTATGCACTGGTGACGCCCGCGGATCCGCCGCCGGATCCACGGGCGGCCTGGATCCGGCGGTGTTTTCCCGCCGGAATCTCGGCCCGGTGGTGCTCACCGGGCGCCACCGCCGCCGGTGTATAAATACATATATCGTGCGCGGACCGCGTCGGTGCCATTTCAAGTCGGCCCCACTGCGGCCGGCCGCAGTCCCAGTGATCGCGTGCCAAGTTCAAGGCGCGTTATTAATCAGCCGTTTATTATCATTGTTTTCAGGCCCCACAGGCTGAATGGCACATGCAAGTACCGAGGAGTCCAGGTGCGCGCCCGGAGCGGCTCTGAGGTCCAAGGTCTCAGGTCTGAGACCTGAGGCTGTTGCCTTTGGAGAAGGGCGCTGGCTGAGACGGCCAATGAGGCGGCTGTGTCGAACCCGGTCATTGGCTGTGGGCGGGTCTCGGAGATGTGTCGAGCCCGGTCATTGGCTGTGGGCGGGTCTCGGAGCAGAGCGCGTGACCGCTCTCACAGGGGCGCAGTCAGGACGATCTGGGGGGGGGGGGACTAAATGGGGGAAGCGGAATAGAAACAGAATAGAAATAGAGCACAATAAATATAATTATAATAGAATATAATTCACCTCGGACTGCTGGCGCCTGAACATTTCCGATGGGGAGAAGAAAAGTTTGGCTGATGGCTGGGAGCAATTTCTCTTATGGAAAAGGCAATTAACCGTAGGTAAAAGGCTTCCTCTATGCAAACTGAAATTGTCCGTATGTAAAAGGCAACTTTCCCATGCGAACGACAACTTCCCCCAGGCAAAAGACAGCTTCCGCCACGTCTTCCTCCGCCGGCGGCCGGGCGCACATTTCACTCGCGCGAAACCGAGCCGGCGGCTATGAACGGCGGCACAGCGCCGAATGGGCGCAGGGGCCACTGCCCGTGCCTCGAGATCAAATGTTCTCCCTTTTCATCAGCAGCTGCCGACATCAAATTGTGCGACGCACCCCCCCCCCCCTACACCGTCGACCTATAGGGTGGACTGCCGGCCGTTGAGCAGTCCTGTCATGGGGTCTTCCTCGTCTACCTCAAATTATCTTTCAATGCATCTCCCAAAAGACTGGGGAGTAATGGTAGTGCTGGCTAGGAGCAATAATAGATACGGATTAGCGGGAGAAGCCGCATGATTTCAGAGGATATTTGGCGGGAACAGCGCCATTTCTGTGTGGTTGGCAACCCAGATTGTGATTACTGGCATCATGCTGTTGGCTGTACGTTTGCAAGGTGAGAGAGTGAGAAGAAGAAGAAGAATAAAGGAGAGAGAGAGAAGAAGAAGAAGAATAAAGGAGAGAGAGAGAGAGAGAGAGAGAGAGAGAGAGAGAGAGAGAGAGAGAGAGAGAGAGAGAGAGAGAGAGAGAGAGAGAGAGAGAGAGAGAGAGAGAGAGAGAGAGAGAGAGAGAGAGAGAGAGAGAGAGAGAGAGAGAGAGAGAGAGAGAGAGAGAGAGAGAGAGAGAGAGAGAGAGAGAGAGAGAGAGAGAGGGGTTCTCTGAGCTGCTCGATGATTCACAAGGCAGCAGTAGGAGCGCTTCAGGGTCATCATTCTGTGCGCCCTAAAGCTCAAGCTAACCGACCGACGATTGCCATTGCTATTGCCATTGCTAAGCACCCGATGCTTTCTTCGCTTTCCGCTTTTTTTCTCCACCACACGATGGCCGCGCGACCAAAGCGGCAAACTACCGACCTGAGACACCTGTACACAAGTCCAATAACGGAAAGCGGTGGCGCAGCTGATTGGCCGAGCCAACAGGTGGGGCTAATTAGCGGCGGCCAATCGCCGGCCGTGCGGCAACAATGGTGGGCGCGGCCTCGGCGCAGCACGGTGGTCGTCGCGCCGAGTCAGGTGGCTGCATAAACGCCCACACAGGCAGCGGCCGGCGGCCCGGGGCGGCACCACCGGGGAAAGGGGCAGGGCCGCAGCTGTGTCCACGTCTGGCAGACGCTGCCGTGCATAATGGGAACCGAACATTCCTCGCCGCCCCAGCCCGGCCCACCCGGCTCGCCCGGCCTCCCCCCTAGTACGGTGTGCTGGCGTCGCCCCTGCCCCCGGTCGTCGCCCGTCCGCAGCGCAGTGCTGCGTAATCGTCAGTCGTGACGCGACCTGATGCTCGGAACGTATTGCATCAGGTGGCCGGGCGCGGAACATGCGTTATGTATTGAGCGGGTACGGCAGCACTGGAGATGTCGCGTTTTTAGATCGGGGACCGGCTCGGAAATTTGATATAAAAAATGCCGGTGGTCTTCTCCTGGGCCAGGTCAGGGTAGGCCGGTCTGTTACCGGTCCAGGTCAGGGTAGGCCGGTCTATTGCCGGTCCAGGTCAGGGTAGGCCGGTCCATTACCGGTCCAGGTCAGGGTAGGCCGGTCTGTTACCGGTCCAGGTCAGGGTCGGCCGGTCTGTTACCGGTCCAGGTCAGGGTAGGCCGGTCTATTGCCGGTCCAGGTCAGGGTAGGCCGGTCTGTTACCGGTCCAGGTCAGGGTAGGCCGGTCTGTTACCGGTCCAGGTCAGGGTAGGCCGGTCCATTACCGGTCCAGGTCAGGGTAGGCCGGTCTGTTACCGGTCCAGGTCAGGGTAGGCCGGTCTGTTACCGGTCCAGGTCAGGGTAGGCCGGTCTATTGCCGGTCCAGGTCAGGGTAGGTGGCTGTTACGTCAGGTAGGGTAGACCGGTCTGTTACCGGTCCAGGTCAGGGTAGGCCGGTCTGTTACCGGTCCAGGTCAGGGTAGGCCGGTCTGTTACCGGTCCAGGTCAGGGTAGGCCGGTCTATTACCGGTCCAGGTCAGGGTAGGCCGGTCTATTACCGGTCCAGGTCAGGGTAGGCCGGTCTATTACCGGTCCAGGTCAGGGTAGGCCGGTCTATTGCCGGTCCAGGTCAGGGTAGGCCGGTCTATTGCCGGTCCAGGTCAGGGTAGGCCGGACTATTACCGGTCCAGGTCAGGGTAGGCCGGACTATTACCGGTCCAGGTGGTGCCGGTTTACCGGTCGGTCAGGGTAGGCCGGACTATTACCGGTCCGGTGGGGTTAGGTAGGGAGGCCGGTCTATTGCCGGTCCAGGTCAGGGTAGCCCGGTCCATTACCGGTCCAGGTCAGGGTAGGTTGGCTGACAGACCGCGTTGAGGAATGCTAAAATGTGTGCATCGCACATGCCTTATGTGCATTTTAATGCTATATTATATATTTTAGAAACTTATATTGTGATGCTGGATGGTGGGTTACTGCTAATAGGCAAAACAGAAGTATGAATATACAATGTGAATGCCACCAACTACACTTGCAACTACCTGCTGCGTAAATATTTCTACCAATCCGGCGCACCAACAAGTTACCGAATCGTTGATCCAGCTGAAGCTGAAGCTGAACATGCACATCAATACAATATAAAAAAAAACACCGCAGGAGAATCACAGAACGAATTTTAAAACCAGCCACCTAAAAATGGCTAACCTATCACTGAGAATAACACGAGGCGATATCTGCCCGCACATCAGGTGGATCGATAAAATGTTCATTTTATTAATTAATTTTGTATTGCATCTTACTTATTATCATGTGAAAGTTTTCCTTTACGCACTAAACGGTGGTTTCAAAAGCGGGGCCCGAATGTGATGGGCCCGGTCCCTGGGCCGGGCCTGGTGGCCCGTCTTGGCTCGGCTGGTGTGGTGTTGGCTTGGCTGGTGTGGTGTTGGCTCGGCTGGTGTGGTGTTGGCTTATTTTTGTTGAGTCCGGTCCATCAGCCGACCATCGTCCGTATTTCCTGGGCCAGTGTGGTCCTGTATTAACACTACCTCAGGGCCAGCGTGGTCCTGTATTATCATTACCCCCGGGCCAGTGTGGTCCTGTATTATCATTACCCCTGGGCCAGTGTGGTTCTGTATTATCATTACCCATGGGCCAGTGTGGTCCTGTATTATCATTACCCCTGGGCCAGTGCGGTCCTGTATTAACATTACCCCTGGGCCAGTGTGGTCCTGTATTAACACTACCCCTGGGCCAGTGTGGTCCTGTATTAACATTACCCCTGGGCCAGTGTGGTCCTGTATTATCATTACCCCCGGGCCAGTGTGGTCCTGTATTAACATTACCCCTGGGCCAGTGCGGTCCTGTATTAACACTACCCCTGGGCCAGTGTGGTCCTGTATTAACACTACCCCTGGGCCAGTGCGGTCCTGTATTAACATTACCCCTGGGCCAGCGTGGCCCTGTATTATCATTACCCCTGGGCCAGTGTGGTCCTGTATTAACACTACCCCTGGCCCAGTGTGGTCCTGTATTAACACTACCCCTGGGCCAGTGTGGCCCTGTATTATCATTACCGGAAATGGTCCTGGGTTAACATTTCCACGAAAGTGACATCCACGAGCGGCACCACATGGAGAGATAGATCGTAGTCACAATAAACACGCGCATTCCAACTTTGCGGTCCGTCGATGACGTCTTCCGCTTCGCAAAAAGGAGCCGACTAGAAATTAACATGAGACACACATAAAACTCCTTTTTAAAATCCCAATTACGGCTTCCTTTTTACGGAAAGAGCCGACTATAGATTGTTCATCGCCCAGCATGGTAGCATGCACCGGTTTTATAAAGTATGCGGGCCCAGCACGTGGCACGTGGGCCGCAGGGTGGCACGTGGACCGCAGGGCGGCACGTGGGCCGCAGGGTGGCACGTGGACCGCAGGGCGGCACGTGGGCCGCAGGGTGGCACGTGGGCTGCAGGGTGGCACGTGGATCGCAGGGCGGCACGTGGGCCGCAGGGTGGCACGTTGGCCGCAGGGTGGCAAAATTGTCGCCAGGTGGCAGAGTTGTCGCCAGGTAAACCCAGCCGCGGCCTTCGGCTGTAGTTGTGACTGTTGTACGACAGAGTCTTGCAGTTCGGTGGATATCTGGGTCTCGCAGTTCGGTGGATATCTGGGTCTCGCAGTTTGGTGGATATTTGTGTCTCGCAGTTCGGTGGATATCTGGGTCTCGCAGTTTGGTGGATATCTGGGTCTCGCAGTTTGGTGGATATCTGGGTACGCAATGGCTGCAGCGCCACATCCTCCATACACTTATGCGCAGCAATGTAGCATGGATAAACATATGGCAATGCGACGGCGGCCGGGCAACCAGACGTTACGTGTGTAATGTGTGATGGTCTTCACCACTCGAACGTACTGCATGCAGGGTCGGAAATGCTCGACACTTCTGGACGTACGGCGGCACCTGTCCAACGTGCCGGATTGATTTGCTGCTCGCCCCGATATATTATTTTCATGTTATTTTTACTATGATATGTATGACCACCGGCTAAACTGTTTTGTGCTTTTGACCTTTCCTGCTCTGCTGTTTTATTTAGTTGACGCGAGGTTATAATAGCCACAAGTCAATTGTGGATTACCTCAATAAAAAGTTTGCGTCTGCGTCTGCGTCTGCGTCTGCGTCTGCGTCTGCGTCTGCGTCTGTGTCTGCGTCTGTGTCTGTGTCTGTGTCTGTGTCTGTGTACACTCCGGAGAGCACACGAAGTCACAAAGTCCGCTGTTGCCCGCTAGGTGGCAGCGGGCAACAGCGGTCTGCTGGGTCACGTGACAGGTAGCCCTGCGGCGACCGGTAAAGGTCGTCCGGTCGACCTTGCCGGCAACGTGCAAGAAGGGCCACTGTTTCCACTCGCCCTCTCCGGAGAGCGAGTCCAGAACCGCCGGATGTGTCCATAGCCTAGTTTGCGTGCATGCGCGCTACTATCGTTGGAGAGGAGATGTAGGAGATCAACATCGATGTAAATTCATGCATTTCTCGACCACCTTGGTGATGTCTCAAGCCTATGCGGCTGGACGCTCTAGAGATTTAACACGACTGTCCCCCACGACTGTCCCCCACGACTGTCCCCCACTACCCCCCCCACTGCTGTCCCCCACTGCTGTCCCCCACTGATGTCCCTCACTGCTGTCCCCCACTACCGTCCCCCACTGCTGTCCCCCACTGCTGTCCCCCACTACCGTCCCCCACTACCGTCCCCCACTACTGTCCCCCACTGCTGTCCCCCACTACCGTCCCCCACTACCGTCCCCCACTGCTGTCCCCCACTGCTGTCCCCCACTACCGTCCCCCACTACCGTCCCCCACTACCGTCCCCCACTACCGTCCCCCACTACTGTCCCCCACTACTGTCCCCCACTACTGTCCCCCACTGCTGTCCCCCACTACCGTCCCCCACTGCTGTCCCCCACTACTGTCCCCCACTGCTGTCCCCCACTACCCCCCCCACTGCTGTCCCCCACTGATGTCCCTCACTGCTGTCCCCCACTACCGTCCCCCCACTACCGTCCCCCACTGCTGTCCCCCACTGCTGTCCCCCACTACCGTCCCCCCACTACCGTCCCCCACTACTGTCCCCCACTGCTGTCCCCCACTACCGTCCCCCACTACCGTCCCCCACTACTGTCCCCCACTGCTGTCCCCCACTACCGTCCCCCACTACCGTCCCCCACTACTGTCCCCCACTACTGTCCCCCACTACCGTCCCCCACTGCTGTCCCCCACTACCGTCCCCCACTGCTGTCCCCCACTGCTGTCCCCCGCTGCTGTCCCCCACTGCTGTCATCCAATGGACGAGGAGACAGCACACTAATACATCCACTGACGGGCCTAGTTGATATTGTTCATGGTGGCGGAGGAAAACAACTTGATGGAGCGTCTTTCCACACTGGGGGGTCCGGGGAGGAGGAGAGGGGAGGGGAAGGTGCTCTCAAGCCACGCTCCGCCAGTGCTGATGGGGCATGATCAAGAGTAAAGGTAGCCCTACCACTGCATCGCCAACAAGTCCAGCCAATGCATCACCATGCAAATCTTACTTAAAGGAAACTCAGATTAGACATGTCCCCCAAAAGCAAAGACGCAAAAGAAGGGTAGGAAAGCCAGCATGGCTTACACCAGACGTGATAAAAGCAATTAGGGCTAAGAAAACTGCATTTAGAGTTTTTAAAGAAGCCTCAAATGTCATTAATCTAAAGGCGTATCAAAAAGCTAGAGACACTGTGAAGCAAAAAACCAGAGCAGCAAAGCGAGCAGAGGAACTGGATTTAGCTAGAAACTGTAATGGGGACAGTAAAAAGTTCTTTGGTTTCTACAAGCTGAGTAAAGTTTCTAGCACAATTGGTCCACTGGAAGTAAACGGGACTACATTGGGTGAGGATAGTGAGATGGTTGAGGAGCTGAGCAAGCAGTTCAAATCAGTGTTTACATTGGAAGATATGACCAATCTGCCGACCGTACACCATAGTTCAGTTACATGGGATCTGACAAATGATGTTGATTTCATTGGTAGTGATGTTGTTTACAATCATATCAGGAAAATAAAGCCAAATAAGGCCGCAGGACCTGATGATATTTATGCTAGGGTGTTGCGGGAAACTGAAAAGGAACTGGCATTTCCACTTAGTATAATATTTTGTAGATCAGTTTCACATAATGAAATTCCAACCGATTGGAAAAGGGCAAATGTAGTTCCTATTTTCAAGAAAGGAGAAAGAGGGAAAGTTGAAAACTATAGGCCAATAAGTCTCACATCCCTAGTCTGCAAGGTACTCGAATCAATTATCAAGGATAGAATAGTTAGTTATCTGGAAGGTAGCAGATTGATTCAAGATACTCAACATGGATTTAGAAAAGGACGATCGTGTCTCACAAACCTCTTGGACTTTTTGAACTTCGCCACAGAACAATTTGATCAGGGAAATCAGGTTGATGTAGCATATCTTGACTTTAGTAAGGCCTTTGACAAGGTACCCCATAAACGGTTAATGATACAGCTTCAGTCCCATGGTATTGCAGGTAGCATCTTAAAATGGATAGAGTTGTGGCTTTCAGATAGACAGCAAAGAGTGATGCTAAATGGTACAAAGTCATCATGGCAAAATGTTCTTAGTGGAGTCCCCCAGGGGTCAGTACTAGGGCCATTACTGTTCATTATATTTGTAAATAACTTTGAAAGTGGCCTAAGCAGTAAAGTTTTGAAATTTGCAGATGATTTGAAGGTCTTTAGGGCAATAACAGGTCAGGATGAGCATATCTCGCTGCAAAAAGACCATGACGAACTTGTGAAGTGGTCCGAAGAATGGCAAATGAAATTTAACTTTGATAAGTGCAAAATCATGCATGTAGGTAAGCAGCATATGAAGGCTCCATACTTGATGGGTGGCCAAGTGCTATCAGTGACTCAACAGGAGAAGGATTTAGGTGTTATTCTGAACACAAAATTGGGGGCATCAGAACAGACCAAGGAAGCCAGGAAGAAGGCACTGAGAATGCTCGGGGCAATAAATAGGAATGTATCATACAGAAGTGAGGAAGTGATCAGGAAGCTTTACTGTGCATACGTCAGGCCACATTTGGAATACTGCATCCAAGCTTGGTCTCCTAGCTATGAAAAAGATTGTTGGCTTTTAGAGAGAGTACAAAAGAGGGCTACAAAAATGGTTAATGGCATAAGCAACCTGCCATATGAGAAAAGATTGAAGAAATTGAATATGTTTTCATTTAGATATAGAAGGCTGAGAGGAGATCTCATCGAGGTCTTTAAATTTGTCAATGGTCTGGAGAGGGGATACCTTGGGGAAATGTTTGAATTTAACAGAAATGATGCAATTAGAGGTCATAAATTCAAAATTAAAATTAACCACAGCAGAACAAGGTTAAGGCAAACTTTCTTCACCAACAGGGTAGTGGAACACTGGAACCAGCTGCCAGAAAACATCGTCAGTAGCAGCACATTGAACATCTTTAAAAACAGCATAGACCATCATTATAAGAATAGAGGGCTTGCTTTTCAGTATTACAGGGAGGGCTGATTAGCAGATTTGGTGGGCAACTGGTTCAGTGTACAGAGTGCAACCAAGAAGGGCCCTTGTGGCTCAGAGTTGCACTAATCTTTTATGTCTTTATGTCTTTACCAGCAAGTCCAACCACTTCACCAGGATGTCCCATCACTATGTCACCAACAAGTCCCACCACCGGCAAGTCCAGCCACTGCTTCACCAGCGACACCTTCCGCCGGTGAGCTTACTCCAGTGAGTTTACTGGCATCGGTGAGTTTACTCCAGAGTACAAGTGTTTGCATAGCAGCAGCGCGTTTGACGGCCAGCGTGACACGTGATCACACGTGACACGTGTGATCGTGATCACATGTGTCACGATCACAGCTTATGTTGATGACAGCTTACTGATGATGGCGGTTGACAGATGATAGCTTACTGTGATCACGTGACACGTGATCACAGTAAGCTGTCAAGCTGTCAACCGCCACACCAGGCCATACCAATGTCGGTATTGCGGTGCAGGCGCATTAGTCCGGTTTTGGCCAGATACAGGGCAATGACTACCTTGTTTGTGCGTACCAGCCGGCAAGGGGAACATAGCCCCGCCTGCCTGCTCTCCCGGCCACGATCGAGAAGCGCACGTGATCAGGACACGTGCCCCGTGTCATCACGTGCCACGTGTCGACGCTCCTGTCTCCAGCCGTCTCCCGACGTCCGACCCCGTGGCGCCTGGTCTTCGGGAGAATGCGCCTTACGCCGGCGCGGAGACACAGACGGAGAGTGCAGATCGGCGCATTTGTCACGGGACTAAGTGGCCGGCGAGCGGCGCGCCACACCACAATTGGACCACCCAGCTGTCTGAGCGGGCCGGCGCTGCAGCAGCCGGGCGGCGCTCGAGGTGCACCCGGGCTGACGAAACGCCCCGGGGCATTGGTGGCCGAGCGGCGCTGTCGTCGGCAGCCGAGCATGCACAAATTACGGGCCGAGACGCGAGCGTGCACAAATTACCGCCGCTGGTCGAGTTGCTATCGCACGGCGACTTCAAATGTCGGAAGGGGATGGAGGGAGGGGGACGGGGGGGGGGGGGGTGCAGATGGGACATGGCAGATCACCCGTGGATCAAGCGCGCCGAAACCATCGAAGAGGTTGCAAGAATATTTTAGATGGTAGAAAATGATGCCACACAAGAGCGTTGAATGGAAGCGTCGTAACATCACCGATTCTTCTAGCCTCTGGGGTTACGGTGGATGTATTTCAGATGGAAGGGTTTCTTCCCTTTCTTGAGCAGAAAGGCGTTTCTGTGGCTTCTGCTTCGACTTCAGGGAACCTTGTTTCTGTTTTAGCCATTTTCAACTTCAATTCTATACAACGCCAATGGCATGAATGTTAACATCCCCAAAGTGTGTGTGTTTGTGTGTGCGTGTAGGTGGGCTACGTTATCGCGCAAGGTGTCAGGTGTCAGGTGGCAGGTGTCACGTGTCACGTGTCAGGTGCCATGTGTCATGTGTCAGGTGGCGGGTGTCAGGTGGCAGGTGTCAGGTGGCAGGTACCAGGTGGCAGGTACCAGGTGTCAGGTACCAGGTGTCAGGTACCAGGTGTCAGGTGTCAGGTACCAGGTGTCAGGTACCAGGTACCAGGTGTCAGGTATCAGGTATCAGGTATCAGGTGTCAGGTGTCAGGTGTCAGGTGTCAGGTGTCAGGTGTCAGGTGTCAGGTGTCAGGTGTCAGGTGTCAGGTGTCAGGTGTCAGGTGTCAGGTGTCAGGTGTCAGGTGTCAGGTGTCAGGTGTCAGGTGTCAGGTGTCAGGTGGCAGGTGGCAGGTACCAGGTGTCAGGTGGCAGGTACCAGGTGTCAGGTACCAGGTACCAGGTGTCAGGTGTCAGGTGTCAGGTGGCAGGTACCAGGTGTCAGGTGTCAGGTACCAGGTACCAGGTACCAGGTACCAGGTACCAGGTGGCAGGTACCAGGTGTCAGGTGTCAGGTGTCAGGTGTCAGGTGTCAGGTGTCAGGTGTCAGGTGTCAGGTGTCAGGTGTCAGGTGCCAGGTGTCAGGTGTCAGGTGTCAGGTGTCAGGTGTCAGGTGTCAGGTGTCAGGTGTCAGGTGTCAGGTGTCAGGTGTCAGGTACCAGGTGTCAGGTACCAGGTGGCAGGTGTCAGGTGTCAGGTGTCAGGTGACAGGTGTCAGGTGTCAGGTATCAGGTACCAGGTGTCAGGTGTCAGGTGTCAGGTGGGAGGTACCAGGTGTCAGGTGTCAGGTGTCAGGTGTCAGGTATCAGGTGTCAGGTGTCAGGTATCAGGTGTCAGGTGTCAGTTGGCAGGTGTCACGTGTCGAGTGTCATGTGTCAAGTGGCGGAGTTGTGGCGCGAAACTCGCCACAACTTGGTGGGCACGAGACGCAGTCGGCCCGTCTGATCTACATGGCGTGCGTGGTGAGACGAGTAGGCCGACACAGAGCACACCCAACTTCGGCCATTGTGACGTCGCTGTGGCATTGTGACGTCGCTGAGGAATTGTGCATTGTTCCGGTATTCGCGGCGTGGCGGCAGCTACGAGCAGCGGCGCAGCGCAGCGAGGTGATTCCTGTCAGGTCAGGTCAGATGTTTGGCGCAGGTCTGTGGAGAGCCGCGGCCGGTACGGCTTTGAGACCGTCATCAGCCTCTTGTTGCGACTCTTCGTGTTCTGACGTCTCTCCTCAGAGTGAGATACACTCCTCCATTAAAACAAAACAATTTCACTCATTTTCATCCCACAAGTCTTCATGAAGCGAACTTGCTCCTTGTTCAAAGAAAGAGGAAACTATGATACGGGTAAAGTATGGCAGTAAAGTATGCCAGCGCAAAGATTCTGATGACATTTGTGCTCATACTCAGCTTTGCACACGGTGTAATGCGGTATTGGAAGTTCCGATTTTTTCACTCAAAGTCAGGTCCGGGCTTTTCGTTTTGGTACACACGGTACTCAGCTCCCCACACGGTACTCCGCTCCACACACGGTACTCTGCTCCCCACACGGTACTCCGCTCCCCACCCCGCTCCCCACACGTGTGAGCGCCGTTCGCCTGGGCAGACCAGTGGTATTGATGTGTCTATCTCGAGTAGAGCGATCAGAAGCTGAACATGAGTGGCTTCAGCCGATGCCAAAACAACGCCGAGTTTGCCCACATTTGCATTGGTTAGCCCGATTTCATCATTGACTTCTTCCTGCAAAAGTACCAACAAACACCTCTGAAACGGCAACTTTTCTAGGGTCTATGTTGGAACAACAGATTTATGCTGGACATCCCTATGGCCCTGGGCTATCCATGCCCCCCCTATGGATCCACTCAGTATCGGACATCTGGCGACATACGAGACGAGCACGCAGACATCTTCCCTGACAGCCCACACCACCTCCCGAGCACACAGATATCTTCCCTGACGGCCCACACCACCTCCCGAGCACACAGATATCTTCCCTGACGGCCCACACCACCTCCCGAGCACACAGATATCTTCCCTGACGGCCCACACCACCTCCCGAGCACACAGATATCTTCCCTGACGGCCCACACCACCTCCCGAGCACACATATCTTCCCTGACGGTCCACACCATCTCCCGAGCACACAGACATCTTCCCTGACGGTCCACACCACCTCCCGAGCACACAGATATCTTCCCTGACGGCCACACAGATATCTTCCCTGACGGTCCGCACCCCCTCCGAGCACACAGATATCTTCCCTGACGGTCCACACCACCTCCGAGCACACAGATATCTTCCCTGACGGTCCACACCATCTCCCGAGCACACAGACATCTTCCCTGACGGTCCACACCATCTCCCGAGCACACAGATATCTTCCCTGACGGTCCACACCATCTCCCGAGCACACAGATATCTTCCCTGACGGTCCACACCATCTCCCGAGCACACAGACATCTTCCCTGACGGCCACACAGATATCTTCCCTGACGGTCCGCACCCCCTCCGAGCACACAGATATCTTCCCTGACGGTCCACACCACTTCCGAGCACACGGACATCTTCCCTGATGGTCCGCACCACCTCCAGCTGAATGGTAACAGTCTGAGACGTCATGTGCACATGTGGGACGCTTGGGCCAGGGGAATGCGCCTCCCTGGGGAGGCTACAGTGCACGTATCCCCGCACAGCGGATTTTCAGGAACACCCTCTTAAGGGAGAAAGGAAGATGGCACCGACTCCTCCTTGAGCGGAAGACGTTCCCTCAATACTCTCACGAGTGTTCCTCTCCCCGACCCGATCAGGCGGTGGCGTCCGTCTATGGACACTCGCAGGGTCGCCCCTTCGGAAGAATGGTGCCTTTCCCCTGCAAGAGTCCGGGACTCGCCCCTGATAGCGGACCACGTCAGCGTCCCAAACTGCGGATAGACGCCCACCGGCTGTCACCACCTTGGTCAGCACCTTGGTCAGCACCTTGGTCAGTAGCGTCACCCACATCGGCGACCTGGCCGGCGCCTAAACACTCGTCCCCGGCCGCGGTCGTCTCAGTAGTGACGTAACGAGTGACGTCACGTCTGTCAACAGACACAGGGTCTGTTAATTGGTCCGTTAAGTGTTAACTGTTATCACTGCCGCTGTCGGAGGGGGCGGTGGGGGGGGGGGGGCGTAGTCGTCCCCGCCCGTGTAGGTCGCTCCGCCGGCCGTGACTGGAGACGCTGGGAAGTGAGGGCGCAGTCGCCACTTAGTGTCAGCATCTGTCAGTAGACGCAGGGGTGGTCTGTTGATTGGTCGCGTCAGTGGCCGGCCGACGTCAGCAGCCAGCGTCAGCAGCTGGCGTCAGTGGCCGGCCGACGTCAGCAGCCGGACGTCAGTGGCGGCGTACAGGCGTCAGTGGCCGGCCGACGTCGCACGTCAGTGCGCGACGTCAGCTAACAGCCCAGCGTCATGGCCGGCCGACGTCAGCAGCCAGCGTCAGTGGCCGGCCGACGTCAGCAGCAGTATGGCGGCCGACGAGCCAGCGTCAGTGGCCGGCCGACGTCAGCAGCCAGCGTCAGTGGCCGGCCGACGTCAGCAGCCAGCGTCAGTGGCCGGCCGACGTCAGCAGCTAGCGTCAGTGGCCGGCCGACGTCAGCAGCCAGCGTCAGTGGCCGGCCGACGTCAGCAGCCAGCGTCAGTGGCCGGCCGACGTCAGCAGCCGGCGTCAGCAGCCAGCGTCAGCAGCCGACGTCAGCAGCCAGCGTCAGTGGCCGGCCGACGTCAGCAGCCAGCGTCAGTGGCCGGCCGACGTCAGCAGCCAGCGTCAGTGGCCGGCCGACCTCAGCAGCTAGCGTCAGTGGCCGGCCGACGTCAGCAGCCAGCGTCAGTGGCCGGCCGACGTCAGCAGCCAGCGTCAGTGGCCGGCCGACGTCAGCAGCCAGCGTCAGTGGCCGGCCGACGTCAGCAGCCAGCGTCAGTGGCCGGCCGACGAGGAAGTGGCGTCACAGATGACCGCGACGTCAGCGCCGCCGTACGTCACGACCACCGGAACGCCGAGCGACGGGCCGCGTGCTGGAGCGCGCGCCACACCCGGCGACGGCCGGCGACGGCGACGGCCGTGTCGGTGCCGGCTGGCCCGACCGACCGGCCGCCCGTCGAACCAGACCGGAATAGACGGGGCCGAAGCGCGCCTCGTCCAACGCTGCTCGCGAGCCCACCGAGCGCGCCATCAATTCTCGCCGGCCGCTTTTGCTGAGCGCTTCTGCGGGCTCGTTGTCATGGCTACGAGCCGGACTCTACCGGAAGCTGGTTTTTTAGCACGGTGGGCTGAGCGCGTGGCAGGGTATCTCCTTCTCGATGGGCGCGCGGGAAATTAGCGAGGCAGCGCGATATTGGATGTGGCTGCCGGCTTTTAACCACCTGCCACCTCCCATCTGTATACATCTGGACCGCAAATTGCCGCAATACAAACACCAGCAAGTCAAACAAGACAAGACAAACACCAGCAAACAGTGGGGCGTTGGTCGCTCAGCGGTTAAGCTGAGCAGGTACGGGTCAGAGGTACGGGGTTGGATTCCCAGCGATGGCCGCCCTTCCTGCCAGGGTGAGAGGCAGGCGGCGCCGCAGTACCTCAGCCAGCCACCGAGTGCGTCGTGAATGCCACACTCCTCCGGCGAACGGCCATCCGTGCGACATTCCTGGACATTCAGCAGGTGGACCGTCGACGACGGAGCGGACGCTCGTCCGAGGTGTTCCCGTGAGCCTCAGCGGATCGCGTACCCGTGCCGGTCGATTGTCGCTCAGTCCGGGTACGCCACACACCGATGAGTCAACACGAGAGGGGCGGCGATGGCCGAGTGGTTAAGGTGTTTGGCTATGGGTATCAATGTCCCGGGTTCGACACTCGCACCGCTCGGGACATTTCCTAATCCCGCGGCGCGCCGGCGAAACGGTGTGGGCGACACCATCAGCCGTGATCGTGCGTCGTGAACCACCAGTAAACAAACAAACAACGGAACGAAACTCGACCTCCGCCGGACAAAACTCGACCTCCGCCGGACGCGAACTGGCCGCCGGGGACTGGCGCCACCTGGCCAATATGGCTGCCGGCGCGCTGCCGCCCCGTCAGCTGCCGCCCCGCCAGCTGCCGCCGCGCCAGCTGCCGCCGCGCCAGCTGCCGCCCCGTCAGCTGCCGCCCCGCCAGCTGCCGCCCCGCCAGCTGCCGCCCCGTCAGCTGCCGCCGCGCCAGCTGCCGCCGCGCCAGCTGCCGCCCCGCCAGCTGCCGCCGCGCCAGCTGCCGCCGCGCCAGCTGCCGCCGCGCCAGCTGCCGCCCCGTCAGCTGCCGCCGCGCCAGCTGCCGCCGCGCCAGCTGCCGCCGCGCCAGCTGCCGCCGCGCCAGCTGGCGCCCCGCCAGCTGCCGCCGCGCCAGCTGCCGCGGCCGAGACTGCTCCGGCTGTGCGCGCGCTCCTGCCGGCACTGTCTGCCGCTGGCCTGACGTGCCAGGGGCTTGTGCCCTGACGTGCCCGGGGCCACCCAGCGGCTTGTCTGTTGGGTGTTCCACGACCCGGTTTATGCACGATCACGGCTAATGGCGGCCCTGTTCCGCCGGTGGGCCGCTGGAGTGGTAAATGTCCCGAGGAGCGGTACGTGTGCTGAGCGCGGGACCTTTGGTACCGGACTCTGGGAGCTCAAGGCTATTCAAGGTCATTGGCACAGTGGGCATAGTGTGACGTCACGCGCAACAGGAGGACAACAAACTACACGTCTGCTGTCTGCTGTTTGTTGTCTGATGTGTGCTGTGTGATGTCTGCTTTCTGTCTGCTTTTTCAGAATAGAAGAAATGTCGCCTTTAACCGTCCATGCTGGCCAACTTTCCCTTCAGGGCAGGTAGCCATCACATGGAAAACGACCAACGTCCGACCAATCGCTGACGTTTGTCACCTTGTGCTCCAGACTCCTCCCCCTCTTCCTCCTCACATCTCGCAGGCGCTTCGCTGAACCCTGTGCTCGATGTCTGACCATGTCCACGTCCCACGCCATTCCTGACGCAATTTTGCAGTGTGACTACGCTACTGGTGGCGGCCGAGTATTCAGAACCTGACGGTGACGGCGGCAGACGGGCGGCGGACCGTTACAATCTCCGCTGGCGACGGTGGCCCGTCACAATCTCCGCTGGTGACGGCGGCCCGTCACAATCTCCGCTGGTGACGGCGGCCCGTCACAATCTCCGCTGGTGACGGTGGCCCGTCACAATCTCCGCTGGTGACGGTGGCCCGTCACAATCTCCGCTGGTGACGGTGGCCCGTCACAATCTCTGGTCGTGACGGTGGCCCGTCACAATCTCCGCTGGTGACGGCGGCCCGTCACAATCTCCGCTGGTGACGGTGGCCCGTCACAATCTCCGCTGGTGACGGCGGCCCGTTACAATCTCCGCTGGTGACGGCGGCCCGTTACAATCTCCGCTGGTGACGGTAGCCCGTCACAATCTCCGCTGGTGACGGTGGCCCGTCACAATCTCCGCTGGTGACGGCGGCCCGTTACAATCTCCGCTGGTGACGGTGGCCCGTCACAATCTCCGCTGGTGACGGTGGCCCGTCACAATCTCCGCTGGTGACGGCGGCCCGTCACAATCTCCGCTGGTGACGGCGGCCAGTCACAATCTTTGGTCGTGACGGCTGAGGTCGCCGGGTACGTTGGCGGCACACGCTCTGGATTGCTGCTGGTGGTCGCTTGTGCTGCTGGTGGTCGCTTTACGACGCACTCAGCGACTGAGGCACTACGGTGTCGCCTGCCTCCCACCCTGGCGGGAGGAGCGGGCGCCGCGGGGAATCGAACACCCCGCACCTCTGGCATGCCGGACGCTCATCTCAGCCACTGAGCTACAGTCGCCCCACGCTCTGGAAACATGGTGACGAGGGTGAAGGCAACTGCTACATCTGTGCCCATGTGTAACGGTCGCCAGCGGCAGCTATGGGAGGTCGCTACACCTGGGTCCATGTGTAACAGTCGCCAGCGTATGGGAGGTCGCTACACCTGTGTCCATGTGTAACGGTCGCCAGCGACAGCTATGGGGGTCGCTACACCTGTGTCCAGTGTAACGGTCTCCAGCGGCAGCTATGGGAGGTCGCTACACCTGTGTCCATGTGTAACGGTCTCCAGCGGCAGCTATGGGAGGTCGCTACACCTGTGTCCATGTGTAACGGTCGCCAGCGGCAGCTATGGGAGGTCGCTACACCTGTGTCCATGTGTAACGGTCGCCAGCGACAGCTATGGGAGGTCGCTACACCTGTGTCCATGTGTAACGGTCGCCAGCGGGAGCTATGGGAGGTCGCTACACCTGTGCCCAGTGTAACGGTCTCCAGCGGCAGCTATGGGAGGTCGCTACACCTGTGTCCATGTGTAACGGTCTCCAGCGGCAGCTATGGGAGGTCGCTACACCTGTGTCCATGTGTAACGGTCGCCAGCGACAGCTATGGGAGGTCGCTACACCTGTGTCCATGTGTAACGGTCACCAGCGACAGCTATGGGAGGTCGCTACACCTGTGTCCATGTGTAACGGTCGCCAGCGACAGCTATGGGAGGTCGCTACACCTGTGTCCATGTGTAACGGTCGCCAGCGGCAGCTATGGGAGGTCGCTACACCTGTGTCCATGTGTAACGGTCGCCAGCGACAGCTATGGGAGGTCGCTACACCTGTGCCCATGTGTAACGGTCTCCAGCGGCAGCTATGGGAGGTCGCTACACCTGTGTCCATGTGTAACGGTCTCCAGCGGCAGCTATGGGAGGTCGCTACACCTGTGTCCATGTGTAACGGTCGCCAGCGACAGCTATGGGAGGTCGCTACACCTGTGTCCATGTGTAACGGTCACCAGCGGCAGCTATGGGAGGTCGCTACACCTATGTCCACGTGTAACGGTCGCCAGCGGCAGCTATGGGAGGTCGCTACACCTGTGTCCATGTGTAACGGTCTCCAGCGGAAGCTATGGGAGGTCGCTACACCTGTACACCCACAGACCGGCGGCGGGGGTGGCGGCGGCGCTATTTCGGTCGGCAGCCGTCGTCGAAGCCGACGCAGCGACCGTCGAAACAGACGCAGCGAGGCGACCCAGGGCCCTTGCGGCGCGGCAGGTAGAGACGGGGAGGCCGGCCGGTCCCACTCTCCCCTGACGTCACGAATCGGCATCGCTGTTTACTGCGCAGACTGGCATCACTAGCACGCTTGCACGTGCTCAACACTTCTCCAAACACAGACCAACACCAGTGGGCAGGGGTGTTGGACAGCGCAGGAAAGGACGACGCAAGGCAGCGCAGCGCAGAGGTCCGCACCACTAACGTGCACAGCCGTCCACAGCAGAGGTCCGCACCACTAGCACGTGCAGCCGTCCACAGCAGAGGTCCGCACCACTAACGTGCACAGCCGTCCACAGCAGAGGTCCGCACCACTAACGTGCACAGCCGTCCACAGCAGAGGTCCGCACCACTAACGTGCACAGCCGTCCACAGCAGAGGTCCGCACCACTAACGTGCACAGCCGTCCACAGCAGAGGTCCGCACCACTAACGTGCACAGCCCTCCACAGCAGAGGTCCGCACCACTAGCACGTGCAGCCGTCCACAGCAGAGGTCCGCACCACTAGCACGTGCAGCCGTCCACAGCAGAGGTCCGCACCACTAAGGCACACGTGCAGCCGTCCACAGCAGAGGTCCGCACCACTAGCACGTGCAGCCGTCCACAGCAGAGGTCCGCACCACTAACGTGCACAGCCGTCCACAGCAGAGGTCCGCACCACTAGCACGTGCAGCCGTCCACAGCAGAGGTCCGCACCACTAACGTGCACAGCCGTCCACAGCAGAGGTCCGCACCACTAGCACGTGCAGCCGTCCACAGCAGAGGTCCGCACCACTAACGTGCACGTAAGCAGCCGTCCACAGCAGAGGTCCGCACCACTAGCACGTGCACAGCCGTCCACAGCAGAGGTCCGCACCACTAGCACGTGCAGCCGTCCACAGCAGAGGTCCGCACCACTAACGTCACAGCCGTCCACAGCAGAGGTCCGCACCACTAGCACGTGCACAGCCGTCCACAGCAGAGGTCCGCACCACTAGCACGTGCAGCCGTCCACAGCAGAGGTCCGCACCACTAGCACGTGCACAGCCGTCCACAGCAGAGGTCCGCACCACTAACGTGCACAGCCGTCCACAGCAGAGGTCCGCACCACTAGACGTGCACAGCCGTCCACAGCAGAGGTACGCACCACTAACGTGCACAGCCCTCCACAGCAGAGGTCCGCACCACTAGCACGTGCAGCCGTCCACAGCAGAGGTCCGCACCACTAGCACGTGCAGCCGTCCACAGCAGAGGTCCGCACCACTAGCACGTGCACAGCCGTCCACAGCAGAGGTCCGCACCACTAGCACGTGCAGCCGTCCACAGCAGAGGTCCGCACCATGCTAACGTGCACAGCCGTCCACAGCAGAGGTCCGCACCACTAGCTACGTGCAGCCGTCCACAGCAGAGGTCCGCACCACTAACGTGCACAGCCGTCCACAGCAGAGGTCCGCACCACTAGCACGTGCAGCCGTCCACAGCAGAGGTCCGCACCACTAACGTGCACAGCCGTCCACAGCAGAGGTCCGCACCACTAGCACGTGCAGCCGTCCACAGCAGAGGTCCGCACCACTAACGTGCACAGCCGTCCACAGCAGAGGTCCGCACCACTAACGTGCACAGCCGTCCACAGCAGAGGTCCGCACCACTAGCACGTGCACAGCCGTCCACCCAGCAGAGGTCCGCACCACTAGCACGTGCACAGCCGTCCACAGCAGAGGTCCGCACCACTAGCACGTGCAGCCGTCCACAGCAGAGGTCCGCACCACTAGCACGTGCAGCCGTCCACAGCAGAGGTCCGCACCACTAGCACGTGCAGCCGTCCACAGCAGAGGTCCGCACCACTAGCACGTGCAGCCGTCCACAGCAGAGGTCCGCACCACTAACGTGCACAGCCGTCCACAGCAGAGGTCCGCACCACTAGCACGTGCAGCCGTCCACAGCAGAGGTCCGCACCACTAGCACGTGCACAGCCGTCCACAGCAGAGGTCCGCACCACTAGACGTGCACAGCCGTCCACAGCAGAGGTCCGCACCACTAGCACGTGCCACAGCAGAGGTCCGCACCACTAGCACGTCCACAGCAGAGGTCCGCACCACTAGCACGTGCAGCCGTCCACAGCAGAGGTCCGCACCACTAGCACGTGCACAGCCGTCCACAGCAGAGGTCCGCACCACTAGCACGTGCAGCCGTCCACAGCAGAGGTCCGCACCACTAGCACGTGCAGCCGTCCACAGCAGAGGTCCGCACCACTAGCACGTGCAGCCGTACACAGCAGAGGTCCGCACCACTAGCACGTGCAGCCGTCCACAGCAGAGGTCCGCACCACTAGCACGTGCAGCCGTCCACAGCAGAGGTCCGCACCACTAGCACGTGCAGCCGTCCACAGCAGAGGTCCGCACCACTAACGTGCACAGCCGTCCACAGCAGAGGTCCGCACCACTAGCACGTGCAGCCGTCCACAGCAGAGGTCCGCACCACTAGCACGTGCAGCCGTCCACAGCAGAGGTCCGCACCACTAGCACGTGCAGCCGTCCACAGCAGAGGTCCGCACCACTAACGTGCAGCCGTCCACAGCAGAGGTCCGCACCACTAGCACGTGCAGCCGTCCACAGCAGAGGTCCGCACCACTAGCACGTGCAGCCGTACACAGCAAGCATGTGCACACAAGAGCGGAGGAATCGAGGAGGCGCTGCCACCTCCCCCACATAAACTTCCCCACATAAACTTTCGACGAGCTTTCCATTGACCCAACGAGTGCTACATGACAAAAATCGACTTCACCATGGTCCCCTCCCGCTCCGCCGTTGAAACAGCTCTCATGTACACCGTGTGCAGACATTGACATTGGTAGTGCGCGCGTACGTCTGCATTGCGCCCGCATTCACAGGCTTGCGTCATTACCTTGCGGCCGGATCCCAGCCGGCGACGCGCGTGCCGACCGACATCACTGTCGGTGTGCCGACTGACATCACTGTCGGTGTGCAGACTGACATCACTGTCGGTGTGCAGACTGACATCACTGTCGGTGTGCCGACCGACATCACTGTCGGTGTGCCGACTGACATCACTGTCGGTGTGCAGACTGACATCACTGTCGGTGTGCCGATTGACATCACTGTCGGTGTGCTGACTGACATCACTGTCGGTGTGCCGACTGACATCACTGTCGGTGTGCCGACCGACATCACTGTCGGTGTGCCGACTGACATCACTGTCGGTGTGCAGACTGACATCACTGTCGGTGTGCCGACCGACATCACTGTCGGTGTGCCGACTGACATCACTGTCGGTGTGCAGACTGACATCACTGTCGGTGTGCACACGCAGTGCACCGGGCCAGCTGTCGGCCGCCGATGCACGCGCGGTCACACGTGTACAGAGCACTGACACGGCACGTGCACGCCGGACGAGACACGTGTCCGGTGCTGGGGGGGGGGGGGGGCGGCGGCTGTCATCGCCGCTGGCGCACCGAGCGTGCAGCGCCGCCTGTACTCCCCCGACAGACGGCCGGTCGGCAGCGAGGCTCGCCTGGAGACTCGCGAGGAGCTTCGCATGGAGACTCGCCAAGCGCTTCGCTTGGAGGCTCGCGAAGCGCCTCGTCTAGAACAGAGTCACCACGCCCCGCGGCAGCACAGCTTCCTCCAGGGTCGCCACAGCTTCCTCCAGGGTCGCCACAACTTCCTCCAGGGTCGCCAAAGGCAGCACAGCTCCCTCCAGGGTCCAGGGTCGCCACAGCTTCCTCCAGGGTCGCCAAAGGCAGCACAGCTCCCTCCAGGGTCCAGGGTCGCCACAGCTTCCTCCAGGGTCGCCAAAGAGCGTGACCAAGTGCGTGAGAACCGCATCGGTGGCTCCGCCCACAAATACTTCGCCAATTCTGACGCGCCACAAGCCCATGAATCAGGGCATCGAGCACGCCAAGTAGCTCCATCAGCACCTCCGGCTTTTACGGCGCTTCTCGCCATCCTCTACCGCGCGGGCTGGTTTTTGCGGCCGGTTAAAAGGTTTGCGATCCACCGGCTAATGGATTCAGGCTGGTGCAAATCCAGTTCATTGGCCAGCAGCAGACGCGAACTATATATAAACGGCGCCACCAGGGCTTTTGGACGAGGAACGAGGCGGGTGGTTTCTACAGCTGAGGGCGCAGATAATCGTCTCTAAAGTTGTCGGCGCGCAGTAAAGGGTTTGATGGGCTGTCTGTCAATTAATTGGCCACCAGAGCGGTGCAGTGATGTGGGCGAAGATGTGCCGTGGGCGAAGATGTGCCGTGGGCGAAGATGTGCCGTGGGCGGAGATGTGCCGTGCTAGGCTGTTGTTAAGTGTCCCCTTCCTCCTAACAAAGATGTGCCGTGCTAGGTTGTTGTTAGCCCGTGCTAGGTTTGCTGCTATAACCAATTATGTTCCATGCTACCCATAGTGGCATAGCCAGCACTGTTGTTACTTGTTGCCAATAACCATCACTGCTGCCAGATGCTACCGCACGATCGCTGAACCTGTGGTCAGATCCGACCACACAAACCACACCGACCACCCACCGTCCACACCGACCACACCCACCGACCACACCGACCACACCGACCACACCGACCACACAGACCACACAGACCACACAGACCACACAGACCACACCGATCACACAGACCACACAGACCGCACAGACCACACAGACCACACAGACCACACAGACCACACCGACCACACCGACCACACCGACCACACCGCATCACGACATCATCACGGCCGACCGCAGTGTCAGAGCGGGCGGACGTTTTCCTCGGACGCTCGGCGACACGCTGATCGGACGTCGCTGACGCCGCTGACGCCGCTGACGCCGCTGACGCCGCTGACGCCGCTGACGCCGCTGACGCCGCTGACGCCGCTGACGCCGCTGACGCCGCTGACGCCGCTGACGCCGCTGACGCCGCTGACGCCGCTGACGCCGCTGACGCCGCTGACGCCGCTGACGCCGCTGACGCCGCTGACGCCGCTGACGCCGCTGACGCCGCTGACGCCGCTGACGCCGCTGACGCCGCTGACGCCGCTGACGCCGCTGACGCCGCTGACGCCGCTGACGCCGCTGACGTCGCTGACGCCGCTGACGCCGCGGTCGGACGGCGGACCGCCACCAATCAGCAGCTCGCCGACTAATCTAGCTGCGCCTTTACGGCCGCCCAGGACGACAGCGAGCCTGTCGGCAGCCCCATCTCGGCGACAAATTGCCGCCAGACGTCTGGGTCGTCTTGGGGTCGTCTCGGGGTCGCCGGGCTGGCCAGCCGGCAGGACACGTGCCGACCCGGCAGACGGCCCCTGACCACTCGACCTTGCGCAGCAGTGGCACGGCCGGACCACGTCATAATTCATCCGCCGGCCAGTCTACCGCCGCGCCCTCCGCTCCCAGGCCGTGCAAGCGGCCGCCGACGCGCCGTCGCCATGACTACGGCTGTCACTACTGCGGTTACCATGGCTACCGTTGCCATGATTGATGTTGCCATGACCGCGGTTGCAATGACTATAGTCGCTATGACTGTAGTTACCATGATTGCTGTCGCCATGACTACCGCTGTCATGATTACGGTCACCATGACTGCGGTTGCCATGATTACGGTCGATATAGCTGCTGTTACCACGACTACGGTCACTATGACTGTGGTTTCCATGACTGCGGTGGCCATAGCTGCAGTTGCCATGACTGCTGTTACCATGACCGCGGTTACCATATCTGTGGTTGCCATGGCTACGATTGTCATGGCTACAGTTGGTACTGCGGTATTATTGCGGTTGCGGCCGTTGCTTCACTGGTATGCGGCTAGGGATCCTACCGCACTGTTGTCGAAGTCGTTGCTGGTGTTGTTGCTGCACTGTTGTGTGGCTAAGGACTTTACCATGCTGTTGTCGAAGTCGTTGCTGGTGAGGTCGAAGCAGTGACAGAGACAGGTAAAAGGAAAGAGAGACGGGAGATGGAGAGTCAATGCGAGGGAAGAGACAAAAGTGAGGGGACATAACAGAGAGACAGGAGATAGACAGAGGGAGAGGCAGAACGAGAGCCCGCCCGCCCATTTTGGCCACGCGCGGGCTCAAGGCGGAGGAGTTGGAGGGGGAGGGGGTCAGCAGACCACCGGACAGGAGTCAGCAGCTAAACAAATAAGCCGCCACAGCGCCGGCCGGTGTCGACACGACGTTGTGCCTGCGGCCATCTGTGTCAGCCGGACCGGCAGCCAGAGGCGACAGGCGGGTCATCAGGTCGGTCATCAGGTAGGTCATCAGGCGGCAGGTTGTGTGGCAATGCCACAATGGTATGTGACAGGTGGTGTGGCATGTGACAGGTGGTGTGGCAATGTGGCGGGTGGTGTGGCAATGTGGCAATGGCATGTAACAGGTGGTGTGGCACTGTGGCGGGTGGTGTGGCAATGTGGCAATGGCATGTTACAGGTGGTGTGGCACTGTGGCGGGTGGTGTGGCAATGTGGCAATGGCATGTGACAGGTGGTGTGGCACTGTGGCGGGTGGTGTGGCAATGTGGCAATGGCATGTAACAGGTGGTGTGGCAATGCTACTTAGGGGTTTGAGAGTGATGAACCTAGGAAGTATTTTGTGCGCACGAATGGCCTCTGTGGGCACAGCCGGTTCAGATGGGCTTGAACTGCCAGAAAGCGCGCCTAAATTACCCGCCATTTCTCCATCGCCAGTAGATCAACTTCAACTCAGAACCAAGACATGTGAAAATAAATATGCCCGTGCACTACGTTGCAGCAATTCGACAAATTCAACCGTGAGCTACTTGCACAATATTTACCAGAGTAGAGCAAAGTCGACAAGAGTGCAAGCAACTTCGACTGCAATGGACCGAAGTTACAAGCGTGCATGTCGAAATTGGCCAGTGGGCCGATAATGGCGTTCGGATCTGCCTAAATGTGCTGTGCAGATTTTCCAAAATCGGTAGTGCGAATTGTGTTTCCAAAATGCTTGCACCTCCGCTGGCAATGGGCGGGATAAGGTTATCCCGGGCTCACTGTCTGACCAGGCAGGTCAGGTCAGGTCAGGTCAGGCAGGTCAGGTCAGGTCAGAGGGCCCACTGTCTGACCAGGCAGGTCAGGTCAGGCAGGTCAGGGGGCCCACTGTCTGACCAGGCAGGTCAGGGTGCCCACTGTCTGACCAGGCAGCACCAGACAGGCAGGTCAGGGGTCTGACCAGGCAGCACCAGACAGGCAGGTCAGGGTTCTGACCAGGCAGCACCAGACAGGCAGGTCAGGGTGCCCACTGGCTGACCAGGCAGCACCAGACAGGCAGGTCAGGGTGCCCACTGGCTGACCAGGCAGCACCAGACAGGCAGGTCAGGGTGCCCACTGGCTGACCAGGCAGCACCAGACAGGCAGGTCAGGGTGCCCACTGTCTGACCAGGCAGCACCAGACAGGCAGGTCAGGGTGCCCACTGTCTGACCAGGCAGCACCAGACAGGCAGGTCAGGGTGCCCACTGGCTGACCAGGCAGCACCAGACAGGCAGGTCAGGGTGCCCACTGGCTGACCAGGCAGCACCAGACAGGCAGGTCAGGGTGCCCACTGTCTGACCAGGCAGCACCAGACAGGCAGGTCAGGGTGCCCACTGGCTGACCAGGCAGCACCAGACAGGCAGGTCAGGGTGCCCACTGTCTGACCAGGCAGCACCAGACAGGCAGGTCAGGGTCACTGTCTGACCAGGCAGCACCAGACAGGCAGGTCAGGGTGTCCACTGGCTGACCAGGCAGCACCAGACAGGCAGGTCAGGATGTTCACTGTCTGACCAGGCAGCACCAGACAGGCAGGTCAGGGTGTCCACTGTCTGACCAGGCAGCACCAGACAGGCAGGTCAGGGTGCCCACTGTCTGACCAGGCAGCACCAGACAGGCAGGTCAGGGTGTTCACTGGCTGACCAGGCAGCACCAGACAGGCAGGTCAGGGTGCCCACTGTCTGACCAGGCAGCACCAGACAGGCAGGTCAGGGTGTTCACTGTCTGACCAGGCAGCACCAGACAGGCAGGTCAGGGTGCCCACTGTCTGACCAGGCAGCACCAGACAGGCAGGTCAGGGGTGCCCACTGTCTGACCAGGCAGCACCAGACAGGCAGGTCAGGGTGCCCACTGGCTGACCAGGCAGCACCAGACAGGCAGGTCAGGGTGCCCACTGTCTGACCAGGCAGCACCAGACAGGCAGGTCAGGGTGCCCACTGTCTGACCAGGCAGCACCAGACAGGCAGGTCAGGTGTCCACGTCTGACCAGGCAGCACCAGACAGGCAGGTCAGGGTGTTCACTGTCTGACCAGGCAGCACCAGACAGGCAGGTCAGGGTGTTCACTGTCTGACCAGGCAGCACCAGACAGGCAGGTCAGGGTGCCCCACTGTCTGACCAGGCAGCACCAGACAGGCAGGTCAGGGTGCCCACTGGCTGACCAGGCAGCACAACAGACAGGCAGGTCAGGGTGTCCACTGTCTGACCAGGCAGCACCAGACAGGCAGGTCAGGGTGCCCACTGTCTGACCAGGCAGCACCAGACAGGCAGGTCAGGGTGCCCACTGTCTGACCAGGCAGCACCAGACAGGCAGGTCAGGGGGCCCACTGTCTGACCAGGCAGCACCAGACAGGCAGGTCAGGGTGCCCACTGTCTGACCAGGCAGCACCAGACAGGCAGGTCAGGGTGCCCACTGTCTGACCAGGCAGCACCAGACAGGCAGGTCAGGGTGTCCACTGTCTGACCAGGCAGCAGGCAGGTCAGGGTGTCCACTGTCTGACCAGACAGGCAGGTCAGGATGTCCACTGTCTGACCAGGCAGCACCAGACAGGCAGGTCAGGGTGCCCACTGTCTGACCAGACAGGCAGGTCAGGGGGCCCACTGTCTGACCAGGCAGCACCAGACAGGCAGGTCAGGGTGCCCACTGTCTGACCAGGCAGCAGGCAGGTCAGGATGTCCACTGTCTGACCAGGCAGCACCAGACAGGCAGGTCAGGGTGTTCACTGTCTGACCAGGCAGCACCAGACAGGCAGGTCAGGGTGTTCACTGGCTGACCAGGCAGCACCAGACAGGCAGGTCAGGGTGCCCACTGTCTGACCAGGCAGCACCAGACAGGCAGGTCAGGGTGTTCACTGTCTGACCAGGCAGCACCAGACAGGCAGGTCAGGGTGTTCACTGGCTGACCAGGCAGCACCAGACAGGCAGGTCAGGGTGTTCACTGGCTGACCAGGCAGCACCAGACAGGCAGGTCAGGGTGTTCACGGGCTGACCAGGCAGCAGGCAGGTCAGGGTGTCCACTGTCTGCCCAGGCAGCAGGCAGGTCAGGGTGTTCACGGGCCATTCAAGACCCTGTCCCCAAGCAACCCCTAAGCCATGTAAATTGCGACTTGCCTGGTGGGAGGGGGCGCCAAGGGTGTGAGAGTGTACTACAGCCTTTTCAGATGAACGTGCTGGAGGAGGCTCTGGTCAAGGATTGAAATGCTCCACATGTTACGTTTTGCGATAATACAGGCCCGACTTCCATGAACGAAACGACCTGGTGTGTTCTGGTATGTTCTGGGCTTTGCACTAAAAAGTTCTGAGCTGCGCTCCCTCCTCTTCAGCTGCTTCCTGTTTCACCCCCACCAACCACCCTCCCCCCTCCCCTCCGTCGACGGCGCCAGGTGAAGGTTTTTGCTCCGCCGTCGGCGAAGTTGGCAACCGCTTCCAGATAACCGATAATAACCGCCGCCTGCGGCCAATGCGGCGCCTCATCACCGACTGTGTCGCAGACTGAGACATCAGTCACGTGACTGAGACATCAGTCACGTCAGTCTGCCGCAGCCAACTGCCGTCCCAGAGCTGATCTGACGGGCGGGGCCGTGTTATACCGGCAGTGGGGGTGAGCGTGGGCTTATGCCGGCATAACAGATAGCGCAGCCTTAAGCTAGGCAATTTACCCCTTATGTCGATCACGGCTGATGGCGCCGCCCACTGTTTCGCTGGTGGGCCGCGGGATTGAGAAATGTCCCTAGTGGTGAAAGTGTTGAAACCGGGATCTTTGGTACCCAGAGTTCAACACCTTAACCACTCGGCCATCCCCACCCTAACTGATTCAGATAGGCTTACGTTTTGGGCGATTTGCACGTTGTACATTGTGCAATTGTACACCAGGATTTTGAAAATTACAGAATGACGATGATGAAAAGACACCATAAACAAAATTGCATCAACATACAACTTCTCAACTGTATGTGTATAATAATAATGACGGAGAGTTAGCTGTAGCACGAGATAATAGACGTTGTGAGTACCGAAGATAAAACTCTTCTCTGGGTTGCCGCCAACCGTGCTTTGCGACCTCTTGCAAACCTCTTACAACATCTTGCCCGAGAACTTGCCCTATTGAGTTAGCCGCAGTAGCCACAGAATTATCAATTTTCCCGTATGGGCCGATGCGGGAAATTATTCTCCAAGTGGACCGGATCGTTCCAAATGCTAGCAAACAGAGTGAGAGTGAGTGTGTGCTTTGAAAGGGGGACGGGCCTCCCACCTGAAACACAAGGCAACTGGCACGCTCTGGATATTCCGGGTCCGTGGTGAGCAGCAGACCTTCCCAGGTGTCGAGACGTGTCTCCATAAGGACTCCATAATAACACGCAGTAGCTACATAGCAACACGTAGTAACTCCATGGTAACACGCAGTAACTCAATTAAGCACGCGGTAACTCCATAGTGGCATACAGAGCCTCCATGGTAATGCGTAGTAATTTCATAGTAGCATGATAACAACTCCATAGTAGCACGTAGTAACTCACTACACACTGCATTGGAAGGCTACACGTTCTAAAACATGAACATAGCGGGATAATCCAGATTTCTTGAGTAAGGGGCGAACCTTCAAGCTAACGTTTGTTTTCACTCCACCTCCAGCTCGCGATTAGTATGAGCAGCCCTCCACTTTCTATGCTCTTCGACGGTCGTTTGCCGGCTGTCAAAAGCCTCCGTAATATCCACGGCCTCCGCATCCGCACGTGACAGCGTGCCACGAGCGACCACCGAGTTTGGGAGCTGATGATGTGCCCAGATCAGGGACAGATGAGCTGATGATGTGCTGATGATGTGCTGATGATGTGCTGATGAGGGATGATGTGTCCAGATCAGGGACAGATGAGCTGATGATGTGCTGATGGTGTGCTGATGATGTGCTGATGAGGGATGATGTGTCCAGATCAGGGACAGATGATAGCTAAGGTGATTGTGAGGGACAGACGAGCTGATGATGTGCTGATGATGTGCTGATGATGTGCTGATGAGGGATGATGTGTCCAGATCAGGGACCCGGCAGCCATTCAAAGGGCAGGCAAATGGTGCTCATAGCCTGAGTTCAGCCGACATTCGATACCCAGACCCTGCGACCCTGCGACCCAGATCCGGACCCCGCCAGGGAGGAGGTGGGAGCTGGTGATGGTCGCCACTACCCACCACGAGAGCAGGTACCGCCGAAATGTGAGAAATACCGGGCGTGCAAATATTGCCCGAAGTATAAGTGTTGTGAGGAATGTAAGTATTGCCTGGCGTGTAAATGCTGCCAGGAATATGGACGGAAGTGTATGCATGGCCAGGAGTGTAAGTATGACCGGGACTGTAAGTACTGTCAGAGGTGCAAGTACTGCTGGTAGTGTAAGTGCTTTCGGGAGTATAATTACCACCAGAAGTTTAAGTACTGTCACCAGTGTAAGTACTGCCAGAAGTGTAAATACTGCCAGAAGTGTGAATACTGCCAGAAGGGTAAGTACTGCCAGAAGTGTAAGTATTTCCAGAAGTGTAAGTATTGCTGAGAGTGGGCGTACCACTGGGCCTGTGCACATTATACTTGCAGCACGTGTCGCATTGGACCTATTTCAGAGTGACTTGACAGGTATTTCCGTCCAGTTCAAGTTGCATTCCTTCTCCAACGAACTTCGGTCACCATGGAAACACACGTCGATCTCCATGGAAACAAACAATTCAAAATTCGTACTGCTGGGGATTCTAATAGTTTGGTCAGCGTCCACCCAACAAACTCCGCTTAGTGTCACCGCTTAGTGTCACCGCTTAGTGTCAATCCGCATTTGGAAGAGGAGCCAGAGCATTGGCGTTCAATTATCATTCCTTACCTATTACAACTATTACCTATTCACATACGCCAATCGGTAAGTGGCGTTCACCGTTTGAGGCGGGACTGCGCGCTTGCCCCTCCCCTTTGTCGATCGTTTGCAAGCGCGCCCAACTGTCCGAGGCGTCCTTTAATTCCGTCCGTGTGCGACCCCTGTCCACTGCAGGCAGTCCCGCTCAGGTGTTGGGAGAGAGCACACCAGTCGCGCGTTCCCTACTGAGACACCAGTTCGGGGTTTATCACGGCTGAAGAAAAATGCATGAGTGCGGCTTCTCTACCACCGTGACTGAAACTAATCTGTCTGGTCTGGAATACACACACACACATATATATATATATATATATATATATATATATATATATATATATATATATATATATATATACATATATACATATTTATGGATGTATAGACATCCATGTTGATATACACGTGTGTGTGTGTGTGTGTGTGTGATTTAGGTGTACGTGTGTGTATGTGTCGTTTGACACGTATTGCCCCGGGCATGTCCATCGTCAGCTCAGCTGGCGGCCGTCTGGGCCGGCTCGTTCTCAGCCAGCTGATTGGCGTCACGTCTCAGCGCCACGTGCATCAGCTGCGCACCGCGATCCGTCACGGTCGTCACACGAGCTGCACCGGCCGGCCTGTAGCCGGTGACAGACGACCCGTTCCGCTGGTCAGGTGGCGAGCGACGAGGCGCCGCGAGATGCGGAAATATATATAT
The DNA here is from genome assembly GCA_034440575.1 of Imbricaverruca yamaguchii. Classification (NCBI taxonomy): domain Eukaryota; kingdom Metazoa; phylum Arthropoda; class Thecostraca; family Neoverrucidae; genus Imbricaverruca; species Imbricaverruca yamaguchii. Next base: position 345,296 of record JAOTOL010001335.1, read on the forward strand.
ATATATATATATATATATATATATATATATATATATATATATATATATATATATATATATAACATTTACACATACTTTATATATATATATATATATATATAACATTTACACACACACACACACATATATATATATATATATATATATATATATATATATATATATATATATATATAACTGTGTGGGTTTATGTATGCGTTATTGCGTGTGTATGTCGTGATATATCACGGATAACATAGCATAATTGTACCAGCAAATATACATGTCAAAATGTTCCCCACGGTGAGCCTGTGAGGCTGTTTCCCTGAAGGACCTGTTCCTGAAGGACAGCGGAGACGATCTGGCCACAGCCAGCTACCCACTTGGTGTTAGATGGACAGTGGTGCTGCGAGCTGCGTGGGTTCGGGTGAGGAACACCGCTGTGTGGCTGTGTGTATGGCTCTGGTCACCAGAGGTGCCAGACCAGGTGCCAGAGCGGAGACTCGAGGCGCGCTGGTGACTCCTGGTGACTCCTGGCGGCCACCAGGAGCAGGAGTTCGGCCAAGTAGTAGGTCGTGTGGTACAGGTCGAGAGTTACAGTGGTTGGTCGTGGGTTACAGGTCGAGGGTGTTACAGTGGTAGGTCGAGGGTGTTACAGTGGTAGGTCGAGGGTGTTACAGTGGTAGGTCGAGGGTGTTACAGTGGTAGGTCGAGGGTTACGTATTGAGGGTTGCAGGGGCAGGGAGCAGCGAGACACCCGTTCGGCATCACAGCCGGTAGAGATGGGCAGAAGGTGGCGGCGCATGTGGGGAGGGGGAGGGCAAGACGGAGGGTAAGGTGGCGGCACGGGCGATTAAAGGATGGGGAAGGAAAGGTGTCGGGAATGGTCGGAGATGGGAGAATGACGCAGAGCCCTGGGTCTGCCAGGTGGGAATGTCAGGTAACAGACATTCCCACCTGGGGACAGAGCCAGCTGGGGACAGAGCGGCTGGGGACAGAGCCAACTGGAGACGGAGCCAACTGGGGACGGAGCAGCTGGGGACAGAGCCAGCTGGGGACGGAGCAGCTGGAGACGGAGCAGCTGGAGACGGAGCCAGCTGGAGACGGAGCCAGCTGGAGACGGAGCCAGCTGGAGACGGAGCCAGCTGGAGACGGAACCAGCTGGAGACGGAGCCAGCTGGAGACGGAGCCAACTGGAGACGGAGCCAACTGGAGACGGAGCCAGCTGGAGACGGAGCCAACTGGAGACGGAGCCAGCTGGAGACGGAGCCAGCTGGAGACGGAGCCAGCTGGAGACGGAGCCAGCTGGAGACGGAGCCAGCTGGAGACGGAGCCAGCTGGAGACGGAGCCAGCTGGACGGGCAGTGGGACGGAGCCAGCTGGAGACGGAGCCAGCTGGAGACGGAGCCAGCTGGAGACGGAGCCAGCTGGAGACGGAGCCAACTGGGGACGGAGCAGCTGGGGACGGAGCCAGCTAGAGACGGAGCCAGCTGGAGACGGAGCCAGCTGGAGACGGAGCCAGCTGGAGACGGAGCCAGCTGGAGACGGAGCCAACTGGGGACGGAGCAGCTGGGGACGGAGCCAGCTGGAGATCGATGGAGTCATCCTGAAGCGCAACCAGTTGGAGCCTGGAGCTGATTGGAGCCGACGGGAGCCGACCGGAGCCGACACGGGAGCCAGTCTGAGCCGACACGGGAGTCGGCCGACCAGCCCCGTTGGCAGCCGGGTGTGTTGGCACGCTGGTGTCGATTCAGCGGCGTCGACGGCAGGGGGCGGGCGGCTCACCTGACCCGGTCCGGGCCGGGGACGGGGCCGGGCCCGGCGGGCGAGCCGACCGCTGCCAGCCGCACAAACTGGGCCGCCCTCGCGACACGTCAGGTGCGTGCCCAGAGGCGTACCAAGGCAGCGGCAGAGGCGTACCAAGGCAGGGGCAGAGGCGCACCAAGGCAGGAACAGAGGCGTACCAAGGCAGGAACGGAGGTGCACCAAGGTCGGGGCAGAGGCGCACCAAGGCAGGAACAGAGGCGTACCAAGGCAGGAACAGAGGCGTACCAAGGCAGGAACGGAGGCGCACCAAGGCAGGAATAGAGGCGTACCAAGGCAGGAACGGAGGTGCACCAAGGCAGGAGCAGAGGCGTACCAAGGTCGGGGCAGAGGCGCACCAAGGCAGGAGCAGAGGCGTACCAAGGCAGGGGCAGAGGCGCACCAAGGCAGGAACAGAGGCGTACCAAAGCAGGAACGGAGGCGCACCAAGGCAGGAGCAGAGGCGCACCAAGGCCGGGGATGCAGAGACCTACCAAGGACGGTCCAGACGCGTTCCAATGCCGGACCAAGACCGGACCAGTGGGGTGCCGAGTCCAGACCGGCGAATCCCAGAGCTACACCACAGACGAGCCAACAGTCGTAACACGGGGTCAGAACCTAGATTCAGAACCCAGAGTCAGAACCCAGAGTCAGAACCCAGAGTCAGAACCCAGAGTCAGAACCCAGAGTCAGAACCCAGAGTCAGAACCCAGAGTCAGAACCCAGAGTCAGAACCCAGAGTCAGAACCCAGAGTCAGAACCCAGAGTCAGAACCCAGAGTCAGAACCCAGAGTCAGAACCCAGAGTCAGAACCCAGAGTCAGAACCCATAGTCAGAACCCAGAGTCAGAACCAAGAGTCAGAACCAAGAGTCAGAACACAGAGTCATAACCCAGAGTCAGAACCCAGAGTCAGAACCCAGAGTCAGAACCCAGAGTCAGAACCAAGAGTCAGAACCAAGAGTCAGAACACAGAGTCAGAACCCAGAGTCAGAACCCAGAGTCAGAACCCAGAGTCAGAACCCAGAGTCAGAACCCAGAGTCAGAACCCAGAGTCAGAACCCAGAGTCAGAACAGGGGAAAAGAAAGACAAGCATTCGTCGCTGGACGCATAGCCGGGGGGGGGGACAACGGGAGCTTCCTCTCCACCAGGGGGGACAACGGGAGCTTCCTCTCCACCAGGGGGGACAACGGGAGCTTCCTCTCCACCAGGGGAACAACGGGAGCTTCCTCTCCACCAGGGGGGACAACGGGAGCTTCCTCTCCACCAGGGGGACAACGGGAGCTTCCTCTCCACCAGGGGGGACAACGGGAGCTTCCTCTCCACCAGGGGGGACAACGGGAACTTCCTCTCCACCAGGGGGGACAACGGGAACTTCCTCTCCACCAGGAACACGTTTACACCTTTTATCTGGCAGCCATCTGGCAACAGTCAACTGCCGTCCAGCTGATACTACGTACGCGCTTGGCGTTCGATCCTGAAAATCGCGATGGAAAATTGACAGCTTCTCCAGTCAGGTTCCATAGAAGCGCCGTCCAATGAGGTGTTTGTGCGCTGGTTGTGCGCTGGTTGTGTGCTGTTTGTGTGCTGTTTGTGTGCTGTTTGTGTGCTGTTTGTGTGTTGCTGCTTGTGTGCTGTTTATATGCTGTTTGTGTGCTGTTTGTGTGCTGTTTGTGTGCTGTTCATGTGCTATTTGTGTGCTGTTTGTGTGCTGTTTGTGTGTTGCTGCTTGTGTGCCGTTTATATGCTGTTTGTATGCTGTTTGTATGCTGGTTGTGTGCTGGTCGTGTGCTGTTTGTGTGCAGTTTGTATGCTGTTTATGTGCTGTCCGTGCTCTTGCTGCTGGGTCTCACCGATATGTCAGTTATGCATCTTTTCCTGAAGAGATGCCTGGGTGTGGCAGCATGAATGGGCGGAAGATCAGCAACACAGCTGGAGCTGTAGGTTCCGAACTTGTGCAAAAAAGTTGGTTGTGTGAAGTACAGGAAACTGAGCAGATTTGGACAAGGCTGACATTGTACTCGCGGGAGTTGGCCCACCCCATGAACACCTGCAGCATTTCATTCTTCACCGATGGCTTCAAAGACCGGCAAGATACTGATCGGAATAAGTTCTATTCGCAGGTTCCAGTTGTTGCCCGAGGCCACTTTCGCCGGATAGTTCCAGCATCTCGGAATCACGGTGATTCAGCTTAATCGGAAAGTCCGCGAGCTTGATTCTGTTTCTCTACTTCGGGCGAGTGTTTCGCAAGCAGACGATTAGCGCGCATTAATTTGTTCTCACTGGTGGCTGGACCAGTTGCAAATAAATAACCGTCCAACCCAAATAGAAATATCACCGTGGACTACAGCTGGATAGCCTACGGTCGGCCGGCGCGACTCTGCTGCCACCTGGTGGAATCGTTACCGAACTGACGTCAATTCCCGCCGCGACCCAACGAAGACGAATCGCTGGCTCGCACGGTCCGGGCGCGTAATGTGAATCGGAAGCGGCTCGGCCACCCAATACGTCCCCGGCGGCCACACAACAGCGCGCGCCGTGTTGTGGTTGGGCCGAATACAGACGTCAATACGGCCGCCATAACTCATAGCCGGGCTTTGAAATCGGGCCAGCTTTTGAACGGGGCCACCCGAGGCAAACTGCACTTGGCGGCGTCCAGCCGCGGACATACGGCCGGGCGGACATGCGGACATGTGGATATGTGGATATGCGGATATGCGGACAAGTGGACATGCGCCGTCTCTGTGCGCATGAGATGCGCCTCCCGTCCAGAGCGGCTCCATGCGCCGGCGATACGATTCTGACAGCTGTCGAAAATGTGGAGCGTGGCCAGGATGTGTCTGCTGCTAGCGACGCGGCCACGGAAAGCGCACCTGGTGGCAGAGGTGCTGACAAATGTGGTGACGGAGGTAATCACGGAGACAGAGATGGAGGTGGTGGCGAAGGTGATGGCAGAGGTGATGATGGACATGGAGATGGAGATGGAGGTGGAGGTGAAGGTGGATGCGGAGGCGGAGGTGGAGGTGATTGCAGATGTGGTGGTAGACGTGGCGGCAGACTTGGTGACAGACGTGGTGACAGACGTGGTGACAGATGTTGCGGCAGGGGTGATGACGGAGGTGAAGTCGGATCCAGTGACGAAGCTGGTGCCGGTGCTGGCGGGGCGGGGTGGTGGTGGAGCTGGCCGGAAACGGACATGAATTAATCACTTGTTTAAATGATGGTCAAACCCACAAGGATGAAGGAGAAAGCTGTAATTTGAAACAGTTGACAATTGAAAGAAAAGCAAATTCATCAGGAGGAAGAGCGTCAATTTTCAGTCGTTTCCTTTCCGTCGCCACACTTCTAGCGGCAGAGGTGGGTGGAACAGCATCGCTGTCCTTTCGGCTCACCCGAACGTCGAAGGATCAGTCGGATCCTCGGAGGATGACCGGAAACCACCGGCCTCTGAGCCAGCCGCGCGTCACATGTGTCACTCGGAGGGGAAATATCGCTAGGTCGGGGTGGGAGGAAACAGGGGCGAGGGGTTGAGAAATGAGAGCACGAGAGAGGTCACCGTCGAGTGGTCACTTGAGCATGTGACGAGCAACGCGCGTGGGCGGCACCCGCTCTCGCAGCTTCCACCACTCCCGCCACTCCCACCACTCCCACCACTCCCACCACTCCCACCACTCCCACCACTCCCGCCACTCACGCCACTACCGCCACTACCGCCACTCCCACCACTCCCACCACTCCCGCCACTCCCACCACTCCCACCACTCCCACCACTCCCACCACTCACGCCACTCCCACCACTCCCACCACTCCCACCACTCCCGCCGCTCCTGCCGCTCCCTCCGCTCCCTCCGCTCCCTCCGCTCCCTCCGCTCCCTCCGCTCCCTCCGCTCCCTCCGCTCTTTATGTGCAACAAAAGGGGCGGAGCTTGAACGCAGGAGCGATTTTGAAGTTGGTGGACGGAGCTCACCCGGAGTTGGCGAGTCATTTTGGAATAATTTATTAACGTCTGTACAGTGTCTGGTGACGACAATGCTAGTGCAGTGTCTGCCTGCCTATCTGCCTGTCATGTGGGCCAGCTGCCTACCTGCCTGCTTGTTAGACTGATGTGCCCGGGTTACTGAGACGAGTGCTATCGAGCATGCTGAAGCAGCTTATATCGGCAGTGTCTGCTAACCGCCCTGCAAATGAACGTTCGAACGTTTGCAAACCGCCGCACGGGGAACATTCACCACCAAAAACGCCAGGAAAGTGGCATCACCAGCTGAGGCGGGCGGCGCCGGCCACCACAGGGCCGCGGCCGGCCACCACAGGGCCGCGGGCGGCCACCACAGGGCCGCGGGCGGCCGCCCACCACAGGGCCGCGGGCGGCCGGCCACCACAGGCCGCGGCCGGCCGGCCACCACAGGGCCGCGGCCGGCCCACCACAGGGCCACGGCCGGCCGCCCACCACAGGGCCGCGGGCGGCCACCACAGGGCCGCGGGCGGCCACCACAGGGCCGCGGGCGGCCACCACAGGCCCCGGCCCGGCGGCCGCGGGCGGCCACCACAGGGCCGCGGCCGGGCGGCCACCACAGGGCCGCGGGCGGCCACCACAGGGCCGCGGCCGGCCACCACAGGGCCGCGGCCGGCCACCACAGGGCCGCGGGCGGCCACCACAGGGCCGCGGGCGGCCACCACAGGGCCGCGGGCGGCCACCACAGGGCCGCGGGCGGCCACCACAGGGCCACGGCCGCCCACCACAGGGCCGCGGCCGGCCGGCCACCACAGGGCCGCGGCCGGCCACCCACCACAGGGCCGGCGGCCGCCCACCACAGGGCCGCGGCCGGCCACCACAGGGCCGCGGCCGCCCACCACAGGGCCGCGGCCGCCCACCACAGGGCCGCGGCCGGCCACCACAGGGCCGCGGGCGGCCGGCCACCACAGGGCCGCGGGCGGCCGGCCACCACAGGGCCGCGGGCGGCCACCACAGGGCCGCGGGCGGCCGGCCACCACAGGGCCGCGGGCGGCCGGCCACCACAGGGCCGCGGGCGCCCACCACAGGGCCGCGGGCGGCCGGCCACCACAGGGCCGCGGGCGGCCGGCCACCACAGGGCCGCGGGCGGCCGGCCACCACAGGGCCGCGGGCGGCCACCACAGGGCCGCGGCCGGCCACCACAGGGCCGCGGGCGGCCACCACAGGGCCGCGGGCGGCCACCACAGGGCCGCGGCCGGCCGGCCACCACAGGGCCGCGGCCGGCCACCACAGGGCCGCGGCCGGCCACCACAGGGCCACGGGCCGCCCACCACAGGGCCGCGGGCGGCGCCGCCCACCACAGGGCCGCGGGCGGCGCCGCCCACCACAGGGCCACGGCCGGCCGCCCACCACAGGGCCGCGGCCGCCCACCACAGGGCCGCGGGCGGCCACCACAGGGCCACGGGCGGCCGCCCACCACAGGGCCGCGGCTGGCCGCCCACCACAGGGCCGCGGGCGGCCACCACAGGGCCACGGCCGCCCACCACAGGGCCACGGCCGGCCACCACAGGGCCACGGGCGGCCACCACAGGGCCACGGCCGCCCACCACAGGGCCACGGCCGGCCGCCCACCACAGGGCCGCGGGCGGCCACCACAGGGCCGCGGGCGGCCACCACAGGGCCACGGCCGCCCACCACAGGGCCGCGGGCGGCCACCACAGGGCCGCGGGCGGCCACCACAGGGCCACGGCCGCCCACCACAGGGCCGCGGGCGGCCACCACAGGGCCACGGCCGCCCACCACAGGGCCACGGCCGCCCACCACAGGGCCGCGGGCGGCCACCACAGGGCCACGGCCGCCCACCACAGGGCCGCGGGCGGCCACCACAGGGCCGCGGGCGGCCACCACAGGGCCGCGGCCGGCCGCCCACCACAGGGCCACGGCCGGCCGGCCACCACAGGGCCACGGCCGCCCACCACAGGGCCACGGCCGCCCACCACAGGGCCACGGCCGCCCACCACAGGGCCGCGGGCGGCCACCACAGGGCCGCGGGCGGCCGCCCACCACAGGGCCACGGGCGGCCGGGCACTGTTATTATTCTTCGATCCGAATGTTCGAAGAACGACAGTGTTGTTGGAGGCGCGACCGATTGTTTGAAGAGACGGCTGACGAGCCGCTTCAAAGCGGCAGCACCGTCTGCGGGGCCGCGTCCGGCCGCGCCGCGAACGTCTGCGGCCGGACGGTGCGCCGCAACTGCCGCCGCCAGTCTGCTGCGCCACTCCCGCCGCAGTACGCCGCGCCACTCCCGCCGCAGTACAGCGGCGACGCTGGCTGACCGCGCGGCCGGTCGGCTGTCCCAGGAGCCAGCTGGTGCATGGGGCGCTGGACCTACTTAGGTTGGTAAATCGACCATGGTTGGATGGTTATTGGTCTTACGACACATCGACCGTTGAGTCATGTAGCGTCGCCAATCTCTGACGCCAATTGGTCACGGGCGAAGAGTAGCGACAGGTGAGACGCGAACCCACAACCTTTCGATTGTGAGACGAGCGACTTACCCCTAGGCTACTCGTCCCCTCATCGACCGTGGTGAACCCACTCGGAACGAGATGCAAGCTGCCCCTGGCGACTTGAATCGTGTCTAGACATCCCTCGGAATTGGACAACGTCAACAGATTTTAGGTGTTTTCTGGCCACAAAAGACCTTGATTGTCCTATTGTTATGCATAATATTTTATTTATATTCTAAGTATGTATAAGTATGTATGTTATATTATCATATATTTTGTGGTATATTACATAATTATTTATATTGTAGTATATTATGTATGTATTATATCTAATATCTTATTGCTACATTCTGTATTACGATTATTGGACAAGTGATTGATGTGATATGATGCGATTATTCTTCAACACTGGCAAATTTGTATGCGATTTAGTAAATGTCTCGGGCTCCACCGAGACACTCTCCTCCACAATGGGCTGACGAAACGTGCCGGTGCCCGGCGCTTCTCCGACGCTTCTCCGACGCTTCGGCCACGCCTCGCCGCCGCTTCCCCGCGCCGTCAGCGCCGTCCGTCCTCTAGCCAATCAGCGTGCAGCAGGTGCGGCGCGGCCCCCTTTGATGCGTGCCCGGCCCGGATTGGGTTTCTATAATTGACCTTGATACACGAGCGCCTCGGGCGTCGATGGTTGCGGCGCGGCGCGTTTGAGGGCGCGTTACCGTGGATAAATGTTTACGACGCACCCATAAACAGTATCGGTCGGAGCTTCGAAGCTCCCCCTCACCCCGTCCATCGGCAAACACGTGACCCAGGTGGCGTTGCGGCTTCCTCGCGGGCGGTACGTGAACACTATGGTGACTGCGTAGTGCTATGATAACTGCAGTGGTACCAGCGTAGCTGCCGCGGAATGTTGGTAACCCAGGTGGTGATATGGTGGTAACTCAGGTGGTGATATAGTGGTAACTCAGGTGGTGATATTGTGGTAACTCAGGTGGTGATATAGTGGTAACTCAGGTGGTGATATTGTGGTAACTCAGGTGGTGATATTGTCGTAACTCAGGTGGTGATATGGTGGTAACTCAGGTGGTGATATGGTGGTAACTCAGGTGGTGACACGGTGGTAATTCAGGTGGTGACATGGTGGTAACTCAGGTGGTGACGTGGTGGTAACTCAGGTGGTGATATGGTGGTAACTCAGGTGGTGATATGGTGGTAACTCAGGTGGTGATATGGTGGTAACTCAGGTGGTGATATGGTGGTCGGTTGAGTGATATGGGTGTACCGTGGTAGCGACGCACCCCAATAACATGGACGCTACTGAACCCCAATACTGTGGACACTATTGCACCCCAACAACTGGGACGTTACTGCACCCCAATGCTAGGGACGCTTCTGCACCCCAATAACAGGGACGCTACTTCATCCAATGCTAGGGACGCTACTGCACCCCAGTACCAGGTACGCTACTACACCGCAACACCATGTACGTTACTGCACCCCAATACTAGGGACGCTTCTGCCCCACAATACCAGGGACTACACCCCAACACCAGAGATGCCACTGCACCCCAATATCAGGGACAGAAGACAGTCTGCAGTAACACGGCATCGCAGGATCATAGTGGGACGGCAGGTGGTATGTGAGGTACGGCGTGGTACAAACGTACTTAGGTACCAGTGTACCAACAGGGATCTAGACGTGTTCATTCTCAGCCCCCCCCCCCCACAGCCCCCATGGGGCGCCAGACCTATCGGGGTCCGTCTGTTTTGCTGTGGATGTGGTCCTCAGTGAGCCTGTTTGGTGACATGTATATTTTGTCATCAAATGCATTTTACTAAGAGGAAAACATTCGACATTGCTTTTGTTGACGAGCATGCTCAGCTACAGCAGTTCATCACATATGTTCAGATATTTGACCTTGATCTGTGACCACAATCACTGCACGTGTTAGTCTGTTAGACTTAGTTTTTATATTGCATGACATTCATACGAAATCCCGTTGATGCAGAATAGTAATACATAGTAAAGATATTGCACAGTGACATGTACTGCGATAATAAAATACTATAGCACGGTAATATCCACTGTAGTACTAAAGTAACATAACGTGGTGATATGCATCGTAGCAATAAAATTGCCTATTGTTCTATAATAAAATGGTCTATTATAAATACATAGGAGACCATGGTACGAATAGTGAATTGATTAAAAGCTACTGGTGGCTGTGATTTTGCTTGACTTTTGCACCGAGCTCAGCTCAGCTCAGTTGAGAACAAATCCGCACACCACCGCTGTGTCACACAGATAGTGATTTTGTTCGATATGAAAGACACGTAGGAAGCGATAAACAAGGCAAAAGCCCTACTGTTGTATAGTTAAGTCAGGCGTTAAGTGGCTCGGCAAGCACATGAACAGTCACGGCGTTTGCCACGACTTCGAGCACGTCCCGCACCGCTACATAGGAGCCGGTCCAGTCGGCGTAGGAGCCGTTCCAGTCGGCGTAGGAGCCGTTCCAGTCACGCCACCACCAAATGCTGGAGACACATATCGCCTCACACCGCTACCAGTCGGCGTAGGAGCCGTTCCAGTCACGCCACCACCAAATGCTGGAGACACATATCGCCTCACACCGCTACCAGTCGGCGTAGGAGCCGTTCCAGTCACGCCACCACCAAATGCTGGAGACACATATCGCCTCACACCGCTACCAGTCGGCGTAGGAGCCGTTCCAGTCACGCCACCACCAAATGCTGGAGACACATATCGCCTCACACCGCTACCAGTCGGCGTAGGAGCCGTTCCAGTCACGCCACCACCAAATGCTGGAGACACATATCGCCCGTGGTTGGACAAACAGGCTCTTCGTGGATTTGTCGCGTCCAGAACATCACCTTTCCGAGAAAAAGCTCCCGTCGTTTTTCTCATTTGTAGGCTGAACGTTGCTGCTTGCCAGTGACCTGCTATGCGCTAGAGTGCTCACAATGTTCTGACAAGTGCAAACCGTGATGTGAATCTCGGAGGTGTGGAGAAAAACATCCTTTCCGCATTACAGCTACCGAAAAACTGCCTCTCCGCGTCCAGGATTCGAAAGTACCGACCGACCCTGGCTGGCGACAGCCTCCCGCACGCCGTCACGGTCACGTCATGGGTCACGCCGTGCCCGCCGCCGACACGTCCCACTAACACATGCGGTGCGGAGGTGGTGGCCGTGAGGTGATCTGGGCCGTGGACAGCGCAGCAGTCACGACACACTCCCACGTTCTGATCCCATCGGGCCGACACCGCCCCCCCTGCATGGCGGATGGCGCCGAGCGACGATGTCGCACCCCCCTGCACGGCCGATGGCGCCGGGAGACGATGTGGCCGCGCACGTCTTACAGGCTTTCACCGACCGGGCACATGCTCTCTTAATGGCCGCTGCGTCCAACGGCGCCGGTGAACTGACGGACAGCAGGCTGTTGGTTGGTTTGCTATTGCGAGAGAGGGGAAGCCCTGACGGGTCGGTTACCCTGTGAATAGGAGTTCATAAAATAGTGGCGCTCCTGGCGGGCTCGGCCTGACCGCCGGTCGGCTGTCCCAGCAGGCTGGCAGCTGTCCCAGCAGGCTGGCAGCTGTCCCAGCAGCCAGCGGCGCTCCTGGCGGGCTCGGCCTGACCGCCGGTCGGCTGTCCCAGGAGCCAGCTGGTGCATGGGGCGCTGGACCTACTTAGGTGGTGAATCGACCATGGTTGGATGGTTATTGGTCTTACGACACATCGACCGTTGAGTCATGTAGCGTCGTCAATCTCTCACGCCGATTGGTCGCAGGCGAAGAGTAGCGACAGGTGAGACTCGAACCCACAACCTTTCCATTGTGAGACGAGCGACTTACCCCTAGGCTACTCCTCCCCTCATCGACCATGGTGAACCCACTCGGAGCGAGATGCAAGCTGCCCCTGGCGACTTGAATCGTGTCACGCCATGATTTGTAACTCTTAATATTATTTTGTTCAATCTCATCAAGTCCTAATACATTTAATTTGGATTGAGCTTTGGTCCTTTAACTTGGATTTCTACGGTTTTCACAACGCAATTATCTTTGAAGTGCATTGTTTGTTTGTTATTGGTTTTACGACACATCGACCGTTGAGCCATGTAGCGTCGCCAACCTCTCACGCCGATTGGTCGCAGGCGAAGAGTAGCGACAGGTGAGACTCGAACCCACAACCTGTCGATTGGGAGACGGGTACTTACCCCTAGACTACTCGTCCCCTTTGAAGTGCGTTAATTTTCTGTTCAAAGGAGAAGTTTTACGTCGGAGCTCAGCCTATGCTAGTCCAGAGGCTCCGGTCCAGGGCACGAGTCAGTCGCCGGTCACGCGGCATGTCGTCATGCACACAGCCTGCGCGCGCCGGGCCGGATCACCGCGAGGCTGATGTCAGGCCGACGGAGGGTGCCGCGCTGAATGTTTGCCCGGAGGCGAGACGAAGAGGGCCGCGGCGCAGTGCTGGCAGTGTGGACTCCAGCACAACGCCACAGCATACTATTCCGACCATTCGACATGGGTCATTTCAGTTTGAGATAATCGTTATGCATTTCCGTTTAACACCACTAGGTTCGGCGGCGGAGCATTGCGTCACAAACGTGCCGTGTGTGCCATTTGGTAACCGGACAAATGCACGCAAAGCAAATGTACGTATGGCAGATATACGTACGCAAATGTACGTAAGCAAATGTACGTAAGCGCAGATGTTGGTATAGCTAATGTACGTAAGCGCAAATGTACGTAAGCACAAATGTACGTAAGCAAAAATGTACGTATGCACAAAAGTAGGTATGCGCACATGTACGTAAGCAAAAATGTGCATAAGGGTAAATGTACGTATGCGCAAAAGTACGTATGCGCAAAAAAAACGTATGAACAAATGTACGTAAACGCAAAGGTACGTATGCGGAAATGTACATAAGAGCATGTGTACGTATGGCATATGCACCTAACCAAATATGCCTAAACGCAAAGGCACGTAAGCCTGAATGTACGTACATTATTGGCTCATACGCACATTTCCTCTTACATTCTTTTACGTTTAGGTACTACTGTGCTGACGTACATTTGCACTTACGTACTTTTTCCCTTACGTATATGTGCTCTTATGTACTTTCTTACGGTGGTGGATTTGTGTTTTTTTTTTAAGCCACCGGGACTACTCTGAGTCCTACCAACTGTAATACCACCACCAGCGTTCAACTGCTTCCGCTCCCGACGATCCACAGATCCGGTTAGATCTTCGGCCAATTTAGTTTTTAGATGACTTTGGAGAAGCCTTGTTCCTCAATTCTTAGCTTCTAGTGTTCGGAGGCCTGTCGGAGGCCTCTTTTGAAAAGTCAAAGCCACTCTGAGGCCCCTTATAATGGCTCAAAGACCCTGCGATACAGGGTTCTCGTCGGACGGCCCAGGGGTGGCCCAGGGACGGCCCAGGGACGGCCCAGGGATGGTCCAGGGACGGCCCAGGGATGGTCCAGGGATGGTCCAGGGATGATCTAGGGATGGCCCAGGGATGGCCCAGGGATGGCCCAGAGATGGCCCAGAGATGGCCCAGGGATGGCCCAGGGATGGTCCAGGGATGGTCCAGGGATGGTCCAGGGATGGTCCAGGGATGGTCCAGGGATGGTCCAGGGATGGTCCAGGGATGGTCCAGGGATGGTCCAGGGATGGTCCAGGGATGGTCCAGGGATGGTCCAGGGATGGTCCAGGGATGGTCCAGGGATGGTCCAGGGATGGTCCAGGGATGGTCCAGGGATGGTCCAGGGATGGTCCAGGGATGGTCCAGGGATGGTCCAGGGATGGTCCAGGGATGGTCCAGGGATGGTCCAGGGATGGCCCAGGGATGGCCCAGGGAGACTGCGACACCGCACCGCACTTCGCTCTGGACTTGACCCGGTCCTGGTGTATGGTAGAAGGTGAGTGGTACGTCTGGCCTCCGATGGATGGCAGCACCAGCGGCCGCCGTTCTGCCGACATGAGAGACTCGAACCCGATCGAAGGACGGTGCCACGGGTCGGGGTGGCTGCCCCCCCCTACCTCACCGCAGCGTCCCGAGCATTTTCTCATCGAATAATGGTGGGGATTGCGTGGTGTGGACTGAATCCAACATTATGCTTCTGCGTTCAACTCTGATATCACTCGAACACAATCGTTAGGGGAAAAACGTTCGATTCATTCGTTGGTTTGCGGGGTGCCAAAGCTTACGGTGACCGCTCTGCGTGTGCGGGCTAAATGCGCATGTCTGCTTCTGAAGAGAACCCACTAGCCAATACTACAGACAAACCCCAAAACTAACGAATCATGAAGTATGGCATCATTCATTATCTTGTATGCATACTTAAAAATCAACTGAAGGCTACACTTCATCAGAAGTCGATTCGTATTCATATGACGTCACCTGACACTCTCACGTCACGCAAACCCTCTGAAAAAACCTTATGACGTCACCCAGTCGTAAGCGGTCGCGTTCCAGTTTGCTCGCGTGTGCGGCGAAAGCGGCGAACACCAGCCCAGTGGCAGGCACGTGTGGCGAACACCAGCCCAGTGGCAGGCACGTGTGGCGAGCACCAGCCCAGTGGCAGGCACGTGTGGCGAACACCAGCCCAGTGGCAGGAGGGGGCGAGACCAGGGAGGCACGTGTGGCAGTGGCAGGCACGTGTGGCGAACACCAGCCCAGTGGCAGGCACGTGTGGCGAACACCAGCCCAGTGGCAGGCACGTGTGGCGAACACCAGCCCAGTGGCAGGCACGTGTGGCGAACACCAGCCCAGTGGCAGGCACGTGTGGCGAACACCAGCCCAGTGGCAGGCACGTGTGGCGAGCACCAGCCCAGTGGCAGGCACGTGTGGCGAGCACCAGCCCAGTGGCAGGCACGTGTGGCGAACACCAGCCCAGTGGGGTGTGGCGAGCACCAGCCAGTGGCAGTGGCAGGCACGTGTGGCGAGCACCAGCCCAGTGGCAGGCACGTGTGGCGAACACCAGCCCAGTGGCAGGCACGTGTGGCGAACACCAGCCCAGTGGCAGGCACGTGTGGCGAACACCAGCCCAGTGGCAGGCAGGTGTGGCGAACACCAGCCCAGTGGCAGGCACGTGTGGCGAGCGGCGCCACCTGGCGAGCACCATCATCACTGTCTGAGGTCGGCCGGGCGGCCGGACAAATGAGATGGCAATGACATGGCCGGCTAACGGTACACGACGGGCGAAACGGGCGGCTGACGCCCGGCCCGCAGAGGCAGAGGGGCCGCCGCCGGGCTGGCAAAGCCAGCAGGAGCTGCCATATAACCCGCCAAAGTGGAGGAGCTGTCACAGTGTCCGTCAAGGCGGGGACCTCCACCGGGTCAGCCGAGACAGGAGGAGCTGCCATATAACACGCCAAGGTGGAGGAGCTGTCACAGTGTCCGTCAAGGCGGGGACCTCCACCGGGTCCCCCGAGACAGGAGGAGCTGCCATATAACACGCCAAGATGGAGGAGCTGTCACAGTGTCCGTCAAGGCGGGGACCTCCACCGGGTCAGCCGAGACAGGAGGAGCTGCCATATAACACGCCAAGATGGAGGAGCTGTCACAGTGTCCGTCAAGGCGGGGACCTCCACCGGGTCGGCCGAGACAGGAGGAGCTGCCATATACCCCGCCAAGGCGGGCAGAGCTGCTATATAGTCTGCCAAGACGGAGGAGCTGCCATATGCCCCACCAAGGCAGGAGGAGCTGCCATATAGTCTGCCAAGGCGAGAGAGGCTTGGCGGACGATGTGGTCCAGGCCAGGCTTGGAACAGCTGCCAACTGTTAAGCTGGGAGCAGCTGCCGACTGTTAGGCTGGGAGCAGCTGCCGACTGTTAGGCTGGGAGCAGCTGCCGACTGTTAGGCTGGGAGCAGCTGCCGACTGTTAGGCTGGGAGCAGCTGCCGACTGTTAGGCTGGGAGTTTTCTTGTTCTGCCGAGCCTGCAGCTCGGCTCCCGGCTCGGTGGTGTACAGCACAGTGTGACGCAGTGTGAGTGTGACGCAAACCAAGGCAGCGTGTCACATGTATGACATACCGAGGCATGGTATACAGACACACCATGACACAAGGACACATGCCATATCATGCCACTCCATGGCACACCGTGACACGAGCATAACACCATGTCACCAAACATGACGCCATGCACCATGTATGACAAATGTAACCACGACACCATCACACCAAACACTATGACACCACACACCATGACACACAGTGACACATTCAAGGCACACCGAATGCGATGCAAACGGCGACAGGCTGTCCTGCAGGCGACCCGCCCGTCACTCAGCTGTCGCCAGCGTTCGGGAAACACCCAGTCGCCGACGCTCGTGACAAATCGGCCCACCCCTTCGTCGGCGAGGTGACGGACGGAGATGTGGAGATGACGTCACGCCGGCGACAGCATGTGTCCGCGTGTCCGCGTGTCCGCATGTCCGCGTGTTGACGCACAGGACGGTGCACGGTGTGCAGATAGGCAGGCTGCGGCCTCGGATATACCTCAGACTGAGACGGAGCCGACGGGCCACGTGTGCGGCCAGACGGGCCACGTGTGCGGCCAGACGGCGATAAGGCGACGACAGCGGGCCACGTGTGCGGCCAGACGGCGATAAGGCTACGACAGCGGGCCACGTGTGCGGCCAGACGGGCCACGTGTGCGGCCAGACGGCGATAAGGCGACGACAGCGGGCCACGTGTGCGGCCAGACGGCGATAAGGCTACGACAGCGGGCCACGTGTGCGGCCAGACGGGCCACGTGTGCGGCCAGACGGCGATAAGGCGCGACAGCGGGCCACTGTGCCAGACGGGCCACGTGTGCGGCCAGACGGCGATAAGGCGACGACAGCGGGCCACGTGTGCGGCCAGACGGCGATAAGGCTACGACAGCGGGCCACGTGTGCGGCCAGACGGCGATAAGGCGACGACAGCGGGCCACGTGTGCGGCCAGACGGCGATAAGGCGACGACAGCGGGCCGACAGTGGCCGCCCTGCGGGCCACGCCCTCCATCCCCCAGGGATGACAATGGCCGGCCACGCCCTCCATCCCCCAGGGATGGCAATGGCCGGCCACGCCCTCCATCCCCCAGGGGTGGCAACGGCCGCCCTGCGGGCCACGCCCTCCATCCCCCAGGGGTGACGATGGCCGCCCTGCGGGCCACGCCCTCCATCCCCCGGGGATGGCGATGGCCCAGATGCGGCCGTCAGCACCGGCAAGGTTTCCAACAACCGATTGGTATTCAGGGACGGAAGATGTGTCTTATCGCTTGCCTAATGCATACCGGTGCCTGTGGTGTTGTTTTTAAGTGTTGGTTGGGTGGGGTGGTATTGATGAAGGAAAACGTGACTGGTGCGTCCGCCTAACAGCCTATCATCAGGAGTAATTTTACTTCTGGCAAATTTTCCTACATGCGAACTTACATCGCTTAGAACGCGTAACACTAGTGGTATTCAAACAGCACGTAGTAGCAGTTGAGTAAGACAGCAATTGCATTGGCAGATGGCTGTACCAAACTGGCATATAAAGCAGTGGTCCTCAACTTGCACATACACAGAAGTTCCCAACTTGCATGCTTTTTTTTCTCAACCGCCACCTATTCGCCATTCCAATGTCAAACCCATCCAAGGGAACCACTGATGTTCGCATGGCTAAATAAACTGGTAGTTGTCAAATGTGTTGCTCGTATAATTACTAATGCCACAGTTTGAGGGATTCTTTTGCCAGTGCATTGTCTAGAACACGGATCAATTTCTAAGGGTTTCTTTGACATTTCTCAGCAACCAACTGACAAAAAAGACATTGTTTTTTATCAATGAACATATTAAACGAAAACTCCACCTAGCACAAACTACAAAAACTGCCTAAAAAAATGAAATGCAATGTCAGTTGTTCAGGTCACAAGAAGCGACCTAGTTACTGCTGACGCAATCACTTATGTCTGGGAATCCCCGCGTCAGCCTACCTTGTTTGTACTCGGCACAGATAATGCGTCCTGCTGCCACCACCCCGTGGCAACTGCCCGGTGTGCCGCGTTAGTGTTCTGATCGTACAGCCACAGATAGTCGTGATCGTACAGCCACAGATAGTCGCACGGTGCACGGTGTGCCGCGTTAGTGTTCTGATCGTACAGCCACAGATAGTCGCACGGTGTGCCGCGTTAGTGTTCTGATCGTACAGCCACAGATAGTCGCACGGTGTGCCGCGTTAGTGTTCTGATCGTACAGCCACAGATAGTCGCACGGTGCACGGTGTGCCTCCCTCGTTAGTGTTCTGATCGTACAGCCACAGATAGTCGCACGGTGTGCCTCCCTCGTTAGTGTTCTGATCGTACAGCCACAGATAGTCGCACGGTGTGCCTCCCTCGTTAGTGTTCTGATCGTACAGCCACAGATAGTCGCACGGTGCTGGGGCCTGTGCTTGGTGGCCCCTAGCTGGGCGGCTCACTTCCGGCTCCACATCTGTTTACGCCGACTTGCTCACGTGACCTTGATCACAGATCACGTGACTCGTCAACGCGGACGCAGTCAGCTGTCCAGGACAGGTGTCTGCATTCCTTCTCCGGAAGAAAAACAGCGCCACTCTTCGGCACTGGGTCAGGCGAAAGCGGATGTGCCACAGCATATTTGTTTCTGCGCCACACACACACACACACACACACACATATATATATATATATATATATATATATATATATATATATATATCAAGTGAATGTACGGCTAAACACCTACCTTTCGTCATCTGCGTACCTTAGCACAACTTTACGTAGGTTAATGTGCTACAGAGTTAAAAACAGCTATTTACCATTCACATATCGATATCCTCACCGGCACCCCGTGTTTCCTGCACGCACAACTCCCCTCCCAATATGGGCCCGGTCTGTTGCACACCGGTCTTCATAACCGGAGCTGGGGGCAAATACAAAGCTAAGCTGCGCCGAAACACGGAGTCGAATATCACCATGATAAATCAATTAAAATAAAACGAAACTGCACATTGCTGATACACATATGACCACATATCCTATGGTGTGCAGAGTTATCTGTTTCGTCATGTCTCATAGAGATATAAACGCCATGCTGCCGCCAGACTTCGCCTTAGCCATGTCGCCTAGAAATTCAAACGCCATGTCGCCACAGGAGATCGCCTTCACCATGTCACCTAGATATCTACACGCCATGTCGTCACTGGACATGGCCTTCGCCATGTCACCTAGAGATCTTCACGCTATGGGCCACTGGAAATGGCCTTCACTATGTCCAGTGGCACGGAGCCGTGCGGGCCGTCTCTAACTGCCGGACCTGCCGCTCGTAACAACAATGATAAGATAAATCCGTGACATGCTACACCGGCATCTGTCCGTAAGAAGACACGCCGTTAGGACACAGCGACCTCTAAGTCAGAGAATGTCGGGGCGTGATAGAGCCGGGGCTCCATCTCCAGTGACGGGTGGAGCAGGCGCGTCCTTGCACGCTGGCTGGATTGTAGACGCTTGCGTTTACCGCGTTGTGCTTGTGAAGCAAGCAGTTGTGCTTGTGAAGCAAGCAGTTGTGCTTGTGAAGCAAGCAGTTGTGCTTGTGAAGCAAGCAGTTGTGCTTGTGAAGCAAGCAGTTGTGCTTGTGAAGCAAGCAGTTGTGCTTGTGAAGCAAGCAGTTGTGCTTGTGAAGCAAGCAGTTGTGCTTGTGAAGCAAGCAGTTGTGCTTGTGAAGCAAGCAGTTGTGCTTGTGAAGCAAGCAGTTGTGCTTGTGAAGCAAGCAGTTGATCGAAGTCCGCGTCCAACTACGCTCGAAAGCATGCCGTACAACGTGCTGACGGTTCACACTGTGCTCACATCAACGTCCGCGCCAAAAGCCACGTCCGCGCCAAAAGCCACGTCCGCGCCAAAAGCCACGTCCGCGCCAAAAGCCACGTCCGCGCCAAAAGCCACGTCCGCGCCAAAAGCCACGTCCGCGCCAAAAGCCACGTCCGCGCCAAAAGCCACGTCCGCGCCAAAAGCCACGTCCGCGCCAAAAGCCACGTCCGCGCCAAAAGCAACGTCCGCGCCAAAAGCCACGTCCGCGCCAAAAGCCACGTCCGCGCCAAAAGCTACGTTGGCGTGACGGCACCTGGACGGCCACGCGCCGGCGCGGCGGCACAGTATTCGCCGGTCAGGCAGGCGGCGGCCAAGGTCGCCTCGCTCTGGGCCATTGTCGGCGCGGCAGCCACCACCGGTCCATTCCACATTCAGAACGGAGCGCCGGCGCGGCCTCTTAGCATGGTCGCGCGCGCGTGCGGCGCGCCGGCTCTGTGCCGGCCGGTTTTGCTGCGCGCGCGTCGGCAGGAATGACGGAAAAAGCGCATCGGCGGCAGAAGTGACGCGGTGCGGCGACATTGTCACGTCACTGGTGGAGCGCGGCGCGCCTGGCACGCGCGGCGCGGCGCGTACCCGAGTGGTGCGGCGTGTCGTGCCAGGCACCTGGCCGACCCGACCCGACCCGCCTCACCACGAACGGCGCCAGTAGAGCTGACGCATTTACCGAATTTCAGGCATGGCCCGCCGCACCTGGCCCGTTTGCCGCCAGGCACTCAGAGGCTCGCTTCCCGGCAGTCTAGACGGAGAGAGGCGCTCGCGCGCTCGTTTCTTGACGTACGACCGACACAGGTCGTCCCAATGCTCGGCAACGGAGCCGAATTCCCAGCCGTGGCGAGCACACGGTTCCGTGTAGCTCCGCCTGCAGCGTTAATTTGTTCGTTAGCGGCGTGCCGTCCGACACGAGTGTACAGCGGCACAGCCTATGTCTAACGAATCAGGCGGTTGCAGTTTGGAGCGGCTGGAATGCGAGGCTGGTACAGTGTAGGGTGATAAGGGCCTGGTGTATACTGAGCCCACGTTCAATGGGCACACATGCGACGTCTGGGAGGGCATATATGTCTATAAATAATTATTCAGAGCGTTTGACCCTTTAGATATCTATGAGAACAAAAAGGGACCATGCAAAACCTTTTTTTGAAGATTTTTGACGTAAACGGCATTTACCATTCATTTATCTAAGACCGGCTCTATTTTGTTTCTTACTATTACATGGACCAATCAAGCTATGTCTTTCTTAATGTGCCAAGTGATGCGCTTATTCGCTTCTGGAGGACATTGTCCCCTGGCCAAGGTGAGGATTCTTCCAGGCGGTTTGTGTGAAGTGTCCAGTTAATTTTTTTGAAATACAAATGCCGTGCGGTTAAAAACCTGGTAATTGATGTTCAAATCATGACCCGCTGCTAAGGAATCCTAGGGTGGAATTTTGTCCCGGACTCAGTGGCAAACACGATCACGAGAAATGCTTAGAAAAATTCGGGCGTGACCAATAGCGCAACCAGCGCCGACGCTGTCGGCGAGGTGCGTCAGCGGCACCAGCTGAGGAGGTGCGTCAGCGGCACCAGCTGAGGAGGTCCATCAGCGGCACCAGCTGAGGAGGTGCATCAGCGGCACCAGCTGAGGAGGTGCATCAGCGGCACCAGCTGAGGAGGTGCATCAGCGGCACCAGCTGAGGAGGCGCGTCAGCGGCACCAGCTGAGGAGGTGCATCAGCGGCACCAGCTGAGGAGGTGCATCAGCGGCACCAGCTGAGGAGGTGCGTCAGCGGCACCACCTGAGGAGGTGCATCAGCGGCACCAGCTGAGGAGGTGCGTCAGCGGCACCAGCTGAGGAGGCGCGTCAGCGGCACCAGCTGAGGAGGTGCATCAGCGGCACCAGCTGAGGAGGTGCGTCAGCGGCACCAGCTGAGGAGGTGCATCAGCGGCACCAGCTGAGGAGGTGCATCAGCGGCACCAGCTGAGGAGGTGCATCAGCGGCACCAGCTGAGGAGGTGCATCAGCGGCACGGGGGTCAGCGGCACCAGCTGAGGAGGTGCGTCAGCGGCACGGGAGGCGTAGAGGAGGTGCGTCAGCGGCACCAGCTGAGGAGGTGCGTCAGCGGCACCAGCTGAGGAGGGGAGGTGCATCAGCGGCACCAGCTGAGGAGGTGCATCAGCGGCACCAGCTGAGGAGGTGCATCAGCGGCACCAGCTGAGGAGGTGCGTCAGCGGCACCAGCTGAGGAGGTGCGTCAGCGGCACCAGCTGAGGAGGTCCATCAGCGGCACCAGCTGAGGAGGCGCGTCAGCGGCACCAGCTGAGGAGGTGCGTCAGCGGCACCAGCTGAGGAGGTGCGTCAGCGGCACCAGCTGAGGAGGTGCGTCAGCGGCACCAGCTGAGGAGGTGCGTCAGCGGCACCAGCTGAGGAGGTGCATCAGCGGCACCAGCTGAGGAGGTGCATCAGCGGCACCAGCTGAGGAGGTGCGTCAGCGGCACCAGCTGAGGAGGTGCGTCAGCGGCACCAGCTGAGGAGGTGCGTCAGCGGCACCAGCTTGAGGAGGTGCATCAGCGGCACCAGCTGAGGAGGTGCGTCAGCGGCACCAGCTGAGGAGGTGCGTCAGCGGCACCAGCTGAGGAGGTGCGTCAGCGGCACCAGCTGAGGAGGTGCGTCAGCGGCACCAGCTGAGGAGGTGCGTCAGCGGCACCAGCTGAGGAGGTGCGTCAGCGGCACCAGCTGAGGAGGTGCGTCAGCGGCACCAGCTGAGGAGGTGCGTCAGCGGCACCAGCTGAGGAGGTGCGTCAGCGGCACCAGCTGAGGAGGTGCGTCAGCGGCACCAGCTGAGGAGGTGCGTCAGCGGCACCAGCTGAGGAGGTGCGTCAGCGGCACCAGCTGAGGAGGTGCGTCAGCGGCACCAGCTGAGGAGGTGCATCAGCGGCACCAGCTGAGGAGGTGCGTCAGCGGCACCAGCTGAGGAGGTGCGTCAGCGGCACCAGCTGAGGAGGTGCGTCAGCGGCACCAGCTGAGGAGGTGCGTCAGCGGCACCAGCTGAGGAGGGAGGTGCGTCAGCGGCACCAGCTGAGGAGGTGCGTCAGCGGCACCAGTGGGGTAGGGCACCAGCTGAGGGGGCGTCAGCGGCACCAGCTGAGGAGGTGCGTCAGCGGCACCAGCTAGCTGAGGAGGTGCGTCAGCGGCACCAGCTGAGGAGGTCCATCAGCGGCACCAGCTGAGGAGGTGCGTCAGCGGCACCAGCTGAGGAGGTGCGTCAGCGGCCCACCGACCGACCGCCGACGGCACGTGCCACAATGCCGCTCGTACTCGCCGCCGGAAGAAGCCGCAAGGCCACCGTCCGCTGCGCGGTACTCAGCTTGACGGACGCGTGGACGATGGTGAGCGAGAGCCGTGGTCATGGGCGCGTCCAGGCGACCAGGTGCGGGGGGACGAGGTGTGGGGGGACGAGGTGCGGGGGGACGAGGTGTGGGGGGACGAGGTGCGGGGGGACGAGGTGTGGGGGGACGAGGTGCGGGGGGACGAGGTGTGGGGGGACGAGGTGCTGGGGACGAGGTGTGAGGGGACGAGGTGCGGGGGACGAGGTGCGGGGGGACGAAGTGCAGGGGGACGATGTGCGGGGACGAGGTGTGGGGGGACGAGGTACGGGGGGACGAGGTGTGGGGGACGAGGTGCGAGGGGACGAGGTGTGGGGGGACGAGGTGCTGAGGACGAGGTGCGGGGGGACGAAGTGCGGGGAGACGAGGTGCGGGCAGACTGGTTGCGGAAGAGCAAGGTGCGATGGGACGAATTGCAGGGAAACAAAGTGTGATGAGACGAGGTGTGGAACAAGTGGTCGGCCCTCGTCACGCGTGTTCGCTGGCGACACCCTGGACGGCGGCGCGGCGTGACCTTTCGTCTCGCAGCGCACGTGCGGGTCGCGGCCCCTGTGCCACTGAATAGTCTCCGCCTGAATAGTCTCCGCCTGAATAGTCTCCGCCTGAATAGTCTCCGCCTGAATAGTCTCCGCCTGAATAGTCTCCGCCGGAATAGTCTCCGCCGGAATAGTCTCCGCCGGAATAGTCTCCGCCGGAATAGCCTCCGCCGGAATAGCCTCCGCCGGAATAGTCTCCGTCTGAATAGTCTCCGCCTGAATAGTCTCCGTCTGAATAGTCTCCGCCGGAATAGTCTCCGCCTGAATAGTCTCC
The DNA here is from genome assembly GCA_034440575.1 of Imbricaverruca yamaguchii. Lineage (NCBI taxonomy): Eukaryota > Metazoa > Arthropoda > Thecostraca > Neoverrucidae > Imbricaverruca > Imbricaverruca yamaguchii. Next base: position 369,575 of record JAOTOL010001335.1, read on the forward strand.
GCCGGAATAGTCTCCGCCGGAATAGTCTCCGCCGGAATAGCCGGTCGCCGACGGGCTCACAGACAGAAATGGCTTCTGAAAATGCCCGCTAGGATCAAATGGCTGTTAAGTATACCCGTGGGGATCGCATGCTGTTGAGTATGCCCGTGGTGATCGAGTGGCCGTAGAATACGCCGGTGAGGATCAAATTGCTAGCGAATGTGCTCCTGAGGACGCCCCTTGACGGCACGCGAAGTGCGCTGATCCACTCTGAGAAGAACAGCCCTCAGTTTCTTTACGACGCATAAAACTCTGGGTCACAAGGCGCCACCAGCCGCTCTGTCGATTGGTCGCGGGCCGACTCCACAACTCGCCGGCTATAGGGCACACGACCTTGCGATCAGGAGACCAATGCCACGTCGACCGAGCTGCCACAAACCGAGGCAGAAGCACTCTAAAAGCCTGCATGCATGGTCGCTCCCCAGCAAACGGTGCGTGCTGCTGTTGTTCGTCATTGTCGTATACAGTTCTCAGTGCTCACTGCTCAGTAGTTTGTATTTCGTCATCACTTTCTCGAACGCTAAGTGCCAATGGATGTTTTTTTCAGTCCGGTGACTTGCCACAGTAACACAAAATAGCATAGCAACCCAATCATAAATGTATCAGTCGGGTGAAACGTGTCATTCTTTGGACATACCGACGAGGCACATGAAGGACCTATTAATGCGGGTGGAAGATCAACAAAAACCAAGCAAAAAATTAACGAATGTCCGTAAAAGTGCACACATAAACACCACAACGGAATGATACGTTTAGTGATCCTCGACATAGCTGTGATTCGTGGTCAATTACAAATGCACACGTGAGTCATAAAATCCGAAGTGAAGAAGCCATGCTGCTTTTGTTAGAGACATACTTTAGCGTATTTCAATCCGTAAATTTACCAAACATAACGATGACGCACGTGCCGTGGTAGATTTGCCACCCGCGACAGGCGACAGCTCGGGGAAGTCGAAACTCATTGTCAGGGAAAGTGAAGGAGTCATGGTGATGGATTAGTTCGAGTTTGTGGTACTAAAGCCACCCATAAAGCCACCGGCAAACGACCAGCCATGGCCCATTACTTCCACGCTTCGCGGGAGGTTTGCAACTGGGACTACACCAATGATCGTGAATTTCCTCTGGTATTGCTTGTACAGACGCTGAGGGCCCTATCACATCATTGACGGCCCTATCACATCGCTGAAGGACCCATGGTACCGCTGACGGCCCTATGGAACTGCTGACGGCCCTATGGAACTGCTGACGGCCCTATGGAACTGCTGACGGCCCTATGGAACTGCTGACGGCCCTATGGAACTGCTGACGGCCCTATGGAACTGCTGACAGCGCTATCGCACCGCCATCGACAGCCTGCCACCTGCATAATGGAAATATGCCATGCACGTGTCTCAGAGCCGGAGTGAGAACGGCCAGACCGCTGGTACACCAGCCCCTACCCCCTGCTGCTGCAGAGGAGGGGGGGCAGGGCAGCCCAACGACGTCCACCTGTTCACGCAGTCGGCCTCTCCGGGTCAGGTCGGGCGGGTCACGTGACCAGTCCGGGTCAGGTCGGGTCGCGCCACGTGACCAGTCCGGGTCATGTCGGGTCGCGCCACGTGACCAGTCCGGGTCAGGTCGGGTCGCGTCACGTGACCAGTCCGGGTCAGGTCGGGTCGCGCCACGTCACCAGTCCGGGTCAGGTCGGGTCGGGTCACGTGACCAGTCCGGGTCAGGTCGGGTCGCGCTATGTGACCAGTCTGGGCTCTCAGTTGAACTGACCAGCAGGCGGGATTCGTGCCAGGCGACGATTAAGTCTGACTTTTCGTGTGTGTGCCCAGTCGTGCTTTTCATGGAGACGTTGTCGACACACGACGCTGACGATTTATCACGCGTTCTTTATGTCTCAAATGTCTCGTTATTTGGAACAATGTGACACTCGCTCTGTTGCTGTGAGCACTCGGATTAACCTGTGAGCGTACCCGGAGGAACCAGCTCAGCACAAGATCCGTGCACCACGACACGAGGTAGCGGCGCATCATTATTACAACAACACAGGACAGCGTCATCATGACACAGTGACCGCCCGCACTGTGGCGTTACCACGGCCAGGATCTTCGTATCCGGGCCGCTTCCAGGCCCTCCTTCAGCCGTAACCTTGTGTACGTCGTTGTCTATGTCCAGGCAAGGTCGACTTCAGTCCAGGCTGTGTCCGGGTCCGGGTCCAGGTCTGGGTTTGTGTCCGGGTTCGGGTCCGTGTCCGGGTTCGGATCCATGTCCGGGTTTGGGTCCGGGTTCGAGTCCGTGTCCAGGTTTGGGTTCGGATCCATGTCCGGGTTCGGGTCCGTGTTCGGGTCCAGGCTAGGTCACAGTTATCGATTCTGTGTGCAGGATAGCCGGGCCGAATCTCCGTCAGCTCCGCTTACACACCGCATTGACGACGGCGTCCGATCGGGATCCGGACCCGCGCCGAGTCCGACTCCACTCGCCGCCGCCGCCCGCCGCCGCCGAAACGCCGGGCGTTGCGCTGTCGGGCGCGCGCGCCGCCGTTTTTTTCCGCGCGCAAACGATCGCGCGCCGTCGAACGAGCGGCCGAAAAAGCGCGCGCCCGCGGCGCGCCACCGCCGCCGCTCGACGCGGCGGGAATCCCAAGCAGCGTGTCCCAGTTAGCGGCGCGGCGTGCGGCGCGCGCCACGCTCGCGCCGCGCCGTCGCGCGAGGCCGCGTCGCCTGCCGGCGGTCACGAATTTCGTGCACCGCAGTCGCCGCAGTCTTCGGCGTTGCACCACGACCGCGACGTTAGCATAAAAAACTCGTTATGCAGCGGGGCGACGCAACATCGTCGGCCGACCGACCGACGGCATTTGTCAGAGCAGCCGTCGTCACCGGGCGGCCGGCCCACGTCACTCAGTCGGCTGACGCACGGCTGACGCCCGGCTGACGCCCGGCCGACGCCCGGCTGACACTCGAATGATCCACAATTTGACGGGAGTTGAACTATCTGACGATACGTGCACTCGACCACACTTTTTCATTTCATTATATCGGCCTAGTCCTCAACGTCTTAGCTTTTAACGTCTCAATCCGCAACTTCTTAGTCTTCGACGTCTTGGTCTTCATCATCTTCGTCTTGTCCGTCTTGTCCGCAGCGTCGTGCTGATGCTGATGCCGTGTTGAGGACGCTTTCACACGTAACTCTGTCCGTGCCGCAACGTCATTCATATGCTCTTCGAACGTCTCACGTGAGCATCTTGCGCAGACTGTCGCGTGGTTGACAGCCGAATCACGACCCCTCGCTTGGCAGAAAGGCGCGCGGTCTTACCACCGACCATAGCCTCTTTTCCCAGACCACAGCTTCTTACCACCGACCACAGTCTTTTACTCCTGACCATAGTTTATCACCCTCGACCACAGCCTCCTATCCCCGACCACAGCCTCTTACCCCCACTGCATGCTCCGCATCCTGTTAACCCCACCACAGCCTCTTACTCCCGACCGCAGTTTCGCCCGTCGGCAGACGACGCGGCGCGGGTCACGTGACCGGTCGTCACGTGGCCCCGTCAGTCACGTGACTGGCCATCCCGGAACTGCGCCGTCTGTGACGTCACCGCTGCCGTCTGCGACGTCACCAGAGGCGGCAGCGGACCGCCGCCGGTGACTTGTCGCGCGCGTGTGTGGGCGTGGGTGTGTACTCGTGATGTCACCGTTTGCCGTGTGACGTCACGTATCGGTATCGGCGGGCGGACGCACCCCAGATAGCTGGCGAGCACGGCAGACGACAGCGGCCGGGACGGGAGATGGCGGCGGGGCGGGGGCGCTGAATGTCACCAAAGATGGTCCCAACAACAGCTTTAGCGCGGCTCATAGACTGAGTCGCTATGTTGATGGACGCCGACATTTGGAGCCAGGTTTTTTTTTGCAAACATACGCCTGACGCGTGGCTTCAGAAATTGCGGGCGACATTTGTCCGCTTCGGTACAAACTGCGGCGACGCACAGCTGCAACTACAGCCATGTGCCGGCAAGCTCAGCACCCTGTATAGCCAAACCTTCGAGTGTAGTCTACACAGACTTTGGGGTGTCTGTGTAGACTAGACTAGACTAGACTAGACTATAGACTAGACTGGAGTGGTGCCTTGGCTGGGAGCCCGGGAACTTCCTGCTGCCTGAGTGACCGTCAAGAGAAACCTCGTCCCGATTGCGGATGGCTGGAGAGAACCGCTGCGGACCGGTCTCCATTGCTCGAGCTTTCGAATGACAGGGGGCGGCAGCCGGGCGGCAAGGGGCGGCAGGGGGCGGCAGGGGGCGGCAGCGGGCGGCAGGGGGCGGCAGGGGGCGGCAGGGGGGCGGCAGGGGGGCGGCAGGGGGCGGCAGGGGGCGGCAAGGAACGGCAGGTGGGCGGCAGGGGGCGGCAGGGGGCGGCAGGGGGCGGTAGGGGACGGCATGGGGCGGCAGGGGACGACAGGGGGCGGCAGGTGGCGGCAGGGGGCGGCAGGGGGCGACAGGGGGCGGTAGAGGGCAACAGGGGGCAACAGGGGGCAACGGAGGGCGACAGGGGCGGCAGGGGGCGACAGGGGGCGGCAGGGGTGGCAGCCGGGCAGCAGGGGGCGGCAGGGGGCGGCAGGGGACGGCAGGGGGGGGCGGCGGGGGCGGCAGGGGGCGGCAGGGGGCGGCAGGGGCGGCAGGGGGCAGGGTGGCAGCGGGCAGGGGGCGGCAGGGGCGGCAGGGGGCGGCAGGGGGCGGCAGGGGGCGGCAGGGGCGGCAGGGGTGGCAGCCGGGCAGCAGGGGGCGGCAGGGGGCGGCAGGGGACGGCAGCCGGTCCCTTGCCACGTAAACCTGCGACCCCGCTCTGAGCGGCGTGACGGTTCGTCAACTTGTCGGTGTCACCGTCGACAACTCCCCAGCGACCGCCGATCTCTGGGGGGTGGGGGGTGGAGTGGGGGGGGGGCGGCACACGTCACTGGCCGCGGGCGGACCACATGACCGCGGCCACAGCCGGCGGAAGTCTCGCGGACGCAGGTCGGACGGCCGACCTGCGTCCTAACGACCTAACGGTAACGTGACGTCACGGGACAAAATCAGCCGACATGTCATCGATCCAGATATGACGGTGCTTTGCTTGCCTCGCACTTGCAGTCTCCCGGATGGAAGGCCTCACCTGCAAGCTGCTGACTGAGCTGCCGACTGAGCTGCTGACTGAGCTGCCGACTGAGCTGCTGACTGAGCTGCTGACTGAGCTGCTGACTGAGCTGCTGACTGAGCTGCTGACTGAGCTGCTGACTGAGCTGCTGACTGAGCTGCCGACTGAGCTGCTGACTGAGCTGCTGACTGAGCTGCCGACTGAGCTGCTGACTGAGCTGCTGACTGAGCTGCTGACTGAGCTGCTGACTGAGCTGCTGACTGAGCTGCTGACTGAGCTGCTGACTGAGCTGCTGACTGAGCTGCTGACTGAGCTGCCGACTGAGCTGCCGACTGAGCTGCTGACTGAGCTGCCGACTGAGCTGCTGACTGAGCTGCTGACTGAGCTGCTGACTGAGCTGCTGGCGGGCGATTCGTTATTTAGAATGATCCGAGTGATCGAGCGAGGCTTCAGGTCGGATTATTTTTGGACAGCAGCCGGATAAAACATTAGCCATCCTTAGACGTAGAACATCACCCGAATAGTTTGGAAAATGGATTGTTGACGATGCTATTTCACAAAAGCTCTTCCACAATCAAGACACTATTGTCTTAGGACACTAATGCTTCACGAATTTCAGCCCATGGAACTCGCCATCAGCATTCCGGCATACTATCAGAGGAAAACTAAAGCCGTGGTTGTGCCATACCACATGGCATTGGTAATATCTCAAGGGATTATGGCCATCATTTCCATGCAAGGACCATTAACGATCCTCCTGGATTAGTGGGGATCGCGTTGAGGGGACACGCCCCCTAATTTCCAGCTGATGCCAGAGACGGTCGGTGTCAATGGCAACATCACCCGTGTCGACTTCAACCAATCACGAGCCGGGCAGCATCACCCGTGTCGACTTCAACCAATCATGAGCCGGGTAAGAACATTGGCTGCGTTGGCTCCACCAATGTTCGCATTCGAGAATGTGAGATGCATGATAATTTGACCTCGATTATTGCTCGACTATACCAGCAGTGTCACTGACATGGTACTCCTGACAATATCAGCGATGTCATTGACATGGTACTCCTGACCATGTCAGTGGTGTCACTGGCTTGGCCACCCACTCCTGACCATGTCAGCGGAGCAACGCGTTTCAATCACTCAGCTTTGCTTCAATGGCCTCGCTTTCAACAGCTCCGTCAAATTTGACCACCTCGCCTGGGGCCACACGGCCGCGTCTCAATCGGCTCAACCGAGCCGGCTGGCCGGCCGACAACTGTCAGCCGCCGCCAGACAGCGTGTCCCATCAACAGGACCGCCGCCAGACAGCGTGTCCCATCAACAGGACCGCCAGACAGCGTGTCCCATCAACAGGACCGCCGCCAGACAGCGTGTCCCATCAACAGGACCGCCGCCAGACAGCGTGTCCCATCAACAGGACCGCCAGACAGCGTGTCCCATCAACAGGACCGCCGCCAGACAGCGTGTCCCACAACAACCGCCCCGCCCGCCCCCCGCCCACCGCCCGCGGCCCATCACAGGCCGCCGACAGCGGCCCATCAACAGGACCGCCAGACAGCGTGTCCCATCAACAGGACCGCCGCCAGACAGCGTGTCCATCACAGGACCGCCAGACAGCGTGCCCATCAACAGAGGTGCCTACAGGACCGCCGCAGACAGCGTGTCCCATCAACAGGACCGCGGTGTACGGACGCGGTGCTAGGGCGGTGTACAACCAGACAGGCCATCAACAGCCAGACAGCGTGTCCCATCAACAGGACCGCCAGACAGCGTGTCCCATAACAGGACCCGCCAGACAGCGTGTCCCATCAACAGGACCCCCGCCGCCAGACAGCGTGTCCCATACAGACCGCCAGACAGCGTGTCCATCAAAGGACCGCCAGACAGCGTGTCCATCAACAGGACCGCCAGACACGTGTCCCATCAACAGGACCGCCAGACAGCGTGTCCCATCAACAGACCGCCAACACGCCATCAACAGACCGCGAAGCCCACGCCCATGGACCCAAACGCCCCCCCGGCACCCACGTGCCATAGACCGCCAGACAGCGTGTCCCATCAACAGGACCGCCAGACAGCGTGTCCCATCAACAGGACCGCCAGACAGCGTGTCCCATCAACAGGCCGCCAGACAGCGTGTCCCATCAACAGGACCGCCAGACAGCGTGTCCCATCAACAGGACCGCCGCCAGACAGCGTGTCCCATCAACAGGACCGCCAGACAGCGTGTCCCATCAACAGGACCGCCAGACAGCGTGTCCCATCAACAGGACCGCCGCCAGACAGCGTGTCCCATCAACAGGACCGCCAGACAGCGTGTCCCATCAACAGGACCGCCGCCAGACAGCGTGTCCCATCAACAGGACCGCCAGACAGCGTGTCCCATCAAGGCGCCGCCAGACAGCGTGTCCCATCAACAGGACCGCCAGACAGCGTGTCCATCAAGCCCGCCAGACAGCGTGTCCCATCAACAGGACCGCCAGACAGCGTGTCCCATCAACAGGACCGCCAGACAGCGTGTCCCATCAACAGGACCGCGCGGGTCCCATCAACAGGACCGCCAGACAGCGTGTCCCATCAACAGGACCGCCGCCAGACAGCGTGTCCCATCAACAGGACCGCCAGACAGCGTGTCCCATCAACAGGACCGCCAGACAGCGTGTCCCATCAACAGGACCCCGCCAGACAGCGTGTCCCATCAACAGGACCGCCAGACAGCGTGTCCCATCAACAGGACCGCCAGACAGCGTGTCCCATCAACAGGACCGCCAGACAGCGTGTCCCATCAACAGGACCGCCGCCAGACAGCGTGTCCCATCAACAGGACCGCCAGACAGCGTGTCCCATCAACAGGACCGCCAGACAGCGTGTCCCATCAACAGGACCGCCAGACAGCGTGTCCCATCAACAGGACCGCCAGACAGCGTGTCCCATCAACAGGACCGCCAGACAGCGTGTCCCATCAACAGGACCGCCGCCAGACAGCGTGTCCCATCAACAGGACCGCCAGACAGCGTGTCCCATCAACAGGACCGCCGCCAGACAGCGTGTCCCATCAACAGGACCGCCAGACAGCGTGTCCCATCAACAGGACCGCCAGACAGCGTGTCCCATCAACAGGACCGCCAGACAGCGTGTCCCATCAACAGGACCGCCAGACAGCGTGTCCCATCAACAGGACCGCCAGACAGCGTGTCCCATCAACAGGACCGCCGCCAGACAGCGTGTCCCATCAACAGGACCGCCAGACAGCGTGTCCCATCAACAGGACCGCCAGACAGCGTGTCCCATCAACAGGACCGCCGCCAGACAGCGTGTCCCATCAACAGGACCGCCAGACAGCGTGTCCCATCAACAGAGGTCCCGCCAGACAGCGTGTCCCATCAACAGGACCGCCAGACAGCGTGTCCCATCAACAGGACCGCCGCCAGACAGCGTGTCCCATCAACAGGGCCGCCAGACAGCGTGTCCCATCAACAGGACCGCCAGACAGCGTGTCCCATCAACAGGACCGCCAGACAGCGTGTCCCATCAACAGGACCGCCAGACAGCGTGTCCCATCAACAGGACCGCCGCCAGACAGCGTGTCCCATCAACAGGACCGCCAGACAGCGTGTCCCATCAACAGGACCGCCAGACAGCGTGTCCCATCAACAGGACCGCCGCCAGACAGCGTGTCCCATCAACAGGACCGCCAGACAGCGTGTCCCATCAACAGGACCGCCAGACAGCGTGTCCCATCAACAGGACCGCCAGACAGCGTGTCCCATCAACAGGACCGCCAGGGACCGCCAGACAGCGTGTCCCATCAACAGGACCGCCAGACAGCGTGTCCCATAAAGGCCAAAGGCCCATCAACAGGGCCGCCAGACAGCGTGTCCCATCAACAGGACCGCCGCCAGACAGCGTGTCCCATCAACAGGGCCGCCAGACAGCGTGTCCCATCAACAGGACCGCCAGACAGCGTGTCCCATCAACAGGACCGCCAGACAGCGTGTCCCATCAACAGGACCGCCAGACAGCGTGTCCCATCAACAGGACCGCCGCCAGACAGCGTGTCCCATCAACAGGACCGCCAGACAGCGTGTCCCATCAACAGGACCGCCAGACAGCGTGTCCCATCAACAGGACCCGCCAGACAGCGTGTCCCATCAACAGGCCGCCAGACAGCGTGTCCCATCAACAGGCCGCCGCCAGACAGCGTGTCCCATCAACAGGACCGCCAGACAGCGTGTCCCATCAACAGGACCGCCAGACAGCGTGTCCCATCAACAGGACCGCCGCCAGACAGCGTGTCCCATCAACAGGACCGCCAGACAGCGTGTCCCATCAACAGGACCGCCAGACAGCGTGTCCCATCAACAGGACCGCCAGACAGCGTGTCCCATCAACAGGACCGCCGCCAGACAGCGTGTCCCATCAACAGGACCGCCAGACAGCGTGTCCCATCAACAGGACCGCCAGACAGCGTGTCCCATCAACAGGACCGCCGCCAGACAGCGTGTCCCATCAACAGGACCGCCAGACAGCGTGTCCCATCAACAGGACCGCCGCCAGACAGCGTGTCCCATCAACAGGACCGCCGCCAGACAGCGTGTCCCATCAACAGGACCGCCGCCAGACAGCGTGTCCCATCAACAGGACCGCCAGACAGCGTGTCCCATCAACAGGACCGCCGCCAGACAGAGTGTCCCATCAACAGGGCCGCCAGACAGCGTGTCCCATGAACAGGTCCGCCAGACAGCGTGTCCCATCAACAGGGCCGCCGGCTCTGCAGACCGTCGGCAGATGAGGTCAGCCGACACCCCCCCCCGCCCTCGGCCGACCCCCCAGGAGCCCCTGCACTTGTGTCGTAACGCCGCCGACCGCTAACGCCCGCAACGAGCTCACACGATGGACGACTGGACCGGGGCAGGGGCAGGCTCCACGCTCCGGAAACGTCAGGCGACCTGGCCGTGATCAGGTCAGACAGGTCGTCAGGTCGGCGCCACACTGCGCCGCCGCCTCGACACTAGTCTAGCCTAGCATAGTCTAACCTAGAATAGTTCAGCCTAGCATAGTCTAGCCTTGCATAGTCTAGCCTAGCATAGTCTAGTCTAGCATAGTCTAGCTTAACATAGTCTAGCACAGCATAGTCTAGCCTAGCATAGTAAAGCCTAGCCTAGCATAGTCTAGCCTAGCCTAGTCTAGCCTAGCATAGTCTAGCCTAGCATAGTCCAGCCTAGCATAGTATAGCCTAGCATAGTCTAGTCTAGCCTAGCATAGTCTAACCTAGCATAGTCTAACCTAGCATAGTCTAGCCTAGCATAGTCTAGCTTAGCATAGTCCAGCATAGCATAGTCTAGCATAACATAGTCTAGCATAGCATAGTCTAGCCTAGCGTAGCGTAGCTAAGTCTAGTCTATCCTAGTCCAGCCCAGCATAATCTAATCTAGCCTAACCCAGTCCAGCCTAGCATAATCTAGTCTAGCCTAGTCTAGTCTAGCCTAGCATGATATAATATAACATAGTATAGTCTAGTCTAGTCTAGTATAGTATTGTATAGTCCACCATAGTCGAGTCGAGTTTAACCTATCATGGTCTAGTCTAGCCTATCATAATTTAGTCTAGTCTAGCCGACGGAGTATCAGTCTAGTCCAGCTGCTGTAAGTTTCTGAGTGCATTCAGTACAAAGAAAGCAAGGCGCATTCGCGCATGTCCCGGTAGCAGCGAAAAGTTCGCAGTGCATATGCTAGCCCTATTGAAACACTATGTAGCGCATTGGGTTGGGATAGGAGACGTGCTACAGCGGTGCATTATTGAAAACATGGGACACATTTCTGCGCGTGCCCCGTACCACAGTCTGCAGTGTTCCACAGTACCCACTGCACTATAGCGTGCGTCGTACCGTACACAGTACCCACTGTACCACAGTGGACTCTGCACTACAGTATTCGCTGTACAACAGTGGACTCTGCACTACAGTATTCGCTGTACCTTGGCACCTACCATGCCGCAGTCACAAACTGTACCGCATTGCCACCGTAACCACTGTATCAGAGTGACCACTGTATCAGAGTATCCACTGCACCAGAGTATCCACTGTATCAGAGTACCCACTGTATTGCATTGCATGGACGCAAATGATCAAGTCTGGTCGAAGCGCCCGAAAGCCCAAATGACTGACTGTGCTGCATCACCACCTGCACCATACTACAATATCCCACACAGTATCATCCGCACTGCAGGACCATTTGTACCACGATACCACTGGTGTCAGGACCGGAGATTTCTCACCTGACTAGAGGGGTCCAACTCTTTGTTTGTAGGATATAAATTCAGATTGAATAAGGAAAATGATGAATTAACATTAGCAGGGCACCAACCCAGGGGGTCCAGAGCCCCACAGACCCAGCCGGGATCTCGAACAGGGTGTCCAGAGCCCCCATATCCAGCCGGGATCTCGGACAGGGTGTCCAGAGCCCCCAGACCCAGCCGGGATCTCGGGCAGGGTGTCCAGAGACCCCCGGACCCAGCCGGGATCTCGGGCAGGGTGTGCAGAGCCCCCATATCCAGCCGGGATCTCGGGCAGGGTGTCCAGAGCCCCCAGATCCAGCCGGGATCTCCGACAGGGTGTCCAGAGACCCCCAGACCCAGCCGGGGTCTGGAGCCACGGCCGGTGCCACGCGGTGGCGTGGCACCGGAGCAGTCGCTGAGGCCGCTCCGATCAGCCGATCCGCTGCAGCGGGCTGGCTTCGGCAAGGTCGCCGCCGCTCCGGCCAGATATGAAATGTCAGACGGATACGCTTCGGTGGTGCAAGGCCGGGAGAGCGTGGCTCCGTGTCGAGACGAGCCGGGCTGGCGCGCGCGATCGGCGGGCAGGTCCGGCAGGCAGGTCCGGCAGGCAGGTCCGGCGGGCAGGTCCGGCGGGCAGGTCCGGCGGGCAGGTCCGGCGGGCAGGTCCGGCGGGCAGGTCTGGCAGGCAGGTCCGCGGGCAGGTCCGCGACGGGCATCGTCTCCGCTCGACACGGAGCCACCGACCAGACGACTTCGGGGGCACTCGGGTGGGCCGACCACGACCTCGGAGTGGCAATGTTTGCATCACTATACGCGGGCGACAGCGGACGACCTTCCCGCGCCGCAAGATCCCCGCTGCGCCGTCAGGTCGACAGCCGCCAGTTACGTTACGAGTGGTGTTCGTTTTGGCAGTTGCCGAGTGGCAGTTGCTGTGGAGACGGTCCGCCTAAGCTGGCAACTTCCCGGGACTTCGTTGGTCATTCGCTGATGCGCTGCTGGCGATATTATGATTGTCGTAAAGAGGATATTGGCGGACATTGGCGGGTGGTTGCAGGTGTTGGTGGGTTTGTCACGAATTTTTGCGGACGTTGGCAGCTATTGGCGAATGTTGGCGGATGTTGGCGGATGTTGGCGGATGTTGGCGGATGTTGGCGGATGTTGGCGGATGTTGGCGGATGTTGGCGGATGTTGGCGGATGTTGGCGGATGTTGGCGGATGTTGGCGAATGTTGGCGGATGTTGGCGGATGTTGGCGGATGTTGGCGGATGTTGGCGGATGTTGGCGGATGTTGACAGATGTTGGCGAATGTCGGGTAAATGGAACACGAGCGATACGTCGCAGCATGCTGCAGCTGCGGCGAGTGAGGATGTCCTGCAAGAGGCGCTAGTGTGTGCGGGCCTCTCCAACTACCGTCACTGCGTACCGAACCGTTTGTAAATGTGATTTGTAAACTGTTTACAACATTAGCAGGAGCAACAACTACAACAACATGCGTGGTGGTCGACATGGGAATACGCTTCAGTTGCGGTCATCACATTCAACTGAGCATATCGTCTGCAACTGTTCGGCAGAAGTCTGCAAGCCACGTGGTGGCCATTTCCCGAATGAGCGGTATGCGCATTTGAGTGGCACGTTCTGTGCGAAACAATTTCCACTTGGTCGTAGCGTGGCCTTGGCATACATGCGGCCTAACATTCAGCTCACAGCATAGACAGCGCTTAGAAACTTAGTGGACCGCGAAACCCAACCAAAGAGGACTTCAGTGCGTTCGAACTTCCTTCGATACGGGTCAGCACCCTGGGCGACGTCGAACTACCTTCGATATAGACCTAATAAAATATTGCGAGAAAATATTTCGGCACGATCGTGCCGCTTCCCAACGCCTCTTATCCCAGCGATATTCAACACGTATTTTCCAGCATGACCGTGCCACTTGGACAGTGCCGTGCACTCATGAGACTCGGAGGAGGCCTTCCGGGAGCTGCGTGATGGAGATGTATGGTCCCTGAGCTGATCAGAAGGGTTATCGGGGTGCTGGAGCAAGGGTTGTGATAGGATATCAATCAATAGACTCGGATATACCTCTCAGCTATCGCTACCCCCCCCCCATGTTTACGGACACATATCATTGGATGGTCGATGACAACAAGATGGCAGCGAGAGGATGTCCATTTCAGGACTCATCCGGACAAAGCTGACAGTGAGTTCGCTCCGCGACCAAAATCACGACCACGACCACAATAATGACCATGGCATGATCACAACTACGAATGCGACCATAGCCACGACCACAATAATTACCATAGCCACGACCACAATAACGACCATAGTCACGACCACAATAACGACCATAACCACGACCATTACCACGACACGATCACAACCACAACAATGACCACAACCACGACCACAGCCATGATCACGGCCGCAGTCACAACCACAACCGCAACCACAACCACAACCACGACTACAGCACTTGGTGCTCAGTGCAAACTGGGCCACGAGCCGTGACCGCATCTTCACACATGAAAATCCAGCCACCGCGTCCTAGATGTCCCAGGATGCCAAATTATGCATTCGTCTAGTAGCATGCTATCCGTATGCTTCGAAGTCAAGACACAGGCTTTCGGTATCTTCGAAACCAGCAAGACGATTTCGAATTCCCGGGATGTGGGTGTAGGAAGCAAGCGTTCACCCGAGTAAGTAAGCGGATAAGGGGAGAGAGCAGGCGCACCACCCACCAATTGCCTGGCAAGACTTGCCAGTGTCAGCTTCAGTTCAAACCAGCTGGCAAGACTTGCCAATGTCCCCAGTTCAAACCAGCTGAAGCTGCTCCCAAGCCAATTTCATCTGGCGTGGAAACATAGTGGTACGTGTCTGTGCTGGTACTGTGGTAGCAGAGTGGTACAGGTGGAAACAGGTGGCACAGGTGGAAACAGATGGAAACAAGTTGTGCAAGTGGAAACGGCTGGTACAGGTGGAAACATATTGAAACAAGTTGTACAATTGGAAGCAGGTGGAATAGGTGGAACATGTGGAAATAAGTTGCACAAATGGAAACAGACGGTATAGGTGGAAACGGGTGGTACAGGTGGTACAGGTGGACACAGGTGGACACAGGTGGACACAGGTGGACACAGGTGGACACAGGTGGACACAGGTGGACACATGTGGACACAGGTGGACACAGGTGGATACAGGTGGACACAGGTGGTACAGGTGAAAACAAGACACATCTTCCACGGCGAAGCGACGCGAAAGTGCTCCGCCGTCAGAAGTTGTGCTCTGCTCCGCCGTCAGAAGTTGTGCTCTGCTCCGCCGTCAGAAGTTGTGCTCTGCTCCGCCGTCAGAAGTTGTGCTCTGCTCCGCCGTCAGAAGTTGTGCTCTGCTCCGCCGTCAGAAGTTGTGCTCTGCTCCGCCGTCAGAAGTTGTGCTCTGCTCCGCCGTCAGAAGTTGTGCTCTGCTCCGCCGTCAGAAGTTGTGCTCTGCTCCGCCGTCAGAAGTTGTGCTCTGCTCCGCCGTCAGAAGTTGTGGGCGAGTTGACAGAGATTGTGCTTGAGCAGTGCTCTGCGGCGTAGTGATCCTACACGGTGCTGCCTTAAGCAGCGCCCTGCGGCGTAGTGATCCTACACGGTGCTGCCTTCTTCGAGCACCCGATGCGTCGCTCAAGGAAGGTAACAACGACAACGCAAACAAGCTGCTGACAAATAGTTATGATGCTA
The DNA here is from genome assembly GCA_034440575.1 of Imbricaverruca yamaguchii. Lineage (NCBI taxonomy): Eukaryota > Metazoa > Arthropoda > Thecostraca > Neoverrucidae > Imbricaverruca > Imbricaverruca yamaguchii. The sequence goes on from JAOTOL010001335.1 coordinate 384,729, forward strand.
TTAGAAGGATGACAATGGGCCACCTCGCACGGAATGAGACGAAATGTACGGTGTTTCCATGGCAAAGGTAATACATCTAGGAGATGGTGGTGGTGGTTGTTGGTTTTACGACACGTCGACCGTTGAGCCATGTAGCGTCGCCAGGCTCTTACGCCGATTGGTCGCCGGCGAAAAGTAGCAATAGGTGAGACTCGAACCTACAATCTTTCGATTGTGAGAGAGGTAACTTACCCCTAGACTACTCGTCCCCATCTCGGAGAACTGTTCAAGTTTCGACCTGTGAATTTCACTTCCTCTGTCGATTTCTAATCTAATTTCTAATTCACAGGTCGCACGGCCCGTGCGACCTGTCGACATCGACTTGACGGAACCGAAAATGACCGGAACTGGCACTGGGGTCAACCACATGGCAAACATATGTGAACCCAATGCGTCGTGGTTCAATATACGCCATGCGCAGTCGCCAAGGACGGAGTTCTGGGCGACCTCAGCTGTAGAAACGGCCGGCAAAGGCCGACCCAGCTGCAACTCCAACTCCAACCTCATGCAAGATTCCGCGCGCATACGTCCTACAAGCCGTTTCTAAGTGACTTTTCAAGTAGGCAAGCTGTGAGAGTGCTGGCGTGGGATGAGCTCTGCGGGACAGCCGGTGGTGTCCGGTACGTGTGTTCGGTTGTTCAGTTTGGTCGGTTTGTTCGGTTGTTCGGTTGTTCGGTTGTTGGGTTGTTGGGTTGTTGGGTTGTTGGGTTGTTCGGTTGTTCGGTTGTTCGGTTGTTCGGTTGTTCGGTTGTTCGGTTGTTCGGTTGTTCGGTTGTTCGGTTGTTCGGTTGTTCGGTTGTTCGGTTGTTCGGTTGTTCGGTTGTTCGGTTGTTCGGTTGTTCGGTTGTTCGGTTGTTCGGTTGTTCGGTTTGTGAGGGTGTTCGGTTGTTCGGTTTGTGAGGGTGTTCGGTTGTTCGGTTTGTGAGGGTGCTGGTGTGGGCCGAGTTCTGCTGGAAACAGCCAGCAGCGTCGGTTTCTCCTGGATCGGAGACGACACCGCACCACCGGAGCCCCCCCCCCCTCCCCAGCCGCGCACGATACCGACCAGCGATGGCCACGGCCGCCCGACTGCCGCGCCGATCACATTCAAATCACGGACATATCACTGAGATGGTGCGGGGCCGGGCCGGGTGCGCGTCGTGCGGGGCCGGGCCTGACAGAACGGGCGGCGGCCACCCAGGCGCCGCCGACCCGGGCCGAGCTCTGACCTCCACACCTGGCGGCCTGACAGCCCGACCTCTGACCTGAACACCTGGCGGCCTGACAGCCCGACCTCCACACCTGGCGGCCAGACAGCCCGACCTCTGACCTGAATACCTGACGGCCAGACAGCCCGACCTCTGACCTCCACACCTGGCGACCAGACAGCCCGACCTCTGACCTGAATACCTGGCGGCCAGACAGCCCGACCTCTGACCTCCACACCTGGCGACCAGACAGCCCGACCTCTGACCTGAATACCTGGCGGCCAGACAGCCCGACCTCTGACCTGAATACCTGGCGACCAGACAGCCCGACCTCTGACCTGAATACCTGGCGGCCAGACAGCCCGACCTCTGACCTGAATACCTGGCGGCCAGACAGCCTGACCTCTTACCTGCACACCTGGCGGCCAGACAGCCTGACCTCTGACCTCCACACTTGGTGGCCAGACAGCCACCGGAGCAGACACACTCCACCGTGCGACAGGCAACCATGGAAACAGACACACACTCCACCGGTGCGACAGGTAACCATGGAAACAGACACACACCGCAGCGGTGCGACAGGTAACCATGGAAACAGACACACACTCCACCGGTGCGACAGGTAACCATGGAAACAGACACACACCGCAGCGGTGCGACAGGTAACCATGGAAACAGACACATACTCCACCGGTGCGACAGGTAGCCATGGGAACAGGCATGCATTCCACCGGTGCGACAGGTAACCATGGAAACAGACACACACTCCACAGGTGCGACAGGTAACCATGGAAACAGACACACACTCCACAGGTGCGACAGGTAACGATGGAAACAGACACACACCGCAGCGGTGCGACAGGTAACCATGGAAACAGACACACACTCCACCGGTGCGACAGGTAACCATGGAAACAGACACACACCGCAGCGGTGCGACAGGTAACCATGGAAACAGACACATACTCCACCGGTGCGACAGGTAGCCATGGGAACAGGCATGCACTCCACCGGTGCGACAGGTAACCATGGAAACAGACACACACTCCACAGGTGCGACAGGTAACCATGGAAACAGACACACACTCCACAGGTGCGACAGGTAACCATGGAAACAGGCACACACTCCACAGGTGCGACAGGTAACGATGGAAACAGGCATACACTTCACCGGTGCGACAGGTAACCATGGAATCAGACGGACATTCCACCCGGTCACCGTGTTGATGTCTGTGGAGGAATTGTTCGTGTTGGCAAACCGATTTTAAGGCACACTCTTCCAAATGACAATGGTCACGTTCCCATAAACCCATAAACACAATGTTTATGGGATAATGGCTGGTGACCAAATGGCATGTACTGCATTAGGAATGGCATAACAGCAGTAGATTTGGAATCCGACATAAATGCAAATATGATAACTGATCAGTGGTATTAGTATGTGGATATCCCTAAATCAGCTCAATCAGTTCAATTGCGTGTTTATGAAACTAGTTAGCAACCACACGCCGCAACATGCTTTCTAGTCGTGGTAGAAAGCCGCATAAAACAAGTGCACCATCCGATGGTCATGCATTGATCGAGTTGATATTTATTCGTATTCAAGTGGCTTAACCTAGTCTGCATGCAGCATACGGAGTATGAAAGATGCAACATCACGCTTAAAATCCGGTGAAAATGTCGTAAGATATATATATATATATATATATATATATATATATATATATATATATGCATCTGTTATGGCAGAAAAATGTTGACTGTAAATGCATGTAGACATAAAGATGCAGGTATATTTCTGTTTTGCCCGCACAATGACCGCGATCTAGTAAGTTATTTCGGTGCAAGCGAGCATCAACTGCAGTGGTTATAATACAACGCCCATCACCGAGATTTAGCAATTATCACTACCGACGCTGCCACCAACATACACCCACCTACTGATTACGGCACTACCGACGCTGCCACCAACATACACCCACCTACTGAACATACACCCACCTACTGATTACGGCACTACGCTCAGCCAGTGGGGCACAAAACAGCAGCACAACAGTAACAGCAACAGCAGAAGAACACCGCTGGCGCACAACAGCCCGGCACGTTATCAATGCCGCAATGCTATGGCACCACGCAATGCTATGGCACCACGCAATGCTATGGCACCACGCAATGCTATGGCACCACGCGCTGACACTGCGGCGTTCAGCGACCCCAGTCTTCTGTCTGACCTCCAATGCGAGGTCAGACAACGTAGTGCGGCCCTGACCCAGTCCCCTGCCGAGATACGCGTCGCCACCAGCCGACCTTCCATGACGTGTGACGTGTGACGTGTGACGTGTGACGTGTGACGTGACACGTGACGTGTGACACGTGACGTGTGACACGTGACGTGTGACACGTGACGTGTGACACGTGACGTGTGACACGTGACGTGTGACACGTGACGTGTGACACGTGACGTGTGACGTATGACGTATGACGTGTGACGTGTGACGTGTGACGTGTGACGTATGACGTGCGACGTGTGACGTGTGACGCGTGACGCGTGACGCGTGACGCGTGACGCGTGACGCGTGACGTGTGACGTGACGCGTGACGTGTGACGTGTGACGTGTGACGTGTGACGTGTGACGTGTGACGTGTGACGTGTGACGTGTGACGTGTGACGTGTGAACGGCCCATGAGCGTGATTCAGTAATTCGGTCGCTGATATCCAATGGTTAATATCGCGCCGATATGGTTCAAGAGTACCAATATCGAGAGCGATTCGCATACGCAAGCGAAGAAAGAACCCTCCCGATTCTGCACAAGACATCGACTGTCTGTTTCTCTCGTCGACCCACCCTCGCCCGGCCTCCGACCTCCGATCAGTGAGCGCTGATCGGTGACCCTCGCTCCGATCACTGTCCACTGATGTTCGGCTTTCATTGCCAACCACTCGGTCACCGAACGCCTTCGCGCCTTCGCGCCTTCGAGGCCTCAGCTGGTCGCTGTCCGGTGCGAAGCTGTCGACGTCTCAATCCAGCCGAGCTGTGCGCCGATAAACAACATACAAGTGCAAACAAGATAGCGGTACCGATTACTTCCAACGAGCCGCGCCGGCTGTTGCTCATGTACCGCTGATGCACTGGTAGTGCGCCGCCAGCGCACCGCTAGTGCACTGCTGGTGCACCACTAGTGCACTGCTGGTGCACCACTAGTGCACTGCTGGTGCACCACTAGTGCACGACTAGTGTAACGCTAGTGTAACGCTAGTGTAACGCCAGTGTAGCGCCAGTGTAACGCCGGTGTAACGCCATGATGTCGCGTCTTGGGGTAATATCTGGGGATAGTGCCCTGAGATATAGTCATGATGTCGCGTCTTCGGGTAATATCTGGGGATAGTGCCCTCAGATATAGTCATAATGTCGCGTCTCGGGGTAATATCTGGGGATGGTGCCCTGAGATATAGTCATGATGTCGCGTCTCGGGGTAATATCTGGGGATAATGCCCTGAGATATAGTCATGATGTCGCGTCTCGGGGTAATATCTGGGGATAGTGCCCTGAGATATAGTCATGATGTCGCGTCTCGGGGTAATATCTGGGGATAGTGCCCTGAGATATAGTCATGATGTCGCGTCTCGGGGTAATATCTGGGTATGGTGCCCTGAGATATAGTCATGATGTCGCGTCTCGGGGTAATATCTGGGGATAGTGCCCTGAGATATAGTCATGATGTCGCGTCTCGGGAGGTCGCGGAGCGGTGCTTCCTTGTTGTAGCTTCGTGTAATATCTCAGAACAGTGTTTCGGTATTGTCCTGGTGGGGTGTCCTTGGCTAGTATGTCAACATAGTATCTCATAATAGTATTTAGGTGGTGTTTCTGAGCAGTTTCTCGGACCGGTGTCTCGGACCGGTGTCTCGGACCGGTGTCTCGGACTGGTGTCCCGAACTGGTGTCCTGGACCGGTGTCCCGGACTGGTGTCTCGGACCGGTGTCTCGGACCGGTGTCTCGGACCGGTGTCTCGGACCGGTGTCTCGGACCGGTGTCTCGGACCGGTGTCTCGGACCGGTGTCTCGGACTGGTGTCTCGGACCGGTGTCTCGGACCGGTGTCTCTGACTGGTGTCTCGGACGGTGTCCCGACTGGTGTCCCGACTGGTGTCCCGGACCGGTGTCCGGACCGGTGTCTGACCGGTGTCCCGGACCGGTGTCTCGGACCGGTGTCTCGGACCGGTGTCTCGGACTGGTGTCTCGGACCGGTGTCTCGGACCGGTGTCTCTGACCGGTGTCTCGGACCGGTGTCTCGGACTGGTGAAAGCGTTTCAAGACATTGTCTGTCCACAAAGTTTGATTTGCGTACCGCTCTTATTTCGGCCTTCCAAGAATATTCCAAACAATCTCCATGTACCGACGCATCCCATGGCACCTTTCCAAGGTTATCCCGGCTTTTTATACAGAGTCTTGCACCGAATTATAGCTGGGGTAGCTTTATGAAAGAGTCCTATGTTAGGCAGAGTTTGTTGCGTGAACTCTGCCCCCACCAGCCGATACATTGATTGCAGTTCAACGGCAGAATTGTGACAGAGTTTAACGTGCTCCGACAATGCACCGGCACGGCCGCCCCAGCACCTCGTCCCTGGCCTTATCGGGTCAGCTACCGATTCATCCTCCCAGTCTGGGGCTAAACGCGAGCAACTTAATCGACTCAATTCCTGTCTTGACAAGTATCCATCTCGTCCGGACACTGCACAGACAGTACCAGTACCATAGCGTACCAGACAGTACCAGTACCATAGCGTACCAGACAGTACCAGTACCATAGCGTACCAGACAGTACCAGTACCATAGCGTACCAGACAGTACCAGTACCATAGCGTACCAGACAGTACCAGTACCATAGCGTACCAGACAGCATCAGTGCTATAGCGTACCAGACAGTACCCGTACCATAGCGTACCAGACAGCATCAGTGGTATAGCGTACCAGACAGTACCCGTACCATAGCGTACCAGACAGCATCAGTACTATAGCGCACCAGACAGCACCAATACCATAGCGTACCAGACAGCACCAGTACTATAGCTGCACCAGTACTTTGGAATACTGCATCCAAGCTTGGTCTCCTAGCTATGAAAAAGATTGTTGGCTTTTGGAGAGAGTACAAAAAAGGGCTACAAAAATGGTTAATGGCATAAGCAACCTGGCATATGAGGAAAGATTGAAGAAATTGAATATGTTTTCACTTAGATATAGAAGGCTGAGAGGAGATCTCATCGAGGTCTTTAAATTTGTCAATGGTCTGGAGAGGGGATACCTTGGGGAAATGTTTGAATTTAACAGAAATGATGCAATTAGAGGTCATAAATTCAAAATTAAAGTTAACCACAGCAGAACAAGGTTAAGGCAAACTTTCTTCACCAACAGGGTAGTGGAACACTGGAACCAGCTGCCAGAAAACATCGTCAGTAGCAGCACATTAAACATCTTTAAAAACAGCATAGACAATCATTATAAGAATATAGGGCTTGCTTTTCAGTATTACAGGGAGGGCTGATTGACAGTTTTGGTGGGCAACTGGTTCAGTGTACAGAGTGCAACCAAGGAGGGCCCTTGTGGCTCATAGTTGCACTCATCTTTTATGTCTTTATGTCTTTATATCTTTATAGCGCACCAGACAGTACCAGTACCATAGCGTACCAGACAGTATCAGTATTGTAGCGCACCAGGCAGTACCAGTACCATAGCGCATCAGACAATACCAGTACCATAGCGTATCAGACAGTACCAGTACCATAGCGTACCAGACAGTACCAATACTATAGCGTACCAGACAGTACCAGTACCATAGCACACCGAACAGCACTAGAGCACAGTGTCGTTAGCATCATAAGATTTGCTATTAACAATGCTACGGATAACGCTATAATGTACGCTGTGAGGTGAAGCTGATGCATTGATTGAATGATCCTAATGTTTCACTGACCATGACAAAATCTAAACGCTTTGTCACGAAACGAAGCGAGCTTGCAGACGCTTCGCGGTGTACATCTTTAGATTGTGCTTCCAGCGTTAATACTTAATGGTGGAAGGGTTAACATTTTTTGTTGTTGTACCGTCTCGCTATGAGCCTGGCGGTGGTTGTTGGTTTTACGACACGTCGATTGCTAGTGTCATGTAACGTCGCCAATTTCTCACGCAGATTGGTCGCGGGCGAACAGTAGCGACGGGTATGACTCGAGCACACAATCTTTTGATTGTGAGGCGGGCAACATACACCCAGACTATTCTTCCCCTGCATCACGTGCACTTCCCACGTCAGACGAGAAGGCTACTACACGCGTGTTGTAGGGCACTGGCGTCTACAGCCCATCAGTGACATACAGATGGTCTCTTGGCAGACCCGGGTCGCCTAGGGTCACCTAGGGTCAACTTAGGTCGACTCGGATGAACACGGCTCGGCTCGGGCCGAGTCGTACCCGGGGGCGGACCTAGGAGCAAGCGGCACAGGGGAGCAGCTTGATCCTTGCACTCCATACGCCCCCCCCCCCACACACACACACACTCGTGTGGCAGCCGATTCACGCCTGACGCGACGCACGTCTCGACCTGCGCTGCCAGCCGAGCGGGGCGGCGCAGGCTGGCACTGCCTCTTCCGCCCACTGCCGACACTACGCTATGCGCCACCGAGCCGCCACTGGCGAGAAAATCACCCCCGACACCCACTGCCGAGACAACACTCACCGCTACCTGCCGCCACCCAGAGCCGCCACTGCCGAGACAACACTCACCGCTACCTTCCGACACCCACTGGCGAGACAACACTCACCGCTACCTGCCGCCACCCAGAGCCGCCACTGCCGAGACAACACTCACCGCTACCTTCCGACACCCACTGGCGAGACAACACTCACCGCTACCTGCCGCCACCCAGAGCCGCCACTGCCGAGACAACACTCACCGCTACCTTCCGACACCCACTGGCGAGACAACACTCACCGCTACCTGCCGCCACCCAGAGCCGCCACTGGCGAGACAACACTCACCGCTACCTGCCGCCACTGGCGAGACAACACTCACCGCTACCTGCCGCCACTGGCGAGACAACACTCACCGCTACCTGCCGCCACCCAGAGCCGCCACTGCCGAGACAACACTCACCGCTACCTGCCGCCACTGGCGAGACAACACTCACCGCTACCTGCCGCCACCCAGAGCCGCCACTGCCGAGACAACACTCACCGCTACCTGCCGCCACTGGCGAGACAACACTGACCGCTACCTGCCGCCACCCAGAGCCGCCACTGCCGAGACAACACTCACCGCTACCTGCCGCCACCCAGAGCCGCCACTGGCGAGACAACACTCACCGCTACCTGCCGCCACCCAGAGCCGCCACTAGCGAGACAACACTCACCGCATCCCTTGCAGGTGACGCCCCGCACGCGGCGCAGCGTCGCCGGCGAGTGCGGCTCTGGTCGGCTGACCGCCTTGAACTTGCGCGGACCGCCGGCAGACTTGACGAACACTATGTACCGGTCGCCGGTGTTGAGGCGCGCCTCGGCCACGCAGCCGCGCCGGCGGCGGCCGCCGGGCCGCCGCCGGCCGGCCGCCGGCAGCCGGTACCGCAGCCGCAGCGGGCCGCCGGCCAGCCGGCCCTTCAGCACGTCGTCCACGTCCACGGTGACCAGGTACACCGGTCCGCGGCGGCCGCTGCTGGAGCGCACGCGGCCGCTGAACACCACCGGCGCGTGCACCGCCTTCGCCTCGGCGCCGGTCAAGTCGTTGCGCACGTCGCACTGTTCGCACAGCGCGCACAGCGCGCACAGCGCCGTCGCCAACAGCAGCAGCAGCGGGACGCGCGGCGCCATCGGATCGGCCACACACACTATGCGGCGGGCATGGGCGGCGTGGTTGCAGCCAGGTCGCGCCGGCACCGTTCGCCCAGCGCGCCAGTCGCACCTCTGGCTGGCCGGCCGCCGGCCGCCCGCCCTTACGCGGCCGCGCATGCGCACCGGCCGGCTGTAGTAAGAGCCGGCGCCGACGCGCGTCGGCTGCGTGCCGCGCGCCGGCGACACTCGGCAGGAGTGGAGGCACTCATGGCGGAGTGGTGACACTCATGGCGAGAGTGGAGACACTCATGACGGAGTGGAGACACTCATGACGGAGTGGAGACACCCATGACGGAGTGGAGACACTCGTGCCGGAGTGGAGACACCCATGACGGAGTGGAGACACTCGTGCCGGAGTGGATGCACTCGTGACGGAGTGGAGACACTCATGACGGAGTGGAGACACCCACATCAGGAGTGAAGACACTCATAGCGGGAGTGGAGACATTCATAGTAACATGGTGACACTCATAGCGAGAGTGTACACACTCATGACGGGAGTATATTCACACAGCATGGGTAGAAACACTCATAGCGGCAGTGGAGACACTCACATCAGGAGTGGATACATTCATATCTGGAGTGGAGACATTCGTAGTAGGAGTGGAGACATTCATAGCAGGAGTGGAAATACTCATACCAAGAGTATATGCACTCATAGTGGGAGTGTATACCCTCATAGTTCGATTGAAGACATTCAGAAGGAGTGGAGACACTCGTAGTATTAATGGAGACACTCATAGCAGGAGTTGAGACACTCATGGGGGAATGGAGATACTCATAGTGGGAGTGGAGACACTCGTAGCAGGATCAGACACCCATATTCGGGCTGGCGACACTCATATCAGGAACGGAGACACCCATAGCCGGGATGATGACACTCAATGGCAATGGGCGGAAGCACTCGTAGACACTCATAGGAAAGGCGGAGACATAAACAATGAGGGCGTTGACAATTTATAGCCGGAAATACGGCAAAAATGGCTGCAATGTCGGAACTCAATGCAAGAACATATCTGCAAGTGACATATTTTTCGATGGTGCCGTCATACACCAAAGCTGGGAGGGAGAATTTCTGAATAAAAAAAAGTTCCTGCTGAATTCCGAATCCCATCGTATTCCGCCCTTCGGAATTTGACGCACTTGCGAACGAACTAATGCATGCAACTCGACACACACATCGAGTTTCGTCTCCCTGAAACTGTCACTGGGCTTAGTTGCAATTAATACCTCACCAAAATTACTCGAGCAATGTCAATAAATAGCAAATTGAGGATCTCCAAAAATGTTGCCACAGGCGTCCCACGGGGACTCATTCTGGACTCGTTGCTATTAATAGTTTGCATTGATGATTTAGCAAGCATTGATAATCAATTAGACACGTTTGTGTTTGCAAATGATGTTGCAATTTATTTTGGAGGTTCTGATAGAAGTAAAAATCTGCAAAATACAATGCTGCATCGCCTATTACACCAGGATGGCTACATCTGATTGTCTCCCAATGAGTGCATACAAAACATTTAATAAACGATACAAACAAAGCACGTAAGATTGAAGTAAGTTTAAAGTGATATAATGAAGACATGGACCGAATCCAAACGGTGATATATGTATATATCTATATATATATATATATATATATATATATATATATATATATATATATATATATATATATATATATATATATATATATATATATATATATATATATATATATATATATATATATATATATATATATGTTGTGCTGTTTGTCGATGATTAACCAAAATTGTCCACGTCTTTTCAACCTACATCGAAAACCATCAGTAGAAACAGGAGTGGAGACACTCCTAGCTAGAGCGGAGGCACATTGCTGTAACGGGGACCTTGGTCATCCAAAGAATCCGAGCATATCCGACCAATCGCTTGGCCTAGTCGCCAACGTTGACAAATTTAGACAAGCATTATTTGCAGGGTTCGACATTTCAGCATGCAGTTTATTTTACAGCACCTCCTGTCGAAGGCACTAGTGCTCGCATGTCTGAGCTATGCTGTCTTATCCCGGCCACTAGTGCTCGCATCTCTGAGCTATGCTGTCTTATCCCGGGCACTAGTGCTCGCATCTCTGAGCTATGCTGTCTTATCCCGGCCACTAGTGCTCGCATCTCTGAGCTATGCTGTCTTATCCCGGGCACTAGTGCTCGCATGTCTGAGCTATGCTGTCTTATCCCGGGCACTAGTGCTCGCATCTCTGAGCTATGCTGTCTTATCCCGGGCACTAGTGCTCGCCTCTCTGAGCTATGCTGTCTTATCCCGGCACTAGTGCTCGCATTCTGAGCTATGCTGTCTTATCCTGGACACTAGTGCTCGCATCTCTGAGCTATGCTGTCTTATCCCGGGCACTAGTGCTCGCATTCTGAGCTATGCTGTCTTATCCCGGGCACTGTGCTCGCATGTCTGCTATGCTGTCTATCCCGGCCACTGTGCTCGATGTCTGAGCTATGCTGTCTTATCCCGGCACTAGTGCTCGCATCTCTGAGCTATGCTGTCTTATCCCGGACACTAGTGCTCGCATGTCTGAGCTATGCTGTCTTATCCCGGCACTAGTGCTCGCATTCTGAGCTATGCTGTCTTATCCCGGGCACTAGTGCTCGCATTCTGAGCTATGCTGTCTTATCCCGGACACTAGTGCTCGCATCTCGAGCTATGCTGTCTTATCCCGGCCACTAGTGCTCGCAAGTGCTCGCATTGCTTGCTTCTTTCCTACTGTGCTCCATGTGCTTGCTGTCTTTCCGGGCACTGTGCTCCTCTGGCTTGCTGTCTTTCCCGGCACTAGTGTCGCATTCTGAGCTATGCTGTCTTATCCCGGCCACTAGTGCTCGCTTCTGGCTATGCTGTCTTATCCTGGACCTGTGCTCCTTCTTCCTTGTTCTGTTTCACTGTGTCATTGTTTTTTTGTGTCGCTTTGAGTTGTTCTTATCCCGCACTAGTGCTCGCTTCTGAGCTATGCTGTCTTATCCCGGCACTAGTGCTCGTCTCTGAGCTATGCTGTCTTATCCTGGCACTAGTGCTCGCATCTCTGAGCTATGCTGTCTTATCCCGGGCACTAGTGCTCGCATCTCTGAGCTATGCTGTCTTATCCTGGACACTAGTGCTCGCATCTCTGAGCTATGCTGTCTTATCCCGGGCACTAGTGCTCGCATCTCTGAGCTATGCTGTCTTATCCTGGACACTAGTGCTCGCATCTCTGAGCTATGCTGTCTTATCCCGGGCACTAGATATCCGAATGAAACGAACACACACATGCCATTGCAAATTAAGAGTAGTGAGATTTTTTGTCATTAAATATTTACTCCACTCAGAGTACATGCCTCGTCTCATAGAAATATCACAGAAAAAAAGTTCCACGCATGGGGTAAACTGATTTTGATTATCTTTGATTGATTATCACGCTGAAACGTATGTTGAGCAGGGCACCACACGTAAAGCGAATTATTAAATGAATCGCCTGAAACACCACATGTTACCGAACGTCATCACTATCTTCACTGAACTCCCTCAGCGAGAACTACCCTGCTTCTACTGTGCTATGGGTTGGGCCAAGGCTTCTGGGTAATATTACTTCACAACATAATGCACTCCCAGGGATATGGACATGGAAATGCCAGCAGAAACAGAAGGTGCATTGACCAATACTAAGGATGCAATAATAGGGTTTTCTTTAAAAAAGTGATCTATTTTCTACAACATAACAGTATTTTTCAAGTACCTGTTATGACTACAAAACGTTAATATTTTTTCACTCCCATCTCAGCCTTTTGCGTCCCCCTCGCAACAGACTTGTCCTCTATAGCGCACCAGACCTCGGATGGGAGAAACTTCACATGACTTACATGCGAACGACCCGAAAATGTCCCGCCCCGCGTGATTGGCAACTCTTCATATGTGTGATGAAGGCACGTCAACTTAGGGACGGCGTAGTGACACACACAGACATCCCTGCCCACGACTACTTGCGGCCATCTATAATGCAACATTAAAGGCAGCTATGCTTTCGTGTCACTTCTCTCCTTTCGCCTCACTTTATGTTGTTTTCCACCTCGTAGCTTGGGAGTGTCGTAACTTGCTAATTTAACTTGACGTTAATGAATAGTACTTTGTGTCGTTGGATAAAGGACGGGACACTTTTGGTCACCTCCTAATAGTTGACGGACGACGCAAATTTACTAACATGATATACAGGAGACACTTGTTCATCCAAAGAATCCATGCATATCAAACCAATCGCATGAGCCCAGTCATCAACCTTGACAACGATGGAATTGTTAGGAGCACTTCCAAGATTCTGCCCTCAAACCGCTCATTGGCCACCCAAATCATAATACGACATCCTAACAATAGCGTTACTTTTCACTACCTGCAATATTATGAATCTGGGTGTCGACATTTAAAAAATCGAAACAAACAAGTCGAAAAAAAAATAACTCAAGGAACGTCCAAAAGTGTCCAAGCATTCACTTGCTAATCGCGCTCCTGGTCTTCTGACACCCGGATTTTCTTCATCAAGCTCAAGGTCAATGAGAATGGCATTAGCACTCACCTTGAGCAAGTCATATTTCCGTGCAGCAAAGCATCGCAAGCATCAATTCGAGACCTGGCCTTAACAGCAACCGCAAAACAAAGATTACACTTCCTGATTATTTTCCAGAAGTGGCCAGTTATAAAAGACGGATTATTTAATTCTCACAGCACGTCGATAGAATAGTCGACAGAATAGTCAATGGAATTCGCCGAGTATCAGCGCTTTAGCACGGACAGCGTATGCGGCTCGATAAAATCAACAGAAGGAAACGCTATCTTTGCAGGGAGAATTCGCGGAGGGCCGAAGCGCTGGGGAGTCAGTGGCCATAACACCGCTGAAATGGGTCGGCATGTTGACCACAAAGAGAGCACGAGGCGAGATGACCAAGGCGAAGTGACCCAGACGAAACGACCGAGGCGAGATGACTGAGGCGAGATGACCGAGGCGAGATGACCGAGGCGAGACGACCGAGGCGAGATATACCCGAGGCGAGATGTGCCCGAGGTGAGATATACCCGAGGCGAGATGTGCCCGAGATGAGATATGCCTGGGGCGAGATGTGCCCGAGGTGAGATATACCCGAGGTGAGATATACCCGAGGCGAGATGTGCCCGAGGCGAGATGTGCCCGAGGCGAGATGTGCCCGAGGTGAGATATACCCGAGGTGAGATATACCCGAGGCGAGATGTGCCCGAGGTGAGATATGCCTGGGGCGAGATGTGCCCGAGGTGAGATATACCCGAGGTGAGATATACCCGAGGCGAGATGTGCCCGAGGTGAGATATGCCTGGGGCGAGATGTGCCCGAGGTGAGATATACCCGAGGTGAGATATACCCGAGGCGAGATGTGCCCGAGGCGAGATGTGCCCGAGGCGAGATGTGCCCGAGGCGAGATGTGCCCGAGGTGAGATATACCCGAGGTGAGATATACCCGAGGCGAGATGTGGCCGAGGCGAGATGTGCCCGAGGTGAGATATGCCTGGGGCGAGATGTGCCCGAGGTGAGATATACCCGAGGTGAGATATACCCGAGGCGAGATGTGCCCGAGGCGAGATGTGCCCGAGGCGAGATGTGCCCGAGGCGAGATGTGCCCGAGGCGAGATGTGCCCGAGGCGAGATGCCCGAGGCGAGATGTGCCCGAGGCGAGATGTGCCCAGACAGGCGAAATGTGCCCGAGGCGAGATGTGCCCGAGGCGAGATGTGCCCGAGGCGAGATGTGCCCGAGGCGAGATGTGCCCGAGGCGAGATGTGCCCGAGGCGAGATGTGCCCGAGGCGAGATGTGCCCGAGGTGAGATATGCCCGAGGCGAGATGTGCCCGAGGCGAGATGTTCCCGAGGTGAGATATACCCGAGGCGAGATGTGCCCGAGGCGAGATGTGCCCGGTGCAACACAGGACCGAGGCGAGATGTGCCCGAGGCGAGATGTGCCCGAGGCGAGATGTGCCCGAGGCGAGATGTGCCCGAGGCGAGATGTGCCCGAGGCGAGATGTGCCAGATGGTGAGATATGCCCGAGGCGAGATGTGCCCGAGGCGAGATGTGCCCGGTGCAACACAGGACCGAGGCGAGATGTGCCCGAGGCGAGATGTGCCCGAGGCGAGATGTGCCCGAGGCGAGATGTGCCCGAGGCGAGATGTGCCCGAGGCGAGATGTGCCCGAGGCGAGATGTGCCCGAGGTGAGATATACCCGAGGCGAGATGTGCCCGAGGCGAGATGTGCCCGAGGCGAGATGTGCCCGAGGCGAGATGTGCCCGAGGTGAGATATGCCCGAGGCGAGATGTGCCCGAGGCGAGATGTTTCCGAGGTGAGATATACCCGAGGCGAGATGTGCCCGAGGCGAGATGTGCCCGAGGCGAGATGTGCCCGAGGCGAGATGTGCCCGAGGCGAGATATGCCCGAGGCGAGATGTGCCCGAGGCGAGATGTGCCCGGTGCAACACAGGACCGAGGCGAGATGTGCCCGAGGCGAGATGTGTGCCCGAGGTGAGATATACCGAGATGGCCCGAGGCGAGATGTGCCCGAGGCGAGATGTGCCCGGTGACCGAGGCGAGATGTGCCCGAGGCGAGATGTGCCCGAGGCGAGATGTGCCCGAGGCGAGATGTGCCCGAGGCGAGATGTGCCCGAGGCGAGATGTGCCCGAGGCGAGATGTGCCCGAGGCGAGATGTGCCCGAGGCGAGATGTGCCCGAGGCGAGGCGAGATGTGCCCGAGGCGAGATGTGCCCGAGGCGAGATATGCCCGAGTGTGCCCGAGGCGAGATGTGTGCCCGAGGCGAGATGTGCCCGAGGCGAGATGTGCCCGAGGCGAGATGTGCCCGAGGCGAGATGTGCCCGAGGCGAGATGTGCCCGAGGCGAGATGTGCCCGAGGCGAGAGGCGAAATGTGCCCGGTGCAACACAGGACCGAGGCGAGATGTGCCCGAGGCGAGATGTGCCCGAGGCGAGATGTGCCCGAGGCGAGATGTGCCCGAGGCGAGATGTGCCCGAGGCGAGATGTGCCCGAGGCGAGATGTGCCCGAGGCGAGATATACCCGAGGCGAGATGTGCCCGAGGCGAGATGTGCCCGAGGCGAGATGTGCCCGAGGCGAGATATACCCGAGGCGAGATGTGCCCGAGGCGAGATGTGCCCGAGGCGAGATGTGCCCGAGGCGAGATGTGCCCGAGGCGAGATGTGCCCGAGGCGAGATGTGCCCGAGGTGAGATGTGCCCGAGGCGAGATGTGCCCGAGGCGAAATGTGCCCGGTGCAACACAGGACCGAGGCGAGATGTGCCCGAGGCGAGATGTGCCGGCGAGATGTGCCCGAGGCGAGATGTGCCCGAGGCGAGATGTGCCCGAGGCGAGATGTGCCCGAGGCGAGATGTGCCCGAGGCGAGATATGCCCGAGGCGAGATGTGCCCGAGGCGAGATGAGATGTGCCCGAGGCGAGATGCAGGTGCCCGAGGCGAGATGTGCCCGAGGCGAGATAGACCCGAGGCGAGATGTGCCCGAGGCGAGATGTGCCCGAGGCGAGATGTGCCCGAGGCGAGATGTGCCCGAGGCGAGATGTGCCCGAGGCGAGATGTGCCCGAGGCGAGATATGCCCGAGGCGAGATGTGCCCGAGGCGAGATGTGCCCGGTGCAACACAGGACCGAGGCGAGATGTGCCCGAGGCGAGATGTGCCCGAGGCGAGATGTGCCGAGGCGAGATGTGCCCGAGGCGAGATGTGCCCGAGGCGAGATGTGCCCGAGGCGAGATGTGCCCGAGCGGATGTGCGAGATGCGAGTGCCCGAGGCGAGATATGCCCGAGGCGAGATGTGCCCAGAGGCGAGATGTGCCCGAGGCGAGATGTGCCCGAGGCGAGATATACCCGAGGCGAGATGTGCCCGAGGCGAGATGTGCCCGAGGCGAGATGTGCCCGAGGCGAGATGTGCCCGAGGCGAGATGTGCCCGAGGCGAGATGTGCCCGAGGCGAGATGTGCCCGAGGCGAGATGTGCCCGAGGCGAGATGTGCCCGAGGCGAGATGTGCCCGAGGCGAAATGTGCCCGGTGCAACACAGGACCGAGGCGAGATGTGCCCGAGGCGAGATGTGCCCGAGGCGAGATGTGCCCGAGGTGAGATGTGGCCGAGGCGAGATGTGCCCGAGGCGAGATGTGCCCGAGGCGAGATGTGCCCGAGGCGAGATATACCCGAGGCGAGATGTGCCCGAGGCGAGATGTGCCCGAGGCGAGATGTGCCCGAGGCGAGATATACCCGAGGCGAGATGTGCCCGAGGCGAGATGTGCCCGAGGCGAGATGTGCCCGAGGCGAGATGTGCCCGAGGCGAGATGTGCCCGAGGCGAGATGTGCCCGAGGCGAGATGTGCCCGGTGCAACACAGACCGACGCGGGATGACCGTACATGCGGAGCGCTCAAAACGAATCAATAAACGAACGGTTCTGAGCCCGCAGATGATGTCACTGTTCACCACAGCGGCGACGGTCGACGGTGAGGTGTGTATTGTGACGGGCTGTGTCACTGTTCTACACAATGGTGACGGTCCCACACGGCACCACTGACGGATCCAGGGGTCAGGGAGACTGGAGACGTGACCTCTACCTCCACCCCCCACCCACGATAGAGATGTGGCGCACTTGGACTCTGGAAAAGGCGCCCGTCCGGGACGCTCGTGTGTGCGCCCCCCCCTGCTCAACGGGTTTGTTAGCTGATGGCGCCCTCAAGGTGGAGAAAGCCCCCTCCGGAGAAATGGTACCCGTCCAGAGCCAGTGCCCCCCATCAACACGCTGGATCCGCCCCTGCATTGAGGCGCACAAACGTACGATGTACGTGATGCGGGATGCAGAGTGCATCTCAATCTCGAACTTGTTGATACGAACTGCGCTCATGCGCCACAGGTGCCGTGTAACCCCGAGACGGCTGTCTGCGTAGCTCCGAGACGGCAGTCGGCAAAAGTTGGACCGGGACTTCCTGGGAGTGATGCGACGCCTTCTGGCTACGAGTGTCGTTGTCTGTCGCCGGGCCGCTTACCACAGCCGGCTTGCTGATGCTGCAGAGGGACGAGCTGATGTCTCGGGACAGTTGCTGGACATGCCTGCACTGACACGCTGACAGCCCAAGGGTGGCCGGCTGCGCAGATGCGGCGTCATCAATACATGTGGTCATTAACACAAGTGCAGGTTATTATTGCGGCGTCATCAATACATGTGGTCATTAACACAAGTGCAGGTTATTATTGCGGTGCTATCAATACATGTGGTCATTAACACAAGTGCAGGTTATTATTGCGGCGTCATCAATACATGTGGTCATTAACACAAGTGCAGGTTATTATTGCGGCGTCATCAATACATGTGGTCATTAACACAAGTGCAGGTTATTATTGCGGCGTCATCAATACATGTGGTCATTAACACAAGTGCAGTTTATTATTTCTGCGTCATCAATACATGTGGTCATTAACACAAGTGCAGGTTATTATTGCGGCGTCATCAATACATGTGGTCATTAACACAAGTGCAGGTTATTATTGCGGCGTCATCAATACATGTGGTCATTAACACAAGTGCAGGTTATTATTGCGGCGTCATCAATACATGTGGTCATTAACACAAGTGCAGGTTATTATTGCGGCGTCATCAATACATGTGGTCATTAACACAAGTGCAGGTTATTATTGCGGCGTCATCAATACATGTGGTCATTAACACAAGTGCAGGTTATTATTGCGGCGCCATCAATACATGTGGTCATTAACACAAGTGCAGGTTATTATTGCGGCGCCATCAATACATGTGGTCATTAACACAAGTGCAGGTTATTATTGCGACGTCATCAATACATGTGGTCATTAACACAAGTGCAGGCTATTATTGCGGCGTCATCAATACAAGTCGCCATTAACACAAGTGCAGGTTATTATTGCGGCGCTATCAATACAAGCGCCATTAACACAAGTGCAGGTTATTATTGCGGCGCTATCAATACAAGCGCCATTAACACAAGTGCAGGTTATTATTGCGGCGCCATCAATACAAGTCGTTATTGATACAGGTGCAGTTTATTATTATGGGGTCAGCAATACAAGTAGTTATAAATACAATTGCAGTTTACAACGGCGTCATGAATACCAGCAGCAAGTGCTGGTTATTATTACGGCGCCATTACTGCAGATCTAATGTCAACTTGTCACGAGACAGTGTGAAAGTAAGTCGGCTGATCTTATTGTCATTGGGAAATTATGCAATTTGCATGGATACATCTCGAGAATGGCAAAGTGCCAATTATTGAATAGTAGTATTGCATGTAGTGGGATATGCACGCATGACTGCAGTATTAGTAGTAAGTGGTAGCAATGTTGTAGAAGAAATGCGATCCACTAATTCCACACCCTCAAGAAACCACTGCACCCGCTCGCCGCAAGGTTTGTATTAACACGGGCACCCGATGGGGTCGATATCATCTTACTCCTCCTACTTCTTGACGATATCTCCTAGACTGACGTGGATATCGCAACGAATTCTTGTGACGGTGCTAGCAACTGATAAACACATTAAATGCAATTATTATTTTTAATCCGTCGATCAATACAGCAACTGCGGGGGTCCAAATTCGACGCATCGTCCTCCAGCCCCCGCCGGCCGACCGCCCGGCCCCCGGAGGTCAAGGTCACAGAGGTCTCGTCGGCGCGGTGGCATGGTTGACGATGGTGAAATGTGCCCGTCGGTCTCCCACTCATTTGACTGCGAAGGCATTGGTCTAGGACCAAGACATTTGCACTGCAGCCCCTTCACTAGAGCCGTAGTCGACCTTCCAAATTGTGTGTCTCTACCTTCGATAGTTTCGATATATTAGGGGGACAGAATCCTGCCCCGCCCCCCCCGCTCCTGTGCGCGTTGTGTGAGGCCATCCATCAGATTGTTGAGCGCATTTTCATCGGTTTGTTAGATCCTCTGACAAAAGTTACTTACAAGACATAATTACGTCACCTGATTCACATTCCTCATGTCAGACTGACACTAAAATTAATGCATTTCTGAATCTGGCCCATCCTGAGAGATGCCTTTTGCGTATGCTGGATTGGTAGTTCCATCATTTCTTAACTTGCAAGAGTCCAATATTTGCTCAGGCAATCCCATGTTTTACGGCATTAGCGACGCCCATCCAGCATTAAAGGTGGCATCACATTGCTTGAGTGTTCTGAAACTGGAACAGCTTCGGTTGTGCATTGGCACACAGACGGGAACAGCTTCGGTTGTGGATTGGCACACAGACGGAAACAACTACGGTTGTGCATTGTCACACAGACGGAAACAGCTACGGTTGTACATTGACACACAGACGGGAACAGCTTCGGTTGTGCATTGGCACACAGACGGAAACAGCTACGGTTGTGCATTGGCACACAGACGGAAACAGCTACGGTTGTACATTGGCATACAGACGGGAACAGCTACAGTTGTACATTGGCACACAGACAGGAACAGCTACGGTTGTGCATTGGCACACAAACGGGAACAGCTACGGTTGTACATTGGCACACAGACGGGAGCAGCTACGGTTGTACATTGGCACACAGACGGGAACAGCTACGGTTGTACATTAGCACAAATGGGAACAGCTACGGCTGTGCATTAGCACAAAAAAAATTATAGTTGGCTTGCTAGCTCCTGGTATTTTGTAAGGTCGATTTTAGCCCCGGGCAGTGATGGATGGCGGGTGGTCCACAGGGGAAATTAGCTGCCGATGCATGGAGAGGCGTGGTTCTGACAGCACCCACTTGGGGTAAATCAGCTGCCGATGCATGGAGAGGCGTGGTTCTGACAGCACCCACTTGGGGTAAATCAGCTGCCGATGCATGGAGAGGCGTGGTTCTGACAGCACCCACTGGTAAATAGCTGCCGATGCATGGAGAGGCGTGGTTCTGACAGACCCACTTGGGGTAAATCAGCTGCCGATGCATGGAGAGGTGTGGTTCTGACAGCACCCACTTGGGGTAAATCAACTGCCGATGCATGGAGAGGCGCGGTTCTGACAGCACCCACTTGGGGTAAATCAGCTGCCGATGCATGGAGAGGCGTGGTTCTGACAGCACCCACTTGGGGTAAATCAGCTGCCGATGCATGGAGAGGCGCGGTTCTGACAGCACCCACTTGGGGTAAATCAGCTGCTGATGCATGGAGAGGCGCGGTTCTGACAGCACCCACTTGGGGTAAATCAGCTGCTGATGCATGGAGAGGCGCGGTTCTGACAGCACCCACTTGGGGTAAATCAGCTGCTGATGCATGGAGAGGCGCGGTTCTGACAGCACCCACTTGGGGTAAATCAGCTGCTGATGCATGGAGAGGCGTGGTTCTGACAGCACCCACTTGGGGTAAATCAGCTGCTGATGCATGGAGAGGCGCGGTTCTGACAGCACCCACTTGGGGTAAATCAGCTGCCGATGCATGGAGAGGCGCGGTTCTGACAGCACCCACTTGGGGTAAATCAGCTGCCGATGCATGGAGAGGCGTGGTTCTGACAGCACCCACTTGGGGTAAATCAGCTGCTGATGCATGGAGAGGCGCGGTTCTAGTTGCACCCACCAAAGAGGCCAGTTGGAGGGCTAGGTTTACGGCTGTCCTGTCTAGCTGCCACCGCGAACAAAGCTTGATTCGGGGAACTCTTTTGTTTACAAAACGCCGGAAAGGTGTAAAGGCCACTTAGCACTGCACGAGGAGGAGCCGTTTCCAAGCATTGTTTCGTTGTAGCCGACCAGGAGGTGGTAACACCATACCGGGCGGCAGTCGCAGCTGCCTCGAAACCAGCACACCACCCCCACCCGTTACCCCCCCCCCCCCCCCCCCCGCTGCCGCCCACACCCTGAAGGCGGGGCCCAGATCAAGGCTGCGCTATACCCAGAACGGATTCGGATTCGGCTTCGTTTACTGCAACGCAGCGTGCACATCGGTGGCTTTTCGTGTTCGCAGGTCGTCTGTATACAAAACGCGAACGCAAACATTGCCGATCGTCATTCATCGGTGGGGCGCTTCACAGCCCGGGGCCGCAGTCTGGTACATGCCCCTCGGTGTGTGTGTGTGACGTCACGTGTCCGTCACAGTGCTGCGGCAGACATCCACAGGGGCGACCCGGGGCCTGTCTGGCGACCATGTGGCCTGTTTCCGCCACCATGTGGCCTGTTTCCGCCATCATGTGACCTGTTTCCGCCACCATGTGACCTGTTTCCGCCACCATGTGGCCTGTTTCCGCCACCATGTGGCCTGTTTCCGCCACCATGTGGCCTGTTTCCGTGACCATGTGACCTGTTTCCGTTACCACGTGGCCAGTTTCCGCGATCATGTGGCCTGTTTTCGCGACCATATGACCCGTTTGTGTGACCGTGGCCTGTTTCCGCGATTAGGTAGCTGGTTTTGCGACCATGTAGCCTGTTTTTGCGACAATGTAACCTGTTTTCGCGACCATGTAGCTTGTTTCACGACCACATGAACTGATTTCGTGACCATGTAGCCTCTTTTCGCGACCATGCAAACTGCTTTCACCTCTGCTTGTGTCAACGCATTGGTGTCAAGTCATGGGGCTGAAAGTAGTATGTTCCATTATTCAACTTCTCACCATCCATGATTGTTGCTCACCTTGGTCAAAAGCAGTTGAATATGCGAGATCACTACAGATTGATGCTAACACAATTATTTGAGACTTTGCAGATACTACGAATCATACGGATGCTACAGATACCACGGATGCTACAGGTTCTCCAAATACTACAGCAGGGGCGTAGCCAGGATTTTCGCAAGTTGGGCCCGACCAAAGAAGATGCTAGAAAACAAAAACAAACAAAAGAAACATTTGGGCGCACCAAGTGCGCCGAAAAAAAAGTTGTTCGCAGTGAAAATAGAAAGTTGTCGTTCGATCCCGTGTATTTTTCGTTGCTAGGGTGCTGGCCCCTTGATTGTGCCTCTGCGCTACAGATACCACAGAGTTGCAACAGACTTCTCCTCGACCAGCGCAAAACAAATAACAAAACCTTCCAAGACAACCTTCACCTCAATTTCCATAACTGGAATGGGATGTGGATGAGCTCTGCTCCCTTGCGGAATGTTCCTGCACCTATGTCCGTACAACAGCACCACGCGGAAGTAGTCTTCGGGCAGCGTTTTCCTTTGTGATTCTGGTCCACGTACCACGGTACCAGACCAGCGCAATATTTAATCAAATAAAGCTAGCCCCTCGCCACACACCCCCACCTCCCAAATCCCCACCTGCATCCCCTTGAAGGACGTACCTACATCACTGCCCCAGCACTTGCCCCATCTCACTGGCCCAAACATGGATACGGCCTTTGCTGACGTCGCGTGACGTCATCACAAGGCGTGAACCGACCTTCTGACCCTCGGCACCGTGCACCGGAACCCTGTATCAAGCCAAGCGCGGGCACGAGGACGCCGACGTGTGTGTGCTCCTGGCTTGAAGTTGGGCTTCTCGTGACCAGAGGTGGCTCGGCGGTCCACTTGACGCTATCGCAGCGTGCACGCCGGCGCTCGCCAAGTAAATGTTGCCAATTCATGCAGCCAAGATATCGGGGCGGGGGCGGGGGCGGGGGCTGGGGCTGGGGAGGGGGCACTACATGCTGGCACTCACCTCAGCCAGGGTCGGGCTTGACCCAGCTCCGCGTGACCTGACCGTGGATCCTTCCTGACGCACTAGGAATCCTTGTGGACTTGGTCTAACTCGATGTGTGGCCTTTTCAGACGCACCAAGATCTGCAGCAGCCACAGTTGTCGGGGCGGGGATGGCCGAGTGGTTAAGGTGTCGCTCTATGGGTACCAAAGGTCCCGGGTTCGACTCTAGCGCCACTCAGGACATTTCCCAATCCCGCAGCCCACCGGCGAAACAGTGTGGGCGGCGCCATTAGCCGTGAATGTGCATAAAGTGTGTCGTGAACCAACAAATAAACAAACAAACAAGCCACAGTTGTCCGCCCGATGTTTTATAACGGTAATGCACAATAGGCGGTTTCACGTGTGCACTAGCGCGAAGTAATCGTCATGACATCCCAATGGCGATGTCAGGACATATTAATTGCGTTAATTCGAAAACTTTTAAACTGCGGATGGAGCCAGTTTAATATATCAATAAACAAACAGAGTATGTTGAGGTACCTAATACGACAAGTTTTTCGACTAGTAGCAGCTTATTTATGCACAAACCCAGCAAACGTTTACCTACATCCGCGCCTGGGACGCCATCTAGTCGGAGATCTGTAAGTCAGACCGAGCGAGCCTGACTTCAGAAGTAAACTCGATGACAACAGTCGTTTTCCGAATTCAGCAGTCTTCAAACGTCAAATTGTCCGAGCAGTTTACCGCTCTGATCAATATCGTCAGCCAACTTCAACTACGGTAAGTGATTGGCCCTTTATGCTAGCAATGACGAATCATAATCCACGTTTAAAAAAATGGCGTCATCATTTGTGCTCCGATTGCATCATTTACGGCTGAAATTTGTCAGGCAACACAACAGACAAGGGTATCTCAGATGCGCATGTCTTGGACCTTTTGCGGTATTTGGCGTGCTGAAAGCAATTCATGATTTGTTCTTTCTTGCAAGTGTGATATTCAAACACAAGGGTCAATTGACCCCCCCCCCCCCAGTAGGGGTTATACATGTAGAAGTACAGCGACATTTTAAACAGAGCCTGGTATGGTGCTGCACAGAGGCCGCCATTACATCAGAAAACAGCCAGCTTGTAAAGTAGAGAGAAGTTAATATTTTCGGGAGCGTCAAGATGGAATCATGGCATCTGGAAATTATGTATTTCAATCATATCATGCAGGTACTTCACTGCCATAAAATAAACGTTAAATGAAAAATATTTATCCGCAGGATACATACTACCAATACCTCCCCGATATTGCATATCTGCTAGTAATAGAACGGCAAAATTATGTTCTTCCCGACAACTCTTACCCTCCCGTCCATGGTGCGAAATTCGGCCAGATTGGCTAGTTGTTTCTGTGAACCGACGGTTTTTCAAACAGTACCACAATTTGAATATGTTGGTTGAGTTCTATATTGAATTTATTGCTTCATTGTTAAAACTTTTGGAACATTTCCTATCTACAAATAAAGTACATATATTTCAATGATGAGCCCGTCATACTAAACGAAGTCAGCCACATTGCACCCTGGTGCTTATTGGCCGTCGTAAAACGGGCTATGACGATGATTTCGTCGATGACGAAATCATCCACATTGCATCCCACGCGCAATTGTCCAAGCAAAAATGAAAAACTTGTTCCCGACGCATCTCACACACGTCATCGGCATTGCATCATACGTCACGCGGTCTCACACACGTCATCGCCAATAGCTCACGGAATTACTTCATCAAATGTACAACAACCAGTGTTTTCAAATTTATTTTCATTTAGGTTTCCGATGTCAGAAAAAATGTCATGGATGAAGAAAATAGGAGATACTTGAACATGCATTTTTGGACAAATTAAATGTTGAGTCTCAACTAGAACTGTCGAAAGAATGAACTGTTGAAAGGTTGAAAGAATTAACTATTTGAATGCGTGAATAAAACAATAGGCAAGCATTTTCATGACCCACAGCCGAGTAAAACTGGATGCGTCATGCGTGATCTTTTCCTCTATATATTCTAGCATGCACATAATTGTCGAGTAGCTTGGTATCAGGACGTTTTAAAGAATATCGGCCGATCGGTCACCAAAATGCAAGTTTCCACATTGCGAAAACGTTTGCATTTCGCCGGTATAAACGTCACGGTGAAGACTTTTGCACTGAGAGTCTGTCTAAGAGTATTTGCAGTCACAAATTGTATTTTACAGAAAAAAACATGCAGACGTGCATAATTTCGAGGTTAGACCTTCAATTACTACATCGATCAGTTACCCAACAACCTCACTTGGTTTATGGTTCGGCAAGGTTCATAAACCAACCACCACCCACTGTACCTGGCAGTCAACCATCAGCCACTGTACCTGGTAATCAACCACCAGCCACTGTACCTGGTAGTCAATAACCAGCCACTGTACCTGGTAGTCAATAACCAGCCACTGCACCTGGTAATAAACCACCAGCCACTGTACCTGGCAGTCAATAACCAGCCACTGTACCTGGTAATCAACCACCCGCCACTGTACCTGGTAGTCAATAACCAGCCATTGTACCTGGTAGTCAATAACCAGCCACTGTACCTGGTAATCAACCACCCACCACTGTACCTGGTAGTCAATAACCAGCCACTGTACCTGGTAATAAACCACCAGCCACTGTACCTGGTAGTCAATAACCAGCCACTGTACCTGGTAGTCAATAACCAGCCATTGTACCTGGTAGTCACAAACCAGCCACTGTACCTGGTAATCAACCACCCACCACTGTACCTGGTAGTCAATAACCAGCCACTGTACCTGGTAGTCAATAACCAGCCATTGTACCTGGCAGTCAATACCCAGCCACTGTAACTGGTAATCAACCACCCACCACTGTACCTGGTAGTCAATAACCAACCACTGTACCTGGTAATCAACCACCCGCCACTGTACCTGGTAGTCAATAACCAGCCATTGTACCTGGTAGTCAATAACCAGCCACTGTACCTGGTAATCAACCACCCACCACTGTACCTGGTAGTCAATAACCAGCCACTGTACCTGGTAGTCAATAACCAGCCACTGTACCTGGTAGTCAATAACCAGCCACGGTACTTGGTAGTCAATAACCAGCCATTGTACCTGGTAGTCAATAACCAGCCACTGTACCTGGTAATCAACCACCCGCCACTGTACCTGGTAGTCAATAACCAGCCATTGTACCTGGTAGTCAATAACCAGCCACTGTACCTGGTAATCAACCACCCACCACTGTACCTGGTAGTCAATAACCAGCCACTGTACCTGGTAGTCAATAACCAGCCACTGTACCTGGTAGTCAATAACCAGCCACTGTACCTGGTAGTCAATAACCAGCCATTGTACCTGGTAGTCAATAACCAGCCACTGTACCTGGTAGTCAATAACTAGCCACTGTACCTGGTAGTCAATAACCAGCCACTGTACCTGGTAATCAACCACCCGCCACTGTACCTGGTAGTCAATAACCAGCCATTGTACCTGGTAGTCAATAACCAGCCACTGTACCTGGTAATCAACCACCCACCACTGTACCTGGTAATAAACCCCCAGCCACTGTACCTGGTAGTCAATAACCAGCCACTGTACCTGGTAGTCAATAACTAGCCACTGTACCTGGTAGTCAATAACCAGCCACTGTACCTAGTAGTCAATAACCAGCCACTGTACCTGGTAGTCAATAACTAGCCACTGTACCTGGTAGTCAATAACCAGCCACTGTACCTGGTAGTCAATAACCAGCCACTGTACCTGGTAGTCAATAACCAGCCACTGTACCTGGTAGTCAATAACCAGCCACCGTACCTGGCAATCAACCACCAGCCATCCAGTGTTCCACTCACGCGCACAGGCGACACCGTCAACACCGTGCCCCCCCCGCTGATGGCGCCAGACAGCAGTCGAGACGTCACGTGACACGCGGGGTGACGTCACGCGTCGACAGCTGACCTTTGCCAGTGGAGCGGGCGTGACGACGCCGGCAGGCTCCGGGAAAGCTCCGTCTGGGCTGCCGCCCGGGCCACTGTGCTGATTGTGCGGGGGGCACACCATGCCAGCGGCGGCGGCGATAACTTTGTATGAAATTTCAGAGTGGTGCTTGAGAAGTTCCCGTGGCTAGCTGACGCCGGCGTCTCGACTATTGCTGACTGGCACTGCGGCAAGGGCACATAAAGTCCAGCCGGTCAAGTATGGTAATGCCACCCGGCCGTTCTGGGTCGCGTTATGACATCTAACGGTACAAGTTACAAATACTGTAAGTGAAACTGCCGGCGTTTCGGCTCTAAGGGGCATAACTGGCAGCCATAAACCCGGCAAATCATCGCAAGGATTGCTCAGCACAGCAGTTTTAATTCAGTCCCCGGCATGCACCACCTCTCTACACACATACACTCCCCCCCCCACATACACTCCCCCCCCACATACACTCCCCCCCACATACACTCCCCCCACATACCCCCACATACCCCCCACTCCCCCCCCACAGACACTCCCCCCACATACACTCCCACCCACATACACTCCCCCCACATACACCCCCCACATACACCCCCCATATACCCCCCACATACACCCCCCACATACACTCCCACCCACATACACTCCCCCACATACACTCCCACCCACATACACTCCCACCCACATACCCCCCCCACATACCCCCCACATACCCCCCACATACACTCCCACCCACATACACTCCCCCCCACATACACTCCCACCCACATACACTCCCACCCACATACCCCCCCACATACACTCCCACTCACATACACTCCCACCCACATACACTCCCACCCACATACCCCCCCCACATACACTCCCCCCACATACACTCCCCCATATACACTCCCACCCACATACCCCCCCCCACATACACTCCCCCACATACACTCCCCCACACACACATGCACTCCCCCGACCCCACATACACTCCTCCCCCCACATACACTCCCCCCCCACATACACTCCCACCCACATACACTCCCCCCCACATACACTCCCACCCACATACACGTTCACATACACACCTCGTGTGCAACTAGATTAAATGCATTTCCATCTCTTAAATGGAATACATTGTTCTGGGGCTGTACTTCAAAAAGTCCTGTTTCTAAAATATTGACTGCTTTTTAGATTTGTGACTGATTTCACTTTGCACCGCTCACCACACTGAAGTTGTGCCTTTGTGCCATGTGTTAAAGGTGATGAAATTTGATTTTCGGTGCCAAAATGCATGTTTTCACAGGTCACACACACACACACACACACACACACACACACACACACACACACACACACACACACACACACACACACACACACACACACACACACACACACACACACACACACACACACACACACACACACACACACACACACACACACACACACACACACACACACACACACACACACACACACACACACACACACACACACACACACACACACACACACACACACACACACACACACACACACACACACACACACACACACACACACACACACACACACACACACACACACACACACACACACACACACACACACACACACACACACACACACACACACACACACACACACACACACACACACACACACACACACACACACACACACACACACACACACACACACACACACACACACACACACACACACACACACACACACACACACACACACACACACACACACACACACACACACACACACACACACACACACACACACACACACACACACACACACACACACACACACACACACACACACACACACACACACACACACACACACACACACACACACACACACACACACACACACACACACACACACACACACACACACACACACACACACACACACACACACACACACACACACACACACACACACACACACACACACACACACACACACACACACACACATACGTGTTTACCGTGACTAACGAGGACTATGACCTGGCGGTCACAAACGAGGACACCCTTTATTTACCACCGCAGAAGCATCGATTTCTTCTCGGTGATAGAGCAAGATCTGCCGAGTAAGATGAAGGGTCGATTTTGGAGGAAGTGTCCAATTGTTGGTTCCCAGTGTGGATTGAAATACCGAGGACATTGACAAAACCGAGGACTTTGTGTGTCCATACATGTTTATCGTGAATACCGAGGACAGTGTGTGTCCATGCATGTTTATCGTGACTTCCGAGGACAATGTGTGTCCACATACATATTTATCGTGAATACCGAGGACAATGTGTGTCCAAATATGTCCATTGTGCACACCGAGGACTGTGGCCTGATGGGCACCAATGGCAACTTCCTTTGAAATGCGAAAACAGTGTGTTTGGTTTATCCTAATAAGTGCATCTGTGTGGTCTTATGTGTCTGTGATAATTCCTCCGCCGAGCCCAAACAACCTATCCCAGCTCATGGGAAGATTCCTAAGCGTAGGACCGTCGTTCTAAAAAAATCATGGATTCGTATCCTGATGTTCGCAATCGTGTGGGAGGGAGGGGGAATGAAAGCAAGGAAATTTACCCAATTGAAAAGCTATTAGATTCTTGTCACAGTTGAGCGAAAATTGTATGGTTTTTACACCACTGAAGAAGGCTTACATATATCGCTCGATTGTATATATATGTCGTTTAAATCACAACTGTACTTTAAGTCGAAATGCGTCCGAAAACCACCGGAGGACTAATTATCATGTGCGCAAGCTGTACTCTTCTCAATCTCCACGTCTACGCTCCCTCCTGTGCCTTTCAGAGAGGCGTTGATTAACAGAAGCGTGGTCAGGATTCCATCCTGGGTATGCCACCAGCCAAAAGGGCCATCTGACCGTGGAAGATGAAAGGTGAAAAGCCTGTCCCAAAAAGTGTTTTTCTTATTCGTAGAACGTGTGCTTTTCTCGATAAGGATTTCAATACAATTTGTAGCACACTCCCTATTTTAGTGAATAGTCTTACAGTTGTTTTGACGTAGGGTTTGAGCATTTTCAGTAGGATATGCAGGCACGCGATTACGCTTGACGTGGGATGTGCTGGCCCTCGCCCCGCGCCCATTGCTATGTCAGGTATGTCGACGCTACTGTTGCGGGCCAGGCGTCCGATGTGAGCTATGTCCAGTGCCCTATCCCTGTTTTTATATCCACTTCAATTACATATAATCGAGACTAATTTGAGTTGGTTGTGCTGTGGGAAGCAATGGTCCAAGATTCGCAATGATAAGTGTCGAGGAAACTTCGCCAATGCATTTCGAAGTAAAATATATCCTAAACCCTGAGTAGCATCGTGAAGGTATCAGCTACTTGCGGTTCCATTTCAATTCGCGATAACCAAATATTGAGGAATCATTTTCCCTTACATCCTGACGATTAGCTGAGTGAATTCGGTCACACTGGACCAGGGGCGTCGCCACCGGGGTGGGCAGCGAGCGAGGGAATTTACCCCCTGCCCTGTGGAAGACGGGGTTCCTGACATCTGAGGAGGCCCCGTGCCGGAAGCGCACAGAAAAGTTGAAGTGCTCTCTAGAAGAAAGGCTTCACACTGAGGGTCGCTACCATCCGCTACCATATTAGATAAAAGCAGATATTTCTGTAGGAAGTCCCACAAAGCTTGAGAGATTTTGACAGCCTTTCAACCCACCTTTCGGAGGGAGTCAAACACAATGTATATCGTCACACATCTTTGCGGAGGTGGCCCATGAGCCTTCGATATCTGGGTCCATCATCGCTTTCCTCATCATCCTCCATCCTTCATCATCCTCCATTCGACATACGTGCCCGCGGTGTGGAAGGGCTTAAGTCTTCACACATTTCTGATTGCAGGCCAAAGCTGAAAACCTGGAGGCAATCCAATGCGCTTCGTGACTCAACCACCGCGCGAAAGAGGGGGAACAGCTTCCTCTTACCGTGAAGGGGTGGGAGGGGTGTCGCTCCCCTGACCTTTAAAGAGGCCCCTGCTCGGTAATACACAAAACATTTGAAGTGTGGTCTTCATGAGACGGCTTCACACTGAAAATCACAACCAATCAGAAACATAACGTAAGTCAAAGCTAGTGTTTGTAGTTACCTCCGCAACGATCTCAGAGGCTTTTGTTCAAGGTCCTTGGTTTTGGGATCCTTGTATTTTATGACAATGTGAAGGAAGCCATGCGTGCATTGGTGGAATATTGCATGTATTTCAGGGATGCACGGCCCTTACATGCAAGGGGGCGCTTCCTCATTTGGTTCCATGTTAACAATCACCGGGCCCAAGGTAGGGGCTCACAAAGATAGGATAGGTACCCGTCTTAAGACGAGTAGCCTCCTATTTCAACATTGTATTTAAGGTCACGATTACTGACCTAAGGTCCCGATTGGGACCTATTCGCTGGTAACACTCAACCAATGACATGCCAACAAATTAAACCCCACGGCGAAACTCGTTTTGACTGGTGTCACAGCAGTTGTCTCGGTGTTAATAAGTCAACTAGGACAAAGATATGCCGTGATGTGCTTATTTAACACATGTCAGCCATGTTTCAGGCTAGTTATTCCATGATTAATTCGTGTCCACGGAAGTCAAGTACCGGGTTCAATGTACGAAAAGCTGAGATGAGTTGTGACAGTATATTTAGAGCTTTCATGAAATGGATTCATAGCATCCATGTCAATTTTACAAAACTGGTTTCATACATCCACACATGGATAGACATGCTGAGCACAAAGCAAACACTGTTCTTCGACACGGCACTGCGGTACCTACCACACATCGAAGATGCGTCATACATCCTGCGGTCACATCACACCATTAGTCTGTTATGATCTGATGGGTGCCTGACATCTGATGGGACATGATTTCAGCTACTGTTGGCCTTATATAGAAAGCTCCAGAGCGAACACTTTCCGAGCATGAGGTAGCTCAAGCCGGCTTTCTCTGATCGCCCGTGCATGGCAGGCGGACACCGTGGAGATCTACGATCCTTCCACGCAGATTTCTGGCGCATTTGGTGCTATCAGGAAGTGGCGCATAAACGCAGACATTTTTTACGTACGCTATCAACTCGTCTCCATCCCAACTCTCGCAACACCGGAGTCACATGCTTAACGTCGGCCTAAGCCACTCACGGTACGAGCACTAAAATGGATGGCTTTCGGTTCTTCTGTGCTGCAGTGCAGCTTCTCCAGGCCCCAATGCAGTATCGAGCATGCGGAAATATTTTTGCTTCGATGAACGTTCGCGTTGTGCCTTTGGGCACCCCGTGGCACATCGTAGCCAGGCCGACTAATAACATGCGACAACGTTCAACGACTGCGGGGATGTGCTTGTCTTATGTAGATGAGGACTGATGGTGACACCTAGGATTTTAACACTGAGATAAATTGAAATTCCGTCGCTTCCGATCTAAACTGAAAAGTTTAATTCGGAAAGTTGGTATCGAATAATGAACAGGGCTGAAGTAGAGGGCAGGACATATCATTATCACTGGATGAGGGAAGGCCAGGTAAATGGCAATGCGTAGTATGGTACAGTCACCAGGATATCCTTCCCCGATATACACTGGATTTAACGATTGCTATGTGTGGAGGGATATGCAGCAGGGGAAATGCGGAGGGAATGTCCGCCCATCCCGTCGACACATTAGATGAGCTTTTGAGGAAAAGGACATTTTCTGGTTAAAAGGCAATTAGGCGCTCCACAAGGGTACGTCGAAGGTACACTTTTCGAAGATTCAGTAATATACTTGCTGCGCACACGCACGGTTGCCAGATGGCTTGGA
Source organism: Imbricaverruca yamaguchii (assembly GCA_034440575.1). NCBI lineage: Eukaryota > Metazoa > Arthropoda > Thecostraca > Neoverrucidae > Imbricaverruca > Imbricaverruca yamaguchii. The sequence goes on from JAOTOL010001335.1 coordinate 418,307, forward strand.
GCAAGATTTCATGTATTATAAAGCACATCCAGAACGCACCAGTCGCTTACAGCCCTTGTTGAAATAGACGCACCACGTGTCAGCCAGACTGGCCGCGCCGGCACAGCTGCGTGCTCATTTGTCCCACACGGTTAGGACAAGTCGACTGTACTCGACGACTGTGCCTGACTGCGCCTGCACCACCGCCCCCGCCACGAGCCTCAGGTCAGTGCCAACGTTGAGAGCCGCAGTCACCTGCAACAGTTGGATTGTCGTTAGGCACAATCCGAGAGCTAGAAAGTTCTGCAGTCAGGGACCACGCTGCAATAAGCCATAGTTTCTAGATGATATATGACCAAATGCCAGTGGCGAGATATATGACGTCAATTCTTTGTTAGTTCACTGTTCCCACCTTCCCTATTTTGGAGCATATACTCGTGATCAGACCTGACAGCGACGTGAAACTTTGCGCCTTTGTAGAAGACAACATACCCTGCAACATATTCCAGGGATAACCAGTTTTTATTCTCACCTAATCTCGTGACCTGACGAGAAGACGAGAAGACTAAAATGAGAAGCGCTGCCGACTTTGACCTCGCCTAGCTCATGTGGTGGTCATATCATCGATGTGACCCAGATTATTGTTGCGTTTTCGTTGGAGAAATATCTGCACATAAATGTGCAAAACAGGAAGTATTTTGATGCCTCGGTCGGACAGCTCTCAGAAAGCATAACCCTAGAATGAAACTTTGATAAGAAGTCTCATTTTAGACGAGAAGACTAAAATGAGAAGCGCTGCCGACTTTGACCTCGCCTAGCTCATGTGGTGGTCATATGTACTGCCCCTCAGGGAATGTATTGTTGTCTTTTTCCCCAGGATTAAAAACGCGGCAACACATGGACACCATAGCTTGCTATCCAGTGCTTTCTTATCCAGTGAGTCCGACAAATGTCACGTTTTCCTTGTAGGCACGAATTTGAAGAATGTTCACCGGATCCTTCATCATGCAGCGACGAATATCTAACCCGGTGCACCTTTGGACATAGGAAAGTGTATCCCACTGTACCTTTCAGCTTACTTCTATAATCATTCCGGTTTTGCTACACATACACAAATTAGAGTATTTAGGGGCCGTTGGCCCGTGCCCCTCCATCCCTTAGGCGCAAAAGGCCAGTTACTGGCTAACAGGGCGCCGAATGCGCCCTTTGTCCTGCAAGTAGTGTGCCCAAAGCTTGAATGGGTGTCCCAGATGGATGAAGGATGTCTCAGGTCTGAAAACAAAAATATGTTGGTGTGCAAGGTGTGGGGATGGCCCAGTAATTGCGATGTTGAGCTCTGGATGCAAAGGTCCGGGGTTCAACACTGGCACCGCTCTGGATATTTCCGAATCCCGCGGCCCACTGGCGACACAGTGTGGGTTCCGCTATTAGGCATGATTGTGCATACAGTGCGTCGTGAACCACCCAATAAGCAAAAAGGTACGAAAGTGTGCGCCGTGGATCTACACTACGACCCCAAGGCCTGTAGCCGCTTTCATAAACTGAGGGTGCACACCCATGATTGCATTATTTTTCAGGTTTTTGGTCGGTCCGAGCACTGCTCTCTCATTTCCCATGTGTTTGGTATTGACTATATGCGATTGATAATTGACATATCTATATTTCGGTGGATTATTTTAAACCAGGTGTGTATGCTTGACTAACGAAATTGTTTCCTTCGTTGTGAAGCTATTGCAAAATCATGTATTTATGAGATGATCATGCCATTAAGTATGTTTTCTTTCTCAACATTTAATGTGGGGTCTTTGAGTCCAGTGACTCCCTGTGCTGCGAAACACTGACATACGAGACCCGCGGTTCATACTTTGATAAGATGATATGGCATCTGGCGTCGGCCGTGGGTGTCGCATTGGGCCACCGCAGGCTGAGCAGGGTTGTACTGGTGGTGCTAATGTGTTAGGTGTCGTCTGCAGAGCCCTGACCCATGACCCCGAGCGGTGGGGCGACGAGTGGGTTGCTTGTGGGAAACTGAAGGGGGATGCTGGTCTGCCTGAGCCAACAAAGCAACTAATATTATTAACGGCTTGGCTGGTTGTCTGTCGAATCCAGAGTACGTCGGTTTACTATATAGGTATTAGTGCCACCGTCAGTGGCCATAGCCTACATCGGAGGTGGGCTGAACGTAGCGGAAGCCTGAATTATGAACGGCAGAACGTTTGTTGTTCTTTTTTCCAGAAGAGACGACGCACCGAAACGGTCACGGCAAGGACGTGCATATAGTGCATTCAGAAGTGGCATGCACGGCGCACGGGGCCGTTGTTAGGGAGGGGGTCCGGCGTAAGGGGTCAAGTTAGCCTCGCAATAATTCCTGAAAATGTGGAAAGTTCCATAATTGGAGTGCAGATGTCTCCCAGAATACTTCTCGAGGTGAGAATGGGTGACTGAAAAACAGAATACCCCTTGTTAAATACCTATATACTTTTGCCTACTATTTTTGTTTCAAATTTCCAAATGCCCTTGAAGTATGAAGGAGAAGTTCCCTTGAGCATTGTGTACTTTTTGGAGGGCAATTGGTATTATTGTGCTTTTGGGTATTCACGAGACAAATTTTTCATGCATTTTAAACCTCCGTGAAGAAAAGAAAGGGGCTAGGATTGGTTAGGCTAAGTAAGGTTCTAATTTTTTTTTCCGAGTTGGGAAATATTGTAATTTGTTCGGACTTTTCAAAAAGGGTTCGATTGCGTTAGGTTTTTAATTTCAAATTTTTTAGAACGATGCATTTTTATTTAACCATTTATAAAACAAATCCTTACATGGGATGCTAGGCTAGGTTGGGTTAGGTCATGTTGCAATTTTTAAACCCTTAACATCATTTGTGTATGCTAACCTCACTCGACAGTCTTCAATTCGAAAATTCTGCTTGGCACCCCAGCCTCTGCATGATTTCAAATACGCCACTGGACGGAAATAACAAATTGATAGGAACTGGAAGTATGTCAGGGAGATTGGATGGTACCGCCCCGCCATCTGACTGGTCTCCATTATAACGGAAAAGGCTCGTCAGATGTCACGCATTTGATTTCCCTAATCTTGTTCTTAAAACTTCTGACATTTGTGAAAAAGCATGACAATCTATGCTTTTCTTTCCTAGCCTTCCGTCCCCCCCCTCTCCACCAATCACCATGACCTGCCTAGTCTTCTGACCAGGAAAGGCCTCGAAGGAGCTCCTTACACCTACTATTGAGCAGTAAACACACAACCAAGTGCAGGCCCGGCTCCATCCCGTCCTTAGTAACAAACAAATACAATAGATGCAAGCAATCTGTACATCTTCACAAGGCCAAAATAGGATATTGCGCACAGAAATCAGCCTCTGTTTCATGGATCCTTTTTTATTTTGGGTCCCCCTTAACAAAATTACGTCTGCATTCCTCCTTATCAGCTCTACTCACTTTTGTTCAAAGGAAGCCCACCTAAAGCGGGCATCTACTATTGACATGCCACAAAATCAAGGTAGAAATATACTGTCTACTTTGACACAAACTTCATCCGCACAAGTATACAAATATCAACCCCTTTAGACAAAGCCTCGCTATCTAATCATGAACAACCCAGGCCCTTGAGTACCACTCGGTACTCGCTCCCAACATTGGAGAATTGGAGGATTGAAGGATTGATGTCACCATACTTCTACTCCGAGTGTCAACTATGCTGCCTCTCAGGGTCTTGCATGTTTCTACAGCTTCCTTCGACATATCACTGCCTACATCGTTAACTTCTACAATTAATCATACTGTTGCAGCACATATACTACCACTCTACAATCCGCAACCATACTAGCCTAACGCTACTACTCTACTCCAGAACCCTTTCTAGCTAAACGCTCACATTCAGAAACCGGGTTTGGGGAGCAGTAAATAATTTCCGATTTCGAAGGAAAAAATCTTCGTTTGATATGAACATGCGTCGACCCTGTTTAAGACCCGATATATCATATGCCTAAGGCCTGCTATATCAGGAAATGTCCTTAGAGTTACAGAAAATTTCATTTTGGTGCAAATTTTTGGTTTAAATTCACCAATGGGGGAAGGGACATGTTCCCTTTGACCTCGCTGGATCCGACCCTACGGGATCAACTTCCTTAGCTTAGGCCCTTGAGAAATATGCACGAGTCTGACTAGTTAGGTTATTGTTACAAGAGCCACCAAATACGTAACCCTCGAGTCACATCAGTTATTTTTGTCATCATGAGAGAAATAACTGCTAACAATGGTGCGGCCAGAAACTTCTTAAGGGGGGGGGACCCCGGAAAATGTGATGAAACACAGGACGCTTCCGGCGCGCGAAGCGCTTCGTAAATTTCTGGTTTTCCGTGATTAAAATCCCAACATTTCTCAATCCATCGTATTTTAGGGTGCTAAGGGTGTAGTGGGAGGTGGGCCCCGCCCTGCCCGCACTATCGGATAAGCCTTTGACTGCTAGCTCTAGCCTGCTCGTCCCTCGAAGCCCCTTCCTCACAGATGCTCCTCCAATTATCCTAAGACCTGAAACTTATTACTCGTCCAGGACGGGGTTCTTCTCCCTTTAACACGATGACCGGAGAAAAGGCGGAATCCATGCACTACTGTTCTGTTTCGACGATGTCATGCATGCACAGGGATATTGTAATGAAGTCTTCTGATTGTCTCGCAAATTGATACTACATCCTACGCAAAAAAAAAATTGGAGATCGCTAGTAATTATGAAAGCTGCAGGCATGGCTGGAGATGCCGGTCAGAGAGAGATGGGACGGGCCCCTGGTTTTGCACTGGTTGGGTTTAAGTGTTAGTGTCTCACTTTGCATTTTCAGTAGTTTGAACATATGTCCCGAAAATAAGAACCCGGACCACCCCGCCACTGGTTTGATCACAGATTTCCACTCTTGAATGCGATGTACGAATGCTCCCGAACGTCGGCCAACCGGCCCTCCGCCCAGTTGCCATGTGTTCAAGGTCACAAAGGCTTCGTTGGCATAACGGCTCGACGCGCCGGAGGATCTCAACCTCATTTGATCCTATCGACCCCCCCCTCTCCAAAATCCCGGTTAGCGTTATGAGTAAGGTTTTCAGGTGCGCGTGCTACACCAATTTGGTAGCTGAGAGCGGATTTCGCTCTCTTCCCCGGTGTGGTTTTTCGACTGCCGTCCCCTTCCCAATTGTGATAGGGGGAGAAACTCGGTGACTTTTTCTAACTTTCTTCTATAGTCGCAAAATTTTAATCGCGTGACTACACCAGAGGCGGCTCCAGGGCAAATATTGGGAGGCACCTCTGACGGATTGTTGCGAAAACGTAGGAACAGCATGCCTAAATATCATCATCGTGTTACTTTTCAGGTGATTGTAATTTGTTATTCAGTTGCTCATATTATCTTGTTTACCTACAAAAATGCCTATTTTGAGCCAAATCATGTCAGAGGCGAATCCAGGGGAAGACAAAATTGGCAACAAGCGACCGGTTTTCTAAAAGCGGCATCATTACGTTGCCGTTATAAAGTTTGGAGGAAGGAGGAGGACAAACGGTAATAATGCGTCACAAGCAGTGACGGAGCCATAAATGTTCTCAATGGCAGATCCAGTCGATGACGAAGTGTTCAGGACATGCACAAATACGCTCAACGTATCTTCCAGCCAGACATCCCTTTCAGAGGAAAAGGCGCCCCATTGAAACGAAGAGGCACTCCCCGGTATCCTCGAGATCACCCCACCCCCACCCCAACCTGCCCGACCAACGAATTTTGCCGCCGAATGAAAAGATCGAACTAAGCACCTCCAAGGAAAATATGTCCCCACCTGAGAATTCCTGCATCAGCCCATAATCAGGGTCTTTTATAATATGATTCCCTGGTGACTACTTTGCATGAGTGTTGATTTCTGAAAATGATGGGGGGGGGGAGTGGAGGCAAATACACGAAGGGAATGGGTAAGCCGAAATGGATTGATTGAGGGCACATTCCATGGCGTCATATGTTAAAAGTTGAGAATATTGAGAATATACAGACCCATGCGGCTTTAATTTTTCTCCATGTTTTCCTCCTGACTTTGCTATTGCAAAAAAGCCCATCTCGACATCACAAAAATATAGATCTGACCGGTAAAATTATCTTGAACTATTCAGTTTTGAAATGGGCCCAATAGATTCCGAGATCTAAGGGGGACAGTTTTGGAATGCCCTCCCCAAATCTACAGATTCAGGTCTAGCAAAACCATACCGTAAAAGGGTTAAGTTAATTTCGTACCAGGTGTCTTATCACCTTTCATGGGCTGCTATTGTCCCCAGCTCCGTTATAGCTCCATTATCTCCTATACCCACCTACGAAAGTTTACCGTAAACATTTTTTTCTCGCAAATTTATGGATACATATCACTGACTTTCAGTACAAACTCAGAATCAATATGTACTTGTGGCGACCCAATTCTGATATTCAAACGCTTGCATTCTTTGGTAAGAGAACTTTCCATACCCATTTTACTTCTATGGGTTCGCCAATGGTATAATACACAAGTTAGCTCATTGGCTATGTGGTATCATATGAATAAGGGCATGCAAAGTACGTGAAGTACTAGACTAAAGCCATCCCTTCGATGATAGCGTAATTAATACTACTTTGGTAAAACCAGTAACTTGTTGAACCAACTTTGGCCTCCCTTTGATCCGCCCTTGACATATTAGGCTTAAAATAAGCATTTCAATAGATCAAGAAGGTAGTATGAGCAGTTGAATTTCACGTTATAGTCACCTGAACAGTGAAAATATTCAGATCTACGTCCTATTCCTAAGCTTTCCAATGTATGTAAAAAGTGCCTTCCAGAATTGATTCCTGGAGCCGCCTGTGATGCGATTAAGACACGAAAATGTCGGCACGACGTAGAGTAAAGAAAGGCAGGAATGTTTATCAAATTTCACGCTCTTACCACATCAAGGTAGGGAACGACAGACGAAAAACCACAAGCATGAAGAATCTCCCTAAACGGAAGATGCCAAACGAAGGTGCTTGAGGAGCCACAAATTAATATAACTTCGCCGCTGCTACTATCATGGAATGTACCGGCATATTGTACAAGCTAAATACATCGATAAATTACGTTGGCTTCACCAAAATAGCACTCACCTTTGAATTCTGTCCAAATCCTCTCCTGGCTGGAGCAAGCTGCAAACATCATCGAGCCGCACACCACGCTGCAAACATGATCCAGTCGCGCCCTCCAATTCGGTGTAGTGGTGGGCAACGATACTTACGTTCAAGCCTGTACTTTGTCCTCGTGAAGGGCGCACAACCCAACTATATATATTTTTCATGTGTGTGGTAAATGGCCTAAAACTAAAAAGAATATGGTATAGTTTTTCTGGTTGCATGTGGTCAATAATTTAATTCAATTTATTTGCACTCACAGATGGCAAGAAACAAGTACCAAAGAAGTACTCATTCGTTCCCCACCATGAATTCGGACGTCACTAAATATTTCAGCTTGCTCACACTTTATCTGCACAGTACACACACACACACCTGCTGGACACACACGGTCACAAATATGGTGAAAACCGAGAATGTCGAGAAAAATCTTCAGGTGACTGGTAAGCATCTGATAATGCTGCAGACGAAGTTTTAATACCGAGGACGTCAAAAATGTCCTCGGTATACACCCAACGTCCTCGGTTCCCAGGTGTGCAAACAGAAAATGGCCTCGGTATACACGAAGTACAAGTGCACACACACACACACACACACACACACACACACACACACACACACACACACACACACACACACACACACACACACACACACACACACACACACACACACACACACACACACACACACACACACACACACACACACACACACACACACACACACACACACACACACACACACACACACACACACACACACACACACACACACACACACACACACACACACACACACACACACACACACACACAATGCTACAAACTAACACAGGTGATGCTACACGGACCGGTGATGCTACACTAACAGGTGATGCGACGGGCCGGCACACTCAGGTGATGCGACGGGCCGCCACACTCACGAACAGGTGATGCGACGGACCGCCACACTCACGAACAGGTGATGCGACGGACCGGCACACTCAGGTGATGCGACGGACCGGCACACTCACTAACAGGTGATGCTACGGGCCTAACAGGTGATGCTACACTAACAGGTGATGCGACGGACCGGCACACTCACTAACAGGTGATGCGACGGACCGGCACACTCACGAACAGGTGATGCGACGGACCGGCACACTCACTAACAGGTGATGCGACGGACCGGCACACTCACGAACAGGTGATGCGACGGACCGGCACACTCAGGTGATGCGACGGACCGGCACACTCACTAACAGGTGATGCGACGGACCGGCACACTCACTAACAGGTGATGCGACGGACCGGCACACTCACGAACAGGTGATGCGACGGACCGGCACACTCAGGTGATGCGACGGACCGAACAGGTGATGCGACGGACCGGGCCACACTCACAACAGGTGATGCGACGCGACCGCACACTCACTAACAGGTGATGCGACGGACCGGCACACTCACTAACAGGTGATGCGACGGACCGGCACACTCACGAACAGGTGATGCGACGGACCGGCACACTCAGGTGATGCGACGGACCGCCACACTCACGAACAGGTGATGCTACACTAACAGGTGATGCTACACTAACAGGTGATGCTACACTAACAGGTGATGCGACGGACCGGCACACTCAGGTGATGCGACGGACCGGCACACTCACGAACAGGTGATGCGACGGACCGGCACACTCAGGTGATGCGACGGACCGGCACACTCACTAACAGGTGATGCGACGGACCGGCACACTCAGGTGATGCGACGGACCGGCACACTCACTAACAGGTGATGCGACGGACCGGCACACTCAGGTGATGCGACGGACCGGCACACTCACTAACAGGTGATGCGACGGACCGGCACCACAACAGGTGATGCGACGGACCGGCACACTCAGGTGATGCGACGGACCGGCACACTCACGAACAGGTGATGCGACGGACCGGCACACTCAGGTGATGCGACGGGCCGCCACACTCACGAACAGGTGATGCGACGGACCGGCACACTCAGGTGATGCGACGGACCGGCACACTCACGAACAGGTGATGCGACGGACCGGCACACTCAGGTGATGCGACGGACCGGCACACTCACTAACAGGTGATGCGATGTGGCGGCTCAGTCAGCGGTGCTGAAGCTGCTGGTCTCTGGTCCAAGAGCTCAAAGAGCTGCTGTCGCATGTCGAGGGTGGTGTTTATCATTGGACCATGCGCTCACTCCAGCCCAGTTATCATGAGGCCTCACACCAACTTGACTGGCTCATAATAGCCGTGCTATATTTGACCTTCCGTGGCTGTTGACCTACGTCTCAGCTTACCTTGGCAGCCCGGCCTTGGTTTGAATACTCCGTTTCAAAAATACGCCTTTATTAGTAATAACCCCCGTTGATTCCTTCACAGCATCACGAGGCAAGCGCCTTCAACACTGACGCGACATCGCCGAAAGACACAATGGTAATGGCAGACGACGTACATACCCAGCCACCGAATATACTGCCACATACTGAGTACACTGGACGCCGCGGACACGCCTGTGCTGAGCAGACCCCCGCTGCTGACCGTCACGACCGTCTGCTGAGCAGACCCCCGCTGCTGACCGTCACGACCGTCTGCTGAGCAGACCCCCGCTGCTGACCGTCACGACCGTCTGCTGAGCAGACCACCGCTGCTGACCGTCACGACCGTCTGTGCTGAGCAGACCCCCGCTGCTGACCGTCACGACCGTCTGCTGAGCAGACCCCCGCTGCTGACCGTCACGACCGTCTGCTGAGCAGACCCCCGCTGCTGACCGTCACGACCGTCTGCTGAGCAGACCCCCGCTGCTGACCGTCACGACCGTCTGCTGAGCAGACCCCCGCTGCTGACCGTCACGACCGTCTGCTGAGCAGACCCCCGCTGCTGACCGTCACGACCGTCTGTGCTGAGCAGACCCCCGCTGCTGACCGTCACGACCGTCTGCTGAGCAGACCCCCGCTGCTGACCGTCACGACCGTCTGCTGAGCAGACCCCCGCTGCTGACCGTCACGACCGTCTGCTGAGCAGACCCCCGCTGCTGACCGTCAACGACCGTCTGCTGAGCAGACCCCGCTGCTGACCGTCACGACCGTCTGCTGAGCAGACCCCCGCTGCTGACCGTCACGACCGTCTGCTGAGCAGACCCCCGCTGCTGACCGTCACGACCGTCTGCTGAGCAGACCCCCGCTGCTGACCGTCACGACCGTCTGCTGAGCAGACCCCCGCTGCTGACCGTCACGACCGTCTGCTGAGCAGACCCCCGCTGCTGACGGTCACGACCGTCTGCTGAGCAGACCCCCGCTGCTGACCGTCACGACCGTCTGTGCTGAGCAGACCCCCGCAGCAGTGTGTATCTGACAACAATCGACCCAACGAGTGTCGCCGTCCTGCCTGGAACTGGAGAGCGAAATGCTGCCAAATGCTGCCAAGAAGACGTCACCGGTAGTGACTCCCCGGCCCAAGGCCGTGTGAAGGTGGTGGCTCCTCGACCCAAGGCCGTGTGAAGGTGGTGGCTCCCCGATCTAAGGTCGTGTGAAGGTGGTGGCTCCTCGACCCAAGGTCGTGAACAGGTGGTTACCGCGGTTCATGCCGGGCGGCAAACGCTGCCTCCTGGTGGCGTTCTCCTCTACAATATATCTGAGTTGATCCGTGGATTTCATTGTCCAATGTTCTGTTGTTCCATTGCACCAGCAGGTCATGTGCATGTATGTTTGCAGGTTTGATCTCGCTATACTCGTGCTGCTTTCTTGGGAGCTTGCCAAGTCATAATCGCGGACTCCGTGCTGCATTGAAGGTGTTTGACGATGGTTTGCACATACTGGCTTGGAACGTGGGCGTGGGCGTCTCGTGTGTTGCGCGAGATAGAGTGAATGGGCTTAGATTGGTGTTGGTAGGCATGTAGGCGTGTAGGATTTTGGTGGATGGTTTCTTTGGAATTCATGATGTGACATTGGTTGGGGGTGCTGCACTTTGTTTTTTATCCAGGTTTATAGCACCCATTTACATCGTATCTCCAGGTGGGCCTCTATGGCTCTTACTGAATCTTAACACTTCGTGACTTTTATGAATAACCTTTTAATTTTTTATCTTCATCTGATGCGATAGCGTTAAAACTAACACCAGCAAAAAGGAACACACCCCATCCTGTCAACGTATATTCACATTTCTACTATGGCTTCAAATAAGAGAAGAGTAAGAAGTGTAAGAATAAGAAGTAGCAGGAGTATGAAGTAAGAAGAGTAAGAGGTAATAAGAGCAAGAAGGAAGCAAAATGTGAGTGTTCCTGAACCGCATTTCAAGTTGATTCTTCCCTTGCATTGCAGATATAACATGCAATGTCAGAGGGTGTGGGCGCGGGTGCGGTGGGGGGGGCGGTCGGAATAGGGGTGCGGACGTCAGGGCGCCGTTCCAACCAGAGGGAAAGAAAGCTGGGGTTAGCTTTTCGAGTCAGTCTCTCATACTTGTTAGTGAGATGTGTTGTGAGTCAATTCGATCCACTTCGCGACGACCCAGACAAAACACGGTGAAGGTGTGGACACTTCTCGGGGGATGACTCCATCTTACACTGGTCCCGCTTCGCGAGGATCCAGACAAAACACGGTGAAGGTGTGGACACTTCTCGGGGGATGACTCCATCTTACACTGGTCCCGCTTCGCGAGGATCCAGACAAAACACGGTGAAGGTGTGGACACTTCTCGGGGGATGACTCCATCTTACACTGGTCCCGCTTCGCGAGGAACCAGACAAAACACCCAAAAAGTCAACACCGAGATTATGTACAATTCAAGTGTGGATTCATTGACCGGATTTAGACCTCATTTCCCGGTCGATTCGTGAAGCATAGTCATCATGGAGGGCAATGTTCGCTCCTCCTACTGACAGCTCTAAGGTCATCACATTATATTCCACCACACCCCGCCCACTCCTCAATAGCGTCCACATGGAATCCCAACAGGGTATCTTCTGCAGGTTTTCATGTGGTAATAAATAGCGCAGTCTGCCCCACCCCCCACCCCCACCCCCACTATCGCTGTTCCTTCCTCCATACTGCAATGAATGTCGACAATGTGGGGGGATAGCACACAGAGCCGCGACCGGAGTGTCAAGCAGCCATCGGATCCACCTTCCACTGGATCCAACCTCCACTGGGTTCACATTATGCGGGATCCACCTTCCGCTGGATCCACCCTATAAGGGATCCACTTCCCACGGGATCCACCTCCCGCGAGATCTGCCTTCCACTGAATCCAACATCCACTGAATCCAACATCCACTGGATCCAACATCCACTGGATCCAACATCCACTGGTTCCAACATCCACTGGATCCAACATCCACGGGATGCAACTTTCACTGGATCCACCTTATGCGGATCCACCTTCCACGGGATCCACCTTCCACGAAATCCACCTTCCACGGAATCGACCTCCTACATCGGGCAGCAAGGTCAGAAATTCATCGCAACTCGTTGCAGGCCGGCGAGACCCCACGGGCAGCTGACGGGCAGCTGACCCGTCGGAGTTGCAATGTCCCACCCGTCAGAAGGCGAGACCCCACGGGCAGCTGACGGGCAGCTGACCCGTCGGAGTTGCAATGTCCCACCCGTCAGAAGGCGAGACCCCACGGGCAGCTGACCCGCCGGAGTTGCAATGTCCCACCCGTCAGAAGGCGGACCCACGGGCACTGACCGCCGGAGTTGCAATGTCCCACCCTAGAAGGCGGACCCCACGGGCAGCTGACCCGCCGGAGTTGCAATGTCCCACCCGTCAGACGGCGAGACCCCACGGGCAGCTGACCCGCCGGAGTTGCGATGTCCCACCCATCCGAAGGCGAGACCCCACGGGCAGCTGACCCGCCGGAGTTGCAATGTCCCACCCGTCAGAAGGCGAGACCCCACGGGCAGCTGACCCGCCGGAGTTGCAATGTCCCACCCGTCAGAAGGCGAGACCCCACGGGCAGCTGACCCGCCGGAGTTGCAATGTTCCACCCGTCAGAAGAGTGCCCCCCCGCTGCCTGACGACGGGCCGCCCCCCCCCCCGTCGCCCACAACACCCAAGGTCCGACAGGCGCACGGCCAGACCGCCCGGTCTCGTGCTGGACGCGTATTCAAACGACTTCCGTGTAGGAGAATTGTGGCCGGCTTCCGGGTTGCCGGGCCGGCGGCTGGCTGTCCTGTGGTGTCAAGCACAGCTGGGGATACAGATATTGTGGCGGCTGGCTGTCTGTGGTGTCAAGCACAGCTAGGGATACAGATATTGTGGCGGCTGGCTGTGGTGTCGTGTCAAGCACAGCTGGGGATAGCTGGGGATATTGTGGCGGCTGGCTATCGTGTGTCAAGCACAGCTAGGGATACAGATATTGTGGCGGCGGGCTGTCGTGTCGTGTCAAACACAGCTAGGGATACAAATATTGTGCACGTGTGTGATGGTATGGAAGGGTGTGATGGTGTGCACCTGTGTGATATTGTGCACATGTGTGATATTGTGCACATGTGTGATAGTGTGCACATATATGATTATGTGCAGATGTGTGACATTGTGCGAATGTGTGATATTGTGCACATGTGTGATGTTGTGCACATGTATTATGTTGTGCATATGCGTGATATTGTGCTCATGTGTGATGTGGGCACGTATGTGCTATTGTGCACGTGTGTGATATGCACATATGTGATATGTACATGTATGTTGTGCACATGTGTGATAATGTGCACATGTGTGATGTGCACATGTGTTATGCACACATGTGTGGTGTGCACGTTTGTGATGTACACAGGTGTGATATTGGGCACGTGTGTGATGTGCACACGTGTGATGTGCACATGTGTAAGGTTGTGCACATTTGCTATATTGTGCACATGTGTGATATTGTGCACATGTGTGGTATTGTGCACATGTGTGGTATTGTGCACATGTGTGATATTATGCACATGTGTGATATTGTGCACATGTGTGGTCTGCACATGTGTGATGTGCACGTGTGTGATATTGTGCACATGTGTGATATTGTGCACATGTGTGATAGTGTGCACATATATGATTATGTGCATATGTGTGACATTGTGCGAATGTGTGATATTGTGCACATGTGTGATGTTGTGCACATGTATTATGTTGTGCATATGCGTGATATTGTGCTCATGTGTGATATTGTGCACATGTGTGATATTGTGCACAGGTGTGATATTGGTGAACACGTGGCATCATCCTGGTGCAGGATTTGGATTGGAATATCCTCATGGATATCATATTGAATTTAACTCGGATCTGTCCGAAGGAAATTTTCCATCTTTGGATTTGGGCCGGACGTAGAGTTCATCTACAGGCTATTTGTGTCCGGCCTGGTGAAGCAAATAATTTGTCCCGAGCAGATTGGATTTCGATTACCGTTCTAGCTGTCAGCGGACTTGATTGGATGCTGACTGACCGTTCCGTATTCGGACCGTATTGGATCGAAGAACTTCAATTCATGTTCAGATCCATCACGATGCACGCGGGGCTGGGATGAGTTGGGGCACGAGAAGGCAGGCGAACGTTCCCGCCTGTGTAAACACCGCTTTGCGGCCGTTTCTTGGTCAGTTGACCCGTCAATATTGAAATGGCGTGTGCCGTTCTGACAATTTTGCAACTGCGTAGTTTTTAAGTGCGAAATATTAGTATGTGCAAATAAACCACACACCGAAGTGCGATACGGTATATGCAATTTGTAACTGAAAAAAGCATACAAAACGCTCATGCTGCCACCAAGTCGTATGCAGGCTATAGGTGGTATCACCACACGGTGGTGGCATGCTATAGGTGGTGCCAGGCTATAGGTGGTGCCACCACACGGTGGTGGCATGCTATAGGTGGTGCCAGGCTATAGGTGGTGCCACCACACGGTGGTGGCAGGCTATATTGCGCTTCGGCTTGCTTGTTATTTCTAGAACCGCTGCGAGCCAGTCGCAAGACGGCAATCGGTTTTCTCGGAACGACGGCAATGTAGAGTACATTATCGCGAATTAAGGGGAGTAAATTACCATTAACTAAGGGTCGTCTAGTTTAGCATAGCTACCAGATTTGGTAACGACAGCACCACAAATTGGATATGACGGCGGGTGTCGACTTGGAGGTGGGAAACAGCATGTGTAGCATCGTTTGTACGTGGATACCCAATTGATAATGCCAATGTCAATGCCTGAAACGAACCATCTTCCACCTAACTTAGGTATTTAATAGCCTAACGTTTTGGACGCACTGACCCTATTCCATATTGACCTATCCTCAGGTGCGGACATACATTTAATCGTCACGAAATCCTTTTTTAATCCTTTCAATTTCATTGACTGAAATTTAATCCCATTAAATCTACTTTAATTTCGTCCTTTTAAGTCTCGAAAACTGTGCCGAGTGTTAGGTGCGATCATTAACACGCGCACGTCCGGGGGCAGATATCTGCAACCCCTGCGGTTTTTCATAATTTGCCGCCATACTAATCGGGTTAGCAAGGACAAACGTCGCATGGCTGCTCATTAGTCATTTCCGCATATTCTCATACATTTGTATTCCTGGTTCATCTCAGGTCAGGTCACCAGGTCTGGCGAAGTGACCCAACATCCCTCATAGTTCTAGGTGGCATAACTTCCACAATAATTGGGCGATATATTTCAAACTTATAACACTTATAACTCATCAGGAACCATAATATATGTCTCGTTTTTCATAGAATTGACCGAAGGTCAGGTCGCGGCAATGGCTCCCCAATTATAGGGCTATGGTAAAATATACAAATGTTTCCCGGTCACATATTTCCTCTCGGAATGACCTCACAATGGTTGTGGCGTGTAGTTGGAAGCTATGCTCAATGCTACCGCTGTAATTTTTTCCCAGTGACCTCACCAAGGTCATCTGAGGTCACCTGAGATCACTAGCACATTTCTGCGCATGATATCTCACTGCATTGAGCTAGAAAGCTGAAATTACAGTCATTGTGCTTGTATCGCCAAGACGTGTCCATTGATATATTACATGCCCTGCCTAGGCTACTTGATGACTTTACCTGAGGTCATAGTTTCGGAGTAAGAAGTATTCCTGCTTGGGCACGTATTGTCGATAGCACATTTCATGGACTGTCGAATAGCGTTCGCCGTTTGTTTCTATATGTTTCATGTCCTGAGATATGTGTTAATATCTGTGAGTCTCACCGGATCTGGTCGAATTAGACCTATGATGACCCAGTGATCTGAATATTTGAGCGAAAAATGATTGAAATACTTTCGATAGAGCTTGTCACCAGCTATCCAACACCGTATTCCCTTTGCCGCTAGCTAGCATAGTTCTAGAGATCTTAGGGGGCAGACATCTGCCCCCCCGGACCGGCGAAGTTGGCGCGGACCGCCGGACGTGCGAGTGTTAATATTCTTGCAACCATGAAGTGGCTACACCAGCTCTGAATACTGTGCCGGCGGCACCACGCACCGTCCGGCACCGCCCCAGGCGCCGTACGAGGCGATGACCTCTGACCCCGCCTCGTCATTCACCCGCCATTACTTCGTCACCCGGTAAGTTCGACGATTGCCAAGACTAAATTCGTCACCAGCTGACGGAACGAAATGCAAGTGCGTCGTAAACGGCCGAAATATCGTGGACGCGGCTGGTGAGCTGCTGGATGCGAGGTGGGAAAACACAGACTTCCCTCGCTTCCGAGTAACTGGAGCATTGAAAAAAACTTAATTTCGATATTAATGGCAGGCTTTAATCTCAGGTTTGGGCAGCAGACCAGTTGGCCGTCACCACGTCTATTTCACCTTAGCGTTATCCATGACCACCTGATATGCACTATCCATCCATGACCACCTGACCACCTGACCACCTGATGCACACTATCCATTTGCACATGACCTCAATGTGCACCTGATAATTGAGCCCGCATGGGAAAGGTGAATTATTTTTAAATCACATCCTTCGGGTTGAAAATGGGATGTCTCAGTGCTAAGATACTGAACAGCGTCTAGTCCTCCACACGTTCAAGCCGGGCCTTCACATTCAGCCATCATCTCAAGAGATCTGATGAGGGCGGGAGGGTCTGATGAGGGTGGGAGGGTCTGATGGGGGCGAAAGGGTCTGATGAGGTGGGGGTCTGAGGGGGGCGGAGAGTCTGATGGGGGCGGAGAGTCTGATGGGGGCGGGAGCCGGATTAACTACTCCGGTATTCAGGCTTTCAACCTTTCTGATTTCCAGACCATAATTTAGACTGCCTGAAGATCGAATTTCCGCACATTGAGTCAAATTTTGGTGTTATGTGGTACATTGAGTTCATTGCGATGAGTTTGTAAGTATAGCGTCTCAGTATATGTGGTCAACCTCCGTTAGAATTAAGCCTAACATTTCCTGCATATGCGTCTGCATCTACATCTACATCTACATCTGCATCTGCATCTGCATCTGCATCTGCATCTGCATCTGCATCTGCATCTGCATCTACATCTGCATCTGCATCTGTCTCTGTCTCTGTCTCTGTCTCTGTCTCTGTCTCTGTCTCTATCTCAGTCTCTGTATCTGTCTCTCTCTCTCTCTCTCTCTCTCTCTCTCTCTCTCTCTCTCTCTCTCTCTCTCTCTCTCTTCCTCTCTACAGAGACCATCTGGCCGGAACTGCACGGCCCTCAGCTGGCAGCTCTCCAAGCCGAACCGCTTGCTCCCGGCCCCGCCGACCTTCCTTGGCATCCCATTCCACCCGCAGGCTGCTCTGAACCATAAAGCCTCGTGCTGACCTCCACGCTGATCTACACTGAATCGTCTGGGGCAACATCTATGCGCAACGTGCCACTATTTCGCTATTTCTCGGCGGCGTTGATTGGTTACGGGCCCGTGGTAACTGGTGCGTAACACGGATTGAAACGTTCAGATCTGTTCCAATACCTGTCATTGGGGGCTAATTCAATCCTATCTATTTCCGGAACTGAAAAGTGAATCCGTTACCCAATCTGTTCCTATAAATTTGGCATAGCTAAAACCTTACATAGCGCTTTGGCATAGCGCTTACAACATCAAGAAGATGCAATATGGTAGCTGGCAAGACAAGGAACAAAATGACACCGATGAAGCTTTCCATTAGCGGCATCCCTTACAGGAGCATAAAATATCACTCCAGTGCACATGTGCAGTTCTCTAACGTCTTCTAGTTAATACTCAATGAGCAAAGCACAACAAACAAAACTACTATTCAACATTGAGGTAGGACGACGACATTCAGTTCGACAATCACATATGAAAAACTTGTAAGCCGTTCAGATGCCAGCAAATGGTGCGCGTCTTGAGTAGCATGCACCACCTATCCATTAAGTAGACCGGGTGGCAGGGTGGATCACCTGGCAGCTTCTGCTGTGAATACGGGGAAACACGGCGGTGTGTGTCACCTGCTTGGGCTATTTTGATGGAAGCCAGTGCGCTGGTTCGCCTGCCAATTGCATTCCAACGAGCTAAATTTATGTGAGTTGTTATTAAAACTTGATGGTGTGAGCTATTTTGAGGGTATCCGGTACATTATTTTGCCTGCCAATCGGATTCCAACGAGCTAAATTTACGCGAGTTGTTATCAAACCGTGACGGAGTGACAGCGCTCCCTCAAACATCCAGTGGAACATCGGACAACAATCGACAGGCGACTTGGAGTCCATGGCAGGCGTAGAATTGGACGTGGCTGAGTTGGGGCAGGTCATGGCCAAAGCGCTGGCGGTTAAAACGTCGAAGGGAATTGTAATTGAATACCTGGACTTGGTAGTGAAGATAGCTAGCGAGGAGGGTCTTGGGCATAGTAGTAGAGTTCAAGGCAAGTACTATGAGACTCGTGCCACGTTTCTGGCCGTCTTTGAAGGAGGTGATCCCCCTCGGGCGTAAATCCCCCTCCCCGGTCTTAGCTCCGCCTGAATGTTTGTTTCAGACATGAAGCGGAGCTCCGGCGTGAAGATGGTGTCCTTGGTGATGGTGTCTTTTGTTTTGGTTGGAGTGGAAGGTCATGGTGACGGATTTACAACAAAAGGTGGTGGTGCGGAGGAGGGCTTAGGTCTGGGCTCGGCTTATGATGACGAAGGTTCCGCTCGCCGGGGCTTCGATGTCAAGATTAGCTAGGGAGCAGATGGCGAGGAGTTGCTTAGTTAGCCAGAAAACGTCAACACAAGGGAGGGGAGTGATTTCCTGATTAACAGGTTTTACTACAACCTCGGAACTAGTCAAATAGAATAGGACACGACTAGTCGAAGGAATATTCCGGCGCGGGTCATCAACGTTTGCATCAGGGCGGGAGCATGAGAGGCAAAGTCTGCGGTGGCGCGGTGGTTGTCACGTGCGGTCAGGGCCAGAGATTCTGGCGGAAAACAACCCACCTGATGGAACTTACACAAACACACACAGAAACACGGGGAGCAAAAATACGATGACGGAATGCACGGGGGGGGGTGACGGGTGTCACCCCGCTGGAAACGAAAGTACTATAAGAGACGACTGGTACGTGTCGAAGCTAAAAAAGGATGCGACGTGGATCGCCCTGTTAGAACATGAAATCCACGCACCGTCTCAATGGGAGCAAAGCGAACCTCTGCTGCAGCGCGCGTGCTGTGTGGGGCGTGCTGTGTGGGGCGTGCTGTGTGGGGCGTGCTGTGTGGGGCGTGCTGTGTGGGGCGTGCTGTGTGGGGCGTGCTGTGTGGACATCCTGAAATGACAGCAGCCAGCAACAGAATAAACACTCCAAAAGTGGTAATTGTGTGCATATTCCAGTTTTGGACGTACTGTAGCCAAGGGTAGAGAATCTGCGAGGCCTGGGAGTTCAGACTTGATTTGAATCTTGATTGAAGGATCAAGACTTGATCCTTCTTGATTTGAATGTGCAGAAGATTTCGAAATGAAGAGCATATATGCGCACCTAGGAATCCAGGTAATTGGGCGTTTCCTCAATGAATCCTCAACGGAGTACATTAGCCATTTGGGATCGAATGGCTTGGCTGCTCACCGACGAAAGGACTACCACACTTCGGACTGAATTACTCTGCTCACGGGTATTTCCTGCCATCTTAAGCTCTCAGCTACGATAAAACCGGCGAGGAAGGCGTCCTATGGCAGTCACGATAAACTCCCCGACAGGTGGTGCTCCCGTCGCATTCCACAAATTAAGTACCGAAACAGTACTCTAGCTGCACTGCAAAATGGATCTGGGTGACGAATTTTGTTACCTGGTAGAACAGCTGCCGGGAAGAATGATAACATGGGATGGTAACATGGGATGGTAACGTGGGATGGTAACATGGGATGGTAACATGGGATGGTAACATGGGATGGTAACATGGGATGGCAACATGGGATGGTAACATGGGATGGTAACATGGGATGGTAACATGGGATGGTAACATGGGATGGTAACATGGGTAACTTAAATATGAACTATGTCGGATGCCTAACTAAAAAAATCCCAACGAATGTTCAAAGCCAGGTCTCAGAAGACAGGTCGCAGACATCTGCCTGCGGCGTGAGATCCGTAAATACGTACTTCATTCATTTGCAATGTCAGACATTCAGCCATTTTCTTTTTAAACACAATCAATGCATATGAACTTATGATTAGTCCTTCATTTCATTGTAGTGCTACTCAGCTGTATAGGCCATGCGGAGCACATATACGCACCTAGGGATCTATGAATTTAGGTATCCGGAAAGTTGGACATTTCCTCCATGGATCCCTAATCTAGGGAGCGTACACAACTTAACACAACCAATGGAGCGTG
Organism: Imbricaverruca yamaguchii; assembly: GCA_034440575.1. NCBI lineage: Eukaryota > Metazoa > Arthropoda > Thecostraca > Neoverrucidae > Imbricaverruca > Imbricaverruca yamaguchii. Next base: position 439,209 of record JAOTOL010001335.1, read on the forward strand.
TATATTCTTTTAAATGATTACCACAAGACACTACTTATGACACCAATTACGCTGGTCTTTCTACTTATCAAGTTATCATTTAGCTTCATCTTGAGGATTCAAATAGCTTGAATGAGCCAATCTTTCTAACGGAGCCTCACGAAATGCCTTACTACTCGCCTACGACTGCTGATTCGTTCCCGACTGGGTGGTGTTTGATCACGTTAGCGCTCTTGGAATGTGACAACATACGTTCCTCCTCGATTTACTTTTCAGGCCGAAAGGTGAGTGACAATACCTTGTCACTAGGATATATGAAAACGTGTATCAAAGAAGTTGACGAAAGCTAGATCACAAGGAAGTCGACGCGAAAGATGATCAGTTCTCTTCTTTGATTTAATCCCCTGCATACAAAACCTTTTGTGATCTCCTCCAATTTTCGGAGAACGTTTTGGCACAAGCTTCTTGAGCGGTGCCCACTGCGATAACGCTAAGAAAGTACGGGCCAGAACTCATTTCGGACAAAGTATGATAGTTACAGAGACGATTTTGGACTTAATCGAAAGAGCTTCAAATTTCGAACATACCGACAGGCTCGATTGTCTTAACGGTTGCTTAACCCAGGAATGCCAGATGTCATGCATGTCAGAAGTGAGAGTATTTTGTCTACCCATTTTGCTAGCGACAATTAACTCGGGAATCAATTGAGGTAGACAGCTCACATTGTGTACATACCTACATGAGTACAAAGGGTGCCTTAGTGTAAAAGATGAACGTCCGGTCGATATGGTTACATCATAGTGACGCCATAAGCGAAGTTCACGAGCTCTCACGTGTTGGATAACTATTAGTTAGGGTTTGCTATGCCAGCATTTTGCACTATAAAGGTGACCTACCAATTACTACGCATAATAGATCCAAGATCGCCTTGTCTTACGTCGCTTAAAGTACGCCATAATGTTCCCCTAAGACATGACTCAAAGCTAGAATTGGCACATATCACGAGAAAGGTTGTTGCAGCCCTCTCTCCAGCTGCCTCAGATGATCCCAGCAGATTACTGATGTCAGCTGAATTGACAGTCTGTCGGACATCTCGGGCCCGGAGTTGTCTTTCAATGCCTTTGATGTTATGAGTCGTCTTCGGGTCGTTGGTGATCAATGGATAGTGAAGTTAACCCTTGATGGTGTCGGCGCGTGACGTCCCACGGGCGCGTCTGAGTCGGTACTCACACGGGCGCGTCTGAGTCGGTACTCCCACGGGCGCATCTGAGTCTGTACTCCCACGGGCGCGTCTGAGTCTGTACTCCCACGGGCGCGTCTGAGTCTGTACTCCCACGGGCGCGTCTGAGTCTGTACTCCCACGGGCGCGTCTGAGTCGGTACTCCCTGTTATGTTTACGTCTGAGTCTGTACTCCCACGGGCGCGTCTGAGTCGGTACTCCCTGTTATGTTTACGTCTGAGTCTGTACTCCCACGGGCGCGTCTAGTCGTCTTGATTTACGTTGAGTCTGTACTCCCACGGGCGCGTCTGAGTCGGTACTCCCTGTTATGTTTACGTCTGAGTCTGTACTCCCACGGGCGCGTCTGAGTCTGTACTCCCACGGGCGCGTCTGAGTCTGTACTCCCACGGGCGCGTCTGAGTCTGTACTCCCACGGGCGCGTCTGAGTCTGTACTCCCACGGGCGCGTCTGAGTCGGTACTCCCTGTTATGTTTACGTCTGAGTCTGTACTCCCACGGGCGCGCCTGAGTCTGTACTCCCACGGGCGCGTCTGAGTCTGTACTCCCACGGGCGCGTCTGAGTCTGTACTCCCACGGGCGCGTCTGAGTCTGTACTCCCACGGGCGCGTCTGAGTCTGTACTCCCTGTTATGTTCATGTCTGAGTCGGTACTCCCTGTTATGTTTACGTCTGAGTCGGTACTCCCTGTTATGTTTACGTCTGAGTCGGTACTCCCTGTTATGTTTACGTCTGAGTCGGTACTCCCTGTTATGTTTACGTCTGAGTCGGTACTCCCTGTTATGTTTACGTCTGAGTCGGTACTCCCTGCTATGTTTACGTCTGAGTCTGTACTCCCTGTTATGTTTACGTCTGAGTCGGTATTCCCACGGGCGCGTCTGAGTCTGTACTCCCTGTTATGTTTACGTCTGAGTCGGTACTCCCTGTTATGTTTACGTCTGAGTCGGTACTCCCTGTTATGTTTACGTCTGAGTCGGTACTCCCTGTTATGTTTACGTCTGAGTCGGTACTCCCTGTTATGTTTACGTCTGAGTCGGTACTCCCTGCTATGTTTACGTCTGAGTCTGTACTCCCTGTTATGTTTACGTCTGAGTCGGTACTCCCTGTTATGTTTACGTCTGAGTCGGTATTCCCACGGGCGCGTCTGAGTCTGTACTCCCTGTTATGTTTACGTCTGATTCGGTACTCCCTGTTATGTTTACGTTAGTCGTTTCCTGAGTCGGTATTCCCACGGGCGCGTCTGAGTCTGTACTCCCTGTTATGTTTACGTCTGAGTCGGTACTCCCTGTTATGTTTACGTCTGAGTCGGTACTCCCTGTTATGTTTACGTCTGAGTCTGTACTCCCTGTTGTGTTTACGTCTGAGTCGGTACTCCCTGTTATGTTTATGTCTGTGTACTCTACTCCCTGTTATGTTTACGTCTGAGTCGGTACTCCCTGTTATGTTTACGTCTGAGTCGGTACTCCCTGTTATGTTTACGTCTGAGTCGGTACTCCCTGTTATGTTTACGTCTGAGTCGGTACTCCCTGTTATGTTTACGTCTGAGTCGGTACTCCCTGTTATGTTTACGTCTGAGTCGGTACTCCCTGTTATGTTTATGTCTGAGTCGGTACTCCCTGTTATGTTTACGTCTGAGTCGGTACTCCCTGTTATGTTTACGTCTGAGTCGGTATTCCCACGGGCGCGTCTGAGTCTGTACTCCCTGTTATGTTTACGTCTGAGTCGGTACTCCCTGTTATGTTTACGTCTGAGTCGGTATTCCCACGGGCGCGTCTGAGTCTGTACTCCCTGTTGTGTTTACGTCTGAGTCGGTACTCCCTGTTATGTTTATGTCTGAGTCGGTACTCCCTGTTATGTTTACGTCTGAGTCGGTACTCCCTGTTATGTTTACGTCTGAGTCGGTACTCCCTGTTATGTTTACGTCTGAGTCGGTACTCCTGTTATGTTTACGTCTGAGTCGGTACTCCCTGTTATGTTTACGTCTGAGTCGGTACTCCCTGTTATGTTTACGTCTGAGTCGGTACTCCCTGTTATGTTTACGTCTGAGTCGGTATTCCCACGGGCGCGTCTGAGTCTGTACTCCCTGTTATGTTTACGTCTGAGTCGGTACTCCCTGTTATGTTTATGTCTGAGTCGGTACTCCCTGTTATGTTTACGTCTGAGTCGGTACTCCCTGTTATGTTTACGTCTGAGTCGGTACTCCCTGTTATGTTTATGTCTGAGTCGGTACTCCCTGTTATGTTTACGTCTGAGTCGGTACTCCCTGTTATGTTTACGTCTGAGTCGGTACTCCCTGTTATGTTTACGTCTGAGTCGGTACTCCCTGTTATGTTTACGTCTGAGTCGGTACTCCCTGTTATGTTTACGTCTGAGTCGGTACTCCCTGTTATGTTTACGTCTGAGTCGGTACTCCCTGTTATGTTTACGTCTGAGTCGGTACTCCCTGTTATGTTTACGTCTGAGTCGGTACTCCCTGTTATGTTTACGCTGTCTCTCCTTCACCCACCTCCTCACTGCACATGACTGGCTACTGGTTTTACGACACAGCGACCGTTGAGTCACGCAGCGTAGCCAATCTCTCACGCCGATTGGTCGCGGGCGAAGAGTAGCGACAGGTGAGACTCGAACCCACAACCTGTCGAATGTGAGACGAGCAACTTACCCCTAGACTACTCGTCCCCTCCCCTCACGGTACATGCCGATCGGCAGAAGAGACCGTATCGCAGTGGCGCCTTGGATCAGTAGCTTGTGCAAGGAGACGGACATGTGGAACCTAGGGCACAGCTGGACCGTCAGCTGAGCCGTGTCTGCGACATACCCACCGTACCGGCCGGAATCCAAGGGCTCGTGGTTTGCGAGGCAGCTAAGCAGCAGCAGCGATAATCACTGCAAGACGGACGACCAGAACATCGTCGATCCTAGATCTAGTTATTTTGTTCAATGCAGCTGGCTCTCTGAAGGCACGTCGAGCCGTGTTCCCGTCGTTGGACGTACCCGAACCACCCGCACGTGGCTGCTCCACGACAAGACCCAGTCTACCCCGGGACTGCTGCTGTAATCTCTTCTTCCTCTCTTCCACACGTATCTTTCTGTCTTCGTCAGAGACCGCCCACACGCTGGCCTTCAGCCGGAATGAATGTGGAGAAGGCACTCATGGCATCAAATCCAGGTATGCACAGCTGGGAGGCCAAGCTGACATGTACCCTCGCGAGCGGGTCGAGCCGCGGCAGCAAACAGGTCATTCATCTGACGAGGTGTGCACCCACGGATGGTGATGTCATGCTGCTGCCGGTGTTGGTCAGAACGTTCGTCACCCTGCCGCCAATCATGGTGAGTTGAAGATTATGCGCCACTTTGAGACTGGCGCCGTCTGATAGGATGACGTAGGTCGGCCCCAGCAGACGTATCTGCGATTCAATACAGTCGCGCTATTTCCGGGAGGTGACCGCTGTCCCGCGCTATTTCCGGGAGGTGTCCGCTGTCCCGCGCTATTTCCGGGAGGTGACCGCTGTCCCGCGCTATTTCCGGGAGGTGACCGCTGTCCCGCGCTATTTCCGGGAGGTGACCGCTGTCCCGCGCTATTTCCGGGAGGTGACCGCTGTCCCGCGCTATTTCCGGGAGGTGACCGCTGTCCCGCGCTATTTCCGGGAGGTGTCCGCTGTCCGCGCTATTTCCGGGAGGTGACCGCTGTCCCGCGCTATTTCGGAGGTGACCGCTGTCCCGCGCTTTTCCGAGGTGCCGTGTCCCGCGCTATTTCCGGGAGGTGACCGCTGTCCCGCGCTATTTCCGGGAGGTGTCCGCTGTCCCGCGCTATTTCCGGGAGGTGACCGCTGTCCCGCGCTATTTCCGGGAGGTGACCGCTGTCCCGCGCTATTTCCGGGAGGTGTCCGCTGTCCCGCGCTATTTCCGGGAGGTGACCGCTGTCCCGCGCTATTTCCGGGAGGTGACCGCTGTCCCGCGCTATTTCCGGGAGGTGTCCGCTGTCCCGCGCTATTTCCGGGAGGTGACCGCTGTCCCGCGCTATTTCCGGGAGGTGACCGCTGTCCCGCGCTATTTCCGGGAGGTGACCGCTGTCCCGCGCTATTTCCGGGAGGTGACCGCTGTCCCGCGCTATTTCCGGGAGGTGACCGCTGTCCCGCGCTATTTCCGGGAGGTGACCGCTGTCCCGCGCTATTTCCGGGAGGTGACCGCTGTCCCGCGCTATTTCCGGGAGGTGACCGCTGTCCCGCGCTATTTCCGGGAGGTGACCGCTGTCCCGCGCTATTTCCGGGAGGTGACCGCTGTCCCGCGCTATTTCCGGGAGGTGTCCGCTGTCCCGCGCTTGTACTGTATCGGTAATGGTCGGCAGAAGCTGGCTGAAGTCGGTGTTGGGCTAGTCCAGACCACCACTCGTCAGTATTTACAGACACCAGCCAGATCGGTGCAGGCTGGATTTCGTCCTGCAGCTGCATCGCCGTCTCCCATGTGTTTGTGCACAGATTGCTCTGTGGCCCCGCCAAACCCCCACTTGACGCGGAGCACCGCCGAAGTGCAGGAGTTGGATGAGGTTGACGGCTGGTCGGCAGGTGAAGCTGAGTCGGTTCCGGGGACGGACGGCAGACATGCCACCAGCCGCTGCGTCGTGTGCTCCAGCCAGCGGAGTCACCTCAGCTGACGATGCAGTGAGTTGCATGCTGCTGGCTGCCGGCTACCACTCTACCTTGGCCTCGTGCACATTTCCGTGGGCGGGCAGGATGTCGTCTTCACCGCATCGTTCGTCACTCGGCGGGCGGGCCATACGGCAGCCGTGCACAGACAACTCAGCTGACATCCGTCACTCGGCGGGCCATACCGCAGCCGTGCACGGACAACTCAGCTGACATTCGTCACTCGGCGGGCCATATCGCAGCCGTACACGGACAACTCAGCTGACATTCGTCACTTGGCGGGCCATATGGCAGCCGTACACAGACAACTCAGCTGATATTCGTCACTCGGCGGGCCATACGGCAGCCGTGCACAGACAACTCAGCTGACATTCGTCACTCGGCGGGCTATACGGCAGCCGTGCACAGACAACTCAGCTGACATTCGTCACTCGGCGGGCTATACGGCAGCCGTACACGGACAACTCAGCTGACATCCGTCACTCGGCGGGCCATACGGCAGCCGTGCACAGACAACTCAGCTGACATCCGTCACTCGGCGGGCCATACGGCAGCCGTACACGGACAACTCAGCTGACATTCGTCACTTGGCGGGCCATATCGCAGCCGTACACGGACAACTCAGCTGACATCCGTCACTCGGCGGGCCATACGGCAGCCGTACACGGACAACTCAGCTGATATTCGTCACTCGGCGGGCTATACGGCAGCCGTGCACAGACAACTCAGCTGATATTCGTCACTCGGCGGGCTATACGGCAGCCGTGCACGGACAACTCAGCTGACATCCGTCACTCGGCGGGCCATACGGCAGCCGTACACGGACAACTCAGCTGACATTCGTCACTTGGCGGGCCATATCGCAGCCGTACACGGACAACTCAGCTGACATCCGTCACTCGGCGGGCCATACGGCAGCCGTACACAGACAACTCAGCTGACATTCGTCACTCGGCGGGCCATACGGCAGCCGTGCACAGACAACTCAGCTGACATTCGTCACTCGGCGGGCCATACGGCAGCCGTACACGGACAACTCAGCTGACATCCGTCACTCGGCGGGCTATACGGCAGCCGTACACAGACAACTCAGCTGACATTCGTCACTCGGCGGGCCATACGGCAGCCGTACACAGACAACTCAGCTGACATCCGTCACTCGGCGGGCCATACGGCAGCCGTACACGGACAACTCAGCTGACACACACATCGTCAGCGCCCGCTCTCCTGACTCGACCTCGGGTTGGTTCGCTTTAGAGCTTCTGAGAGCCTGGCGAATCTTGCTCAGCAGGTTCGATGATTTGATGGCCTGTCGCAGCACGAAAGTCGCATCCTTCAGCACAAGTACTTTGCCTGGCAGCCTCCACGAGCTGCAGAGAACTGTGTTGGTGAACGACTCTTGAGGCTGCCCGACGCTGAAAACAGACGCTGAGCTGATCGCGGATTCCTGCCGGTCGTTTTTGCGCTCTCTCCGCGGCTTCATCGTCACGGCCGGTCTCGGCTTCATTATCACGGCCGGTCTCGGCTTCATTATCACGGCCGGTCTCGGCTTCATTATCACGGCCGGTCTCGGCTTCATTATCACGGCCGGTCTCGGCTTCATCGTCACGGCCGGTCTCGGCTTCATCGTCACGGCCGGTCTCGGCTTCATTATCACGGCCGGTCTCGGCTTCATTATCACGGCCGGTCTCGGCTTCATCGTCACGGCCGGTCTCGGCTTCATTATCACGGCCGGTCTCGGCTTCATTATCACGGCCGGTCTCGGCTTCATCGTCACGGCCGGTCTCGGCTTCATCGTCACGGCCGGTCTCGGCTTCATTATCACGGCCGGTCTCGGCTTCATTATCACGGCCGGTCTCGGCTTCATTATCACGGCCGGTCTCGGCTTCATTATCACGGCCGGTCTCGGCTTCATTATCACGGCCGGTCTCGGCTTCATTATCACGGCCGGTCTCGGCTTCATTATCACGGCCGGTCTCGGCTTCATTATCACGGCCGGTCTCGGCTTCATTATCACGGCCGGTCTCGGCTTCATTATCACGGCCGGTGGCTTCATTATCCGGCCGGTCTCGGCTTCATTATCACGGCCGGTCTCGGCTTCATTATCACGGCCGGTCTCGCTTCATTATCACGGCCGGTCTCGGCTTCATTATCACGGCCGGTCTCGGCTTCATCGTCACGGCCGGTCTCGGCTTCATTATCACGGCCGGTCTCGGCTTCATTATCACGGCCGGTCTCGGCTTCATTATCACGGCCGGTCTCGGCTTCATTTCGGCGTTCGGTTATTATCACGGCCGGTCTCGGCTTCATTATCACGGCCGGTCTCGCTTCATTGTCACGGCCGGTCTCGGCTTCATTATCACGGCCGGTCTCGGCTTCATTGTCACGTTCGCTTCATTTCACGGCCGGTCTCGGCTTCATTATCACGGCCGGTCTCGGCTTCATTATCACGGCCGGTCTCGGCTTCATTATCACGGCCGGTCTCGGCTTCATTATCACGGCCGGTCTCGGCTTCATTATCACGGCCGGTCTCGGCTTCATCGTCACGGCCGGTCTCGGCTTCATTATCACGGCCGGTCTCGGCTTCATTATCACGGCCGGTCTCGGCTTCATTTCACGGCCGGTCTCGGCTTCATTATCACGGCCGGTCTCGGCTTCATTACGGCGTTCGGCTTATTACGGCGTTGCTTCACACGCGTCTCGGCTTCATTATCACGGCCGGTTCGGCTTCATTCACGGCCGTTCTACGGCCGGTCTCGGCTTCATTTCACGGCCGGTCTCGGCTTCATTCGGCCGGTCTCGCTTCATTATCACGGCCGGTCGGCTTCATTATCCGGCCGGTCTCGGCTTCATTATCACGGCCGGTCTCGGCTTCATTATCACGGCCGGTCTCGGCTTCATTATCACGGCCGGTCTCGGCTTCATCGTCACGGCCGGTCTCGGCTTCATTATCACGGCCGGTCTCGGCTTCATTATCCGGCCGGTCTCGCTTCATGTCACGGCCGGTCTCGGCTTCATTATCACGGCCGGTCTCGGCTTCATTATCACGGCGGTCTCGGCTTCATTATCACGGCCGGTCTCGGCTTCATTATCACGGCCGGTCTCGGTTCATTATCACGGCCGGTCTCGGCTTCATTATCACGGCCGGTCTCGGCTTCATTATCACGGCCGGTCTCGGCTTCATTATCACGGCCGGTCTCGGCTTCATTATCACGGCCGGTCTCGGCTTCATTATCACGGCCGGTCTCGGCTTCATTATCACGGCCGGTCTCGGCTTCATTATCACGGCCGCTCTCGGCTTCATTATCACGGCCGGTCTCAGCTTCATCGTCACGGCCGGTCTCGGCTTCATTATCACGGCCGGTCTCGGCTTCATTATCACGGCCGGTCTCGGCTTCATTATCAGCGGCGTCTACGGCCGTTCATTATCACGGCCGGTCTCGGCTTCATATCACGGCCGGTCTCGGTCATTCACGGCCGGTCTCGGCTTCATTATCACGGCCGGTCTCGGCTTCATTATCACGGCCGGTCTCGGCTTCATTATCACGGCCGGTCTCGGCTTCATTATTACGGCCGGTCTCGGCTTCATTATCACGGCCGGTCTCGGCTTCATTATCACGGCCGGTCTCGGCTTCATTATCACGGCCGGTCTCAGCTTCATCGTCACGGCCGGTCTCGGCTTCATTATCACGGCCGGTCTCGGCTTCATTGTCACGGCCGGTCTCGGCTTCATCGTCACGGCCGGTCTCGGCTTCATTATCACGGCCGGTCTCAGCTTCATTATCACGGCCGGTCTCGGTTCATTATCACGGCCGGTCTCGGCTTCATTATCACGGCCGGTCTCGGCTTCATTATCACGGCCGGTCTCGCTTCATTTCGGCCGGTCTCGGCTCATTTCACGGCCGGTCTCGGCTTCATTGTCACGGCCGGTCTCGGCTTCATTATCACGGCCGGTCTCGGCTTCATCGTCACGGCCGGTCTCGGCTTCATTATCACGGCCGGTCTCGGCTTCATTATCACGGCCGGTCTCGGCTTCATCGTCACTGACGACGTGGTCACCACGCTTCAGGAACATGAAGAACACCTCGTCTCCCGAACGATGCTTTATCTCAGCAGCTGATAACTTGGCGGTTTTCATTTTCACGCGATCCATGTTCCGGGACTGGGGTCCACCCTTCATCAACATTCACGCTCACACATCCGTCATCCACATTCACGTTCACACATCCGCCATCCACATTCACGTTCACACATCCGCCATCCACATTCACGTTTACACATCCGTACACATTCGCATTCACACATCAATTCACAATCACATTACGTCCTTCATAGAGTGCTTCGCCTCCTTTAGCATGGCCAACAAATATTGCACTCAGATCGGGACGACCTTAACTGGCCTACTTTGAAATGCTAGCGTACATGAGGCGAACTTTTGGTGTCTGCAATTTGAAGGTTAAAAATGCATTACTTTGCTAATTGGGAGCCTGAAGTACTTTTGCAGCCAGGATATAGTGCAAATATTCACGTCAGAACGGTCCGTTGGTTTCAACAGTTTGATTTCACCCGTGTAAACTCGGGGATGGGTAGGGTGCCCGGGCCCACTGCCCCTCCACTCGAAGCAAGTGTGTTTATCACACGGCGTGTGTTAAAAATGCTGAACCTGAAATAAATCGCATATTATTACCATTCCGCCCACACCCCATATTCCAGTCAGATCTCCGCCAGGTGTGATTCTACAACGCACACAACACAAATAGGAAAGTTGGCAAGAATTACAATATATATATATATAGATATATATATATATATATATATATATATATATATATATATATATATATATATATATATATATATATATATATATATATATATATGTATATATTCTATATATACATATATATATATATATATATATATATATATATATATATATATATATATATATATATATATATATATATATATGTGAGTATATATATGGGTGCATTTAATCCTACAACCTTCCTCGCACCCTTTGAGAAGTTAACTTTCTGCTGCTATCTTTTCTACATCTATATCACACGTAACATATGCGTGTGACTGGGATGGCAATGCATGCGGTGTGACAAGACACCAACGTACCAACCTTCTCCGACGTTTTACCCCGCGGTCGACGACCCCCATGTGGTCGGCCGTCGCCCCGGGCAGAGGTCACGCCGGTGACCTCCACAGCCCAGCCGATGCCGCGGGCTGCAGGCCTGGCCGCAGTTTGGATGCTTTGTCCGGGCGGGCGGGAGGGAGGCGGCCAGGGCCCGCTCGCAGACTTTGCCTGTCGATACTCCCAGGCAACGAGCACGGGTGGTCTCAGCGGCCGTGCAGGGAGGTCAAGGCGACCAGGGGCGTCACCAGGGACAGGCGAAGGTCTCTGGCGGGGCAAGATGAGCAGGGGAGACTGAGACGGGAAGAGGCATGCAGAGGAGGTCAGGGCAGGAAATGGTGAGAATGGGTTGGGAGGGGAAGAGCGGGCAGGGTGAGCAGTGGAGATCAGGGCGGGGAATGGTGAGAATGGGTGGGGAGGGGAAGGGTGCGCAGAGTGAGGAGTGGAGGCGGGGCTGACCAGTGTACAGGCAGTCAATAATGAGTGACAACGAAGCAATAAAATGCAAATATGTATGGTATCTATCGATGGATCGATCTATCTATGGATGAGAGGTGGGTCATCAGGTGGTGTGTCATTAGGAGGTGGGTCATCAGGAGTTGGAGCATCAGGAGGTGGGTCATCAGGAAGTGGGTCATCAGGAAGTGGGTCATCAGGGTCATCAAGGGGTGGGTCATCTGGATGTGGGTCAAACCGCGCCGCGAACTGTTAAGTGTCGCGCTGCAAAAATACTAAATACTGTGGGGAGTGTCAGAGTTAGACCTCTGGAGCAGACAAGGCGGACCTACGAAGGAGCAGGATTAGGAGCGGCCAGCTCAGTAAATACCACGGGCATTAGTGGAACAGTGGCCAGCAGCATCGGCAGCGAACGCTGGAACAGCAGCAGGAACATGGACAAGGACGCCCCGAAACGGTACGCTGAACTACCCCAGGCCCAGATATTGACGTTGGCCCGCCGTTTTTGTCTGGGTAGCGTTTCACCTGACTGAGGCGACTGAATGCTAAGATCGTGGATCAGGTAATCAACAGCCAACGATGGCCACTGAATGGCCAATACTCAGTCGTCATGGACAACGATGCCAGTGCAAAGATCACTGATCAATCAGTAGTGACTATGTCAGCAGCGTGACGTCATCAGTGACGTCATCAGTCATGACGACTGATCATGATGATGTCCAAGGCTGTCCATAACCCCAGGCAGTCCATAAATCCAGGCTTTTCATAATAGCGACTGCACATGGAGTACATTTATATATGCATATATGTAAATGGATGAACAGATAAAGAAACAACTAAATAAACACATAAATGAATACATCAACAAATAAGCACATAAATAAATAAATGAACAAACAAACAAATATGTAAATAAAAGAATGAAAACATAAATAAATAAATAAATAAATAAATAAAACAATAAATCAACATATCAATTGACCAATCAAGTAATCAATCAACATACCAATCAACCAATCAATCAATCAATCAATCAATGAGTCTATAAATAATAATTTGTCAATCGTCAGTGGAGGTGAACAGTGGCCCCGAAACTGCCATCCGCCGTCCGGCCGCAGAGCCCTGACTCCGCCCATGGACCCAATGAGCCGGGGCCGCCCGGGCCGGCCCGTGCACCGCCGTCGCCGGCGTCGACGGTGCCGTCGTCGGCGTCGACGCGCGGCGCGGCGCAGCCGGAGAGCCAGCCGGAGGTCACGTGACGTCTGACGGGCACCTGGGTCGTCAGGACCGGCCACCTCGACCGCGTCCACCGGCGTCTGATGGACACCTCCGGCTGACTGGGTCGTCAGGACCGGCCACCTCGACCGCGTCCGCCGGCGTCTGATGGACACCTCCGGCTGACTGGGTCGTCAGGACCGGGCACCTCGACCGCGTCCGCCGGCGTCTGATGGACACCTCCGGCTGACTGGGTCGTCAGGACCGGACACCTCGACCCAACCCCGCCGGGGTCTGAAAGCCTCCGGGAGGGGGCAAAAGAGGATGGCGACCTCCGGCTGACTGGTTCAGGACCGGCCACCTCGACCGCGTCCGCCGGCGTCTGATGGACACCTCCGGCTGACTGGGTCGTCAGGCAACCGCGTCCGCCGGCGTCTGATGGCCACCTCCGGCTGACTGGGTCGTCAGGACCGGACACCTCGACCGCGTCCGCCGGCGTCTGATGGACACCTCCGGCTGACTGGGTCGTCAGGACCGGACACCTCGACTGACTCCGACGGTGTCTGATGGGCACCTTCGGCTGACTGGGTCGTCAGGACCGGGCACATCGACCGCGTCCACCGGCGTCTGATGGACACCTCCGGCTGACTGGGTCGTCAGGACCGGCCACCTCGACCGCGTCCACCGGCGTCTGATGGACACCTCCGGCTGACTGGGTCGTCAGGACCGGGCACCGCTGGCTGACTCCGCCGGCGTCTGATGGACACCTCCTGACTGGGTCGTCAGGACCGGCCACCGCTGGCTGTCGATGTCGTCAGAAGACGTGCAAGAAACCGTGGAGCCGTGCAAGAAGTCGTGCAGAGGGGATGAAATATTCTGCAAGATCAGATGCCGAGCGAGAGGTGGCCTGGTGACAATATGACCGTCACAAGCGCGCCCTGATAAGGCCGACGCGATGTGACCGAGCAGAAAACTGGCCGAGCGTGAGCATTCACTAAAAATATCACTGAGAAGACAACTGTTTACGGCAGGCAGTGCATTGTCTGTATTGGTGACGCTTCACATGCATTCGAGTTGGTGATCGCGGTACCAGCCTCCTCCCCACAGCTTACGGATTTGCATGGCACCATATGGAGCTGATTCCAACAAAGCTGGAAAACGTACAGCTGATGGGGTGGTCTCCCCAATTCAAAGTAATGACATGCCACCATGATTTCCTGCCCCTATGTAGTTCGCAGACACATAGGGGCAGTTTGTTTGTTTTGTTTGTTCACTCGCTATATCACAAACAAAGCTAATTTATTTAGCCACTCTATCAATCAGTCACCGATGATGATTAAATGATGGCCAACAATCGTCCCCCCCCCACGTCGTTTGTGAGCCCGATCCGCCCCCACCCACTGGCCACCCGGGCTGAGAAAATATGACGACATTTCAAGTCCAGCACCCTCTAGTTTGGCACAGACTTTAGGATGCCTGTCGTTGCACCCATCCTCCTGACATTTAGCCTCGTCCGTCCCCATACATGTCGTAGCACCCCTCCTCCTGACATTTAGCCTCGTCCGTCCCCGTACCTGTTGCCACCCCTCCTGACATTTAGCCTCGCCCGTCCCCATACATGTCGTAGCACCCCTCCTCCTGACATTTAGCCTCGTCCGTGTCGTGGCACCCCACCTCCCGGGCTTTGAGTCTCGTCCGTCCCCACGTCCGTCACTTGCGGACTGTTTGTGGGATTCACTCATGCTTTACAATATCTGTGGTAGCCTCACATGCCATTGGTACTCTACTACAGGTGGTAACCATCACATACCGTAACGGTGGTGATCTCACATGCCATTGGCACACCATTATCTGTGGTAACCTCACATGCCATCGGTGCCCCACTAACGGTGCTAACCCCACACACGTCCTTCGACACAGGCACACGTGGCACGCGCCGGCGCCACCTGGGAGGGTCGCATACCTCCAGGTGCCACACCGTGCAATTTCTGTTCATTTTTGCGCCGTCTAATGAGCGTGTGGACCTAGCCGTACCAAATCACGGCCTCGCCTTCACGGCCTCGCCTTCACGGCCTCGCCTTCACGGACGCGCCCGTCACCGCCTCGCAGCTGTGAAGGTGTGACGGCTAACGGTCACGGAGGCGGTGCACCATGGTGCCTACCGCGGCCGCCATGGAGAGGCTCGAGGCGGCCACCATGGAGAGGCTCGAGGCGGCCACCATGGAGAGGCTCGAGGCGGCCACCATGGAGAGGCTCGAGGCGGTGCACCATGGTGCCTACCGCGGCCGCCATGGAGAGGCTCGAGGCGGCCACCATGGAGAGGCTCCAGGCGGCCACCATGGAGAGGCTCGAGGCGGCCACCATGGAGAGGCTCGAGGCGGTGCACCATGGTGCCTACCGCGGCCGCCATGGAGAGGCTCGAGGCGGCCACCATGGAGAGGCTCGAGGCGGTGCACGCGCCTACCGCGGCCACCATGGAGAGGCTCCAGGCGGCCACCATGGAGAGGCTCCAGGCGGCCACCATGGAGAGGCTCCAGGCGGCCACCATGGAGAGGCTCCAGGCGGCCACCATGGAGAGGCTCGAGGCGGCCACCATGGAGAGGCGCGAGGCGGTGCACGCGCCTACCGCGGCCACCATGGAGAGTCGCGAGGCGGTGCAGGTGCCTACCGCGGCCACCATGGAGAGGCTCGAGGCGGCCACCATGGAGAGGCTCCAGGCGGCCACCATGGAGAGGCGCGAGGCGGTGCACGCGCCTACCGCGGCCACCATGGAGAGGCTCCAGGCGGCCACCATGGAGAGGCTCCAGGCGGTCACCATGGAGAGGCGCGAGGCGGTGCACGCGCCTACCGCGGCCACCATGGAGAGGCTCCAGGCGGCCACCATGGAGAGGCTCCAGGCGGCCACCATGGAGAGGCTCGAGGCGGCCACCATGGAGAGGCGCGAGGCGGTGCACGCGCCTACCGCGGCCACCATGGAGAGGGTCCAGGCGGCCACCATGGAGAGACTCCAGGCGGCCACCATGGAGAGGCTCCAGGCGGTCACCATGGAGAGGCGCGAGGCGGTGCACGCGCCTACCGCGGCCACCATGGAGAGGGTCCAGGCGGCCACCATGGAGAGACTCCAGGCGGCCACCATGGAGAGGCTCCAGGCGGTCACCATGGAGAGGCTCGAGGCGGTGCACGCGCCTACCGCGGCAACCATGGAGAGGCTCCAGGCGGCCACCATGGAGAGGCTCCAGGCGGCCACCATGGAGAGGCTCGAAATGTGGTCAGTCGGGGCCATCGTTAGAGCATTGCCTCGCTCCCGCCGTCCATAAGGTGCGGTAATGCTGGGGGTGTTTCAGGTGTGACATTGCGAATATGTTTGCATATTTTCGGCTCCATTACACTGAAGTATCTACTCATGTTGGCATGTTGTACTCGTGCATGCAGAAGCAGATCTAGAGCTGAGTATGACTGGGTCAGGGTCAAGTCTGGTCAAGTCTGCCCTTGAATTCGCCTGATGAAGGCTCCATGTAATCAATGGGTCTCTTCAAGCGTAACAGGACACCACTAAGACAATGCATTGCACTCCAACATTACTTGGCAACCGCGATTTATCTGCGATTATGGCGTGTGTTGGTGCTCATCCCCTCCATGTCTTCATTCATCCATCCCCTTAATCCATCCCTTCCATCCATCCCCAGCGATGTCCCTTGTGTCGACGACCACCATAATTGCTTCGTTATTTCGACTTTATGGACGGTGCGCCATGATGATACGCTATGTGTCAGCGCCATGGGTATATTATGGGTGAAACACCCATAGCATTCTCCGGTAGCCAGGGCCTCCGGCACTTCCGACGGTCTTGGCGTCAGCTCTGTCGCGCTTGACGTGATGCAGCAAGACGGAAGTGTTTTTGTCACGAAACGTTCTCAACATTTTTACGATAAAAACTACGCCCGCTATCCGTACAACAGCAACTAGCGTTCAGCCGCCTGACGACCGCTCAGGAGGCACGGCAGTGCGCGCGAGTGCCTCTCTGTGCCTGCCCTGAGTGCGCCACTGCGCCTGTCCTGGATGCGTCTCCGCGCCTGTTCTTGGTGCGTCACTGCGCCTTTCCTGGGTGCCCCACCTCGCCTGTCCTGGGTGCGCCACTGCGCCTGTGGCCTGTCGGGGGCCGCAGTCCACGCTGAGACGCACGGGGACGGCCGGCGCGGCAGACGGGGACGGCCGGCGAGGCAGACGGGGACAGCCGGCGGGGCAGACGGGGACGGCCGGCGGGGCAGACGGGGACGGCCGGCGCGGCAGACGGGGACGGCCGGCGGGGCAGACGGGGACGGCCGCGCGGCAGACGGGGACGGCCGGCGGGTCAGACGGGGACGGCCGGCGGGGCAGACGGGGACGGCCGGCGCGGCAGACGGGGACGGCCGGCGGGGCAGACGGGGACGGCCGGCGGGGCAGACGGGGACGGCCGGCGCGGCAGACGGGGACGGCCGGCGGGGCAGACGGGGACGGCCGGCGCGGCAGACGGGGACGGCCGGCGGGGCAGACGGGGACGGCCGGCGGGGCAGACGGGGACGGCCGGCGCGGCAGACGGGGACGGCCGGCGGGGCAGACGGGGACGGCCGGCGCGGCAGACGGGACGGCGGGCGGGAGACGGGGACGGCCGGCGAGACGGGGACGGCCGGCGGGCAGACGGGGACGGCCGGCGGGCGGGGACGGCCGGCGGGGCAGACGGGGACGGCCGGCGCGGCAGACGGGGACGGCCGGCGCGGCAGACGGGGACGGCACGGCGGGCAGACGGGGGGACGGCCGGCGGGGCAGACGGGGACGGCCGGCGGGCAGACGGGGACGGCCGGCGGGGGACGGGGACGGCCGGCGGGGCAGACGGGGACGGCCGGCGCGGCAGACGGGGACGGCCGGCGCGGCAGACGGGGACGGCCGGCGCGGCAGACGGGGACGGCCGGCGCGGCAGACGGGGACGGCCGGCGCAGCAGACGAGCTCGGGGACGGCCGGCGCGGCAGACGGGGACGGCCGGCGGGGCAGACGGGGACGGCCGGCGGGGCAGACGAGCTCGCGCACGTTCCGAACGTCTCCCGGGCGCGGCGACCGCGCCCGGGAATGCCGGATGTGCTGCGACACCGGGAGGTCTGGCCGGCGGCAGGGGCGCACTCAGGCCGGCCTGTCCGGTCGACGCTCCACCGCCGGCCGGACGTGCGGAACTTGACGCGCTGACGTCAACTCCCGGCCGTCGGAGACCCCGTGTCCGATGTGGCGACCTGCCCGACGACGACCGAGCACTTCTCGGCCGTGACCCTTCCCGTGACCCCTCTGCCGGAAACACTCGGCACGGGCCTGCACGCTGGCACGGCAGTTCCGACTCTGAGGTGTTCCCGGCGCGCTTAACGGCGCCGACAATGGGCCGCTCGGCAGCTTAATGGCCGATCGCTCGATGTGTGTGACGAGTGCGGGCCGGCGGCAGGGACGCGTGGCGCGCTCGCCGCCGCGGCCGTCGGCCGGTGTCGCGGGGGTAGCCGAGGGTGTCGCGGGGTAGCCGAGGGTGTCGCGGGGTAGCAGAGGGTGTCGCGGGGTAGCCGAGGGTGTCGCGGGGGTAGCCGAGGGTGTCGCGGGGTAGCCAAGGGTGTCGCGGGGTAGCCAAGGGTGTCGCGGTGGTAGCCGATGGTGGCTCGGGGTATCCGGGGGTGTCGCGGGGTAGCCGAGGGTGTCGCGGGGTAGCCGAGGGTGTCGCGGGGGTAGCCGAGGGTGTCGCGGGGTAGCCGAGGGTGTCGCGGGGTAGCCGAGGGTGTCGCGGGGCTAGCCGAGGGTGTCGCGGGGCTAGCCGAGGGTGTCGCGGGGGTAGCCGAGGGTGTCGCGGGGCTAGCAGAGGGTGTCGCGGGGGTAGCCGAGGGTGTCGCGGGGGTAGCCGAGGGTGTCGCGGGGTAGCCGATGGTGTCGCGGGGTAGCCGAGGGTGTCGCGGGGTAGCCGGGGGTGGTGCCGTCGCCTGGGACGACGCAGACGGCAGGCGTGCCACTTGGCTCACCATGGTGGGGACGGAAATAGCTGCCAGGGAAGATTATAATTGCTTGGAAAAGAGATAATTGCCAGGGAAGGAGGTAATTACTAAGAAGTAGATAATTGCTGGAGAAGCAGATGATTGCTCGTAAAGGAGATAATTGCCATGGTAGAAGTTAGCTGGTAACGAAGGAGATTATAATTACTAGGAAGGATATAATTGCTATGGATGGAGATAATTGCTATCGAAAGAGATATTTGCTAGGCAAGGATGTAATTTCCAGGGAAGGACATAATTGCTAGTGAAAGAGATGACTGCTAAGGAATGAGATACTTGCTAGGTAAGGTGTTAGTTGCCAGGGAAAGGGATAGTTGGCAGGGAAGTTTTCATCAGACACCGGATGGATGCAGTATACTTATGTTTCAGCAGATATTTGAGACCAGGTAGTTCGCACCGGTGCCCAATTCTTCAGCTGGAGCAGAGCGAGATCGAGGGAAAGGTCTGGGCACTAGGTATGGTTCAGAAGACGGCCACGAAGACAATTGTTCATGGATATAAATCTGAACTGAAGGGTGTCTGAGTGGAGTATCACCGGGCTTTGTTCTAGGTCCACTGCTCTTTGTCATTTGTGTGAACAACCTTGAGGGAGACCTGAGGAGTTGGGTGATTAAGTTTGCCGATGATATCAAGCTGGTAGGAAGGGCTGAAAATGGTGATGAACCTAACAATATTGAATTAGACTTGGAAAAACAAACAAGTTTGCTGATAAATGGCAGACGTTTTTCAACTATGATAAATGTAAGGCTATGCATCAGGTGTGTGGAGGTGAAACATCGGCATATAAAATGGCACGTAGAGAACTGGATGTCACTGCAGATGAAGATATGTTAGCTGGGTTACGTGAGCTTAGCCAGTCCCCTCTCGTGGGGAGAGGGGGGTCTTCAACGGTCCACCTCAGGGTTTTCGCGGATAGTGGACAAACGGCGCGCGGTAGCGCGCCCAAATTTGGCATACCTTTTCCCACATCAATTTGGCGTGCTGTTTCAAAATTTTGAAGTCAGGTCATCTAGGGTGAACGAGTTAGTCAAGGTCAAGTGAGGTCACCTCCAAAGAAGTTGAACCAGTCGTCACGCTTTAACGGATACATATATTTTAATGAAACTTCCACCGTTTGCTATCTTTCAAGGATGCAACAAAACGTACGAGTGGAATTTTTCGTTTTTTTTTCGTTTTTGAGTACATATAACTTTTGCATATTTGCCAATTGCAGTTCAAATAGAAGATTCTGGCTAAAATAAGCATTTTTTTATTAGGGCAAGTCGAGTTCCAACGACGTTTCTCAGACTGCTCTACCTATTGGAAAAGAAGAATTAAAGAAAACTTTAGAACTCAAAACTTTGAAATAAAAAAAGGCTTTTTTTGGGGGAGGGGGCAAACAGTTTTATGGCTTGGTCGATTTTGCTGTCCTTTTCTTATTCTAAATAAATTTTGCTTTTTAATATATCCCACAAAATGAATTCCCCAGAGCAAAAAACATAATATAAGTCGTGAAAAGTCGTGAAGATCTATCCTCCTGGATATGTCCCTTTTGGGGGAAGTTGTTTTCGAGGTGGATCTGGACCCTACATGGCGAGCGCTTTCCGATGAAACCTCTTTCGTTTTCGTGCGACGCTTAGTTTGGATTTTAGGAGGGGTTACTATTCGTCCCCCCACCCGAGACGGGGTGTGAGGATCTGACCGGAGAGACGGCACGGGTTAATGAGCGCGGATCTGATTAAGGTATTTAACATTGTTAAATGGTTATATAATATCAATCTGAACGATGCTCTTCTATGGAGAGCATCACCAAAGAGGCATCAATTCACCTTCGACAAGTTAAGCTGTAGGACAGATAAACGCCAATAAGTGTTCAGCTAAAGGGCTGTTGATCAATGGAATTAGCTGCCGGTGACGTGGTGGAGGCTCTCTCATTGAATGTGCTTAATGGTAGGTTGGATGGTTGTTCAGGTCCAATAGTCTTAAAGTTAAATTGTGCAATGTGCGATGGGAAGACGGGAAATTCGGTGGATGAAGTGGGACTGCTCCGGGTCACGCGTGTGTTACGATAACGCGTGTGTTGCGATAACGCGTGTGTTACGATAACGTGTGTGTTACGATAACGCGTGTGTTGCGATAACGCGTGTGTTACGATAACGCGTGTGTTACTATAACGCGTATGTTACTATAACGCGTGTGTTACGATAACGTGTGTGTTACGATAACGCGTGTGTTGAGATAACGCGTGTGTTACGATAACGTGTGTGTTACGATAACGCGTGTGTTACGATAACGTGTGTGTTACGATAACGCGTGTGTTACTATAACGCGTGTGTTACTCGATTCACGCTTGTACAACGCGAAATCGAGTGAACAGGGCTGCATACGCTGGGGTAGATGGTGTCTTTAGGATTCTGGACATAGTACTCATCAGGTTGCTTCAGTATTGTATTTTTCTACTCTGATGTTATTTTCCCTTTATAGGCTTGACCCAGATGGTGTCTGGGCTCTTGTGAAGCCTTAACACTTGTGATGACTTGACCGCATTATATAATTTACATGTGCGTATGTATAAACATGTATATATATATATATGTATATATATATGTATGCATATATATACATATATATATATATATATATATATATATGTATATACATATGTATGCATATATATATATATATATATATATATATATATATATATATATATATATATATATATATATATATATATGTGTATATATATGTATGCATATATATACATTAGGGTGTGTCACGAAGGACTTTTTTTGGAAATTGCACTTTGCTTAGTGAAATTATCGTGCAGATCACCTAAAAAAAACCTGTGGTCGAAACCAAATCGAAATCAAACAATAAACAAAATATGCGACAGGTCGATAAAGAAACAAATTTGCCGGGCGCCCGGCGTTGAAGTCTCCAGTGATGGCACTCCGTTGCGATTGGCATCTAACACCACGCGTCCGGCCACCGTCGGAGCGCCGCCGCGGCGCTGTGACGAAAAAGGCGGCAGTCGGTGCTGTGGATGACTGATGATTGGATTCTGGTGATGAAGCTCATTCATAAAACTCAATGAAAGTGTTTAGTGGGGTATAAGGCTTTTGATAAGCACCAGTCGCTTAATAAGTTGCCTGGATGTCTGACGCATGAAAGAAAGGTTCACTTTACGTCGCTTGTTCGTTCCATTTTCAATCAGTAGATCTATCGGCGTATAATGCTAATATTTTCACTTTTGAAAGCTTGAACATCTTCAAAATGTCTCGTCTGTTTACATCGAAGACCAATTAAATCATTCTGAGACACTTGATATCTTATTGTTATGACAAATAGACCAGGCGAAATCGGCATCATGCTCCTTTCCACTACAACCGAAGGAGACGGGCATACAGCGACGTCACCTTTTGTACGAGCGGCCACATTTTTTGTCCGAACTATCATTTTATAACTGTACTACTTGTCTACATGCTCGACAGAAAACCCGACACGAAATCCCTTTTGCTGCTGAGCACTGGCATTGCTGACCTGTGTTTCAACTTCGCCACAATGTAACCTCTTCACCAATTACCTTCAAAGACGCCTCGGTCACCACTTTCACCATCCGTTTCACCGTCTGACTGTGCACGGGGTATGGCGGCACTTCGAGAGGACTCGCGATGATGTCTAGTAAGTCATCATCGGACAGTTGTTGCGTCAAGGGCGGCTCGGTTATCGCCTCATTACACCAATCAATCAGCTCCATGATGCTGTTTGCCCCCATATTCACTTTTGGAAGCTTGAACTTCCGCACTTCGTCAGTATCATTATCGACTTGAGTTCTGCGACACTGCTGGATTTGAGTGACCGCCCTTTACTGTGTGGCTTGATCTTGGCCCGCTGTCATTGCTAGCAGTACTGCCTCAGGGTGACACCAGTAGCTGTTGCGCTGTATTACCGGCTGCACCATGGCCGCTATCTCAGGTCGCAAACTTTTGAGAAGTTGCACGCTGTGCAGCGCATTGCCAGGACCGTCAGAACATTTCCAGTTCTTCTTGATGCAGAACCACATGGGAGTATAGTGGCACACGATGAACTTCGCTAGCATTATCAGACTGTCTGATGGCTGTTCGGTTGATATGTAGAGCCGGAGAATTCGGGCCGCCAGAGTCAGCCACCTGGAGTGGTTTAGTGGACCGATCTTCATTTTCGCAGTTCTATCTGAGATACAGTCTGGACACTACGCGCCAGACTGTACAGAATAGCCTGATCTGAACTTAGGTCACTAAGAATCTCCTGCGTCATTTCTGAAACATTTCCGCCATCGATTGGCTCAAAATCGACCACTAGCAAGGTTTCTACTGCGCCTGCAGCAGCCCGGCCAATCAGCCCACTAAACGACTTAGGTCCTGTTGTGACTCCATCTAAGTGGCTAAATACTGCACGAAGATTAAGTTCATTTGCATGAAGTTGGCACACAAACCAGTGGACGGGGCGTTTTTGTCCGAGCTCAAACAAACGGATAACACCACCTTTTGGCCAGTATTAAATCTCGTGCCGTCACAGCCAAGCACAGAAACATCCGCACCAAACTCATATGCCACGGCGTTCAGGTCCAGAAAAATGTCCTCCGCTTTCCCAGTCTGTGGGGTAAAGTGTCCTAAATATGCACTGTCTGGCTCGGATACAACCACAATGTGCTCTTCCGTCTTCTTTGAACTGGCTGTCATAAGCGTGTCGTCTTTTCTACCGTCGAAGTAGAGACCAGATACACGACCTGCATGATCCTCATGGCTCTGGGCTACCACCTCTCTTCTAATCCGATCCCTTGCTCGCCATACTTTTTTGCTATCCACTATGCAGTCCATATCGTCAGAAGTGATCCGACCAATGTCCACTTGGAAACCGTTTATGATCGCAGCACACGCACGATTAGACACTCCGTACCGATCTGCTGCTAGAACCGTATTTAGCAGTTCGTCTGTGTTACTGTTCACCATATACTCTGACTCATTGACTACAGATGTGAGCGATGATGAATCTGTGGCGGAATCTTGGTCTGAATTAGAATCTAGCTTGGCCATTCCAGAAGGTCCCGGTTGTGGTGATGTGACTCTCTCGGCGGTCAGACGCCTCCTTTCGTCCATGGCGCGTCGACGAGTGGTTTCACGGATATCTGCGGTGCCGATTTGCATTTGGCGAGGTCCTCTCTAGTCTTGGACAAGGGGAGACTCCATTCGTGGCACTTTGTCGGCCATCGCACATTTGCAGCTATCGATATCAGCACATTTGCAGCGGGCTATATCAAACAATTTTCCAAACCACTCATCACCGGACGGACGTACACCTGGTGGTGCCGACTTCTTTCCAGCAGTTTTCATGTATCGCAAGTAGCGATCGCGGCATTCTCGAACCACTGCCGCCTTTTTCGTCACAGCGCCGCGGCGGCGCTCCGACGGCGGCCGACGCGTGGTGTTAGATGCCAATCGCAACGGGGCGCCATCACTGGAGACTTCAACGCCGGGCGCCCGGGATATTTGTTTCTTTATCGGCCTGTCGCATATTTTGTTTATTGTTTGATTTCGATTTGGTTTCGACCACGGTTTTTTTAAGGTGATCTGCACGATAATTTCACTAAGCATAAGAAAAACCGTTCAGGCGACACACCCTAATATAAATATATATATATATATATATATATATATATATATATATATATATATATATAATATATACATACACACATATATATATATATATATATATATATATATATGTATATGTATATATATGTATATATATATATATATATGTGTGTGTGTGTGTGTACATTGGTACTCCACACTTAAATCACACTGAAACTGAAACATACTGATACTTCCTCTATGCAGGTGTTCATGATTAGCAACATCGACTAGCATTCCAATAACAATTGTAGAGAAAACCGACGGCCCATGTCACCCATGGACCAGCAGCGGCCACCACCATGTCACCCACGGACCAGCAGCGGCCACCACCATGTCACCCACGGACCAGCAGCGGCCACCACCATGTCACCCATGGACCAGCAGCGGCCACCACCAGGTCACCCATGGACCAGCAGCGGCCACCACCATGTCACCCACGGACCAGCAGCGGCCACCACCATGTCACCCACGGACCAGCAGCGGCCTCCACCATGTCACCCATGGACCAGCAGCGGCCACCGCCAGGTCACCCATGGACCAGCAGCGGCCACCACCATGTCACCCATGGACCAGCAGCGGCCACCACCATGTCACCCACGGACCAGCAGCGGCCACCACCATGTCACCCACGGACCAGCAGCGGCCACCACCATGTCAACCATGGACCAGCAGCGGCCACCGCCAGGTACCCATGGACCAGCAGCGGCCACCACCATGTCACCCACGGACCAGCAGCGGCCACCACCATGTCACCCACGGACCAGCAGCGGCCACCGCCAGGTCAACCATGGACCAGCAGCGGCCTCCACCATGTCACCCATGGACCAGCAGCGGCCACCACCATGTCACCCACGGACCAGCAGCGGCCACCACCATGT
Organism: Imbricaverruca yamaguchii; assembly: GCA_034440575.1. Taxonomy (NCBI): domain Eukaryota; kingdom Metazoa; phylum Arthropoda; class Thecostraca; family Neoverrucidae; genus Imbricaverruca; species Imbricaverruca yamaguchii. Next base: position 464,475 of record JAOTOL010001335.1, read on the forward strand.
CACCCATGGACCAGCAGCGGCCTCCACCATGCCACCCACGGACCAGCAGCGGCCACCACCATGTCACAGCCAAGTGTGCTGGACATACCGTCATTACCGGTGTGGGCGGACCCCAAACGACAAGAGGATCTCAACGTCCAGGGGGGGGGGGGGTGCCAGCCACCCTGACCTCGCCACTGCGCTCGTCACTGGTCAGCTGAGTAGCGCCTGCAGCTGCTGCCGCCGGCGCTAACCGACCAGCATTCGCGGAGAGCCGCCGACACACTGGTCAGCCAGGGAGCCCGCGCCTTGGGCACGGACGCTAGTGCAGCGGGCATGGTTTTTCATGGCGAGGTTGAGATTGTCCGCACCCGTGATGATGCACCCTGTCTCGTGTTTCCACCTCCACTACTGGTACCACTCACGGTGGAAGTAACGGCACGTCATAGCCATGCCGAGTCCCAGGCATGTCGAATGATTTGGGTTTTCGTGGCAAATAGAAATTGGCGATTGTTACTTTATGGAATGTGAAAACAAAGTGTCCTAATTTCCAAGGTTGTTTCGTGTTTGATTGTTTGAATTGAATTGAATTGAAGGATTGCTGGCTTGGGTTAGAATGAGCTCGGTGGCTTCTCAGAAATTCCGCCCACACACAACCCGATCTGCTGGGTCCACCCTTGACAGTGGTTGCAATATTTATGTGGCGTGCAGGGGAGAGTCGCCACTCGCGATACATTTCTGATGCGACGAACAGGCGCCAAGCGTTCTCATCACAAAACACAATTTTCTGTCCGCCGGATGCGTTGGCACCAGCATTCTTCGTTCGGGCACCTCCAGTGCGCCGATCCACCTCCCACGCCTGTCCATTCACGGTGCTGCCAGGCGGTCGTTTGGGCTGGTTTCCGGCCGCTTCTGCCGCCGCCGCCGGGCACAGCTCCAATGGACGGCAGACGAGGCACGCAGGGTCGCAGGTCGCCGCTGTCCCGCGCACTTCCGACACCGCTCTTGGCGACCGCCGGCGCCGCCGGAAGCCGCCGGAAGCCGCCGGCGGCATTGTTCTGCCGGTGACGTATTGGCCCGTGGCGCGCCAATATCGCCCCCGCGCGGCGATGGCTGGCGCGGCACGACACGGGAACGGCCGACTGACAGATAGAAAATGCTCCGGGCGGGGCCGGAGTGGGTGTCGACCTGATGCACAATTAGCAACTCTTCGGTGCCGCGAGCGACTGTGCGTGTGCGTTAGAAACTCAACGAAACACATAGGCATCAGGATTCCCACCGGGGCGGTGTATTCTGCCATCTAGTGGCAGGGTGGGGAAGTAGACTGGGAAAGTGGACTCGGTGTCTGCTTTGCGATTGGTAATATAAAGTGATAGAGAATCGACTGCAGATGTTAGTATATATGATGCTGACCTTGAGAGTGGTAGAAGGTCCACGAGTTGAGACGGTGTTATTACGTGTCCCTTGGGCGATCCGGAACTTGGACATATTTCCCCGAGTCACTGCGGCGCATGTGTGCTGTAATATTTCGACAACACTGATATGCCCGCCGATTGTCCAGAGGAAATAGCAGAGCTCTGAATGCTTGTCTCGCTGGATTTCAGTGACACGAGATATGCAACACGCTTAGTTGGCTGTCATGGCAGAAAATCAGATATTGTGGAAATATATTGCAACGGCCTATCCCGTCTGCAACGTCTATCCCAGTGACTATGACATCTATCCCGGCGGTTTTCAGGGGAGGTCCGACTGTATAGTTGATTTAATGCCTGGAGGCGATACCGCGGTCCCGGGCCCAGTGATAATTGCGCTCGTTTGGCCATAAATGGCCCAAAATGTTCAACACTTGACATTGAGATTCGTGTGCGCTTTACAGCCCAAATTAGGTGTTCACGTGAAGGTATATGTTTATTTAAGCTAAGCTCACGCATTTATTGCAGGCTTAGAATTTCGTGACACGCGATGTGATATTCCAATGAGAGTTCCTGGATCCTCCCTTGCCAGTAGCATTGTCAGGTACAGATAAAGACATTGGTAGTCACCTCGGAAACCGGGTGCGTATGTAAGAACAACCCTGAGGCTTTCTGACCATAGCCTCTCCACATTGATCCGTTCTCGATAATGTGGAGTGCTTCGTACTGCACCTCTCTTCCTCCGTACATGATACACCTCTTCACCAAAAAGCAAGCCCACCATCTCTATTCTGCCACTGACTGAACTAGCGGACTGTGAATCTACCTCGAGCACTAGCGGACTGTGAATCTACCTCGAGCACTAGCGGACTGTGAATCTACCTCGAGCACCAGCTACGCCAGTCACCTGGAGAGAAAATGCAATCGGAACTAGCATTTTTATAGTCTGTATTTATAGTTTTAAAATATAACGTCACGCGTGGCCTGTTGTCACGAAAGCTTGCTTGCTTGCTCTGGTGAAATAGAACGGCCCATCATTCGGTGTAGTCTGATTTGAATCCTTGCTGAAATCAGTATTTGAAGTCATCGGCGTTATGTTTTCGGTGTTGCACGTGAAGAAATAGAAATAATTTAAATCACAAAGAATGAGATCTTACTTTTTATCACCTGTGGTGATACACGCCACCTTTGGTACTTCCTGGAGACCTTCGGCATTTTCTGGCGGCTACTAAATTTTCATACATGAACTATTCTTCTCTACTCCAATCTTTCCCGTGCAATTATGGAATATATATATATATATATATATATATATATATGTATTGCGTTCATCAATACAGCAACGAAGTGTCAATGTAACCAGTACCAAGAGCAGCCAGGGCAGAAGGTCACTACCGAGAAGGGTCGACATGACCGCAGTGTGACCCCGAGCCCGTCGGACCACGAGCGTTTTCAGTGGAAGCCGGGCCGGCCGAGTCAGGCCCTCCTCCGTGCACTGTCGTCCGAGAACCAGCGCGACGCCGAGGTCGCTGGCGTGCCTCGCCGCCAGGCTTGTGTTGACATGTCATGACATGTCACGTCGCCGGTGTCGATGCCATCAGGAGGCACCGAGCTGGAAGCCGGTATGTGGCCGGCACGTGCCGCAGGTATGTGGCCGGCACGTGTCCCAGGTATGTGGCCGGCACGTGTCCCAGGTATGTGGCCGGCACGTGTCCCAGGTATGTGGCCGGCACGTGTTGGAGGTATGTGCCCGGCACGTGTCCCAGGTCTGTGGCCGGCACGTGTCCCAGGTCTGTGGCCGGCACGTGTCCCAGGTCTGTGGCCGGCACGTGTCCCAGGTCTGTGGCCGGCACGTGTCCCAGGTATGTGGCCGGCACGTGTCCCAGGTATGTGGCCGGCACGTGTCCCAGGTCTGTGGCCGGCACGTGTCCCAGGTCTGTGGCCGGCACGTGTCCCAGGTATGTGGCCGGCACGTGTCCCAGGTCTGTGGCCGGCACGTGTCCCAGGTCTGTGGCCGGCACGTACCGCAAGTCTGTGGCCGGCACGTGTTGGAGGTCTGTGGCCGGCACGTGTCCAAGGTATGTGGCCGGCACGTGCCGCACGGCCGCAGGTCTGTGGACGGCACGTGTTAGAGGTCTGTGGCCGGCACGTGCCGCAGGTCTGTGGTCGACACGTGCCATATGTCTGTGGCCGGCACGTGCCAGTTTCTACTGTGTGTCATGCGGTCAATAGTCAATAGTGTGAATAGTCATGTGTTATGTTGATATTTGTATACATCGTGTGGATTCCAACCACGGACGAAAGAAGTCATCAGCTGAATTGACTGGTCCTGATAACAACACGCGGTGTAGATGAACACCGTGCTGAAAATGAGGGGACAGCCATCGGATATCAATTGGGTGTGCATAATGTCTGTACGTAGCAAGATGAACGGCACAGACAGTCGGTTTGGACAGTCTAAATATCGCTCTATATCCAATGTCGGCCGTATTGAACTGTCCGCCGCCGCCGCCTCGAACAAAGCTACTATATCATAATCGCCGGGTCCAATACATTCCGTGACGTCACCCATTGAAGCTGTGTTGTCAAAGGCTGCGGCCGTTGCCGACGTCGGGTTCTGCTCGATTCTGCTCGATTCTGCTTGATTCTGCCGAGGCCAGGGTTCCGGCGGGTTTCTGCCGGGTGTCTCCGTTCGAGGTGGACGTCTATCGCATTACTCATGATGTGTAGGGTCATTCTGCGTTCGATGGGGATGTCTGTCGCATTACTCATGATGTGTAGGGTCATTCTGCGTTCGATGGGGATGTCTGTCGCATCCCTCATGACGTGCAGGGTCATTCTGCGTTCGATGGGGATGCAGAAACAGCCTACATCAGCATGGATCCAGAAATGCTAGATGAAAATACCTTAGAAAAGCCATGTTACAGCACTTCCCAATTTCAGCAGTGCGGTGGCTAGAATATCTGTCCATATCAGCGAACAGTCGAATGTTTGTTTGTTTTTCCGCTGAATTTCGCGTCCGGCCGTCAGACAGATCCAGACCGGCCGGCAAAACTCACCGAGGCGCACTGCCAGACTCGGAAGTGACCCCGGGAAGTGACCCCGGGTACCGAGACTCCCTGCCAGACTCGGAAGTGACCCCAGGAAGTGACCCCGGGTACCGAGACTCCCTGCCAGACTCGGAAGTGACCCCAGGAAGTGACCCCGGGTACCGAGACTCCCTGCCAGACTCGGAAGTGACCCCGGGTACCGAGACTCCCTGCCAGACTCGGAAGTGACCCCGGGAAGTGACCCCGGGTACCGAGACTCCCTGCCAGACTCGGAAGTGACCCCGGGTACCGAGACTCCCTGCCAGACTCGGAAGTGACCCCAGGAAGTGACCCCGGGTACCGAGACTCCCTGCCAGACTCGGAAGTGACCCCAGGAAGTGACCCCGGGTACCGAGACTCCCTGACGGGCTCGGAAGTGACCCCAGGTACCGAGACTCCCTGCCGGGCGGCTCGGAAGTGACCCCGGGTACCGAGACTCCCTGACGGGCTCGGAAGTGACCCCGGGTACCGAGACTCCCAGCCGGGCGGCTCGGAAGTGACCCCAGGTACCGAGACTCCCTGCCAGACTCGGAAGTGACCCCAGGAAGTGACCCCGGGTACCGAGACTCCCTGCCGGGCTCGGAAGTGACCCCAGGAAGTGACCCCGGGTACCGAGACTCCCTGTCAGACTCGGAAGTGACCCCGGGAAGTGACCCCGGGTACCGAGACTCCCTGCCAGACTCGGAAGTGACCCCAGGAAGTGACCCCGGGTACCGAGACTCCCTGCCAGACTCGGAAGTGACCCCAGGAAGTGACCCCGGGTACCGAGACTCCCTGACGGGCTCGGAAGTGACCCCAGGTACCGAGACTCCCTGCCGGGCGGCTCGGAAGTGACCCCGGGTACCGAGACTCCCTGACGGGCTCGGAAGTGACCCCGGGTACCGAGACTCCCAGCCGGGCGGCTCGGAAGTGACCCCAGGTACCGAGACTCCCTGCCAGACTCGGAAGTGCCGGAAGTGACCCGGCCGAGACTCCCGCCGGGGAAGTGACCCCGGGTACCGAGACTCCCTGTCAGGCTCGGAAGTGACCCCGGGAAGTGACCCCGGGTACCGAGACTCCCTGCCAGACTCGGAAGTGACCCCGGGAAGTGACCCCGGGTACCGAGACTCCCTGCCAGACTCGGAAGTGACCCCAGGAAGTGACCCCGGGTACCGAGACTCCCTGCCAGACTCGGAAGTGACCCCAGGAAGTGACCCCGGGTACCGAGACTCCCTGCCAGACTCGGAAGTGACCCCAGGAAGTGACCCCGGGTACCGAGACTCCCTGCCAGACTCGGAAGTGACCCCGGGAAGTGACCCCGGGTACCGAGACTCCCTGCCAGACTCGGAAGTGACCCCGGTTACGAAACGTCCGGCTACTTCCCGCCAGTAGCGGGAAGTAGTCGTCATGACATCCAAATGGCAGGGTCAGGCCATACTAATTACGTGATCTGAAAGCTTTTATCCGGATATTTGACCAATTTATTACATGAATAAACAATCAGAGCAGGTTCGATTTCCTAATGCGACAGGGTGTTGGACTAGTAGCAGCTTGTTTATGCACAAATCCTGAAAGTGTACACCTACATCTGCGTCTGGGACATCATCTGGTTGGAAATCTGGAAGTCAGACCGAGTGAGCCTGACTTCGGAAGTAAAATCGATGACACCAGTTGTTCGCCGAATTCAGCGGTCTTCAAATGCCATGTTTGCTGAGCAGTATACCGCTCTGATCATTATCGTCAGCCAACTTCAACCACCGGGAGTGATTGGCCATTTATGATAGCTATGCCGAATCCTAATCTATGTTTCAGAAAATGACGTCATCATTTGTGCTCCGATTGCATCATTTACGACTGAAATATGGCAGGCAAGCCAACAAACAAGTTTGTCTCAGAAGTTCATTTTTTGAACATCTTCCGGTCCTTGGCGTGTTTCAAGCAGTTCATTTTTTTGTTCTTTCTTGCGAGTGTGATATTCAAAGACAAGTATCAATGCCACCCAAGTATCAAATAGGGGTTATTTAAGTGGGAGTACAGCAACATCTTAAAACGGAGCCTCGTATGGTGCTGCCCAGTGGACGCCATTACAACTGTAAACAACCCGTTTGTAAAGTAGAGGTAATTTAATATTTTCGGGAGCGTTAAAATGGAATCATAGCGTCTGGAAGTTATGCATTTAAATAATTATTAATAATACAGGCACTTCACATCCATACAATAAACGAAAAAGGAAAATTATCCATCCGCAGGGTACATGCTACCACTAACTCCCCAATATTGTATATTTGCCGTTAATACAACGGAAGCTTCATGTTCTATTCGACAACTACCGCATTTAGCGGTGGTGCCAGATGCGTCCAGATTGGCTACTTGTTTTTGTGAATTGAGCGTTTTTTTTCTTCAAACAGTGCCACAATTTGAATATGTTGATTGAGTTTTATGCTTAATTTATTTCTTTATAGTTAAAACTTCTGGAAAATGTAATACTGTGAAAAGTACACATAATTGAAAGATATGCCCTTTATACTAGACGACGTCATCGTCAGTACATCCCTGTGCTTATTGGTCGTCGTGAAGCGGGCTAATGACGTAGCAGTAATGTGGCCGGTGATGTCGGGCAGTGATGTCACACCAAAACTGACAATGACGTCACAACGGTGTTGATAGTGACGCGACACCGTGATAAACGTTGACGTCACACAAGGTAGACAATGACGTCACACACTGTCGCCAGTGACGCCAGACAAGGTCGACAGTGACGCCACACCGTGGTGGGCAGTGACGTCACACCGTGGTGGGCAGTGACGTCACACGGTGGTGGGCAGTGACGTCACACCGTGGTGGGCAGTGACGTCACACGGTGGTCGGCACAGCAGGCATGCAGTACGAGTCGCCACCATCCAAATGCTCCGGTGGTGGTGGTTGGATTTACGCCACATCGACCGTTGAGTCATATGGCGTCGCCAACCTTTGACGCCGGTTGGTCGCGGGCGAAGAGTGAAACAGGTGAGACTCGACATCCAGGTGTTCAGAAAACAGAACATTCAACTAGCAGAGCGCTTTAGGATGGCAGCCGTGTTGGAGTACCGTGTTGGCGTGCAGTGTTGGTGTGTCGTGTTGGAGTGTTGTGTTGGAGTGCAGTGTTGGTGTGTCGTGTTGGAGTCCAGGGTTGGAGTGTCGTGTTGGAGTGTCGCGTTAGAGTGTAGTGTTGGAATGTAGTGTTGGAATGTATTGTTGGAGTGCCGTGTTGGAGTGCCGTGTTGGAGTGCCGTGTTGGAGTGTCGTGTTGGAGTGTCGTGTTGGAGTGCAGTGTTGGAGTGTCATGTTGGAGTGCCATGTTGGAGTGTCGTATTGGAGTGCCGTGTTGGAGTGCCGTGTTACCGCCGTGTCGCCGCCGGGTTGGAGTGCCGTGTAGTGTCGTGTTGGAGCGTCATGTTGGAGTGCCGTATTGGAGTGCCGTGTTGGAGTGTCGTGTTGGAGTGCCGCGTTACCGCCGTGTTGGAGTGTCGTGTTGGAGTGCCGTGTTAGAGTGTCGTGTTGGAGTGTCGTGTTGGAATGCCGTGTTGGAGTGTCGTGTTGGAGTGCCGTATTGGAGTGTCGTGTTGGAGTGCCGCGTTACCGCCGTGTTGGAGTGTCGTGTTTGAGTGCCGCGTTACCGCCGTGTTGGAGTGCCGTGTTGGAGTGCCGTGTTGGAGTGCCGTGTTGGAGTGCCGTGTTGGAGTGTCGTGTTTGAGTGCCGTGTTGGAGTGGCGTGCTGGAGTTGACGGTCGGGAGGTGCAGCTGCGAGCTGCCTTTCGGCGCACCCGGCGGCGAAAGCCACTTCGACCCGGTTGAATCTTCCACGAAGCGGTGAATGTGCATGGGGGCCGGCGATGCGGTAGGCAGACGATCCAAACGTCCCGTGAAACTCGAGCTCGAGATGTGTCGTGGCGTCACAAGCCGACGGGGCAGTGTGGGTGCTGCACGCATGGAATGTGGAACGATCCACTGCGTAACGTAGGGCATCCTCAACGTGCCGATATCTAGCCGTACCGCAAAATGACCGACTAAACGACAAAATATGATACCGCATGGGCGAGTAGGCATCTAGACCTGGCCAAACAATTTGCATTATCGCATCGCTGCCGAGCATGCTACAGGATGCATGTGGGGGCGTGGAGCGAGGGACGGGCTCTGGAGTGTCATCAAGTACATCATAAAATCGATTCGGCGGTGCCGAAGCAAAATGATTGCGAAAGGAGCTTCCGACAGGCTACAGCCATGGACGGTTCGTAGTCCGCGAATTGCAGCAGCGTGTCCCTGTTTGTTTTCGGGTGCGCTGGAACATTTCAGTACACTCGCAGAGTGGCGTTTGCCCGGGGATAGGAGAGAAGACGGATCTCTGGAGACTTGAGGAGACTGCACGTGAGAAGGACGCTCTCTTCAGGAGCACAGTGATGTTTGCCCGGGGACGCGAGAGCCCACGGATCCCAGGAGACCTTAGGAAACTGCACGCGCGGAGGATGCTCCCTGGGTGTCGCGTGGGCAGACCCGTTTGGCCGATTGATATTCCTGTTACTCGGACGAGCCGTAAAGCTGCGTACTCAGTCGGCAGTCGGAGCATCGTTCAGAGTCGGGAAATGTGTGATTTGCATTGAGACGAAGTCGTGACCTGACATTGATCCGACCCGGCGCCGGTATTTTAACTGACCGGAGCTGGTTTTGTTCCCCTAACTGTCTCATTAATTGTCGGAAGGCATGGCTGTAAAGCGATGTCAGTACCTTGAACGGTTCAGAAGGTTGCTGAGACAATTTTTCCGTTGTCAAAATGACCCCGTCTCCTTACTGCGATGGCTAAGTCGGGGTAATAATTAAGAATCACGTGTTAAGGTGACCGTAGACAAATGAGGGTCCGCACACTGATACTGGTTTGAGAACACTTCGACTTTACTCGACCTGACCTCGCAGGAATGACAATAAATATTGATCCGATCGTGTTTCTGACGTATTTGCTGTTCATTTTGTATCGATGTTGCCACACGACATTGCTATTCCCAAACCTCTGAAGTTCACCTTATTCGATCCCTTCGCATTGACTTCGAGGGCTTCTATCGTGAAGGCTAGCCAGTACTTTCATGCACATATTACTAATTCATCTGCATTCTTCCCGAAAATCATGCCCAAATTGATGCTCTACGGCGATTGGTTTTCAAATGCTTCGTAAAAGTGGGAGATCTCGTGCACTCGCGAGACATGCTGCACACTACGCTGGACACTACGCTGCACACTACGCTGGACACTACGCTGGACACTACGCTGGATGACTCAGTAGTGGCGTCGGTGTCTATGCGAGATTCAGCCGGCTATTTTTTCCGCGGATCTGGCGCCTGGTGGAGCGCCACGTGTGCTGTACCGAGGCCTTCTCACCCCGAACATCCCGTCCCCAGCCAGTGTACCGAGGCCTTCTCACCCCCGAACATCCCGTCCCCAGCTTCCTCCCCCCCCTCGTCCCCAGCCAGTGTACCGAGGCCTTCTCACCCCCGAACATCCCGTCCCCAGCCAGAGCCAATATTGTACCGAGGCCTTCTTACCAGGCCTTTCACCCCGAACATCCCGTCCCCAGCCAGCCATTGTACCGAGGCCTTCTCACCCCGAACATCCCGTCCCCAGCCAGCCAATACTGTACCGAGGCCTTCTCACACCCGAACATCCCGTCCCCAGCCAGCCGATACTGTACTGAGTCCTTCTCACCCCCGAACATCCCGTCCCCAGCCAGTGTACCGAGGCCTTCTCACCCCCGAACATCCCGTCCCCAGCCAGCCAATGCTGTACCGAGGCCTTCTCACCCCCGAACATCCCGTCCCCAGCCAGTGTACCGAGGCCTTCTCACCCCGAACATCCCGTCCCCAGCCAGCCAATACTGTACCGAGGCCTTCCCACACCCGAACACCCCGTCCCCAGCCAGCCGATACTGTACTGAGTCCTTCTCACCCCCGAACATCCCGTCCCCAGCCAGTGTACCGAGGCCTTCTCACCCCCGAACATCCCGTCCCCAGCCAGCCAATATTGTACCGAGGCCTTCTCACCCCCGAACATCCCGTCCCCAGCCAGCCAATATTGTACCGAGGCCTTCTCACCCCCGAACATCCCGTCCCCAGCCAGTGTACCGAGGCCTTCTCACCCCCGAACATCCCGTCCCCAGCCAGCCAGTGCTGTACCGAGGCCTTCTCACACCCGAACATCCAGTCCCCAGCCAGTGTACCGAGGCCTTCTCACCCCCGAACATCCCGTCCCCAGCCAGTGTACCGACGCCTTCTCACCCCCGAACATCCCGTCCCCAGCCAGCCAGCACTTTATGCCCGGCTTGTAGTCCAAACTGACCGACGTGTGTTGTTGGTGACGTCACTGCTCTCAGTGCGCGCTGTGCTGTACGGCTGCATATACACGCTCGAGCGCATTCCTCCCTCCCAAATAGGCAGGGGACACGGCGGCTCGGCGGTAGCACGATAGCCAAGTGCACGACAGGGAGCCGAAGCCCACGCGCCGACTGACGCGCCTCTAGTGGAGACGGCTGCAACTACGGGGTGGCTGCCCAAGCGGGAAAACGCGAGCACAATATTAGTAATGTTTGGAGGTGCACGGTGCATTGACGGGCTACGTGTTCGTTTTCTGAAAATTGAACATGTGCTGCACCTTCTAATGCACTTTCGGTGCGTCTGAGTTCAAATAACATGCGTCATCATAGAGGTGGAACTGCACTGCTAGCCGTCGGTATTGAGCCAATGGCGCATAACTCCATGCGAGCGCACCATTGCATATACCTCCGTATATTGTACCATTGTATATCCGTATATACAATGGCGCATAATTCCATGCGAGCGCACCATTGCATATACCTCCGTATATTGTACCATTGTATATCCGTATATACAATGGCGCGAATTTACCATTGTATATACGGACGTAGATGAGCCGATTTGCCCTCTGACTCATAACGTGAATGGCTGCCCAGAGGAACAGCGGACGTAGAAGAGCCAAATTGTCAAACACCGTACTAACCCAACTGACAAACCTGCACGGCCTGCTTAGACTAACGAGCTACTAACAACTAACACGCGGCAGCTGGCGTGAGAGGCGGTGTGGACACGCGGCAGCCGGCGTGAGAGGCGGTGTGGACACGCGGCAGCTGGCGTGAGAGGCGGTGTGGACACGCGGCAGCTGGCGTGAGAGGCGGTGTGGACACGCGGCAGCTGGCGTGAGGCGGTGTGGACGCGGCAGCGGCGTGAGGCGGTGTGGACACGCGGCAGCTGGCGTGAGAGGCGGTGTGGACACGCGGCAGCTGGCGTGGAGGCGGTGTGGACACGCGGCAGCTGGCGTGAGAGGCGGTGTGGACACGCGGCAGCTGGCGTGAGAGGCGGTGTGGACACGCGGCAGCTGGCGTGGAGGCGGTGTGGACACGCGGCAGCCGGCGTGAGAGGCGGTGTGGACACGCGGCAGCTGGCGTGAGAGGCGGTGTGGACACGCGGCAGCTGGCGTGAGAGGCGGTGGACACGCGGCAGCTGGCGTGGAGGCGGTGTGGACACGCGGCAGCTGGCGTGGAGGCGGTGTGGACACGCGGCAGCTGGCGTGAGAGGCGGTGTGGACACGCGGCAGCCGGCGTGAGAGGCGGTGTGGACACGCGGCAGCTGGCGTGAGAGGCGGTGTGGACACGCGGCAGCCGGCGTGGGGGTGGACACGCGGGCCGGCGTGAGGCGGTGTGGACGCGGCAGCGGCGTGAGAGGCGGTGTGGACACGCGGCAGCTGGCGTGAGAGGCGGTGTGGACACGCGGCAGCTGGCGTGAGAGGCGGTGTGGACACGCGGCAGCCGGCGTGAGAAGGCGGTGTGGACACGCGGCAGCCGGCGTGAGAGGCGGTGTGGACACGCGGCAGCTGGCGTGAGAGGCGGTGTGGACACGCGGCAGCTGGCGTGAGAGGCGGTGTGGACACGCGGCAGCTGGCGTGAGAGGCGGTGTGGACACGCGGCAGCTGGCGTGAGAGGCGGTGTGGACACGCGGCAGCTGGCGTGAGAGGCGGTGTGGACACGCGGCAGCCGGCGTGAGAGGCGGTGTGGACAATTGCCTCCTTGTCCGCACGGTAAGGATCACTCGGTGCTCTTCGATAGGAGTACCCTAAGGCCGGCACCGAAGCAAAATCAACTCGCTACTCTCAAAACACCCCACCCCCACACTAACTACAAATTATTTGTGGAGGAGTAAAGTAAAACTAAAACCAGATAGACATCACGGTTACGTCCACAACCCAGTCCCCGCCTTCAACACCGAAAAACTTCGCTCAAAGTATAACGTAACATTCCCTTAACGTAAATGTCTACTTGCCTACACCTTGATCGTAACACTCGCTTTCACAGATAGCTATGCAATGTCTTCCTTTAAAAGCGGCGCAAATAGTCCTGCACGCCGAAAAAAAAATCACTTCCCCCCCCCCCATTGCATATATGGGACGGGGACGGTCGAGAGGTTAAAGTGTCGTGCTTTGGATACAAAGGTTCCGGGTTCAGCACTTACACCGTTCGACACTTCCAAATCCCACGGCACGCCGGAGAAACGGTGTGGTCGGCGCCATTAGCTTTGATTTCATATAGTGTGTCCTGAATCACCTAATATTTATTATATACAAAGAGCGGTCGTGATGAAACGAATTGTCCGATGACGAATATGAGGCAATAATTGGGACCCAAATGCATTGGTCCGTCTTGTCTTGAGACAGTCGGATCCGTCGACAAAAGCAAAGCGTTTTTTTTTTCCGTGGGAAATCCGAAATATTTTCCAACCGCTAGAATTACTAGCGTATCAGTTAAAAAAGTAAACATGGAGGAAGGAGCATTGATGTGCAGGGAAGAAAACAACAAAATAAAGGGTTTTAAGCGCACCGCTCACCCCCGATATTTACTTGCCTACCTAGATCGTTGGGATGCACGAGAACACCAAGAGCACGGCTAGATTTCCTCTATTTTCTCCTCCAAATGGCCAAATGTCGATTTGGCTAGCTGCTTGGCATGCGACGGCTGCGACCAGCACCTACATGCAGCAGTCACCCTGGCGCAATGCGAGCTTACATACGTCTCAGTGGCCCACCACTTCCACTTCCCGCTCCACATTCCCACCTCGAGATGTCCACCAAAAGCCGTCTTTGAGTATCCGCAACGATATGAACGCAACTCGGTTAAGTGAACAAAAGTTGCGTTCCTGTGGCACATGCGGATCCGGGCAAGGCAGGTTTGAGATCGGTGAAAGGGTGAAGGGTGAGGAGTGCACGGACGAAAGGGTGAATACTGAAAGAATGAAGCATGAATGGGTGAAAAGTGAATGGATAGCGAGTGAAAGCGTGAAGAGTGAAGGGGCTAAGAGTGAAAGTAAGGGTGAAAGGTGAAGGGTTGAAAGGTGATGGGTGAAAGGTGATGGATGAAAGGTGAAGGGTGAAAGGTGAAGGGTGAAAGGTGAAGGGTGAAAGGTGAAGGGTGAAAGGTGAAGGGTGAAAGGTGAAGGGTGAAGGGTGAAGGGTGAAAGGTGAAGGGTGAAAGGTGATGGTGAAAGGTGAAGGGTGAAAGGTGAAGGGTGAAAGGTGAAGGGTGAAAGGTGAAGGGTGAAAGGTGAAGGGTGAAAGGTGAAAGGTGAAAGGTGAAGGGTGAAAGGTGAAGGGTGAAAGGTGAAAGGTGAAGGGTGAAAGGTGAAGGGTGAAAGGTGAAGGGTGAAAGGTGAAGGGTGAAAGGTGAAGGGTGAAAGGTGAAGGGTGAAAGGTGAAGGGTGAAAGGTGAAGGGTGAAAGGTGAAGGGTGAAAGGTGAAGGGTGAAAGGTGAAGGGTGAAAGGTGAAGGGTGAAAGGTGAAGGGTGAAAGGTGAAGGGTGAAAGGTGAAGGGTGAAAGGTGAAGGGTGAAAGGTGAAGGGTGAAAGGTGAAGGGTGAAAGGTGAAGGGTGAAAGGTGAAGGGTGAAAGGTGAAGGGTGAAGGGTGAAAGGTGAAGGGTGAAAGGTGAAGGGTGAAAGGTGAAGGGTGAAGGGTGAAGGGTGAAAGGTGAAGGGTGAAAGGTGAAGGGTGAAAGGTGAAGTGTGAAAGGTGAAGGGTGAAAGGTGAAGCGTGAAAGGTAAAAGGTGAAAGGTGAAGGGTGAAAGGTGAAGGGTGAAGGGTGAAAGGTGAAGGGTGAAAAGTGAACGGTGAAAGGTGAAGGATGAAGGGTGAAAGGTGAAGGGTGAAAGGTGACGAGTGAAGAGTGAAATGTGAAGAGTGAAAGAGTGAAAGGGTGAAATGGTGAAATGGTGAAGGGTGAAGGGTAGAAAGTGAAGGGTCAAAGGTGAAATGTGACATGTAAAAGGGTGAAAGGTTGGTCGGCTATTGGTTTTATGACACATCGACCGTGGAGTCATGTAGCGTCGCCAATCTCTGACGCGGATTGGACGCGGGCGAAGAGTAGCGACAGGTGAGACTATAACCCACACTCGCGACATTCTGTCCATAACCCACACCCAGAGAGGTATCTCGCGACATTCTGTCTAGTGATCTGCTGAGACGCGGGGTAAAATGCGAAGCAGTGATGACGGGAAGGCGGAACGGTGCCGGTTTGGCCCGAGGGCACTACTTGGCTGTTCAGACCGGGAGGTCTGTCCATTGGTCAGTCAGGGGCATAATAACACCTGCAGGGCTGGTTAGTAGCACTAACCAGACCGGGCGGTCTGTCCATTGGTCAGTCAGGGGCATAATAACACCTGCAGGGCTGGTTAGTAGCACTAACCAGCACTGCAGGTGGCGGTCAGTGGTCAGCGGAGAGGCGGTCCTAGACTGACACTGAGCCTGTCAGTGGATTGTGCAGGTCACAGGTCACAGGTCACATGTCATCACAGGTCACAGGTCACCACAGGTCACAGATCACCACAGGTCACAGGTCACAGGTCACATGTCACCACATGTCACAGGTCACCACAGGTCACAGGTCACCACAGGTCACAGGTCACAGGTCACCATAGAGGGAGGCAGCAGTCAGGAGTTGTCAGAAGACTACACAGGTCACAGGTCACCACAATTCACAGGTCACCACAGGTCACATGTCACCACATGCCACAGGTCACCACAGGTCACAGGTCATCACAGGTCACAGGTCACAGGTCACAGGTCACCACGGAGGGAGGCAGGAGTCAGGAGTTGTCGGAAGACTGCACTGGTCACAGGTCACCACAATTCACAGGTCACATGTCACCACGGAGGTAGGCGGCAGTCATGATTTGTCAGAGGACTGCACAGGTCACAGGTCACCACAGGTCACAGGTCACCACGGAGGGAGGCGGCAGTCAGCAGCTGAGTTGTAAGTTTGAAGACCCATCACCGACGTTGTGGCGCCCTCCCACGCCCTGCTCTCCTCCCGTACCCTGATGGCGCCCCGTGGTGAAACGACCGAAAATAGCCTAACTTCCTGCCCTAAACTCAGACTTGCAACAGGCCCCGTCCAATGTACAGCCTAAGGAATGATGCCCAACGTAAACATGCCGTGTTGTGTCAAAACATCCGATGGCCGGACTGACCGGCACAATAATCACTACCAAGCGGCAGAATGTCCATTCAGCCACGTCCGTCCATAGGCGGCAGAATGTCCATTCAGCCACGTCCGTCCATAGGCGGCAGAATGTCCATTCAGCCACGTCCGTCCATAGGCGGCAGAATGTCCATTCAGCCACGTCCGTCCATAGGCGGCAGAATGTCCATTCAGCCACGTCCGTCCATAGGCGGCAGAATGTCCATTCAGCCATGTCCGTCCATAGGCGGCAGAATGTCCATTCAGCCATGTCCGTCCATAGGCGTTGGCTCCACGCCGAAGCGCACCTCCCATTTGTTTTTATTCAGTTATCAAAGCCTCAGGAGCGTCAGATAAGAAATAAGAATAGTTTGGTAGAGGAATCAGTGCCCCTTCCCCGTAATAATCAACCGGACATATCCAGCTCTCCCTGACCAACCCCACAGGCTGAACGTCTGTCCCTGACCGACCCCACAGACTGAACGCCTCCAGCTGTCCCTGACCGACTCCACAGGCTGAACGCCTCCAGCTGTCCCTGGCCGACTCCACAGGCTGAACGTCTCCAGCTGTCCCTGACCGACTCCATAGGCTGAACGCCTCCAGCTGTCCCTGACCGACTCCAAAGGCTGAACGTTTTCCAGCTGTCCCTGACCGACTCCACAGTCGAAACGTCTTTTGGATGCCATGGTGACGAAGCTAACCAAAAACACTACATCCTAGGCTGGTTCCGGCGTGCCTGCGCCAGACCAGATACAGCCCTACACGGTCGGTGGCAGACCAGATACAGCCCTACACGGTCGGTGGCAGACCAGATACAGCCCTACACGGTCGGTGGCAGACCAGATACAGCCCTACACGGTCGGTGGCAGACCAGATACAGCCCTACACGGTCGGTGGCAGACCAGATACAGCCCTACACGTCCTGCGCCAGACCAGATACAGCCCTACACGGTCGGTGGCAGACCAGATACAGCCCTACACGTCCTGCGCCAGACCAGATACAGCCCTACACGGTCGGTGGCAGACCAGATACAGCCCTACACGGTCGGTGGCAGACCAGATACAGCCCTACACGGTCGGTGGCAGACCAGATACAGCCCTACACGTCCTGCGCCAGACCAGATACAGCCCTAGGTCCGGTGGCAGACCAGATACAGCCCTACACGGTCGGTGGCAGACCAGATACAGCCCTACACGGTCGGTGGCAGACCAGATACAGCCTCCGCGGTGGCCCTATACACGGTCGGTGGCAGACCAGATACAGCCCTACACGGTCGGTGGCAGACCAGATACAGCCCTACACGTCCTGCGCCAGACCAGATACAGCCCTACACGGTCGGTGGCAGACCAGATACAGCCCTACACGGTGCGTGCAGACCAGATACAGCCCTACACGGTCGGTGGCAGACCAGATACAGCCCTACACGGTCGGTGGCAGACCAGATACAGCCCTACACGGTCGGTGGCAGACCAGATACAGCCCTACACGGTCGGTGGCAGACCAGATACAGCCCTACACGGTCGGTGGCAGACCAGATACAGCCCTACACGTCCTGCGCCAGACCAGATACAGCCCTACACGGTCGGTGGCAGACCAGATACAGCCCTACACGGTCGGTGGCAGACCAGATACAGCCCTACACGGTCGGTGGCAGACCAGATACAGCCCTACACGGTCGGTGGCAGACCAGATACAGCCCTACACGGTCGGTGGCAGACCAGATACAGCCCTACACGGTCGGTGGCAGACCAGATACAGCCCTACACGGTCGGTGGCAGACCAGATACAGCCCTACACGGTCGGTGGCAGACCAGATACAGCCCTACACGGTCGGTGGCAGACCAGATACAGCCCTACACGGTCGGTGGCAGACCAGATACAGCCCTACACGGTCGGTGGCAGACCAGATACAGCCCTACACGGTCGGTGGCAGACCAGATACAGCCCTACACGGTCGGTGGCAGACCAGATACAGCCCTACACGGTCGGTGGCAGACCAGATACAGCCCTACACGGTCGGTGGCAGACCAGATACAGCCCTACACGGTCGGTGGCAGACCAGATACAGCCCTACACGGTCGGTGGCAGACCAGATACAGCCCTACACGGTCGGTGGCAACCAATAAGCCCTACACGGTCGGTGGCAGACCAGATACAGCCCTACACGGTCGGTGGCAGACCAGATACAGCCCTACACGGTCGGTGGCAGACCAGATACAGCCCTACACGGTCGGTGGCAGACCAGATACAGCCCTACACGGTCGGTGGCAGACCAGATACAGCCCTACACGGTCGGTGGCAGACCAGATACAGACATCAGGTGTACAGCCCGCTCCACAGCTAGACTCGGGCGAGACGTCTCCGAGGCGGCCTGACATCAGGTGAGCCCGCTCCACAGTAGACTCGGGCGATGACGTCTCCGAGGCGGTCGGCTGACATCAGGTGAGCCCGCTCCACAGTAGACTCGGGCGAGATGTCTCCGAGGCGGCCTGACATCAGGTGAGCCCGCTCCACAGTAGACTCGGGCGAGACGTCTCCGAGGCGGCCTGACATCAGGTGAGCCCGCTCCACAGTAGACTCGGGCGAGATGTCTCCGAGGCGGCCTGACATCAGGTGAGCCCGCTCCACAGTAGACTCGGGCGAGACGTCTCCGAGGCGGCCTGACATCAGGTGAGCCCGCTCCACAGTAGACTCGGGCGAGACGTCTCCGAGGCGGCCTGACATCAGGTGAGCCCGCTCCACAGTAGACTCGGGCGAGACGTCTCCGAGGCGGCCTGACATCAGGTGAGCCCGCTCCACAGTAGACTCGGGCGAGACGTCTCCGAGGCGGCCTGACATCAGGTGAGCCCGCTCCACAGTAGACTCGGGCGAGACGTCTCCGAGGGGTGACATCAGGTGAGCCCGCTCCACAGTAGACTCGGGCGATGGCGGCCTGACATCAGGTGAGCCCGCTCCACAGTAGACTCGGACGAGACGTCTCCGAGGCGGCCTGACATCAGGTGAGCCCGCTCCACAGTAGACTCGGGCGAGACGTCTCCGAGGCGGCCTGACATCAGGTGAGCCCGCTCCACAGTAGACTCGGGCGAGATGTCTCCGAGGCGGCCTGACATCAGGTGAGCCCGCTCCACAGTAGACTCGGGCGAGACGTCTCCGAGGCGGCCTGACATCAGGTGAGCCCGCTCCACAGTAGACTCGGGCGAGATGTCTCCGAGGCGGCCTGACATCAGGTGAGCCCGCTCCACAGTAGACTCGGGCGAGATGTCTCCGAGGCGGCCTGACATCAGGTGAGCCCGCTCCACAGTAGACTCGGGCGAGACGTCTCCGAGGCGGCCTGACATCAGGTGAGCCCGCTCCACAGTAGACTCGGGCGAGACGTCTCCGAGGCGGCCTGACATCAGGTGAGCCCGCTCCACAGTAGACTCGGGCGAGACGTCTCCGAGGCGGCCTGACATCAGGTGAGCCCGCTCCACAGTAGACTCGGGCGAGACGTCTCCGAGGCGGCCTGACATCAGGTGAGCCCGCTCCACAGTAGACTCGGGCGAGATGTCTCCGAGGCGGCCTGACATCAGGTGAGCCCGCTCCACAGTAGACTCGGGCGAGACGTCTCCGAGGCGGCCTGACATCAGGTGAGCCCGCTCCACAGTAGACTCGGGCGAGACGTCTCCGAGGCGGCCTGACATCAGGTGAGCCCGCTCCACAGTAGACTCGGGCGAGACGTCTCCGAGGCGGCCTGACATCAGGTGAGCCCGCTCCACAGTAGACTCGGGCGAGACGTCTCCGAGGCGGCCTGACATCAGGTGAGCCCGCTCCACAGTAGACTCGGGCGAGACGTCTCCGAGGCGGCCTGACATCAGGTGAGCCCGCTCCACAGTAGACTCGGGCGAGACGTCTCCGAGGCGGCCTGACATCAGGTGAGCCCGCTCCACAGTAGACTCGGGCGAGACGTCTCCGAGGCGGCCTGACATCAGGTGAGCCCGCTCCACAGTAGACTCGGGCGAGATGTCTCCGAGGCGGCCTGACATCAGGTGAGCCCGCTCCACAGTAGACTCGGGCGAGATGTCTCCGAGGCGGCCTGACATCAGGTGAGCCCGCTCCACAGTAGACTCGGGCGAGACGTCTCCGAGGCGGCCTGACATCAGGTGAGCCCGCTCCACAGTAGACTCGGGCGAGACGTCTGTCTCCGGCCTGACATCAGGTGAGCCCGCTCCACAGTAGACTCGGGCGAGACGTCTCCGAGGCGGCCTGACATCAGGTGAGCCCGCTCCACAGTAGACTCGGGCGAGACGTCTCCGTCCTGACATCAGGTGAGCCCGCTCCACAGTAGACTCGGGCGAGACGTCTCCGAGGCGGCCTGACATCAGGTGAGCCCGCTCCACAGTAGACTCGGGCGAGATGTCTCCGAGGCGGCCTGACATCAGGTGAGCCCGCTCCACAGTAGACTCGGGCGAGACGTCTCCGAGGCGGCCTGACATCAGGTGAGCCCGCTCCACAGTAGACTCGGGCGAGACGTCTCCGGCCGGGTTGACATCAGGTGAGCCCGCTCCACAGTAGACTCGGGCGAGATGTCTCCGAGGCGGCCTGACATCAGGTGAGCCCGCTCCACAGTAGACTCGGGCGAGATGTCTCCGAGGCGGCCTGACATCAGGCGAGCTCCACAGCTCAGTCTGGGCGAGACGTCTCCGAGGCGGCCTGACATCAGGTGAGCCCGCTCCACAGTAGACTCGGGCGAGATGTCTCCGAGGCGGCCTGACATCAGGTGAGCCCGCTCCACAGTAGACTCGGGCGAGACGTCTCCGAGGCGGCCTGACATCAGGTGAGCCCGCTCCACAGTAGACTCGGGCGAGACGTCTCCGAGGCGGCCTGACATCAGGTGAGCCCGCTCCACAGTAGACTCGGGCGAGACGTCTCCGAGGCGGCCTGACATCAGGTGAGCCCGCTCCACAGTAGACTCGGGCGAGATGTCTCCGAGGCGGCCTGACATCAGGTGAGCCCGCTCCACAGTAGACTCGGGCGAGACGTCTCCGAGGCGGCCTGACATCAGGTGAGCCCGCTCCACAGTAGACTCAGGCGA
The DNA here is from genome assembly GCA_034440575.1 of Imbricaverruca yamaguchii. Taxonomy (NCBI): domain Eukaryota; kingdom Metazoa; phylum Arthropoda; class Thecostraca; family Neoverrucidae; genus Imbricaverruca; species Imbricaverruca yamaguchii. Next base: position 485,543 of record JAOTOL010001335.1, read on the forward strand.
GACGTCTCCGAGGCGGCCTGACATCAGGTAAGCCCGCTCCACAGTAGACTCGGGCGAGATGTCTCCGAGGCGGCCTGACATCAGGTGAGCCCGCTCCACAGTAGACTCGGGCGAGATGTCTCCGAGGCGGCCTGACATCAGGTGAGCCCGCTCCACAGTAGACTCGGGCGAGATGTCTCCGAGGCGGCCTGACATCAGGTGAGCCCGCTCCACAGTAGACTCGGGCGAGACGTCTCCGAGGCGGCCTGACATCAGGTGAGCCCGCTCCACAGTAGACTCGGGCGAGACGTCTCCGAGGCGGCCTGACATCAGGTGAGCCCGCTCCACAGTAGACTCGGGCGAGACGTCTCCGAGGCGGCCTGACATCAGGTGAGCCCGCTCCACAGTAGACTCGGGCGAGATGTCTCCGAGGCGGCCTGACATCAGGTGAGCCCGCTCCACAGTAGACTCGGGCGAGACGTCTCCGAGGCGGCCTGACATCAGGTGAGCCCGCTCCACAGTAGACTCGGGCGAGACGTCTCCGAGGCGGCCTGACATCAGGTGAGCCTCCACATACTCGCTTCCGCTGTCATAACAGTAGACTCGGGCGAGATGTCTCCGAGGCGGCCTGACATCAGGTGAGCCCGCTCCACAGTAGACTCGGGCGAGACGTCTCCGAGGCGGCCTGACATCAGGTGAGCCCGCTCCACAGTAGACTCGGGCGAGATGTCTCCGTCCTGACATCAGGTGAGCCCACTCCACAGTAGACTCGGGCGAGATGTCTCCGAGGCGGCCTGACATCAGGTGAGCCCGCTCCACAGTAGACTCGGGCGAGATGTCTCCGTCCTGACATCAGGTGAGCCCGCTCCACAGTAGACTCGGGCGAGATGTCTCCGAGGCGGCCTGACATCAGGTGAGCCCGCTCCACAGTAGACTCGGGCGAGATGTCTCCGAGGCGGCCTGACATCAGGTGAGCCCGCTCCACAGTAGACTCGGACGAGACGTCTCCGAGGCGGCCTGACATCAGGTGAGCCCGCTCCACAGTAGACTCGGGCGAGACGTCTCCGAGGCGGCCTGACATCAGGTGAGCCCGCTCCACAGTAGACTCGGGCGAGACGTCTCCGAGGCGGCCTGACATCAGGTGAGTCCGCTCCACAGTAGACTCGGGCGAGATGTCTCCGAGGCGGCCTGACATCAGGTGAGCCCGCTCCACAGTAGACTCGGGCGAGACGTCTCCGAGGCGGCCTGACATCAGGTGAGCCCGCTCCACAGTAGACTCGGGCGAGATGTCTCCGAGGCGGCCTGACATCAGGTGAGCCCGCTCCACAGTAGACTCGGGCGAGACGTCTCCCGAGGCGGCCTGACATCAGGTGAGCCCGCTCCACAGTAGACTCGGGCGAGACGTCTCCGAGGCGGCCTGACATCAGGTGAGCCCGCTCCACAGTAGACTCGGGCGAGATGTCTCCGAGGCGGCCTGACATCAGGTGAGCCCGCTCCACAGTAGACTCGGGCGAGATGTCTCCGAGGCGGCCTGACATCAGGTGAGCCCGCTCCACAGTAGACTCGGGCGAGACGTCTCCGAGGCGGCCTGACATCAGGTGAGCCCGCTCCACAGTAGACGAGCTCCGAGGCGGGCACGAATAGGTGAGCTCTCCGAGGCGGCCTGACATCAGGTGAGCCCGCTCCACAGTAGACTCGGGCGAGACGTCTCCGAGGCGGCCTGACATCAGGTGAGTCCGCTCCACAGTAGACTCCGGCGAGACGTCTCCGAGGCGGCCTGACATCAGGTGAGTCCGCTCCACAGTAGACTCGGGCGAGATGTCTCCGAGGCGGCCTGACATCAGGTGAGCCCGCTCCACAGTAGACTCGGGCGAGACGTCTCCCGAGGCGGCCTGACATCAGGTGAGCCCGCTCCACAGTAGACTCGGGCGAGACGTCTCAGGCGGCGCTGACATCAGGTGAGCCCGCTCCACAGTAGACTCGGGCGAGGGCTGGTCTCAGGCGGCCTGACATCAGGTGAGCCCGCTCCACAGTAGACTCGGGCGAGATGTCTCCGAGGCGGCCTGACATCAGGTGAGCCCGCTCCACAGTAGACTCGGGCGAGACGTCTCCGAGGCGGCCTGACATCAGGTGAGCCCGCTCCACAGTAGACTCGGGCGAGACGTCTCCGAGGCGGCCTGACATCAGGTGAGCCCGCTCCACAGTAGACTCGGGCGAGACGTCTCCGAGGCGGCCTGACATCAGGTGAGCCCGCTCCACAGTAGACTCGGGCGAGACGTCTCCGAGGCGGCCTGACATCAGGTGAGCCCGCTCCACAGTAGACTCGGGCGAGATGTCTCCGAGGCGGCCTGACATCAGGTGAGCCCGCTCCACAGTAGACTCGGGCGAGATGTCTCCGAGGCGGCCTGACATCAGGTGAGCCCGCTCCACAGTAGACTCGGGCGAGATGTCTCCGAGGCGGCCTGACATCAGGTGAGCCCGCTCCACAGTAGACTCGGGCGAGATGTCTCCGAGGCGGCCTGACATCAGGTGAGCCCGCTCCACAGTAGACTCGGGCGAGACGTCTCCGAGGCGGCCTGACATCAGGTGAGCCCGCTCCACAGTAGACTCGGGCGAGACGTCTCCGAGGCGAGCCTGACATCAGGGAGCCGCTCCACAGTAGACTCGGGCGAGACGTCTCAGGCGGCCTGACATCAGGTGAGCCCGCTCCACAGTAGACTCGGGCGAGACGTCTCCGAGGCGGCCTGACATCAGGTGAGCCCGCTCCACAGTAGACTCGGGCGAGATGTCTCCGAGGCGGCCTGACATCAGGTGAGCCCGCTCCACAGTAGACTCCGGCGGCGAGATGGATCCACGTAAATCGGAAAGTCTCCGAGGCGGCCTGACATCAGGTGAGCCCGCTCCACAGTAGACTCGGGCGAGACGTCTCCGAGGCGGCCTGACATCAGGTGAGCCCGCTCCACAGTAGACTCGGGCGAGACGTCTCCGAGGCGGCCTGACATCAGGTGAGCCCGCTCCACAGTAGACTCGGGCGAGACGTCTCCGAGGCGGCCTGACATCAGGTGAGCCCGCTCCACAGTAGACTCGGGCGAGACGTCTCCGAGGCGGCCTGACATCAGGTGAGTCCGCTCCACAGTAGACTCGGGCGAGACGTCTCCGAGGCGGCCTGACATCAGGTGAGCCCGCTCCACAGTAGACTCGGGCGAGACGTCTCCGAGGCGGCCTGACATCAGGTGAGTCCGCTCCACAGTAGACTCGGGCGAGATGTCTCCGAGGCGGCCTGACATCAGGTGAGCCCGCTCCACAGTAGACTCGGGCGAGATGTCTCCGAGGCGGCCTGACATCAGGTGAGCCCGCTCCACAGTAGACTCGGGCGAGACGTCTCCGAGGCGGCCTGACATCAGGTGAGCCCGCTCCACAGTAGACTCGGGCGAGATGTCTCCGAGGCGGCCTGACATCAGGTGAGTCCGCTCCACAGTAGACTCGGGCGAGACGTCTCCGAGGCGGCCTGACATCAGGTGAGCCCGCTCCACAGTAGACTCCGGGCGAGATGTCTCCGAGGCGGCCTGACATCAGGTGAGCCCGCTCCACAGTAGACTCGGGCGAGACGTCTCCGAGGCGGCCTGACATCAGGTGAGCCCGCTCCACAGTAGACTCGGGCGAGACGTCTCCGTCCTGACATCAGGTGAGCCCGCTCCACAGTAGACTCGGGCGATACGTCTCCGTCCTGACGGACTCCACGGCCTGCCGTCTCCAGGTGGGTCGGCACCAACAGTGACAGATGCGGTTCCTGTTCAGATGGCAGGACAGCGGCGGCTATTCAGATGGTCCGGCCGGTGCCGGCGTCACGCCAGCGTCAGCTCGTGACAGCCGCCGGCGGTCGGGTCGGCGGCGCCGGTGAAGGGGAGTCAGGGCTGACACGGCGCCCCGCCCCGCCCACCGCAGCCGCTGCCTTCGCAGAACCGACCGCCCAGTTCTGCGCACAACGTCCGCGCCCACGTGACACACGTCCAGTGCGCGGGATGTCAGGCGAGAACAACAAACAGATGACAGGTGGCCTGCCGGGGTGTAGCCAACGTTTGTGGACAGTCGGCCGCTCTGTAGTGATGCAGTCGGCCGCTCTGTAGTGATGGAGCCGGCCATTCCTGACATTGGATATTCTGGCTCTGAACATAATGTTGTATTCATATATGTATATGTATATGTATATATATATATGTATGTATATGTATAAATATATATATATATATATATATTCGTCATATTTGCATACGTCATATATCCACACATATACCTGCATACGCATGTCATGCTTATGCAGGAACAACAGACCACGTCAGCCCAGTCTGACCGGCTTTGCCACGCACTCCCCTAGTACAGGGCCTCTCCTAGGCCAGACCATCTCACAGGACAGGCCCTAATCTAGGCCTGGCAGGTCTGGTCTCCTAGACCAGGCCTTCTCATAGGCCAGACCCTCTCTTGGGACCGGTCCTCTCCCAGGCGAGGCCCTCCCCGGGTCTCTCTCCTCCCAGCCCGTCAGACCGCTCAGCCCCCCCCGCTCCCCCCGTCCCGCTCCGTGCCGTCATCCCCCCCCCCAGCCGGACGCCGCCCACCCGCCTGTCACGTCGTCACCGGCGGCTCACGCGCGTATCCATCACCCGCCAGCCGGCCTCGTGTTCCAGGAATTTGGCGCCGATACAGGTGAACGGCTCCGCAGGTACGGCTCAGGTGGGCACGTGCCGGCTCGTCTGGGTGTTGGTTCGGGGCGCGACTCTGTAGTGTACCCTACTGTAGTATACCCTACTGTGTCGTACCCTACTGTGGAACCCTACTGTAGTACACCCTACTGTAGTATACCTTATTGTAGCTTTCCTTACTTTACCATTCGCTGCTATAGCCTACTATATTGCAGTAATATACCTCACTCTAGTATAACCTGTAGTATACCCTCCTGTAGTACACCCTCCTGTAGTATGCCCTATTGTAGCATACGTTACTGTAGCATACCCTGTTGTAGCCTACCCCATTGCAGTAATATACCTCACTGTAGTACACCTTACTGTAGTATACCATACTGTACTACACCTTGCTGTAGTGTGCCCTACTGCAACCTACCATATTGTAGCATACCTTACTGTAGTGTACCTTGTATACCCCACTGTAGCGTACCCTAGTGCAGTATACCCTAATGTAGCATGCCCTACCGTAGCCTACCTTATTGTAGTATACTCTACTGTAGCATACCTTACCGTAGTATACCATACTGTAGCATACCCTATTGTAGCATACCCTACTAGTATACATTATGCCGGTACAGCAAGACAATCAGTATCGCATCGCACGGGAAGGTGCTGAATCCACCTATGGTACTCCATATATAGTATAATCCACCTATGGTACTCCATATATAGTATAATCCACCTATGGTACTCCATATAGTATAATCCACCTATGGTACTCCATATATAGTATAATCCACCTATGGTACTCCATATATAGTATAATCCACCTATGGTACTCCATATATAGTATAATATACCTATTGTAGTAAAATATACCCCATATAGTTAGCATAATTCTTAATTTATTACCATGATCAAAAACATAAGGGTGCATGTTTCAACAACAACACAGGGGCCAACATTCCCCACACCCATCCTTGTCTTTCTACCTTACCTACCCAGCCCTATTATTGACTGCATCGTATATAATAAGTGTGACTTGAGTGCCCTACCAATAATTTTCAGGCTCCACCCATCTCCGCCTGGAGGGGCCAGTATGGTGCACATCCACTTAGCATAGATGTCACCCCATCCATCACCCCTTATAACTTAAAAACAAGATTTTGCAACATAAAATAGTACATGATGCACGCCCAGGTCCAGCAGTGAAGCTGGCTCACTTGGATTCAAATGTATTCCATTCATTTTAAGATGGCTGTCACTGATTTATCTCAAAGATAATCATCACCGTTCTGGCACTGGTCTATCTCGAGAATATCCACGCCGGTGCCTGAACACACCCACCACTGTTTATCTTGAAGACACCGACCACGGCTTTACCCTGAAGACACCCACTACCGCTTTACCTTGAATGCACCCACAACTTGTTTAACCCGAAGACACCCATTACGGGTGTGGCAACATTTGAACACACCCGCCGTAGGATCGCCGTAGGATCGCCGTACCCATGTAGGATCCACCCGCCGTGTACCCATGTAGGATCCACCCGCCGTGTACCCATGTAGGATCCACCCGCCGTGTACCCATGTAGGATCCACCCGCCGTGTACCCATGTAGGATCCACCCGCCGTGTACCCATGTAGGATCCACCCGCCGTGTACCCATGTAGGATCCACCCGCCGTAGGATCGCCGTAGGATCGCCGTAGGATCGCCGTAGGATCGCCGTAGGATCGCCGTAGGATCGCCGTAGGATCGCCGTAGGATCGCCGTAGGATCGCCGTAGGATGCCGTACCCTGTGGATCGCCGTAGGATCGCCGTAGGATCGCCGTAGGATCGCCGTAGGATCGCCGTAGGATCGCCGTAGGATCGCCGTAGGATCGCCGTAGGATCGCCGTAGGATCGCCGTAGGATCGCCGTAGGATCGCCGTAGGATCGCCGTAGGATCGCCGTACCCATGTAGGATCCACCCGTAGGATCGCCGTAGGATCGCCGTAGGATCGCCGTAGGATCGCCGTAGGATCGCCGTAGGATCGCCGTAGGATCGCCGTAGGATCGCCGTACCCATGTAGGATCCACTTCGAAGCCCACATTGATTAATCCGGCTGGGCTGTTTGTCTAAAACTCCCGGCGTCAGACCATGCCACCAATCCAGTTGGAAGAAATCCGTCAGGATTCAATATCGGAGCATTTCAATATCGCCATGAGCATCGCAATATCTAGATATGTCGATCAGCCTTAACAATGCCACAACGGGGCTGTGCTACATGGCAGACTGTGCTACATGGCGGACTGTGCTACATGGGGGACTCTACTTTATGGAGGACGGTGTCATATGGGGAATGTGTCACATGTGGAAATGCGCCACATGGGGGATTGTGCCACATGGGGGAATGTGCCACATGGGGGACTGTATCGTATGGGTAACTATGTCATATGATGAAATGTGCCACATGGGGACAGTGTCATATGGGTGTCTATGTTACATGGGGATTGTGCCACGTGGGGAAATGTGGCACATTTTGAAATTTTGCGTTCTAAGCTGAACTAAGGTAATTAGTATCCAGCTTGGGTACGACTGTTGTTGTTGACCGCCTTCAGCAACCGTATTTTTTAAAATAAATTTTAGAGCGAAGTTGCGACATGCTCAGTTGAGGTGACGTCAGAAGCTGTGAGGTGACGTCAGATGCTGTGAGGTGACGTCAGAAGCTGTGAGGTGACGTCAGATGCTGTGAGGTGACGTCAGATGCTGTGAGGTGACGTCAGATGCTGTGAGGTGACGTCAGACGCTGTGAGGTGACGTCAGATGCCGTGAGGTGACGTCAGACGCTCGTGCTGGATCTGCCCCTCATCTTCTCTAGTATTGCGCGAGTGTTCAGCGGTCCGTTCGCCCTCGCAACATTCGTCAGGCGTCAGACGCAATGTTAATGCGGACATCGGGGGGATCCCAGTAAGGATAGAAAACAGGTAGGTTTCTGATGTCATTCAAGTACTCTGAAACATGCACCCGCGACAAGCGCGCTTGGATGCCCACTAGTGTGTGCGCGAAGGATATAATTAAAATGTATGTAACTTCGTCTCAATAAAATATAATGCGAAGTGAAAGTTAGCCTGCCTTCAGCAGTCAATCTCATTGCCACTTAAGACATAAATAAAGACATAAAAGATTAGTGCAACTATGAGCCACAAGGGCCCTTCTTGGTTGCACTCTGTACACTGAACCAGTTGCCCACCGAATCTATCAATCAGCCCTCCCTGTAATACTGAAAAGCAAGCCCTCTATTCTTATAATGATTGTCTGTGCTGCTTTTAAAGATGTTCAATGTGCTGCTACTGACAATGTTTTCTGGCAGCTGGTTCCAGTGTTCTACTACTCTGTTGGTGAAGAAAGTTTGCCTTAACCTTGTTCTGCTGTTATTAACTTTAATTTTGAATTTATGACCTCTAATTGCATCATTTCTGTTCAATTCAAACATTTTCCCAAGATATCCCCTCTCCAGACCATGGACAAACTTAAAGACCTCGATGAGATCTCCTCTCAGCCTTCTATATCTAAGTGAAAACATTTTCAATTTCTTTAATCTTTCCTCATATGTCAAAGCCAGGTTGCTTATGCCATTAACCATTTTTGTAGCCCTCTTTTGTACTCTCTCTAAAAGCCAACAATCTTTTTCATAGCTAGGAGACCAAGCTTGGATGCAGTATTCCAAATGTGGCCTGACGTATGCACAGTAAAGCTTCCTGATTACTTCCTCACTTCTGTATGATACATTCCTATTTATTGCCCCGAGCATTCTCAGTGCCTTCTTCCTGGCTTCCTTGGTATGTTCTGATGCCCCCAGTTTTGTGTTTAGAATAACACCTAAATCCTTCTCCTGTTGAGTCACTGATAGCACTTGGCCACCCATCAAGTATGGAGCCTTCATATGCTGCTTACCTACATGCATGATTTTGCACTTATCAAAATTAAATTTCATTTGCCATTCTTCGGACCACTTCACAAGTTCGTCTAAGTCTTTTTGCAGCAAGATATGCTCATCTTGACCTGTTATTGCCCTAAAGACCTTCAAATCATCCGCAAATTTCAAAACTTTACTGCTTAGGCCACTTTCAATGTTATTTACAAATATAATGAACAGTAGTGGCCCCAGTACTGACCCCTGGGGGACTCCACTAAGAACATTTTGCCATTATTGCTTTGTACCATCTAGCATCACTCTTTGCTGTCTATCTGAAAGCCACAACTCTATTAATTTTATGATGCTTTGATGCTTTAAGATTTTAAGATTGAAGATGCTTTTAAGATGTTTTGCAATATATGACTTACAGTGATATATTGTGCATATTGTTACTTTGCGTGTTTTATTCTGGGACTATTTTCCATCATAGACGGCAGGCCGGCGGCGCATGGATGAGGTACATGATTCCAGGGGAAGCAGCTACATTCGTGCGGTCGTAGCAGAGTCCGCAGCCGTGAAAACCTATTGGGGGTTTAACATGGGCGAGAAAATGTCCTTTTGTAGATGGTCCACCACATCAATACTAATGATGAATTCCAAAATGTTTTATTGATGTTGGTTCGAAATTGATTGCTGTATCTTTTGGCTATTTATTTAAATTTGTTTAATCTCTCACTTTTTCTCTGGAACACTTCAAACTCGTTTTTCATTTAAAAGCCGTAAATGGCGTTTTTGATACGAGAATATGGCGCATATGCGCTTAGCGTTGGTATTATTACTGTTCTTCTGGCGTTTACAGTACTGTAGGCTGCTTGTACCTTTTGTACGTGTACCAAGAAATGTAATATTTCAATATGCTTGATATTCTCATGAGGATTATTTATTCGTTATTTATTGATCTTCTAGATGCTTCATTGTTTTGCACCACAGTCCAATCACCTGCGCAGGACCAGTGAATGTCGTTATGCCACGTTTCCTGGGGATGTAAAGGCGACAAGAAATTGGCTGAAGGATATCTGGTTAGTGACATATTGTAGAAAGACCAACAACGGTACAATTACTGCCAGTTATTGTGCAAGTGGAACTGCAGCAATACTGACAATTTCATGGCTTATACCAATGTGGCTATCAATATTTTTAGGAGTGCTGGTAGATTTAAAAGTTGCTAGGCAAGTGTGCGATCTAAATAGGTTACTGATGATTTCTGTGGTTCAGACATGACTGATGGACATTTCTTTCGGAAACTACAACTTCTTGAGACATTAGTCACTATAGTTGGCATATGCACATCTCAATTAAGTACCTGTGTGTACCACATGCAAACATGTGAACATGTGCACCAACATGCACTGTTTCTATGCACCACAAGTACCACAAACAGATTATTGGCGTTACAAATTGTTTGAGGCATTGCATTTCTGATATTTTCTGAATTACTATACTCTGCTTTCAGAACAGCCTGGAAAAACAGACTAAAGTTTGAATACAGAATAATCCAACCATGTCATTATGTTATAGCAACCTATGGAAATGTGAGATACTCTGTCATCCAAGGATCCAATGGCTACTGCCATTTTTTAGCACATTGATTTGTTGACTGTTCATCAAATCTGATTTTGCACTTTATCACAACAGATGAATGTCATTGACTTTTTGGTAAGACATGTGATGCGTCTTCAACATATGGCAGTGATGTTAAAGAATGTATTGGTAATGGCAATGCATTGTGTTAAATGGTGTGTGATCATTGGAAATAACAGCCCGTGGTTATGATAAGATATGTATTAGACATATTAACTATATGTCATAGGTAAAACAAATCATGGACAACTTCATATGCTATAGAGCTTCAGATTTGTGAGGAGTGTCATATGATTCTTAACATGATTGTGCTCAGCTTGAATCAAAAGCTGCTCAAATAGAAGATCTGGCCAAACTAAACATGTTTTATTAGGGCACGTTGGCTTCCAACAACGTTTCTCGGTCTGCTCTACCCATTAGAAAAGGAAAATTAAACAAAACTCAAAAGTTTGAAATAAAAAAAATGTTGGGGACCAATTTTTTTATAATTCCCCTACCCATTAATAGGTAGGCAGGAGTGCCCTTCCATACCCGTGCGACCTAATTACGTTAAATTCCAAGGGTGAGAGGTAGGTCGTGGTAAGCAAATCAAGGCAGGTCATATCACTCCCCGCTCCCGTTTATTGCTGGACAGATCCCGCCACCAGATATTAGTAAAAGATGTTCCTGAAGCCCTCTCAGACAATTAGTAATGCTAGTAACGTCTTCGATGGCTCCCGGAAAATAACTGCTATAGGTGTTAATGGGAAACAATAAAAAATTATAATCTTGCACATGCATTTCCGAAACTACTAGTACACTAAGGAGAAAGGACGAACCAAGTATGAAGAAGAAGAAAGAAAAGAAAACATCATTCTTGAACGAAAATGTCCAAATGATACCAGATCACATGCATAGCACATTACCATTACCAGCATTCATTGAAAAAGTACATATTTTCTAGTAATGTATTGTCTGATGTGTTTCTTCAAGATTATTTTACTCCTAGGTACATCGTCAATCCTGTGGAAGTGAGAGCAGATTATTTTATTCCGGGCTTTTGGTGCAATAAAGAGTAATAAAAACATTCTATAATTGATATCAGAAAAGGGTATTAGTAAATTTTGTCTAACTCCGAGGCCACCTTGTTCATGAAGTTGAAATATATTAGAAAGAGGTGCTGGTAATGAATGATTTAGAAAACCTAACATAATGTAAATACATTGTTCATCAACTATGTCCAGAAACTTTGGAACTCTATGTTTAACAAACAATTAATTTGTATGGCATGAGTAAGGTTTCTTATCAACAATCCTAATAACACGCTTCTGTAGCTTAATAATCTTGTCGAGCCTAGAGCGGTATGTACTTCCCCAGACAACAGGACAGTAATTTAGATATGGCAACATTGAAGAATTATACAGAAGAAGCAATTCACAAGTTGATAAAAAGTACCTAGTCTTGCCTATAATTCCAATATTCCTGCTAAGGTTTGAAGAGATGGTATTTATATGGCTTTTCCATGTCATGCCTTCATTAATAATTACACCTAAATATTTTATACAGCTATGCCTTGTAATATTGAAAGTAATATTGAGATCGTTAATGTATATAGTAAACAGCAGAGGTCCATGAATCGAACCTTGAGGAACATCTTTTGTGATATGTAATGGTTGGGAGATGATGTCATGAATCTTGGTTCTTTGAGATCTATTGAATAGGTATGAGGTTAACAGTTTATATATATATATATATATATTACCTCTTAAGCCAATACAGTTCAATTTTGTAACAAAATGCTGATGCTGACGATGTCAAAAGCTTTTTTTAATCTAGATACAGATTACAAACTAATTTATTATTTACAAGGCATTTAGTTACTTCGTTATGGATCAGGGCAATTGGCATGTATGCGCTGTGTTTTTCTGAAACCAAATTGCAATGGGTGCATGATATTATTTTAATTTAGAAACGATGATACCCAAAGGTGCATTCATCTTTCCAGTACTTTCGAATATACTGGTAGTAAAGAGATTGGCCTATAATTAATAAATTCATTATTTTCCCCTGATTTATATACAGGAATTACAAATGCACATTTTAATGTATCAGGGAATATTGCAGTGTTCAGACAAAGATTAAAGAAATATGTTAGATGTTGCAAAATACTTCTATATGTTCCAATAAAAAATGTTGTACTAATTTTATCCATACCTCCACCAACAGGGTTAAAAGACTTAATAATGTCTTCAATTTGAGCATCATTAACAGAAGGAATATTGTTAATGCTTGCATAATTAGGCTGTGGAAGATAATATAATGGACTGATGTGTGTTGCAGGTATTTTTTCCAACTCACTACCTATCGTTAAAAAATGTATTAAATTTATCAGGTATTTGTTCATTTACACAGGTAGCACCAGAGTTATCAACAAAGCACATTGGAGGAACTGTTTGCAATTCATTCTTGTTTATAATTTCATTCAAATACTTCCATGTTTTTTCCCATCACCTTTGCTATCCTGGAATGCCCTCTTGTAATATAATCGTTTCGCATCCCTAAGCACATTGCAAACATGTTCCTATACATTTTGTATTTATTTGCATTCAGTAAAATTATATTCCTAATATATTTTGCTTATAGTTTAGTTTTCGTATTTATTGAACACAAAGGTGCAGGGGTTACCCATGGTTTAGTTGGATTCTTTCTTCTACTGGGTGTAAAAGTTTTAGATAATTTATTAATACCTGTTTCATATGCCTTAATAAGTTTGTTACATGCTTGATTAGCATCAGTCTTATCTTGAAAGGCTTCCAAGGTATTAATGAGGTGATCATTTAATTCACTGATTTCATTTTTATCAAAGACTGTCACTGAGTGTCTTGTTATAATTGTGCTATGAATTAATGACAGATTAAGAAAAACTGGAAAATGATCTAATAAATCATAAAGTAGAATTGCTGAATTGTTCGAGACATTAACGTCATTTATAAATATATTATCCAAAAGGGTATCATAATTATTACACATCCTGGTCGCTTTCGAGATGGTTGGGAAAAATCCATAGGAATTTAACATATTCATAAAACTAAGTGTAGGCTTTTCAGAGTGATATTTCAAAATATTGTAATTGAAGTCCCCTGCTATGACACATGTACATTTAGGGTTTTCCAATGTGTCAAGCATTTTCCAAGTAGTCCATTAATAAAGTGTGGCTCAGGCTTGGAGGTCTATATATTTCCCCCACTAGGAATCTCTTTACTGGTACAGCCAACTTCATTTTGATTTCCAGAAAACTTGTCTGAAAATGATCACTCTCCAGGTCTTTTCTTTCCTTAGCCTCACATCTATTACTTATATATATTGATGTACCTCCACCTTCACCTTCTTTTCTACAAGACGCAAAGAGATTATAATTTTTTAGACCAATGTTGTTCTAAATCTTTCTTCTCTGACACACAAATAACTGACCAATCATCTTCAAAGTTTGCTTGAAGATTAATAACATCATCAAATTTATTCTTGAGGGACCTTGACTTGATATGAAGTACTGAGAACCCAGCATTCAAGTTAAGTGGTTGATGTAAGTAAGAATATTTACACTGTGACAGTATATGTACATGGGGACGGGATTTATCACTCAAATCATTCCCTAGCAACTCCAATGTAGCTCCTTCAAGTTTGAGCCCACTCATTACTCAAGGAAAGAGCCAACTGGAATGGTGATTAGTTCTGGAAATTGAAAACTTGGAATAATAATTGTGCATGAACATTGAACTGGAGCACAAAAATGGATAATGAATGATCGGAAAGTAAAATGGAAAACGGAAATAAGAGGTAAAGCTCACATCATTAAGAAGCATAGTTTGACAAACAAATCTAGATAGTTTTATGCCTAGATAAGATGATAGAGGAGCAAGGATTCTATTGCAAGTGAAAGGAACACTTGCCAGGACCATGTGTGGGAAGTTATCAAATGTCCCTGCAGCAGTAAACTTCAGGAACACCAGTTGTCCACGACACCCCTCCCTCCCCAAGCAGCAATTTACAATTTAATGACAATAGCATCACCAGGCAGCATGCTCTCTCATATGTCAACATGATGTTAGATTAACATATTTTCAATGTTCAAAACAAAAAATAAATCAGATTGAATTGATTATAAGGAATTCAGCAAACTAGTTGCCTTCTCTAGTATTAACTTGCCAAGAACATCAACTCATGATGATGACCAAGAACCTCTTCAACTCATGATGATCACATATTCAAAAAGAATAATCATCAACTAATTGAGTTGCATGATAACCAAAGGCCATTGCAATATTGTTTGTTCCAGCTGTGATTTTACAATAAACAGTTGCCTTGAGATAATTTTATATGGAACTTTTGTGATAAAGTCATAAAGTGTTAAGGCTTAATAAGGGCCACAAGGGCCCATCTGGGTCAAGCCTGTCTAGATGATATTAGAAAGTACATGTTCACACCTATCAATTCCAAACCCATGCAATCCCTCCACCTGTGCCACCACAGCCAATCTCATCAGTATGACATCGCAAAGGAAGTTGCCAAATCCACTGCTAGGTATACCCCATATAGTACAACATAATACTAGCATAATGTCATACCCTATATAGCTAGTGAAAATACTCAATATTCCATGCATCCAAGTTAGAATTCAAAAACAACATTTTCCTGTCTAAAAAATTTATCCACCCTACTTTTAAAGACATTCAATGAGGGACTCCCCACTGCATCAGCAGGCAGCCTATTCCATTGGTCAACAACCCTTTGACTGAAGACCTGTTGTCGTTTAACTGTCTGCACCTCATTTTGTCTAACCTGAATTGATGACCCCTATGGGATACTCTAAACTGCAGAGCATCATTCAAATTGACCTGATCTAGCCCTCTAACAATTTTGTACATTTCAATCATGTCTCCCTTAATCTCCTATACTTGAGTGAGTACATATCTAATGCATTAAGCCTTTCTCCATATTCTAAGTTACTTAATCCACTGACGAGTCTAGTGGCTTTGCGCTGGACTCTTTCTAACATATCTATATCCTTTTCTAGGTAGGGGCTCCATGCTTGTACAGAGTACTCCAAGTGGGGCCGCAATATGCTAAGTACAGTTTTCATGACTGATGATGTTAAGGTTCACATTACTAAGGTCTTCCTGTTGATCAAGGGACCAGGGAGTAGCATTGCCAAGGTTTCTTTTATGGCCAATCATCTTTCATAACATATGGATTGCTGTGGTATACGCATGCTATTGCAATCTCATACAATCCCAGCCTCAAGTTATTGCAAGCTTGACATGATATGATCAAATTCATCAGGTTAATAACTGTTTTAAAATTAAAAAGTGCACAAGTGTATAAGCCCCCAGTGTCCAGGTTAAAATATTAAAACTGGTGCTTTTCAGCAACCCACATACATGCATACCCACATTCACTCGACTTGTACCGAAGTTGGTCCAATAGCACAATGGCAGACCAGTCCGGCACCAGCCTGGGGGCTTGATACAAGTGAAATGTCACATTGATCACCAAAAATTATCAAGTCAAGCAAGCATCAGAAACTTGTACCAGTGAGCATATCACTGTTGGCATTTGGGTAGCAGTGTATGGTTGCATGGCATGCAATGTTCCTCAGTGGAGGCAACATGGAAATAAATGTCATAAAAGCACATTGACCAATACTCCAACCTTGAACAACCCACTCTACCTGAAATGGAATACAGATTCAGGAATCAAATCCCCAATCCAATGTCCACGTCCAACCTGGTTACCTAAGATGTCAACCACCATAAACGTTGTCTAAATTTCGGTTTCTGCCCAATAATAATATTCAACATTGTTGTCCTATCTGCTGCACATTCTTATTTTTTGCTCCTGGATTTTCCTCTCCGGTAAGGAATTCTCCTGGAGAATTGATTTTCAGTTGAGGCAGGCGAGTCTGAGTCATCACTGATGTCAGTGGGATGACAAGAGAGAGCAGGGCTCTTATTTTTACTGGAAACTCCCTTTTAGTTTTTGCTTGTTTTTTTTTGTTGTTTCTAGATGTTATGGCCCTGGTCGATTTCGCTGTCCTTTTCTGATTCCATTTGTCATTCAAATATCCCCAAAAATGAACTCCCCAGAGCCAAAAGCAATGTAGGTCGTGAAAAGTCGTGAAAATCTAGCCCCCTAGTGATGTCACTTTTGGGGGCAAATTGTTTCGGGGTGGATCCGGGCCCTACTCGTCGAGCGCTTTTCGGTGACACCTGTTTCGTTTCTGTGCGATGCTCAGTTTGGATTTTAAAAGGGGATTCTATTCGCCTCCTCCCGAGACGGAGTGTGAGGATCTGACCGGAGTTACGCGCGGGTTAAAGGAATACAATGTGATAAGTTGGGACACAAATTCTGGAAATAAGTGCAAAATTAACAGGGATAAATCTTCATGGAAGTTATTAAGGATGATATAAAAACATAGCACGTTCGATATTCGTTTAGTTAATAACATTGGAGCTTGTCAGCACATCACACAGAAGATGTGTGACGCGTTTTAATCACAAGATGTTCAGTGGCCAAGATGCTTCATTTCTCTTTAAGGGCAAAGTGACAGGGTGAAATGATTTGATAATGAAACGAGCTACACATCATACGAGTCCTTGTTTCAATGTTGTTCCAATTTGACCATTAGAAATCACTTGTACCTTCTCTAGAAACCAGAATAGAGCATTACTCAGAGCCAGCCCACGTTGGTGGTGTTCCTTCACAAACCCACCACCAGAGCGGCGCCACCGGCATTATGTCCGGTCATGACGGGGGGAGGGGGGCGGTCGGTCTAACGTGGCTCGCAGTCGTCTGCGCCCATTCCCCGGACATTTTTAAAGAGCTGGCATGGTTCTGGATGTCTGATGGTTACCTTTGGTAAAATGCGAACATCTGCGCTATTCACAGCATGGGTGAGTTATCGTCGAGTGAGAGTGTATGGAATAGGGGAAGGAGTACAGAAATATACCATCTTTGTAGGACATCTATACCCCTAAACAAATTCACAGTGTTGACTTTCTGCACATAAAATGTCGCGCCAAACCGTCATGGAAAGGTAATGGTAGCCCGATAAGTGGATGGAAGATTATATTGACATTTTATCTTCTTAGTAAAATGCGTCCCCTTCAGGTTTAGGTGCCTTTCGTGAAGCCCATACACAGTAAAAAAAAACTATCGACATGTGGCTTCGAGAAATTGCCGTGGCACCGAACCATATTGTAGGCAATACAATATTCGCAAAGATCTGCTGACTAATTAAAAAAGCACCAGGGACTCGAACCCAAAGTGAAAGGGGTGTAGCATCCATGCTTTAACAAATGGTCACTGCGATGCTGGATGTTGTCTAGTATGGCCTTCGGTGTTTGGTTGTTTTGTTTTGGGTTGTATTGCTGCGTTCAATTTCTTCATTCCTCTGGCCGCTAGTATGCGACTGTTAACGAAGACAGCATATCCTGCAACAAAAACAAACCAACATAAAATAGCAACATATATGAGTGCTTATAGCCAGCGAGTTTCCACCGGCCGGCGGCCGCCGACCGGCACGCTCGGGCGGAAGTTGAGGCGAGCATTGTCAGTAGTGTCATTACACAGACGCAGCAATAGCACGTGCACCAGTGTCGAGCATTGTCAGTGGTATCATTACACAGACGCAGCAATAGCACGTGCACCAGTGTCGAGCATGGTCAGTAGTGTCATTACACAGACGCAGCAATAGCACGTGCACCAGTGTCGAGCATGGTCAGTAGTGTCATTACACAGACGTAGCAATAGCACGTGCACCAGTGTCGAGCATTGTCAGTAGTGTCATTACACAGACGCAGCAATAGCACGTGCACCAGTGTCGAGCATGGTCGTTTCGAGCATGGTCAGTAGTGTCATTACACAGACGCAGCAATAGCACGTGCACCAGTGTCGAGCATGGTCAGTAGTGTCATTACACAGACGTAGTAATAGCACGTGCACCAGTGTCGAGCATGGTCAGTAGTGTCATTACACAGACGCAGCAATAGCACGTGCACCAGTGTCGAGCATGGTCAGTAGTGTCATTACACAGACGTAGTAATAGCACGTGCACCAGTGTCGAGCATGGTCAGTAGTGTCATTACACAGACGCAGCAATAGCACGTGCACCAGTGTCGAGCATTGTCAGTAGTGTCATTACACAGACGCAGCAATAGCACGTGCACCAGTGTCGAGCATGGTCAGTAGTGTCATTACACAGACGCAGCAATAGCACGTGCACCAGTGTCGAGCATGGTCAGTAGTGTCATTACACAGACGCAGCAATAGCACGTGCACCAGTGTCGAGCATGGTCAGTAGTGTCATTACACAGACGCAGCAATAGCACGTGCACCAGTGTCGAGCATGGTCAGTAGTGTCATTACACAGACGTAGCAATAGCACGTGCACCAGTGTCGAGCATGGTCAGTAGTGTCATTACACAGACGCAGCAATAGCACGTGCACCAGTGTCGAGCATGGTCAGTAGTGTCATTACACAGACGCAGCAATAGCACGTGCACCAGTGTCGAGCATGGTCAGTGGTGTCATTACACAGACGCAGCAATAGCACGTGCACCAGTGTCGAGCATGGTCAGTAGTGTCATTACACAGACGCAGCAATAGCACGTGCACCAGTGTCGAGCATGGTCAGTAGTGTCATTACACAGACGCAGCAATAGCACGTGCACCAGTGTCGAGCATGGTCAGTAGTGTCATTACACAGACGCAGCAATAGCACGTGCACCAGTGTCGAGCATGGTCAGTAGTGTCATTACACAGACGCAGCAATAGCACGTGCACCAGTGTCGAGCATGGTCAGTAGTGTCATTACACAGACGCAGCAATAGCACGTGCACCAGTGTCGAGCATGGTCAGTAGTGTCATTACACAGACGCAGCAATAGCACGTGCACCAGTGTCGAGCATGGTCAGTAGTGTCATTACACAGACGTAGTAATAGCACGTGCACCAGTGTCGAGCATGGTCAGTAGTGTCATTACACAGACGCAGCAATAGCACGTGCACCAGTGTCGAGCATGGTCAGTAGTGTCATTACACAGACGCAGCAATAGCACGTGCACCAGTGTCGAGCATGGTCAGTAGTGTCATTACACAGACGTAGTAATAGCACGTGCACCAGTGTCGAGCATGGTCAGTAGTGTCATTACACAGACGTAGCAATAGCACGTGCACCAGTGTCGAGCATGGTCAGTAGTGTCATTACACAGACGTAGTAATAGCACGTGCACCAGTGTCGAGCATGGTCAGTAGTGTCATTACACAGACGTAGTAATAGCACGTGCACCAGTGTCGAGCATGGTCAGTAGTGTCATTACACAGACGTAGTAATAGCACGTGCACCAGTGTCGAGCATGGTCAGTAGTGTCATTACACAGACGTAGTAATAGCACGTGCACCAGTGTCGAGCATGGTCAGTAGTGTCATTACACAGACGCAGCAATAGCACGTGCACCAGTGTCGAGCATGGTCAGTAGTGTCATTACACAGACGCAGCAATAGCACGTGCACCAGTGTCGAGCATGGTCAGTCAGTGTCATTACACAGACGCAGTAATAGCACGTGCACCAGTGTCGAGCATGGTCAGTAGTGTCATTACACAGACGTAGTAATAGCACGTGCACCAGTGTCGAGCATGGTCAGTAGTGTCATTACACAGACGTAGTAATAGCACGTGCACCAGTGTCGAGCATGGTCAGTAGTGTCATTACACAGACGTAGCAATAGCACGTGCACCAGTGTCGAGCATGGTCAGTAGTGTCATTACACAGACGTAGTCAGCAATAGCACGTGCACCAGTGTCGAGCATGGTCAGTAGTGTCATTACACAGACGCAGCAATAGCACGTGCACCAGTGTCGAGCATGGTCAGTAGTGTCATTACACAGACGCAGCAATAGCACGTGCACCAGTGTCGAGCATGGTCAGTAGTGTCATTACACAGACGCAGCAATAGCACGTGCACCAGTGTCGAGCATGGTCAGTAGTGTCATTACACAGACGTAGTAATAGCACGTGCACCAGTGTCGAGCATGGTCAGTAGTGTCATTACACAGACGCAGCAATAGCACGTGCACCAGTGTCGAGCATGGTCAGTAGTGTCATTACACAGACGTAGTAATAGCACGTGCACCAGTGTCGAGCATGGTCAGTAGTGTCATTACACAGACGTAGTAATAGCACGTGCACCAGTGTCGAGCATTGTCAGTAGTGTCATTACACAGACGCAGTAATAGCACGTGCACCAGTGTCGAGCATTGTCAGTAGTGTCATTACACAGACGCAGTCATAGCACGTGCACCAGTGTCGAGCATTGTCAGTAGTGTCATTACACAGACAAAGGTCAGTAGTTTTCAGAATAGCACGTGCACCAGTGTCGAGCATGGTCAGTAGTGTCATTACACAGACGCAGCAATAGCACGTGCACCAGTGTCGAGCATTGTCAGTAGTGTCATTACACAGACGCAGTCATAGCACGTGCACCAGTGTCGAGCATGGTCAGTAGTGTCATTACACAGACGCAGCAATAGCACGTGCACCAGTGTCGAGCATGGTCAGTAGTGTCATTACACAGACGCAGTAATAGCACGTGCACCAGTGTCGAGCATGGTCAGTAGTGTCATTACACAGACGCAGCAATAGCACGTGCACCAGTGTCGAGCATGGTCAGTAGTGTCATTACACAGACGCAGCAATAGCACGTGCACCAGTGTCGAGCATGGTCAGTAGTGTCATTACACAGACGTAGTAATAGCACGTGCACCAGTGTCGAGCATGGTCAGTAGTGTCATTTCACTCACAGACGTAGTAATAGCACGTGCACCAGTGTCGAGCATGGTCAGTAGTGTCATTACACAGACGTAGTAATAGCACGTGCACCAGTGTCGAGCATGGTCAGTAGTGTCATTACACAGACGCAGTAATAGCACGTGCACCAGTGTCGAGCATGGTCAGTAGTGTCATTACACAGACGCAGCAATAGCACGTGCACCAGTGTCGAGCATGGTCAGTAGTGTCATTACACAGACGTAGTAATAGCACGTGCACCAGTGTCGAGCATGGTCAGTGGTGTCATTACACAGACGTAGTAATAGCACGTGCACCAGTGTCGAGCATGGTCAGTGGTGTCATTACACAGACGTAGTAATAGCACGTGCACCAGTGTCGAGCATGGTCAGTAGTGTCATTACACAGACGTAGTAATAGCACGTGCACCAGTGTCGAGCATGGTCAGTAGTGTCATTACACAGACGCAGTAATAGCACGTGCACCAGTGTCGAGCATGGTCAGTAGTGTCATTACACAGACGCAGCAATAGCACGTGCACCAGTGTCGAGCATGGTCAGTAGTGTCATTACACAGACGTAGTAATAGCACGTGCACCAGTGTCGAGCATGGTCAGTAGTGTCATTACACAGACGCAGCAATAGCACGTGCACCAGTGTCGAGCATGGTCAGTAGTGTCATTACACAGACGCAGTAATAGCACGTGCACCAGTGTCGAGCATGGTCAGTAGTGTCATTACACAGACGCAGCAATAGCACGTGCACCAGTGTCGAGCATGGTCAGTAGTGTCATTACACAGACGTAGCAATAGCACGTGCACCAGTGTCGAGCATGGTCAGTAGTGTCATTACACAGACGCAGCAATAGCACGTGCACCAGTGTCGAGCATGGTCAGTAGTGTCATTACACAGACCAGTAATAGCACGTGCACCAGTGTCGAGCATGGTCAGTAGTGTCATTACACAGACGTAGTAATAGCACGTGCACCAGTGTCGAGCATGGTCAGTAGTGTCATTACACAGACGTAGTAATAGCACGTGCACCAGTGTCGAGCATGGTCAGTAGTGTCATTACACAGACGTAGTAATAGCACGTGCACCAGTGTCGAGCATGGTCAGTAGTGTCATTACACAGACGTAGCAATAGCACGTGCACCAGTGTCGAGCATTGTCAGTAGTGTCATTACACAGACGCAGTAATAGCACGTGCACCAGTGTCGAGCATTGTCAGTAGTGTCATTACACAGACGTAGTAATAGCACGTGCACCAGTGTCGAGCATGGTCAGTAGTGTCATTACACAGACGTAGTAATAGCACGTGCACCAGTGTCGAGCATGGTCAGTAGTGTCATTACACAGACGTAGTAATAGCACGTGCACCAGTGTCGAGCATGGTCAGTAGTGTCATTACACAGACGTAGTAATAGCACGTGCACCAGTGTCGAGCATGGTCAGTAGTGTCATTACACAGACGTAGTAATAGCACGTGCACCAGTGTCGAGCATGGTCAGTGGTGTCATTACACAGACGTAGTAATAGCACGTGCACCAGTGTCGAGCATGGTCAGTAGTGTCATTACACAGACGTAGTAATAGCACGTGCACCAGTGTCGAGCATGGTCAGTGGTGTCATTACACAGACGCAGCAATAGCACGTGCACCAGTGTCGAGCATGGTCAGTAGTGTCATTACACAGACGCAGCAATAGCACGTGCACCAGTGTCGAGCATGGTCAGTAGTGTCATTACACAGACGCAGCAATAGCACGTGCACCAGTGTCGAGCATGGTCAGTAGTGTCATTACACAGACGCAGTAATAGCACGTGCACCAGTGTCGAGCATGGTCAGTAGTGTCATTACACAGACGCAGTAATAGCACGTGCACCAGTGTCGAGCATGGTCAGTAGTGTCATTACACAGACGTAGTAATAGCACGTGCACCAGTGTCGAGCATGGTCAGTAGTGTCATTACACAGACGCAGTCATAGCACGTGCACCAGTGTCGAGCATTGGTCAGTGAGTGTCATTACACAGACGTAGCAATAGCACGTGCACCAGTGTCGAGCATGGTCAGTAGTGTCATTACACAGACGCAGCAATAGCACGTGCACCAGTGTCGAGCATGGTCAGTGGTGTCATTACACAGACGCAGCAATAGCACGTGCACCAGTGTCGAGCATGGTCAGTAGTGTCATTACACAGACGCAGCAATAGCACGTGCACCAGTGTCGAGCATGGTCAGTAGTGTCATTACACAGACGTAGTAATAGCACGTGCACCAGTGTCGAGCATGGTCAGTGGTGTCATTACACAGACGCAGCAATAGCACGTGCACCAGTGTCGAGCATGGTCAGTGGTGTCATTACACAGACGCAGCAATAGCACGTGCACCAGTGTCGAGCATGGTCAGTGGTATCATTACACAGACGTAGTAATAGCACGTGCACCAGTGTCGAGCATGGTCAGTAGTATCATTACACAGACGCAGCAATAGCACGTGCACCAGTGTCGAGCATGGTCAGTAGTGTCATTACACAGACGTAGCAATAGCACGTGCACCAGTGTCGAGCATGGTCAGTAGTGTCATTACACAGACGCAGTAATAGCACGTGCACCAGTGTCGAGCATGGTCAGTAGTGTCATTACACAGACGTAGTAATAGCACGTGCACCAGTGTCGAGCATTGTCAGTAGTGTCATTACACAGACGCAGTAATAGCACGTGCACCAGTGTCGAGCATGGTCAGTAGTGTCATTACACAGACGTAGTAATAGCACGTGCACCAGTGTCGAGCATGGTCAGTAGTGTCATTACACAGACGCAGCAATAGCACGTGCACCAGTGTCGAGCATGGTCAGTAGTGTCATTACACAGACGCAGCAATAGCACGTGCACCAGTGTCGAGCATGGTCAGTAGTGTCATTACACAGACGCAGCAATAGCACGTGCACCAGTGTCGAGCATGGTCAGTAGTGTCATTACACAGACGCAGCAATAGCACGTGCACCAGTGTCGAGCATGGTCAGTAGTGTCATTACACAGACGTAGCAATAGCACGTGCACCAGTGTCGAGCATGGTCAGTAGTGTCATTACACAGACGCAGCAATAGCACGTGCACCAGTGTCGAGCATGGTCAGTAGTGTCATTACACAGACGCAGCAATAGCACGTGCACCAGTGTCGAGCATGGTCAGTAGTGTCATTACACAGACGCAGCAATAGCACGTGCACCAGTGTCGAGCATTGTCAGTGGTGTCATTACACAGACGCAGCAATAGCACGTGCACCAGTGTCGAGCATTGTCAGTGGTGGCATTGCACAGACGTAGTAATAGCACGTGCACCAGTGTCGAGCATTGTCAGTGGTATCATTACACAGACGTAGTAATAGCACGTGCACCAGTGTCGAGCATTGTCAGTGGTATCACTACACAGACGTAGTAATAGCACGTGCACCAGTGTCGAGCATTGTCAGTGGTATAACTACACAGACGTACTAATAGCACGTGCACCAGTTGCGCGGGCGGGCGACAGCGGACCAGTCCGGTCTGGCAATACCTGGACAAAGAACATCTGGCCAGTAGGCGTCGCTTGGACGGATTTGAGCGAAAAAGCACCGTGTTCCCTCCCCAACTCATCGGTTGTGGAGGGCCGGCTGCCAGATTGAAAATCATTCCAACTTGCCGACGAGAACGTTCAATGTATTCAGCTGTAAGTAGGCTTCTTTTGAAAATGTCTCACGTGACAGATAGGCTGCCGTGTGGCGGGTTCTACCACGTACCCAATAAACACGTACCATGCAGCCAATAAACAGCTACCCACTTCACCGCCCGAGGTGAACTTATTCCTCACTTCGTCCTCTCCTCTCCTCTCCTCCCCCACGGTTACCTGGCAAAGGTAGATCATGAAAGAAAATAGGCGTAGTGGAGTTGGTGCGTTCGAGCCAGTCAGAGTGGTGAAGTAACCTGGCCTGTTAGCTCTGGCGGGAACAGTGTCGGAGTGGTGAAGTAGCCTGGCCCATCAGCTCTGGCGGGAACAGTGTCGGAGTGGTGAAGTAACCTGGCCCGTCAGCTCTGGCGGGAACAGTGTCGGAGTGGTGAAGTAACCTGGCCCATCAGCTCTGGCGGGAACAGTGTCGGAGTGGTGAAGTAACCTGGCCCATCAGCTCTGGCGGGAACAGTGTCGGAGTGGTGAGTAACCTGGCCCGTCAGCTCTGGCGGGAACAGGTCGGAGTGGTGAAGTAACCTGGCCCTCAGCTCTGGCGGGAACAGTGTCGGAGTGGTGAAGTACCTGGCCCGTGCTGGCGGGAACAGTGTCGGGTGGTGAAGTAACCGGCCCCAGCTCTGGCGGGAACAGTGTCGGAGTGGTGAAGTAACCTGGCCCATCAGCTCTGGCGGGAACAGTGTCGGAGTGGTGAAGTAACCTGGCCCGTCAGCTCTGGCGGGAACAGTGCCGGAGTGGTGAAGTAACCTGGCCCATCGCTCTGGCGGGAACAGTGCGGAGTGGTGAAGTAACCTGGCCCATCAGCTCTGGCGGGAACAGTGTCGGAGTGGTGAAGTAACCTGGCCCATCAGCTCTGGCGGGAACAGTGTCGGAGTGGTGAAGTAACCTGGCCCATCAGCTCTGGCGGGAACAGTGTCGGAGTGGTGAAGTAACCTGGCCCATCAGCTCTGGCGGGAACAGTGTCGGACTGGTGAAGTAACCTGGCCCATCAGCTCTGGCGGGAACAGTGCCGGAGTGGCGGGTTCAAATTCACGCGTTCTCGAACCATTCCAAGAAGACACGTACCGGTAAGCCTCCCACGACCTCTCTCTGGTGGAAAGCTGTCCAATAGAAATGCAAATCGTCCGGTCGGGTGAGGTGGAACATTACATCCAATACAAATAACGACAACACTTGCCTGTATTATGATACGTACTTCGGTTTGATCAGGCCATTCCGTGTCGTGAAAGAAAGAAGGCGGAAGCAAATTATGCTATGAAAGTCCATTTACAAGTCCTGAAGCAGGTTGTTTTTTTCTGATAAAAAAATGTAAACTAGATTGATGAGAAAAGGGTGTTTATCTCCTAATAGTGTGAGCAAAAGGTGATGTTGTGTGCACGGCAGTAGTTGGTAAATGTTTTTCGATGGTGTTTCGATGGTAATGTCGACAGTGTAGGAGAATATGTGAAACAGTAAGATGAGTATTGCATGGTGGGCATGAAGGTCGAGGTGAAACAGTGTAAATATATCGATGGGTAAGGAAAGTATGACCTGCGCGGAGCCGCGATATAACTTTTCTTCTCGTCTGTTTTTCTGCTTTGATGTGCTTCAGTTATCGATAACGGGCTTTATGAGACGTAATTTTGTGTGGTTTGCAGTTTCAGTCCATTGTTGGTTCCAATAATGTCCGATGCTAGGTTTCATCGTTGATTTAATGGTTTCAAAATGTTGTGGAGTTTCTGTGACGTTTGGAAGTAGTAATGATGATTTTGCGAAATGGTCTGCCTCTTCGTTCCCTGGGATGCCGCAGTGACTGGGCACCCGCAGGAAACGGACTTTAATTCCCATCAGATGAAGTGTTTCAAGTGAGTTAGAAATGGAAATATGACAATGGTGTGAAAAGGAAAGTGAAGAAAGTGATTAGAGAACAGATTTAGAGTCAGAACTAATGACGACACTGCGCATGGAGTGACAAATTGAACAGTTGCGGACATGGCGAAGGGCAATGAGAATGGCGTGCAATTCGGCGATGAAAATGGAGATCCCCTTGGCAAGGGATGCTGTTTTGTGTGTGTACCTGAAACAATGGCATTTCCGGTGTGATTTACGTCTTTAGATCCATCGGTGAAAACAAAAGTAACATGGCGATAACGAGAACGAAACTGGTGGAATTTTTATTTGGCGTATTCTGGATAAAGCTGTGATTTTGGAATGGTGGTGATATTTAAAAAATGTCGTTCGGTCATCTGCCACGGTGGTGCAGTTGGTGGAGGAAGAGCAGTAATATGTGGAATATTATATTGGAATTGTGTAGAAAATGTTTCCATGCGTTAAGCTGTGGTAAGGCTGGTTCGCTTTTCGGCGGGACCTAAATATTCTCGGCATAGATTTGGGAGAATTTGTAAAGATGCATGTGTGAGAGCGTGTTCTCTAAATTAAATCTTAGGAGCATACCTACGTGTTTGTTCCATTATTCGGAGAGCTCATTGAGGGATTCCTGATTCGGTTTATATATAAGTGACGTGAGACGTGGTCCTTGCACCGAGTGCTATACGAATAAATTTATTTTGTAAGGTGTCCAAAATTTTCAAAGCAGAGGTACTGCCACTTCCAGACATAATGCAGCGAAATAAATTGATTAATACAACGAAGAATGGCTCTTAAGTGCTCCTGGGTTTTAGACATTGCGTGAGACGAAATGTACGACCTCAATATACCAGGAGGTGCCGAGTTTACATCAAAAGTAACATTAGGGATTATGCTATATTACTCAACGTTTCGGCCAGGGGCCATCGTCAGGAGTGAAAAGTATTGCACTCCTGACGATGGCCCCTGGCCGAAACGTTGAGTAATATAGCATAATCCCTAATGTTACTTTTGATGTAAACTCGGCACCTCCTGGTATATTGAGGTCGTACATTTCGTCTCACGCATTGAAATAAATTGAGTCGGTGAAAGCCTTGATGGCCTTGATGTGCTTTGAAGTGTTGATTGGAAAGCTCGCGATCGAAAACAATACCAGGAAGTGTAACCGAATTTACAAAAGGTATGTCGGTGTTTCCGAGGGGAAGTGTTCTTTATGCACGTGGACATAGGAGGTGATTTGCTGAATATCATTGGGGCAGTTTCTGGAGACGAAAATGTGAAGCCATATTTGATGGACCATTGCTGTATCCGGTTCACTGTGTTTTGGAGTCTAGATAAACAACGTTCTTCATTTCAACTGTGCACCAAATTGCGCTTCCATCTATCTGCAAAAAGAGAGCATGATATCTGAGGTGGCATGTCGTGGAAGATATCGACAATGGTGATGTCGAATAAAACTGGTGATAAACAGCTTTCCTGTGGTAATCCGTTTTCCATGCAATGCAACTCGGAAATCGCTGACCAGCACCGGAGATGGAAATGCCGGGAACCAGTCAAAAATACTATCAAATAATGAGCTAATTTCTCATTTGCGACGATGCGAAGAAATTTGGAAATTGATGCGGGTTTGTATACTATATCATATGCTTTGCTAATGTTTAAAAATAGTGCAATGGTGTGTTCATGTTTTCTTATAACGAAAGCGGATATCGGTTTCTAATCGAATGAGGTGATCTATTGTGCTGTGTCCATGACGAACGCCGCATTGAATTGGAGATAACAGATAATTTGTTTTTAGGTACCATTTTCTTCATTTTTTAGGTCTTTTCATTTTCTTTTTCATCCTCATTTTCATTTCAGTCCTTTTATACCGGGTTTTGGTTTAGGAATGATGAGGGCTTCCTTCCAGGATTCGGGAAAAATATGACCTGACCATAGTGAACTAAATTTACTGATATTCACATTCAACAACAATACCTGAGGCATTCCAGATTTGGCGAATGGCAAACCAAGGGGAACAATATTCCACACTGGTGTTTGGCATCATTAATACTTTCTTCCATTAACACAACCTGTATGTACAGTATTATTGAGCTTTAAGATATTCACAAGACAGGTTTTAGACACATGTTACCTGCAGTAAGCAAATAAAGGGGATTAGGTTAGGTTTAGTAATTTTTTTAAGTTGCAAAGATTGCTCTTTGTTCCTCAAGTTCCTTTTGTTCTTTAAAAGCAACTTATGCTGTTAGGTCAGGGTAGGTTTTTGACTTGATGTTTCAGAAGAAAAATTGTTCTATTTTTTCTCCATCTTCCTAAATTCTTTTCTTACATTAGAAGTTAGTCTAGGTTAGTCTAGACCATGTTGCATTTTTCCTTTTAATTGGCATTATTTGGTATGCTATATGACCCAACTAACTTCTCATGACCCAACTCCCAACATGACCCAACTCCTTTTTATGGTGTTACTTTTTCTGCCAACTAAGGAATATAAAATTGCAGAAGAGATGACTGGTCACATCACACTAACTACCTTTTAAAATATTACCGTGAGGAAAAAAACAACAATTACAAAAATACCTGAAGGGAAAAAGCATATGTACAATAATTATGCATACCGTAGGTATTGCGACTTACAATTTTTATGTATTCATTCCTTGTGAAATAATCAGCAGGACCAATGAGCTTCGGAGTTAAGTCATTACATACACTCTTAATTTGTATGAGGATGAATGATCAAAGCCTGAGGGAAAAGCATCTGAAGGCATCTCTGAGGAAGCATCTGAAGCAAAAGTAACGAAGAATACCGAACAGTTCTTTATTTTTGTTTTCATGTGCCTAAACGCCTCAGTTTTCAACTACACTTTACAGAATATGTTTACATTTCCACTGAACACAAAATCATTTTGGAACACAACAGATAGTGTTGTGCGACCAATCATAATCAATGTGACACAATGAATGTAACCAATCATTTCCTCTGGCAAGAATTATTCATCATTTGACAAGCACAATGACACCAAAAATTTGCTTACATTCAGATACACATAGATTTCATATTACATTCTTTCTTACAGATACAATTTTACATTATACATGTAAAATGGATGTTAAAATGAGATATAATAGCATTGTATGAAAAAGCCTAAATAGCATACAACCTAACAAGCCTAATAATGTAACCTAAGGTAACCTATCCATGCCTAACCTTCCTTTTATAAAAACAAGTTAAGAAAATGACAAATATTAAACTATTTTCCAAGCTAACCTAGCCTGAACTGTTTTTTTTTTCAAGAAGAAAACTCAATTTATGAAATGTTAAAAACATTGTAAACTTACCCAGCATACTGGCTACCTTGCTAAGCTAACCCATTGCATGATTCATAAAGGTGAAATGTGTGCAAAGCTTGTCATGGTTGCCTTAAACTACAATACCATTTAAAAAAAATTAAGATGATTTGGGCTTTAGACATAAAGACATAAAAGATTAGTGCAACTATGAGCCACATGGGCCCTTCTTGGTTGCACTCTGTACACTCAACCAGTTGCCCACCAAATCCGTCAATCAGCCCTCCCTGTAATACTGAAAAGGTAGCCCTCTATTCTTATAATGTTTGTCTATGCTGTTTTTAAAGATGTTCAATGTGCTACTACTGACAATGGTTTCTGGCAGCTGGTTCCAGTGTTCTACTACCCTGTTGGTGAAGAAGTGGTGAACAAAACAAAACATGAATCTAACTATGTTATGGTCACTTCTTCCCAGAGTTTCTCCTACAGTCAAGTCTTGAACCAAGTAACTTAAATCGGAGAATACAAGGTCCATGAATGAGCCATGCCTGGTAGGTTACAAACTGGTGTGAAAACAGACACCCTTGAAGGCATTTCCTAAACATTTTGCATGATGAGGAACCAGCACCAACATTTTCCTATCCTTTTAGATTAAAGTCACCAAGGATAAGGCACTTCCTCTGAAAGTTTCTACTGATTTCCTCACAAATCGCTTTATCAAGCTCCAGTTGCTGAGAATGGGGCAGAGTTCCTGATCGGTAGAAAGGTCCTATCCTCAGTATATTGCTGTTGCCTTTTCCCACAGCGACATAAAGCCAAATGGACTCCACAGACACGTTTTTATCCCTACCTGCTACTTTTTGAGAACTGAATAAGCTATTCACACAGAGCATTATACCACCACCTTTCACTGCTGGACCCCTATTGCACGAAAACATATTGTATCCCTGTATCTCATAGTCCTGCAAGTTATCTCCAAAATACTCCTCACTCACCCATGCCTCCGTAATGCAAACAAAATCTGGTTCCTCCTCAGCAACATAACACTTGAACTCATCAAATTTGGATCGGATACTCTGAGCATTAAACATCATACACTTAACAAATTCTCCATAGTCACCTTTGGCTTTTTCATGCTGAGGAGTTCTTTTATTACTAGATAAACTACCACTCTGCCTCCTTGAACTACTGCTGTCCATATTTGCTGACTTTGAGCTTCTATTGCCTTGACTGACACTATTGGAATATTCCTGAGATGGCAATGCAATTTCATCCCTCCCCACCCGATTCCCTAGTTTCCCTGAAGGACATGCTCATACACTTTGTCTAACACATGAACCCCCTTCTCGGAGAAGTGCAGGCCATGTCTCTGATAGAGGTCCCATGATCCATAAAACCTGCACCACTCGTCTACAAAGGTGAAACCTAACTCAGGGCAGAGCTTGCCTACCCTGGCGTTGGCTGCCAGTGCCCTAAAATGCTTTAGGGTACCTTGGATGTCATTTAGCCCTTTAGATTTTAAGATGTTTTCTTCTGACAAGAGGTTAAGCTAGGTTAGGTTAATTTCTGCTCCATCTTTATTCCTAATGTAATTATTCTTGGGATGTTACCCAACTCAAAGTCCTTTTATTGCCTGCCTCCTGAAATGTAAACATTTACAGAAGAATGTATTGGTCATACAAAAATGAAAATGAAAAATATAATCTTCAAAATTTTGCAGAATGAAAACTGATATAACTGAAGCTAACAAAACATATCTCCTGTTTTCTTTATGGAGTTTCAAATACTGGGATTGTATGATGAATGCTGCCTATCCCTAGTTTGATGATGCGTATGGTCAATTTGGATGTTCAGACATTCATATAATGATTCTGAGATGTAGTATTTGGGGAAATTTCTCACTATATTATTTGCTAGTTGGAAAATTAAATATACTAAAAAAACACATGGTCAAGTACATTTCTCACTCTCATTTTTTTTAAATCCTGTTACAGCTAATGTCACCTACTCCCATATCACCTAGTCTACAACAAAATGAATATGATGCTATCAACCTTCATTATGGGGCGAAAACGTACACAATCTATGTCATGCGGCGATGATTGCGCCAAGAGCGCCACTATGCGAACAAAACCAACAGTATTTTCCCAAGAAATTGCGCAAGGGCAGAACGGATGTCCGCCTTTAACACTAGTATGTCCCCTACCGGGTCCCTAACCAGCCGATATCACCAAGCGGTGGCAGGCTGGAAAAACTCACACACACACACACACGGGTCGCTGCCAGTCGCACACAAACCTCGCGCGGCTCCCTGGTGGAATGATGACTGCCACCGGGCGATCCGCGCGAGGAATCATGCACGCCATAGACACGAAAGACACCGCACACCAGACACACTAGCAACATACAAACAACTCAGAACACAATGAAAGACCATCATCAAAGACGCAAAAAAGACTTCTTGGAACACATTCAGCACTAAATTTAATAGATTTACAACTCTAGGCGAAATTTGGACACTTTTGAAAACATTTCAACACCGACAGCGACCCCCAATCAAAGCCATCACACTTAGACACAACAACAACATCACAACAGACCCCCAAACAATAGCAAACATATTCGCAGACCACTACCATCTTAAATCATCTACACTGGCACGAAACCCCTCACCCACAATCAGACACACACGCACACACCTCTACAACACTAGATTTACACTTACAGAATTACAACTAGCAATCACACAGACAGGTAACACATCTGTAGGACCAGACAACATTCACTACTCTTTCTTCAAACACCTACCAACATCAGCACTACACACACTACTCAACACCTACAACACCGCATGGACCACACATACATACCCACAATCCTGGCTACACGCTTCTCTCCTACCTATACCTAAACCAAACACGGACTCAACTCTTTGCACCTCCTATCGCCCTATTGCCCTCACTAGCTGCTTTCACAAACTATTCGAACGTCTTGTTAAAAAACGCCTTCTCTATGTCATTCAAACACAGCACTTAATCTCTCCTATTCAATCAGGCTTCCTTCCCAATCGATCATGTTTAGACGACCTCACCTACCTGATCACAAACATCCAGGAAGAGGCGGCCAGGAAACGCTCCACGACCGCCGTCTTCCTGGATCTAAAACAAGCCTATGACACTATCAACATAACAACACTATTACACCACTTACACAACATCGACATACAAGGCAGACTGATGCACGACCTCCATTTCTATCTACTCCACAGATCTTTTCAAGTAAAAATTGGGCCCCACACATCAGACACCAAATTCCTCACCACCGGTTTAATGCAAGGCTCAGTCCTCAGTCCCCTACTCTTCATTTTATCCCTAAATTCCGCCGTCACCGACAACTTTTCGACCAAAACTGCAGTCTACGCCGACGATATAGTACTATGGACATCAACAAAAGCACCAGCACACGCACTAACAGAACCCAACAACAAACTTGCCACACTAAACCTCCATATAGGACCACTCAAATCCAAATGTATGATTTTCCGCTACAACAGAGACACAAACCTACGACCCCTAAAAATAAACAACTCACCCATTCCCTTTGTCACCACAACAAAATTTCCAGGTGTCACATTAGACAAACAACTAACTTTTCGGCCACACTTCCCAAACATACAAAAAACGCGCCTCAAAAAGAATCAACATACTACGAGCACTTTCTGGCACACACTGGGGATCGGACCGAAACACACTTCTGACCCTTTATAAATCACTCATTCGGCCAATTCTGGAATACGGATCCCCACTCTTTGAAAACGCAGCTAAATCAAACCTCAAAATTATAGATTCTATTCAACGACGATCTCTTCAAATAGTCACAGGAGCCTTCACCACCTCACCTTCTCACGCTCTTCACATATACAACCACATCCCAGAATTACAGCACAGACGTACAGAAACACTACTTAGATACCACTACAAAACACAACTCACGAAACAACACCCATGCACACAGGCACTAAAACTCCGCACAGCACGCAGACACCAACTCATGAACTCCACACGACTACAAACCACAATAGGCTGCCGCATACACCGACACGCTAACACACTATAAATAACACTCCCAACGACAACACCACACCCACAACCCATCGCATGGTGGAAACAGCTGACACCCAACACACACTTCCTCATTGACAAGCCAAAAGACACATACACACACGCAGAAATACAACAACTATTCCTACAATTCACAGCACAGCACGTCAACTACAACAGCATATATACAGACGGCTCCAAATCACATACACAGCAGACGGGCGCAGCGGCGGTGCTGTACACCAACGCAGCGCCGCCGCGGGTCATCCTACGCGCCCGTCTGCACGACACAGCATCCACATAAGCAGCATAATTATTCGCAATCTTCTCGGCATACTGCACCATCTACAACACCAAAATTGAACACAACATCATAGCCACAGACGCAAAACCAGCACTGCAGAGCATAACACCCCACACCAAATACAAACACCCCCTCATACCCAAAATACTACGCATCCACAAACAACTCACCATACCACAACGGCCAACACTTCTCTGGATCCCAAGTCACACAAACATACACGGCAACGAACACGCAGACACAGAAGCAAACATAGCCACAACACTCCAACAAACCACACATTGCCCCTATTCACAATCCGACTACTATCCCACAATACGACAGGCCATCAACAAACACATACAACAAACATGGGACACAGCAACAACACAGCTACACGAAATACACCCCAAACACAAACACTGGCACTCCATCAACCAAAACACCAGACTCAGAGAACGGACAACTCAATCAATCACGACCACAATGCACTACCTGCCACCACACACTCACAGTCAAACACATGCTCATATACTGCACCAAATACAACAATCAAAGACAACATATCACAAACTATTGCACCACGAACGACATCCCACTGAACCTCACCACGCTCCTCAACGACGACCATCCAGCATTACACGAACACCTCTTTCACTTTATCAAATCTACACGCATTATGGAAGAATTGTAAAAAAAAGGAAAAAAGAGAAAAAAAGGTAAAGATATGTTAAAAAACGAAAGAGAAAAGGAACAAAACCAGGAAAATGGAAAAAAAAAGATACGTTACAGAGAGAAAAGAAAAAAGAAAAAAGAAAAAGAGAAAAAAAGAGAGAAATATATATTTATGTTCTTGCAATGTTCAATTCTGGCGATGACCCGACCCCCCCCCCCCACTACACCCCATACCCCAATGTGGCACCGTCCGGACTAACTCTCTCTCTCTCGACTTCATCGTCTCCGGCTCTCAAACAACTCTACTGCACCAGCTCTACATCTTTAATCGAACCGGACTACCTCAGCTCTACTCTTCAAGACCATCTCAACGCTACTTCACCACTGCTCAGCTACTCTACTAAACCTCCACCTCGGATTGATCCTCCTACCCTACGCTACTCACTCTCTTACACATCTTCTCTCAACCGGAACCAGCCGATATCACCACACGGTGGCAGGCTGGCAAAATTCACTCACACACACTCACACACGCTGTCAGTCGTTCCGCCATCACCGACAACTTTTCGACCAAAATTGCAATCTACGCCGACGACATAGTATTATGGACATCAACAGAAGCACCAGCACATGCACTAACAGTACTACAGCACACACTAACAGAACTCAACACCAAACTTGCCACACTAAACCTTCATTTAGCACCACTCAAATCCAAATGCATGAGTTTCGGCTACAACAGAGACATCAACAAAAAAGAAAAAGAAACAAAAAACTAACCCCACGTGATATTTACTAACATTAATGTTCTTGCAATGTAAATTCAATACCGGCGATGACCCGACCCCAACCCTCCAACTACACCCCGCCCCATGGCACCGACCGGACTGGCAAACTCTACACTTCTGCACCAGCTCAGCTTCGACTCCGACTTCATCTGCCTGCAAGACGTCTCAACTTCTACTACCTCTACGCGCCATTCTTCAAGTCACCTCAACTGTCTCACAACTCGCCTCTACAAGACAACTATAATCTTCTTCGCTTCCTCTCATCCGCACCACATTACTCCTCATACCCTTTAACCCTTAACAAACAGCAACAAAATACTGACACCACAAACGCCCCCGGAAACAGCCGACATGACACCACACGGTGGCAGGCTGGCCAAACACAGAGAGACACACACACACAAAGACACAAACCTACAACCCCTAAAAATAAACAACTCACCCATTCCCTTTGTCACCACAACAAAATTTCTAGGTATCACATTAGACCAACGACTAACTTTTCGGACACACCTCCTAAACATACAAAAACGCACCTCAAAAAGAATCAACATACTACGAGCACTTTCTGGAAAACACTGGTGATCCGACCGAAACACACTTCTAACCCTTTACAAATCACTCATTCGGCCAATTATGGAATACGGATCCTCACTCTTCGAAAACGCAGCTGAAACAAACCTCAAAATTATAGATTCTATTCAACGACAATGTCTTCAAATAGTCACAGGAGCTTACACCACCTCACCTTCTCACGCTCTTCACATAACAACCACATCCTAGAACTACAGCACAGACGTACAGAAGCACTACTTCGATACCACTACAAAACACAACTCACGAAACAACACCCATGCACACAGACACTAAAATTCCGCACAGCACGCAGACACCAACTCATGAACTCCTCCCGACTACAAACCACAATAGGCTGCCGCATACATAGACACGCCAACACACTAGACATAACGCTCCCAACGACAACAACACCCCCACAACCCATGGCATGGTGGAAACAGCGACACCCAACACACACTTCCTCATTGACAAACCAAAATACACATACACACACGCAGAAATACAACTATTCCTACAATTCACAGCACAGTACGCCAACTACAACATCATATATACAGACGGCTCCAAATCACATACACAGCAGAGGGGCGCAGCGGCGGTGCTGTACACCAACGCAGCGCCGCCGCGGGTCATCCTACGTGCCCATCTGCACGACACAGCATCCACATACACAGCATAATTATTCGCAATCTTCTCGGCATACTGTACCATCTATAACACCAAAATTGAACACAACATCACAGCCACAGACGCAAAATCAGCATTACAGAGCATAACACCCCACACCAAATACAAACACCCCCTTATACCCGAAATACTACGCATCCACAAACAACTCACCATACCACAACGGCCAACACTT
The DNA here is from genome assembly GCA_034440575.1 of Imbricaverruca yamaguchii. Lineage (NCBI taxonomy): Eukaryota > Metazoa > Arthropoda > Thecostraca > Neoverrucidae > Imbricaverruca > Imbricaverruca yamaguchii. The sequence goes on from JAOTOL010001335.1 coordinate 522,703, forward strand.
CTCTAGATCCCAAGTCACGCAAACATACACGGCAACGAACACGCAGACACAGAAGCAAACATAGCCACAACACTACAACAAATCACACAATGTCCCTACTCACAATCCGACTACTACCCCACAATACGACAGGCCACCAACAAACACATACAACAAACATGGGATACAGTAACAAGACAGCTACACAAAATACACCCCAAACACGAACACTGGCACTCCATCAACCAAAACACCAGACTCAGAGAACGGACACTAACACGACTACGCATAGGAGACACAGCACTCACACACTCATACCTCCTACGCAATCAACCACGACCACAATGCACTACCTGCCACCACACACTCACAGTCAAACACATGCTCATATACTACACCAAATACAACGACCAAATACAACATATCACAAACTACTGCACCACGAACAACATCCCACTGAACCTCACCACGCTCCTCAACGACGACCATCCAGCATCACACGAACACCTCTTCCACTTTCTCAAGACTACACGCATTATGGAACAATTGTGAAAAGAAGGAAAAAAAGAAGAAAAAAAGAAGAAAAGACATGTTAAAAAACGAAACAAAAAATGAACAAAACCAGGAAAACGGAAAGAAGTAAATGATACACTACAAAAAGAAAAAAACATAAAAAATATGTTCTTGCAATGTTCACTTCTGGCGATGATCTGACCCCCCCCCCCCCACTACACCCCATACCCCAATGTGGCACCGACCGGACTAACTCTCTATCTCGACTTCATCATCTCCGGCTCTCAAACAAATCTACCGCACCAGCTCTACATCTTCTTTCGATCCGGACTACCTCAGCTCTACTCTTCAAGACCATCTCAACGCTACTTCACCACTACTCGACGACTCTACTAAACCTCCACCTCCGATTCATCCTCCTACCCTACGCTACTCACTCTCTTACACATCTTCTCTTCAACCGGAACTAGCCGATATCACCACAAGGTGGCAGGTTGGCAAAATTCACTCACACACACACACACGACGGCATCGGGATCGAGGTTGGAGACGCCGCTGCCACCTGCCACCCACCACCCACACCAACACATATGCATATACCTACAGACAACGTACACAAACACCGCTCCAAATCCACCCTTCACCTACAAAAACTACCTTCCCGCCCCGCTAACCTATCTTCAGCTACCTTCAACTTCAAGCTCCTAGATCGACTCTTCAGTGTCTTCTCTACTACATCGCTTCTATATCAACCTCTACGAGCTTCTACCTGCATCTACGTGTTCTTACAACAGCCTCTACATCTACATCTCCAAAACCTATCTTCCGTGATACAGTGCAGTATCCCTTCGTCTTTACTGTCAGTCTTTCCCCACACACACTGTCAGTCGGCATCAACGGTCCAGTCAAATAATTGTCCTGAGTCGGAGAGCATAGTGATAGCATAGTGAGCATATCAATACCTGTTGGTGTCTGATGTCCAAGGTGAAAAGGCTTGGTTCGCCGATGTTGAATAGTACTAAGGTCTAAAAATGTGTTCAACCGAGCAAGTGTCTTCGTATGTACGTGCTTGATCCCAGGCTGGACTGTGTGCATAAAAGTCTCCGAGTATTATGAATGGGTTCCTTAAATGTGCTGTCAGGTTTTCTAATTGTGTCAAAGGATTGTGTTGTCCGTGTGTGGTGGAAAATAAATGGAACATACGTCTATGTTCCTACCATGCAGACGTACGGCACAAGCTACTGCTTGCCACCTCAGGGATATGCCAATAGTTACAGCCAAGGCAATATAACCCCCAAAGTCAGCAAATATGGATAGCAGTAGTTCAAGAACGTAGAGTGGTAGTTCATCCAGTGATGAAAGAGCTCCTCAACATGAAAAGGCCAAAGGTGGGTACGGAACATATGTTAAGTGTACTAAATACTTAATACTCAGAGTATTCGATCCAAATTTGATGAGTTCAAGTGTTATGTTGCTGAGGATGAGCCAGACTTTGTTTGCATTACGGAGACATGGGTCAATGAGTGGTATTTTGTGGAGAACTTGCAGGACTATGATATCCAGGGATGCAATATATTTTCATGCGATACGGGTCCAGCAGTGAGAGGGCGTGGTGTAATACTCTATGTGAATGGCTTATTCAGTTCTCAAAAAGTATCAGGTGGGGTGAAAATGTGTCTGTGGAGTCCATTTAGCTTGATGTCACTGTGGGAAAAGGCAACAGCAATACACTGAGGATAGAACTAGCATCAATTATCTAGGATAGAATAGTTCGTTTTCTGGAAGGAAACAGATTGATTCAAGATATTCAACATGGGTTTAGAAAAGAGCGGTCGTGTCTCACAAATCTCGTGGACTTTTTGAACTTCGCCACAAAAAAAAAATTTGATCAGGGAAATCAGATTGATGTAGCATATCTTGACTTTAGTAAAGCCTTCGACAAGGTACCCCCATAAACGGTAAATGATGCATCTTCAGGTACTTTCATTTTATTGCAGGTAGCATCATAAAATGAATGGGGTCGTGGCTTTCAGATAGACAGCAGATAGTGATGCTAAGTGGTACAAAGTAATCATGGAAAATGTTCTTAGTGGAGTCCCCCAGGGGTCAGTAACGGGTCCACTACTGTTCATCATATTTGTAAACAACATTGAAAGTGGCCTGAGCAGTAAGGGTTTGAAATTTGCGGATGATTTGAAGGTCATTAGGGCAATAACAGGTCACAATAAGCATATCTCGCAGCAGAAAGACTTGGACGAACTTGTGAAGTCGTCCGTAGAATGGCAAATTAAATTTAAGCTTGATAAGTGCAGAATCGTGCATGTAAGTAGGCAGCATATGAAGGCTCCATACTTGATGGGTGGCCAAGTGCAATCGGTGACTCAACGGGAGAAGGACTTAGGTGTTAATCTAAACACAACATTGGGGCATCAGAACAGACCAAGGAAGCCAGGAAGAAGGCACTGAGAATGCCTGGGACAATAAATAGGAATGCATCATACATAAGTGAGGAAGTCATCATGAAGTTTTGCTGTGCATATGTCAGGCCACATTTGGAATATTGCATCGATGTTTGGTCTCCCAGTCATGGAAACGTCTGTTGGCTTTTAGAGAGAGTATAAAAGAGGACTATAAAAATGGTTAATGGTATAAGCAACCTGGCATATGAGGAAAGATTGAAGAAATTGTATATGTTTTCACTTAGATATGGAAGGCTGAGAGGAGATCCCATCGAGGTCTTTAAATTTGTTCATGGTCTGGAGAAGGGATATCTCAGGGAAATGTTTGAATTTAACAGAAATGATGCACTTAGAGGTCAGCAATTCAAAACTAAAGTTAACCAGAGCATGAAAAGGTTAAGACAGCCTTTATTCACCAAATGGGTAATAGAACACTGGAACCAGCTGCCAGAAAACATTGTCAGTAGCAGCACATTATACATCGTTAAAAGCAGCATAGACAATCATTATAAGATTAGAGGGCTTGCTTTTCAGTATTACAGGGAGGGCTGATCGACGGAATTCGTGGGCAACTGGTTGAGTGTACACAGTGCAACCAATAATATATTAGTGGCTAATAATTGCACTGATCTTTTATGCCTATATGCATTTCTGTAAAGGTGAATTAAGTGCAATTTGTATAAGTGCAAAATCATCGTTGATGTAGAGTGCTGCACCGCCAATGCGATGTGGTCCATGGACCTCGTCGAAACGGTAGAGCGTGTAGGTGAGATGGTAGAGCGTGTAGGTGAGATGGTAGAGCGAGTAGTCGAGACGGTAGAGCGAGTAGTTGAAAAGATGAAGTGATATGTATCTGTAGGAAAAAAAACATCCTTCTTGATGTACGATGAGAATATGTGTGAGAATACTGAAAAAAAATTTCGGCCCATTTCGATATCAAACTGTTGCAATTCCATTAAAAAATGTAGGTATTTGGAGAATAAGTACTAATGATTGTCGGCACCTTTCGGTGCATGCCGGAGCCAACAGTGCAGCTCTGGCGGGCGTGTGTGTTGGGTGTGGGCATGCCGGAGCCAATAGTGCAGCTCTGGCGGGCGTGTGTGTTGGGTGCGGGCATGCCGGAGCCAATAGTGCAGCTCTGGCGGGCGTGTGTGTTGGGTGTGGGCATGCCGGAGCCAACAGTGCAGCTCTGGCGGGCGTGTGGGCATGCCGGAGCCAATAGTGCAGCTCTGGCGGGCGTGTGGGCATGCCGGAGCCAATAGTGCAGCTCTGGCGGGCGTGTATGTTGGGTGTGGGTATGCCGGAGCCAATAGTGCAGCTCTGGCGAGCGTGTGTGTTGGGTGCGGGCATGCCGGAGCCAATAGTGCAGCTCTGGCGGGCGTGTGTGTTGGGTGTGGACATGCCGGAGCCAATAGTGCAGCTCTGGCGGGCGTGTGTGTTGGGTGTGGGCATGCCGGAGCCAATAGTGCAGCTCTGGCGGGCGTGTGTGTTGGGTGTGGGCATGCCGGAGCCAATAGTGCAGCTCTGGCGAGCGTGTGTGTTGGGTGCGGGCATGCCGGAGCCAACAGTGCAGCTCTGGCGGGCGTGTGGGCATGCCGGAGCCAATAGTGCAGCTCTGGCGGGCGTGTGGGCATGCCGGAGCCAATAGTGCAGCTCTGGCGGGCGTGTATGTTGGGTGCGGGCATGCCGGAGCCAATAGTGCAGCTCTGGCGGGCGTGTGTGTTGGGTGCGGGCATGCCGGAGCCAATAGTGCAGCTCTGGCGGGCGTGTGTGTTGGGTGTGGGCATGCCGGAGCCAATAGTGCAGCTCTGGCGGGCGTGTGTGTTGGGTGTGGGCATGCCGGAGCCAATAGTGCAGCTCTGGCGGGCGTGTGTGTTGGGTGTGGGCATGCCGGAGCCAATAGTGCAGCTCTGGCGGGCGTGTATGTTGGGTGCGGGCATGCCGGAGCCAATAGTGCAGCTCTGGCGGGCGTGTATGTTGGGTGTGGGCATGCCGGAGCCAATAGTGCAGCTCTGGCGAGCGTGTGTGTTGGGTGCGGGCATGCCGGAGCCAATAGTGCAGCTCTGGCGGGCGTGTGTGTTGGGTGTGGGCATGCCGGAGCCAATAGTGCAGCTCTGGCGGGCGTGTGTGTTGGGGGGTGCCGGAGCCAATAGTGCAGCTCTGGCGGGCGTGTTGGGTGCGGGCATGCCGGAGCCAATAGTGCAGCTCTGGCGGGCGTGTGTGTTGGGTGTGGGCATGCCGGAGCCAATAGTGCAGCTCTGGCGGGCGTGTGTGTTGGGTGTGGGCATGCCGGAGCCAATAGTGCAGCTCTGGCGGGCGTGTGTGTTGGGTGCGGGCATGCCGGAGCCAATAGTGCAGCTCTGGCGGGCGTGTGTGTTGGGTGCGGGCATGCCGGAGCCAATAGTGCAGCTCTGGCGGGCGTGTGTGTTGGGTGTGGGCATGCCGGAGCCAATAGTGCAGCTCTGGCGGGCGTGTGTGTTGGGTGCGGGCATGCCGGAGCCAATAGTGCAGCTCTGGCGGGCGTTGATGGGGAGGCGGGCGTGTGTGTTGGGTGTGCGGGCATGCCGGAGCCAATAGTGCAGCTCTGGCGGGCGTGTGTGTTGGGTGCGGGCATGCCGGAGCCAATAGTGCAGCTCTGGCGGGCGTGTGTGTTGGGTGCGGGCATGCCGGAGCCAATAGTGCAGCTCTGGCGGGCGTGTGTGTTGGGTGTGGGCATGCCGGAGCCAACAGTGCAGCTCTGGCGGGCGTGTGTGTTGGGTGCGGGCATGCCGGGGCCAATAGTGCAGCTCTGGCGGGCGTGTGGATGTGTGGGCATGCCGGGGCCAATAGTGCAGCTCTGGCGGGCGTGTGGGCATGGCGGCGCCAACAATACAGCTCTTGTGGGGTGTTGGGGGGCCGGGGGCAATAGTGCAGCTCTGGCGGGCGTGTGGGCATGCCGGAGCCAATAGTGCAGCTCTGGCGGGCGTGTGTGTTGGGTGCGGGCATGCCGGGGCCAATAGTGCAGCTCTGGCGGGCGTGTGGGCATGCCGGGGCCAATAGGGCACCTCTGGCGGGCGTGTGTGTTGGGGGGGGGCATCCCGAGGGAAATTGTGCAGCTCTGGCGGGCGTGTGTGTTGGGTGCGGGTGGCAGTGCATTGGGCATGCCGGGGCCAATAGTGCAGCTCTGGCGGGCGTGTGGGCATGCCGGAGCCAATAGTGCAGCTCTGGCGGGCGTGTGTGTTGGGTGCGGGCATGCCGGAGCCAATAGTGCAGCTCTGGCGGGCGTGTGTGTTGGGTGTGGGCATGCCGGAGCCAATAGTGCAGCTCTGGGGGCGGGGCATGCCGGAGCCAATAGTGCAGCTCTGGCGGGCGTGTGTGTTGGGTGCGGGCATGCCGGGGCCAATAGTGCAGCTCTGGCGGGCGTGGGGGCATGCCGGAGCCAATAGTGCAGCTCGGTGGGTGTGTTGGGTGCGGGCATGCCGGAGCCAATAGTGCAGCTCTGGCGGGCGTGTTTTGTTGGGTGTGCGGGCATGCCGGAGCCAATAGTGCAACTCTGGCGGGCGTGTGTGTTGGGTGCGGGCATGCCGGGGCCAATAGTGCAGCTCTGGCGGGCGTGTGGGCATGCCGGAGCCAATAGTGCAGCTCTGGCGGGCGTGTGTGTTGGGTGCGGGCATGCCGGGGCCAATAGTGCAGCTCTGGCGGGCGTGTGTGTTGGGTGCGGGCATGCCGGAGCCAACAGTGCAGCTCTGGCGGGCGTGTGGGCATGCCGGAGCCAACAGTGCAGCTCTGGCGGGCGTGTGGGCATGCCGGAGCCAATAGTGCAGCTCTGGCGGGCGTGTATGTTGGGTGCGGGCATGCCGGGGCCAATAGTGCAGCTCTGGCGGGCGTGTATGTTGGGTGCGGGCATGCCGGAGCCAACAGTGCAGCTCTGGCGGGCGTGTGTGTTGGGTGCGGGCGGTCGAGGTGGACCCGCCAGATCCGTCCGGCCGAGCGGTGACCTTAACAAGGTCACGACAGCCGGTCACTGCCGCGAGGGTGCCCGTCGGCGGGGAGTCGGTCGGGTCACGTGGGCGCCGGCCGGCACTGAACGCGCGGGGCTCGATCGGCGGACCGCTAACGGCGACCGAGAGTTTGCTCCCGCAGACGAATGACTGCCAGGCCTGTCACTCCTTCCTGGATTGGTGCGCTTCTTGGAAGCCAGAGCGGTCTGTGTGTTGGAATTCGGCGTGTTTTGTGTCGGTGTAGTCAGTGGTGCGAGTATTTTTTTTAGTGGAGCTAAGCCGGGAATCATGTCAGTTTGCATTGAAGTAGTGTTGTGGTGTTGGCGCGACGGGTGGAGGGAGCAGTGGTGGCCGCCTGGGCGTAAGTTTTGGTCGAGGGCAGGTGGCCTCGACAGACCGTCGGCCCTGGGGGTAGGACACCCCGGCTGTGGCCTTGGCAGCGCAAACCTCTTTCTCTTTGCGCCAGACTGGACATAGATTGGAAGTGGTGTGGTGGTCAGATGTGTTGAAGTTGAGGCAGTGGGCAGGCTTGGCGCAGGTAGAATCAGGATGGGGTGGTTCACCGCACTTGGGGCAGCGGGTTGGCTGGCGGCGTCTTACTGCCATGGCCGAAGCACTGGCAATTAAAACAGCGGAGATGATTGTGTATACAGACTCGGACTTGGTATCGAAGGCAGCCGACAGGGCGGGTCTTAGGAAGAGTGGCTTGAAAGTAAGTTGAAAGTTGGAAGTAAGGACTAGGCGATTTATATCCCGTTCCTGGCCGTCCTTGAAGGATGCAATGCGGTGGACGTGGGTCACCCCCGCCGGCCTGAGCTCCGCTTGAATATCTGCCGCAGACATGAAGCGGAGCTCCGGCGCGAAGATGGTGCCCTTGGTAGTATTGCGGTTAGAATGGAGGGCGATGGAGACGGAATTTCCACAAAATGTGGTGGTACGGAGGAGGGCTTTGATCTGGCTCGGGTTTTGACTTTGATCACGAGGGTTCCGCTGGTTGGGGCTTCAATGTCAGGATTTGCTAAGGAGCAGATGGCGAGGAGTTGTTTGGTTGGCCAGAAAACGTTGACACGACGAAGGGAGGCGGCCTCCTCGACAGGCTTCAGCACGATGTATGATCCAGCACTGTCGAGGTATGGTTCGATAGAATCAGGTTGGGAGGACGTGGTCTGGTTCGAGCGTGGGTTAGGGGCATGGAGAGTGGTGGTCTGGCCTGGATTGCGAGGCGAGGTCGTGGTCTTGGGACGGGCAGGGGTCGGTGAGGCACAGAGGGCTTCCACGACGCCATCCAAAGGAATAGTCTGGCGCGGGTCATCAGCGGGTGTATCAAGTGAGGGAGCATCAGGGGCCACGTCCGTGTTTGTGCGATGGTCGTCGGATGTAGTCAGAGGCGGGAATCCCGGGTCAGAGTCCGTCGGCGAGCAGGGGTCAGTGTCCTTTTTGCGTTTCTCCCCTCTCGGGAAAAAAGCCCTACCTAATGTATCCTAAGCAAATACAAAGGACACAGGAACACAGGGAACCGAATATGAGGAAAAATAAAAAAATCGCGTGGGGTGACAGGGGTCAACCCGCTAAATGAAGGAAAGGAGCAACGGGAGTTACCGCACGAAAATGAAGGGAAAGAGACGCAATAACCAGCGGTCAGTTGGGCCGGAGTATTCAGCCAGCTTCGGCGATTCAGGTAGTACTGGCTGAACATTGGCTTGACTACTACTGATGCTCCTTGTCTTGTGGCAGCGACAGAAATTGTGTGCACTGCGGAAGACCAAGTGAATTCCGTTCAGTTGCTGTTGCCACGCGCCACTCAATATTTCCTCCAGCTACCGTTAGGCCGCGCGGCAAGCTCATTCTCCTCCGACTCTCCGCACTGAAGTGCCCGCCAGTCGGTCGCGCTCGTCAGCGACAGTGCAGGCAGCTTATGCCCCCGTGTGCAGGTCCGGCCCAGCCGTCCGACCCGCGACCTCGAAAGTCAACGGCCGTCACGCGGCATGCGAAATGCGGCCCAATCGCCGGCCGATCTCGCCGGTCGGCGACCATCTGTGCGGTCACGCTGGCATGCGGCCGCCGCCGGGGCGCCGCCACGCGGCCGCTGCGCCAACTACACGTGTCGGCGCCGGTGGCGGGGCGGCTCGCCGGCTGAGGAAGGCCCGCCGGAAAATGGCCGCCCAGAAGTGGCGTCGCCACGTGCCAGGTGGCATATTGCACTCCCAGTTTGAAGATCGCGCTCGGGTTATGCTCCCGGTATTCTGCTTTGATCTGGTAAACTGCTAGATCCGCGATTCGCCAACGTTGCGTGGCGTCCAGCTGCGATTCGTGATTTTCGTCGTCCATCGAAATTAGGCCAGATTTGCAGACTGTCCCACTATACGCTGATGCGAACATTGGAGATATCTTGCAATCGCAGGAAAGGAAAATCATATGCACATTTGGGGGTGTTCAAATCTTTCAGGTGATCAGAAAATCGAGCTTGCAATTGCCCACAAACCCCTAGAAATGCCCTACATGAACCAGTCGCATGCAACCGCCCACTGGCCCCTCCAATTGTCCCGGATGGATTTTCACATGGATTGAAATTTACGAATCCGTTCGAATCCGTATACGTTGAGCCAATCTAAACAGTATTCATATCCGTACCGGTTTCAGATATTCGTGCATTCTCCAACCGGTTTCCAAAGATGTCGCACAGCTGAACAGGAGTGGTTCCAGCAATGCATAACAGCTACGCCATCAAGAATAGGCCTTGTGTTGCCTAACAAAATACGGCAAAGACTGCATTAACATTTCGCGCAAAGTGGGGAGAACGATTTTGATTGGCAGCACCATGTTTTACCGAAGCATGCAATGCCACTTGACAAGGTAACAACAGCGGCGCAGCATTTGTAGTACCCGAGTTCCTGGCACGCTCGGACAAGGACAAGGACAGGGACAAGGACCGAGTTCCCGGCCCTCCCGGACAGGGACAAGGACAGGGACAAGGACCGAGTTCCCGGCACTCCCGGACAGGGACAAGGACAGGGACAAGGACCGAGTTCCCGGCCCTTCCGGACAGGGACAAGGACAGGGACAAGGACCGAGTTCCCGGCACTACCGGACAAGGACAAGGACAGGGACAAGGGCCGAGTTCCCGGCACTACCGGACAAGGACAAGGGCAGGGACAAGGGCAGAGTTCCCGGCACTACCGGACAAGGACAAGGACAGGGACAAGGGCCGAGTTCCCGGCACTACCGGACAAGGACAAGGACAGGGACAAGGGCCGAGTTCCCGGCACTACCGGACAAGGACAAGGACAGGGACAAGGGCCGAGTTCCCGGCACTACCGGACAAGGACAAGGGCAGGGACAAGGACAGGCGGCACTACCGGACAAGGACAAGGACAGGGACAAGGGCCGAGTTCCCGGCACTACCGGACAAGGACAAGGACAGGGACAATGGCCGAGTTCCTCCCGGACAGGACAAGGACAGGGGCAAGGACAGGGACAAGGGCCGAGTTCCCGGCACTACCGGACAAGGACAAGGGCAGGGACAAGGACAGAGTTCCCGGCACTACCGGACAAGGACAAGGACAGGGACAAGGGCCGAGTTCCCGGCACTACCGGACAAGGACAAGGACAGGGACAAGGGCCGAGTTCCCGGCACTCCCGGACAGGGACAAGGACAGGGACAAGGACCGAGTTCCCGGCACTACCGGACAAGGACAAGGACAGGGACAAGGGCCGAGTTCCCGGCACTCCCGGACAAGGACAAGGACAGGGACAAGGACAGGGACAAGGGCCGAGTTCCCGGCACTCCCGGACAAGGACAAGGACAAGGACAGGGACAAGGGCCGAGTTCCCGGCACTCCCGGACAAGGACAAGGACAGGGACAAGGACAGGGACAAGGGCCGAGTTCCCGGCACTCCCGGACAGGGACAAGGACAGGGACAAGGACAGGGACAAGGACAGGGACAAGGACAGGGACAAGGACAGGGACAAGGACAGGGACAAGGGCCGAGTTCCCACCACAGGGACGGCGGCCAGCAGAAGGCCAGTTTTGTTTGGGTGACGGCCCCTCCAGTGCCGCAACAGAGACTGCCACCATCGGAGCGTCTGTTTCTACAGCTCACTATAGCTCCCTACTGCTCCCTACTGCTCCCTACTGCTCCCTACTGCTCCCTACTGCTCCGTACAGCTTTATACACCTCCCTTCAGCTCCCTTCAGCTCCATACAGCTTCCTATAACTTACTACATCCCTATACAGCTCACTACAACTCCCTACATCTCCCTACAACTCTACAGCTCCCTAAAGCTCCATACAGCTTGCTATAACTTACTATATCCTCATAGAGCCCCCTACAACTCCTACAGCTCCCTAAAGCTCCCTACAGCTTCCCTACAGCTCCCTACAGCTCACTACAGCTTCCTATAACTTAGCAGCTCCCTATAGAGCCCCTGCAACTCCCCAAACATCCCCACAAGTCTATACGCACTCACTACAACTCCCTGCAACTCCCTACAGCTCCATACAGCTCCCTACAGCTCCCTACAGCTCCATACATCTCCCTACATCTCCGAACATCTCCCTACAGCTCCCTACAGCTCCCTACAGCTCCATACATCTCCCTACATCTCCGAACATCTTCCTACAGCTCCCGCAGCTCTCACAACACAGCAACCTGTGATCCTGTCAGCGGCGGTGTGGCGATGTGCGCGCTTTGCTCCTGAAATCACTCTAACTGGAATGTAGTGATATAGTATACTTAAGGATACTTTATCGCTACATTCCAGATTTCCCGTGTGTATCTGTCGCGCCATGTAGGGCTCCAGCACGGCCGACACATGTGTGCGCTTCCCTATAACTGTGTGAAGCAGTAACGCATGTGCGCGCCTGCTTACAACTGGGTGAAGCAGTAGCAGATGTGCGCGCCTGCTTATAGCTGTGTGAGGCAGTAGCAGATGTGCGCGCCTGCTTATAGCTGTGTGAGGCAGTGCTGCATGGGGTGGCTGGCACCAGCAGATCCATTGTGAGGCAGTGCTGCATGGGGTGGCTGGCACCAGCAGATCCATTGTGAGGCAGTGCTGCATGGGGTGGCTGGCACCAGCAGATCCATTGTGAGGCAGTGTTGCATGAGGTGGCTGGCACCAGCAGATCCATTGTGAGGCAGTGTTGCATGGGGTGGCTGGCACCAGCAGATCCATTGTGAGGCAGTGCTGCATGAGGTGGCTGGCACCAGCAGATCCATTGTGAGGCAGTGTTGCATGGGTGGCTGGCACCAGCAGATCCATTGTGAGGAAGTGTTAGGGGGGAGTGAAGTGTTGCATGGTGGCTGGCACCAGCAGATCCATTGTGAGTGCTGCATGAGGCTGCACCAGCAGATCCATTGTGAGGCAGTGTTGCATGAGGTGGCTGGCACCAGCAGATCCATTGTGAGGCAGTGCTGCATGGGGTGGCTGGCACCAGCAGATCCATTGTGAGGCAGTGCTGCATGGGGTGGCTGGCACCAGCAGATCCATTGTGAGGCAGTGTTGCATGAGGTGGCTGGCACCAGCAGATCCATTGTGAGGCAGTGTTGCATGGGGTGGCTGGCACAGCAGATCCATTGTGAGGCAGTGCTGCATGAGTGGCTCACCGATCCATTTAGCAGTTTCATAGATCCATTGTGAGGCAGTGTTGCATGGGGTGGCTGGCACCAGCAGATCCATTGTGAGGCAGTGTTGCATGGGGTGGCTGGCACCAGCAGATCCATTGTGAGGCAGTGCTGCATATGTGCTGGCACCAGCAGATCCATTGTGAGGCAGTGTTGCATGGGGTGGCTGGCACCAGCAGATCCATTGTGAGGCAGTGTTGCATGGGGTGGCTGGCACCAGCAGATCCATTGTGAGGCAGTGTTGCATGAGGTGGCTGGCACCAGCAGATCCATTGTGAGGCAGTGCTGCATGAGGTGGCTGGCACCAGCAGATCCATTGTGAGGCAGTGCTGCATGGGGTGGCTGGCACCAGCAGATCCATTGTGAGGCAGTGCTGCATGATGTGGCTGGCACCAGCAGATCCATTGTGAGGCAGTGCTGCATAGGCTGGCACCAGCAGACATTGTGGGAGAGATCCATTTGAGGCAGTGTTGCATGATGGCTGGCACCAGCAGATCCATTGTGAGGAGTGTTGCATGATGTGGCTGGCACCAGCAGATCCATTGTGAGGCAGTGTTGCATGAGGTGGCTGGCACCAGCAGATCCATTGTGAGGCAGTGTTGCATGATGTGGCTGGCACCAGCAGATCCATTGTGAGGCAGTGCTGCATGATGTGGCTGGCACCAGCAGATCCATTGTGAGGCAGTGTGGTGGCTGGCACCAGAGATCCATTGTGAGGCAGTGTTGCATGATGTGGCTGGCACCAGCAGATCCATTGTGAGGCAGTGCTGCATGGGGTGGCTGGCACCAGCAGATCCATTGTGAGGCAGTGTTGCATGGGGTGGCTGGCACCAGCAGATCCATTGTGAGGCAGTGTTGCATGAGGTGGCTGGCACCAGCAGATCCATTGTGAGGCAGTGTTGCATGGGGTGGCTGGCACCAGCAGATCCATTGTGAGGCAGTGTTGCATGGGGTGGCTGGCACCAGCAGATCCATTGTGAGGCAGTGCTGCATGAGGTGGCTGGCACCAGCAGATCCATTGTGAGGCAGTGTTGCATGGGGTGGCTGGCACCAGCAGATCCATTGTGAGGCAGTGTTGCATGGGGTGGCTGGCACCAGCAGATCCAGTTCTCTGCGGCGGCCGGCTGTTCCCGGAGAGGCTGGACACGTGGGAGCGTGTTCACGTCTGGAATTTCCCACGTCATCTGCCACGGCGACATGACTCACACACGTGAGGTGGCTGACGTCACCTGCCACGGCGACATCACTCACACGTGAGGTGGCTGACGTCAGCTGCCACGGCGACATCACTCACACGTGAGGTGGCTGACGTCACCTGCCACGGCGACATCACACACACGTGAGGTGGCTGACGTCAGCTACCACGGCGACATCACACACATGGGGTGGCTGACGTCAGCTACCACGGCGACATCACACACGTGATGTGGCTGACGTCACCTGCCACGGCGACATCACTCACACGTGAGGTGGCTGACGTCAGCTACCACGGCGACATCACTCACACGTGAGGTGGCTGACGTCAGCTGCCACGGCGACATCACACACACGTGAGGTGGCTGACGTCAGCTACCACGGCGACATCACACACATGGGGTGGCTGACGTCAGCTACCACGGCGACATCACACACGTGATGTGGGTGACGTCAGCTGCCACGGCGACATCACACACACGTGAGGTGGCTGACGTCAGCTGCCACGGCGACATCACACACACGTGATGTGGGTGACGTCAGCTGCCACGGCGACATCACACACACGTGATGTGTGTGACGTCAGCTGCCACGGCGACATCACACACGTGATGTGGGTGACGTCAGCTGCCACGGCGACATCACACACACGTGATGTGGGTGACGTCAGCTGCCACGGCGACATCACACACACGTGATGTGGGTGACGTCAGCTGCCACGGCGACATCACACACACGTGATGTGGGTGACGTCAGCTGCCACGGCGACATCACACACACGTGATGTGGGTGACGTCAGCTGGCACGGCGACATCACACACACGTGATGTGGGTGACGTCAGCTGGCACGGCGACATCACACACACGTGATGTGGGTGACGTCAGCTGCCACGGCGACATCACACACACGTGATGTGGGTGACGTCAGCTGCCACGGCGACATCACACACACGTGATGTGGGTGACGTCAGCTGCCACGGCGACATCACACACACGTGATGTGGGTGACGTCAGCTGCCACGGCGACATCACACACACGTGATGTGGGTGCACGAGTGAGCTGTCCGCCGTCGTCGCCTCCCGCATGGCATTCTCAAATTGACCTGCATAAAGCGCCGCCTGACAACGACGTCGTGCGCCACTCATCTGCCGGATCGCGATGTCAGCGCCAGCATGCCGACCCATGGAAATGTGAAGAGCCAGGCGGTGGCTGTATGTGACCGTCACACGAGAAGGCCGATGAAAAGCCGCCACACCGGCTCTCAGCGTACATATGGTCGGACGGTTCGTGCATTCGTCAGTACGGTGGCATGTGTGGCATGTGTGGCATGTGTGGCATGTGTGGTGTATGTGGTATATGTGGCATGTGTAGCATGTGTGGAATGTGTGGCATTTGTGGTATATGTGGTATATGTGGTATGTGCGACATGTGTGGCATGTGTGGCATGTGTGGCATGTGTGGCATGTGTGGCATGTGTGGTGTATGTGGTATATGTGGCATGTGTAGCATGTGTGGAATGTGTGGCATTTGTGGTATATATGTGGTGTATGTGGTATGTGTGACATGTGTGGCATGTGTGACATGTGTGGCATATGTGGCATGTGCGACATGTGTGGCATGTATGACATGTGTGACATGTGTGACATGTGTGGCATGTGTGACATGTGTGGTATATGTGGCATGTGTGGCATGTGTGGCATGTGTGGCATGTGTGGCATGTGTGACATGTGTGGCATATGTGGCATGTGTGGCATGTGTGGCATGTGTGACATGTGTGGTATATGTGGCATGTGCGGCATGTGTGGCATGTATGTCATGTGTGACATGTGTAACATGTGTGGCGTGTGTGACATGTGTGGCATGTGTGACATGTGTGATATGTGTGGCATGCATGTCATGTGTGACATGTGTAACATGTGTGGCGTGTGTGACATGTGTGGTATATGTGGCATGTGTGGCATGTGTGGCATATGTGGCATGTGCGACATGTGTGGCATGTATTGAAATGTGTGACATGTGTGACATGTGTGACATGTGTGGCATGTGTGACATGTGTGGTATATGTGGCATATGCGGCATGTGTGGCATGTGTGGCAAGTGCGACATGTGCAACGTGTGTGGCATGTGTGGTATGTGTGACATGCATAACATGTGTGGCATGTATGGCATGCATGGCACGTGTGGTATGTGTGGAATGTGGGGCACTTCTGACATGCGTGGCATGTGTGATATTTGCGGTAGTATGTGCGGCAGGTGTGGCATGTACAAAATGTGTGGTATATGTGGCCTGTGTGATACGTGTGATATATGTGACCTGTGTGATATGTGTGGCCTGTGTGACATGTGTGGCCTGTGTGATGTGTGTGGTACAGTTTGTGATGGGCAAGTGGTTTCTCGGAGGACGATGCGCGTTATTATATGATATTCTTCAGCATTAGAGAAGAGACACTCGGCTTCGCGCCGTTCGCCCCACGTGGCGGCCATGGAGACCCGCCGAGAAGCGAGTCACGACTCACAATCACTGCATTTCCATGTGCTTTCGTGTGTTTGGCATGCAAACTTTGTCTAAAGGTGGCTATTAGATGTCCATTATAAACATGACGTTCTTATTACAACCCATTTAACCCGCGCCGTCTTTCCGGTCAAAGGCCATCAGCACGATGGTGCTCCTCAGCAGTACACCATGGCCATCAGCAGATGGTGCTCCTCAGCAGTACACCATGGCCATCAGCACGATGGTGCTCCTCAGCAGTACACCATGGCCATCAGCACGATGGTACTCCTCAGCAGTACACCATGGCCATCAGCACGATGGTACTCCTCAGCAGTATACCATGGCCATCAGCAGATGGTGCTCCTCAGCAGTACACCATGGCCATCAGCAGATGGTGCTCCTCAGCAGTACACCATGGCCATCAGCACGATGGTGCTCCTCAGCAGTGTTCCATGGCCATCAGCACGATGGTACTCCTCAGCAGTATACCATGGCCATCAGCAGATGGTGCTCCTCAGCAGTACACCATGGCCATCAGCACGATGGTGCTCCTCAGCAGTATACCATGGCCATCAGCAGATGGTACTCCTCAGCAGTACACCATGGCCATCAGCAATGGTATCTTGCAGAGTATACCATGCCATCAGTACGACGGTGCTCCTCAGCAGTATACCATGGCCATCAGCACGACGGTGCTCCTCAGCAGTATACCATGGCCATCAGCACGATGGTACTCCTCAGCAGTACACCATGGCCATCAGCACGATGGTGCTCCTCAGCAGTACACCATGGCCATCAGCAGATGGTGCTCCTCAGCAGTACACCATGGCCATCAGCAGATGGTGCTCCTCAGCAGTACACCATGGCAATCAGCAGATGGTACTCCTCAGCAGTACGCCATGGCCATCAGCACGATGGTGCTCCTCAGCAGTATACCATGGCCATCAGCAGATGGTGCTCCTCAGCAGTACACCATGGCCATCAGCAGATGGTACTCCTCAGCAGTACACCATGGCCATCAGCACGATGGTGCTCCTCAGCAGTACACCATGGCCATCAGCAGATGGTGCTCCTCAGCAGTACACCATGGCCATCAGCACGATGGTACTCCTCAGTAGTGTTCCATGGCCATCAGCACGATGGTACTCCTCAGCAGTACACCATGGCCATCAGCACGATGGTGCTCCTCAGCAGTACACCATGGCCATCAGCACGACGGTGCTCCTCAGCAGTACACCATGGCCATCAGCACGACGGTACTCCTCAGCAGTATACCATGGCCATCAGCACGATGGTACTCCTCAGCAGTACACCATGGCCATCAGCACGATGGTGCTCCTCAGCAGTACACCATGGCCATCAGCACGACGGTACTCCTCAGCAGTACACCATGGCCATCAGCACGATGGTGCTCCTCAGCAGTACACCATGGCCATCAGCACGATGGTGCTCCTCAGCAGTATACCATGGCCATCAGCACGACGGTGCTCCTCAGCAGTATACCATGGCCATCAGCACGATGGTGCTCCTCAGTAGTGTTCCATGGCCATCAGCACGACGGTGCTCCTCAGCAGTATACCATGGCCATCAGCACGATGGTGCTCCTCAGCAGTACACCATGGCCATCAGCACGACGGTGCTCCTCAGCAGTATACCATGGCCATCAGCACGACGGTACTCCTCAGCAGTACACCATGGCCATCAGCAGATGGTACTCCTCAGCAGTACACCATGGCCATCAGCACGACGGTACTCCTCAGCAGTATACCATGGCCATCAGCACGACGGTGCTCCTCAGCAGTATACCATGGCCATCAGCACGATGGTGCTCCTCAGTAGTGTTCCATGGCCATCAGCACGACGGTGCTCCTCAGCAGTATACCATGGCCATCAGCACGACGGTACTCCTCAGCAGTATACCATGGCCATCAGCACGACGGTACTCCTCAGCAGTATACCATGGCCATCAGCACGACGGTACTCCTCAGCAGTATACCATGGCCATCAGCACGACGGTGCTCCTCAGCAGTATACCATGGCCATCAGCACGACGGTGCTCCTCAGCAGTATACCATGGCCATCAGCACGACGGTACTCCTCAGCAGTATACCATGGCCATCAGCACGACGGTACTCCTAGAGTCCATGGCCATCAGCACGACGGTACTCCTCAGCAGTATACCATGGCCATCACGTACGGTACTCCTCAGCAGTGTCCATGGCCATCAGCACGACGGTACTCCTCAGCAGTATACCATGGCCATCAGCACGACGGTACTCCTCAGCAGTATACCATGGCCATCAGCACGACGGTACTCCTCAGCAGTATACCATGGCCATCAGCACGACGGTACTCCTCAGCAGTATACCATGGCCATCAGCACGATGGTACTCCTCAGCAGTATACCATGGCCATCAGCACGACGGTACTCCTCAGCAGTATACCATGGCCATCAGCACGACGGTACTCCTCAGCAGTATACCATGGCCATCAGCACGACGGTACTCCTCAGCAGTATACCATGGCCATCAGAGGGATCCTCAGCATATACCATGGCCATCAGCACGACGGTGCTCCTCAGCACCATGGCCATCAGCACGACGGTGCTCCTCAGTATATACCATGGCCATCAGCACGACGGTACTCCTCAGCAGTATACCATGGCCATCAGCACGACGGTACTCCTCAGCAGTATACCATGGCCATCAGCACGACGGTACTCCTCAGCAGTATACCATGGCCATCAGCACGACGGTGCTCCTCAGCAGTATACCATGGCCATCAGCACGACGGTACTCCTCAGCAGTATACCATGGCCATCAGCACGACGGTGTCTCCTCAGCAGTATACCATGGCTCATCAGCACGACGGTACTCCTCAGCAGTATACCATGGCCATCAGCACGACGGTACTCCTCAGCAGTATACCATGGCCATCAGCACGACGGTACTCCTCAGCAGTATACCATGGCCATCAGCACGACGGTACTCCTCAGCAGTATACCATGGCCATCAGCACGACGGTACTCCTCAGCAGTACACCATGGCCATCAGCACGACGGTACTCCTCAGCAGTATACCATGGCCATCAGCACGACGGTACTCCTCAGCAGTATACCATGGCCATCAGCACGACGGTGCTCCTCAGCATCGTGAGCGGTCGAGTCGTCGCGGCGCCTCGGCACGCCGCGGCCCGACTTATGCAAGAATGTTTGGCGGCCGACTGTCGATAGAGGCGATAGCATCGCCTCTGGTGCAGACAGATCCGGTCCGCGGCCGCCTTATCGACGCGGCGGCCACCTGGCGCCCGCCTCGCCGGCTCTGACGTCACCGCCGCTCGCGCCACTTCAAAAGTCGAGCCTGCCGGGCGGCCGACACCTGGAGCGGGGGCCCGGCGGGGGCCCGCGGGGGCCCGGCGGGGACCCTGCGGGGGCCTGGCGGGGGCCCGGCGGGGCCCGGCGGGGGCGGGGGGGGTCCGGCGGGGGCCCGGCGGGGTCCGGGGCGTGGGGGGGCGGCGGGGTCGGCGGGGTCCGGCGGGGGCCCGGCGGGGACCCTGCGGGGGCCTGGCGGGGGCCCGGCGGAGTCGAGCGGACGCTGCCGTCGGTCTGGACGGTCTGTCGGCGGGTCGGCAGAAGCCGGCTGTGCGTGGATGCGTGGATGTGGATTGTGGCTTTGCGACGCTCTCGGCAGCTGAGGCCATATGGCGCCGCCCGCCTCTCACCCTGGCGGGAGGGGCGGCACCGCAGGGAATCGAACCCAGTACCTCTGGCGTGCCAAACGCTCAACTCTCACCACTGAGCTACCGATGTCCCAAGCTGGTGCTACGGCAACTGCCATTAATTATTGGGACGGCTAATTTTTCCGCGGAGCCGACGTTCGAGGCAGAGTTCGAGAGGCTCGGTGATATCAGTTGTTCATGCAACACCACGGTAAACGCTGCATTGACTGAGCCCCCAGCCTCGCGCTATGGGGAGTCCGTGGGCCTCCACCCCCCCCTCCCCCTCCTCCGCCTATCTCCAAACACTCTGGGCCGATTTAAACCATTCGACGGTGAGTGAAACCCTTCCCCGTGCAACCTAAGTTCGTGCAATGTGTTTTGCCTTCAATAGAACAAGATCGCAGGTTGAGGCCAAGCATTTGGACTGGACACACAGCCCATCCCCACCGTGCGACACCGCCCCCCACCGCCCGCCCACCAGTGGAGGCAAGTCGGTAACTCAACTGGAAGGGTTGCATCTCGGTGAGATATTAACTCGAAGTTTATGATGCATATGCATGGTTTTTGCTCTGTGACATGCGTCCAGGTTTTCTTTTCCAATCATGTTTTAATGGAAATTTTCTGCAGATAAAATTCGTGTGCGATGCTGGTTTTCACGTGACGACTTGTGACAACGTTATCTACATTTCGAAAGAGCACACTTCCATAGACCTGCTGTCAACGTACAAGTCCTCACTTTAGCCACGCATTATCTTTAAAATTGCATTTTTGTGTTGTCCCATGTACCTTTTACAACCGTCCAACGTCGTGGCAGGTGATGCCATTGTGAGGTAATTCCGGCTGGTCCATGGTGCCCCGGAACTTATTCTTTTGCCAGGGTGTGCACAACTGATGTACGACAGCTACTGAAGATCCCAACAGTAGAGGTTGTGACAGTGTATGGATGTGGAACATTATGTGAGCATTCACAGGAGGCAAGACACTTGCCCTCCCACCCTACCTCCCGTCACTTTCCCTCCCACCCTACCTCCCGTCACTTTCCCTCCCACCCTACCTCCCGTCACTTTCCCTCCCACCCTACCTCCCGTCACTTTCCTCCCACCCTACCTCCCGTCACTTTCCCCCCCACCTCCCGTCACTTTCCCTCCCACCCTACCTCCCGTCACTTTCCCCCCACCCTACCTCCCGTCACTTTCCCTCCCACCCTACCTCCGTCACTTTCCTCCCACCCTACCTCCCGTCACTTTCCCCCCCACCCTACCTCCCGTCATTTCCCTCCCACCCTACCTCCCGCACTTTCCCTCCCACCTACCTCCGTCACTTTCCTCCCACCCTACCTCCCGTCACTTTCCCTCCCACCCTACCTCCCGTCACTTTCCCTCCCACCCTACCTCCCGTCACTTTCCCTCCCACCCTACCTCCCGTCACTTTCCCTCCCACCCTACCTCCCGTCACTTTCCCTCCCACCCTACCTCCCGTCCTCTTCGCAATCAATTGCAGGTTCGTTACTGGTTACTTATTAACAGCGTTGATGGCAATGCTTTCTGTGAAGTGAGCGCGACAGTCCATAAAAGCGTTAACGATCGCCGCATATTTTTTGCTTGAAGAAAGTCACTCATTCGGGTCCACCGGCGCTTCGACCAAAGAAAGAAAATAGCACCGGCAACGTTTCTGCGTCAAACACTGGTTTAGAGGGAAGGAATTAGGTAAGGGTAAGCCCACCTGCACCTGCACACCCCATGGTAAGCCCACCTGCACCTGCACACCCCATAGTAAGCCCACCTGCACCTGCACACCCCATAGTAAGCCCACCTGCACCTGCACACCACATAGTAAGCCCACCTGCATCTGCACACCACATGGTAAGCCCACCTGCATCTGCACACCCCATGGTAAGCCCACCTGCACCTGCACACCCCATAGTAAGCCCACCTGCACCTGCACACCACATAGTAAGCCCACCTGCATCTGCACACCCCAGGGTAAGCCCACCTGCATCTGCACACCCCATAGTAAGCCCACCTGCACCTGCACACCCCATAGTAAGCCCACCTGCACCTGCACACCACATAGTAAGCCCACCTGCACCTGCACACCCCAGGGTAAGCCCACCTGCATCTGCACACCCCATAGTAAGCCCACCTGCATCTGCCCCCAGTAAGCCCACCTGCACCTGCACACCCCATAGTAAGCCCACCTGCACCTGCACACCCCATAGTAAGCCCACCTGCATCTGCACACCCCAGGGTATACAGCAGGCGGTTTGGCACCCACGGTCCACATAGCTCTCGGCGTTTATCAGATCTGACCCCATCTCACGCCAGCCGCGACATCTGATGCCTTCCAGTCTAGCCAAGGCTGGCAGCTCCAACAGCTGATTACTTACACTCAGCTGTCTAAATGTCCAACATCGGAAGCGTTCACAATTCTATAACTCTGACATTCGCAACGTAAACGTCCATCGTCAGCTTTCAACTCGACGGCAGCCAAGATAGGGAAGATGGCCGCATTTCCGGCGGCGGGGGTGGGAGGAGTTCCAACGTAATGAAGAGGGGCAGATACCAACCGGATATTCCTTGCCAGAGGCGTAGAGACGTCCCGAAATGTTGTGGGTCAAACTTTGAAGTTATTCTTGCAACGTATCGGCATGGCATTAATGATAAGCTTCCATGCAAAGTGTGGAGGGAATCCCCCGCTATGTTCCTGCATCTATGGTCGTTCCATCTACCCCAGGCGAGCTGATGCGGACGGCGAGCGACGGTGGGGGGAGGGGCAGGCGTTCCTACTCAGTGGAGAGGGGCGGTGGGGGGGGGAGGCGTTCCTACTCAGTGGAGAGGGGCGGTGGGGGAGGCGTTCCTACTTTTATTGGAGTGGACGGGGGGCAGGCGTTCCTACTTAGTGGAGCGGTGGGGGGGCGGTGGGGCAGGCGTTCCTACTTAGTGGAGAGGGGCGGGGGGCAGGCGTTCCTACTTAGTGGAGGGGGCGGTGGGGCAGGCGTTCCTACTTAGTGGAGAGGGGCGGTGGGGGAGGCGTTCCTACTCAGTGGAGAGGGGTGGTGGGGCAGGCGTTCCTACTTAGTGGAGGGGACGGTGGGGCAGGCGTTCCTACTTAGTGGAGAGGGGCGGTGGGGCAGGCGTTCCTACTCAGTGGAGAGGGGCGGTGTGGGGGAGGCGTTCCTACTCAGTGGAGAGGGGCGGTGGGGGAGGCGTTCCTACTCAGTGGAGAGGGGCGGTGGGGGAGGCGTTCCTACTCAGTGGAGAGGGGCGGTGGGGGAGGCGTTCCTACTCAGTGGAGAGGGGCGGTGGGGGAGGCGTTCCTACTCAGTGGAGAGGGGGCGGTGGGGGAGGCGTTCCTACTCAGTGGAGAGGGGCGGTGGGGGAGGCGTTCCTACTCAGTGGAGAGGGGCGGTGGGGGCAGGCGTTCCTACTCAGTGGAGAGGGGCGGTGGGGGAGGCGTTCCTACTCAGTGGAGAGGGGCGGTGGGGGAGGCGTTCCCACTCAGTGGAGAGGGGCAGATGGTAGCCGGGCACTCCTCGTACTATTGGCGCCACAAATAGCTTCCCAGTCAGCTGTCATTGCGCCTGCATATCCCGCATGGGTATGCTGTTTCCCACCATGCCTAGGTATGTATCATCGGCGTCACACATAGCTTGGCAGTCAGGCTGGGCGTCGTGGCATCCGAATGTCCTGCATATATGCAGGTTTGGTGGGAAACAGTGTACCTATCCAGGGTGTACCTATCCAGGGTGTACGGGGCATATATGTAGGTTTGGTGGGAAACAGTGTACCTATCCAGGGTGTACGGGGCATATATGTAGGTTTGGTGGGAAACAGTGCACCTATCCAGGGTGTACGGGGCATATATGTAGGTTTGGTGGGAAACAGTGTACCTATCCAGGGTGTACCTATCCAGGGTGTACGGGGCATATATGTAGGTTTGGTGGGAAACAGTGTACCTATCCAGGGTGTACGGGGCATATATGTAGGTTTGGTGGGAAACAGTGTACCTATCCAGGGTGTACGGGGCATATATGTAGGTTTGGTGGGAAACAGTGTACCTATCCAGGGTGTACAGGGCATACATGTAGGTTTGGTGGGAAACAGTGCACCTATCAGGGTGTACCTATCCAGGGTGTACGGGGCATATATGTAGGTTTGGTGGGAAACAGTGTCCAACCTATCCAGGGTGTACGGGGCATACATGTAGGTTTGGTGGGAAACAGTGCACCTATCCAGGGTGTACGCAAAGGTACCTATCCAGGGTGTACGGGGCATATATGTAGGTTTGGTGGGAAACAGTGTACCTATCCAGGGTGTAAGGGGGCATATATGTAGGTTTGGTGGGAAACAGTGTACCTATCCAGGGTGTACGGGGCATAATGTAGGTTTGGTGGGAAACAGTGCACCTATCCAGGGTGTACGGGGCATATATGTAGGTTTGGTGGGAAACAGTGCACCTATCCAGGGTGTACGGGGCATATATGTAGGTTTGGTGGGAAACAGTGTACCTATCCAGGGTGTACGGGGCATATATGTAGGTTTGGTGGGAAACAGTGTACCTATCCAGGGTGTACGGGGCATACATGTAGGTTTGGTGGGAAACAGTGCACCTATCCAGGGTGTACCTATCCAGGGTGTACGGGGCATATATGTAGGTTTGGTGGGAAACAGTGTACCTATCCAGGGTGTACGGGGCATATATGTAGGTTTGGTGGGAAACAGTGTACATATCCAGGGTGTACGGGGCATACATGTAGGTTTGGTGGGAAACAGTGCACCTATCCAGGGTGTACGGGGCATACATGTAGGTTTGGTGGGGAAACAGTGCACCTATCCAGGGTGTACGGGGCATATATGTAGGTTTGGTGGGAAACAGTGCACCTATCCAGGGTGTACGGGGCATACATGTAGGTTTGGTGGGAAACAGTGCACCTATCCAGGGTGTACCTATCCAGGGTGTACGGGGCATATATGTAGGTTTGGTGGGAAACAGTGTACCTATCCAGGGTGTACGGGGCATATATGTAGGTTTGGTGGGAAACAGTGCACCTATCCAGGGTGTACGGGGCATATATGTAGGTTTGGTGGGAAACAGTGCACCTATCCAGGGTGTACCTATCCTGGGGCATATATGTAGGTTTGGTGGGAAACAGTGTACCTATCCAGGGTGTACGGGGCATATATGTAGGTTTGGTGGGAAACAGTGTACCTATCCAGGGTGTACGGGGCATACATGTAGGTTTGGTGGGAAACAGTGCACCTATCCAGGTCCAGGGTGTACGGGGCATATATGTAGGTTTGGTGGGGAAACAGTGTACCTATCCAGGGTGTACGGGGCATATATGTAGGTTTGGTGGGAAACAGTGCACCTATCCAGGGTGTACGGGGCATATATGTAGGTTTGGTGGGAAACAGTGTACCTATCCAGGGTGTACGGGGCATACATGTAGGTTTGGTGGGAAACAGTGCACCTATCCAGGGTGTACGGGGCATACATGTAGGTTTGGTGGGAAACAGTGCACCTATCCAGGGTGTACGGGGCATACATGTAGGTTTGGTGGGAAACAGTGCACCTATCCAGGGTGTACGGGGCATATATGTAGGTTTGGTGGGAAACAGTGCACCTATCCAGGGTGTACGGGGCATATATGTAGGTTTGGTGGGAAACAGTGCACCTATCCAGGGTGTACGGGGCATATATGTAGGTTTGGTGCGAAACAGTGTACCTATCCAGGGTGTACCTATCCAGGGTGTACGGGGCATACATGTAGGTTTGGTGGGAAACAGTGCACCTATCCAGGGTGTACGGGGCATATATGTAGGTTTGGTGGGAAACAGTGCACCTATCCAGGGTGTACGGGGCATATATGTAGGTTTGGTGGGAAACAGTGTACCTATCCAGGGTGTACGGGGCATATATGTAGGTTTGGTGGGAAACAGTGCACCTATCCAGGGTGTACATCAGTGGGCATACATGTAGGTTTGGTGGGAAACAGTGCACCTATCCAGGGTGTACGGGGCATACATGTAGGTTTGGTGGGAAACAGTGCACCTATCCAGGGTGTACGGGGCATACATGTAGGTTTGGTGGGAAACAGTGCACCTATCCAGGGTGTACGGGGCATATATGTAGGTTTGGTGGGAAACAGTGCACCTATCCAGGGTGTACGGGGCATACATGTAGGTTTGGTGGGAAACAGTGCACCTATCCAGGGTGTACGGGTTCCGGGATGCTCAGCACGATTGCCGAGCTATTTGTGACGCCTGTGGTACATACCCCCGGGCACCACACGAGCACACCACGGGTGTGGCACGAGCTACTGTTGGCGGCTATTCGGGGATAGTATGCGCAGCACACTAGTGCTTCATATTCAGCAGGCTGGCTCGCTCGATACGACCCGAGCCGCTGCGGCGTCCAGTGCCGATGTTGGGTCGCCACCTGTGGCGTCCAGTGCCGATGTTGGGTCGCCACCTGTGGCGTCCAGTGCCGGTGTTGGGTCGCCACCTGTGGCGTCCAGTGCTGACCTTAGGTCGCCACCTGCGGCGTCCAGTGCCGATGTTGGGTCGCCACCTGTGGCGTCCAGTGCCGATGTTGGGTCGCCACCTGTGGCGTCCAGTGCTGATGTTGGGTCGCCACCTGTGGCGTCCAGTGCCGGTGTTGGGTCGCCACCTGTGGCGTCCAGTGCTGACCTTAGGTCGCCACCTGCGGCGTCCAGTGCCGATGTTGGGTCGCCACCTGTGGCGTCCAGTGCCGATGTTGGGTCGCCACCTGTGGCGTCCAGTGCTGACCTTAGGTCGCCACCTGTGGCGTCCAGTGCTGCACTACATCGAACTGCATGCACTTCGATTGGAGATGAGCCGGTGGTAATTCTGCTAGTTGGCGCGTCAGCTTGAGACCAGACCAGTCTGACTGGTCGGGGCTCGCAGCTTGTCTGACCAACTGTCGAGAACTCCCGGATCTCCCCGATCACAGTCCAGATGAGGATCATTTGGGATCACCGTTTTGTGACCTCCCCCCCCCCCACCAACGGGGTCTCACTATCAGCTGGCTCAGCGTGACTATCGCAGCCGCCCTGGACAGTCTGGGACAATAGGGGCGGCCGCCCCGGACAGTCTGGGACAAGAGGGGCGGCCGCCCAGGACAGTCTGGGACAATAGGGGCGGCCGCCCTGGACAGTCTGGGACAATAGGGGCGGCCGCCCTGGACAGTCTGGGACAATAGGGGCGGCCGCCCAGGACAGTCTGGGACAATAGGGGCGGCCGCCCCGGACAGTCTGGGACAATAGGGGCGGCCGCCCAGGACAGTCTGGGACAATAGGGGCGGCCGCCCAGGACAGTCTGGGACAATAGGGGCGGCCGCCCAGGACAGTCTGGGACAATAGGGGCGGCCGCCCCTGGACAGTCTGGGACAATAGGGGCGGCCGCCCCGGACAGTCTGGGACAATAGGGGCGGCCGCCCTCAGGACAGTCTGGGACAATAGGGGCGGCCGCCCCGGACAGTCTGGGACAATAGGGGGGGCCCCCCCGGACAGTCTGGGACAATAGGGGCGGCCGCCCAGGACAGTCTGGGACAATAGGGGCGGCCGCCCTGGACAGTCTGGGACAATAGGGGCGGCCGCCCCAGGACAGTCTGGGACAATCGGACAGATTTTTCAGAGCCGATTTCCCTCGACAATCTGACAGCCATGTTAGCGCTTTCCGGCAGACGTCTTGGCGTTTTGTCTTGGAGTTTTGTCTTGGCGGTTTGTCTTGGCGGTTTGTCTTGGCGTTTTGTCTTTGGCGATTTGTCTTGGCGTTTTGTATTTGGCGGTTTGTTTTCGGCGGCTTGATGTCTCAGGTCGAGACCGGGCGGTCGAAGTTTACGCCAAGATCTGCACCTCCCAGTGGAGAATCAACAAAGCTTGATAGATGAAGGCCAACGTCTACAAACACTGCATGGGAGATCCGGGAGGGCCGGAGGTCCCTTGGAGAAATGATGTAGCGAAGGAAACGTGCCAAACGCAAGGCTCCGTCCCTGCCTAAGGGGACGTTAAGAACTGATTTCTGTGACTCTTGTTTGTCTGAGCGTCGTCAGACGTCTTTAGCTTCGGCTGTCATTTTATTGTCATTATTTTACCTCATAATTACAAGCAAGGATTGTAACGTTACCTTCCAGAATGCTACGGCAGAAACCATTTGTTTGTTGCGAAGTTCGTGTCAAATATGGCGTTCAAATTCACTCAAATGCATCGGGGCCATCCTGCATGTTTCAAGAAACGGCCTCGAAAAGGCGACGTAAAATTGACAATTATGCTGGTCTACGTTCTACTCGTTCTGCGTCGTTCCTCGCTGGTCTACGGTCTTCGTTCTACGTTAAATAAAAGTGTTCGGGGTGGGGGTGGGGGTGGGGGTGGGGGGTAGGAATGGGGGTGGCGGAAGGTCGGAACCATGTGGCCCGTCCCGTCATCAGAGGGCTGGATTCTACCCCAAAGCTGTTTTACCGCGATAACCAGAAAAACAGCGCAAACGCGTTTGCCGCCGCTATTTGCGGCGGGAGAGGACGAAGCCCACTCGCGCCCCGCATACAGATGACATAAATTAACCTCAGACTACCGTGACATTGGTGAAGCCTCAATAAATTCTCAACTTTTTTCTCTTTTTTTGCAGCATTTGGAGTTCTAGTTCATTTACTCAGATTTAGATCGGATTTGTATTTCCATTTTGAGCAATTTTCAGTGCAATATCCTCTTTGAAGTATGTGCCTTGTTTCGTTCAGATAAAATATTTAATGGCGGAACTTTCTCCTGGTCGGTTAAGCCTGCTACAGCTAAATGTCACCGGCTGGTTGAGCCTGTTCCAGCCCACGTGACCGGCCCGTCACCGGTCACGTGTCATGCCGTCATGTCACGCGATCTCGGTGCCGCAAGGCTAGGCCACTGCGTGGCTGATGTCAGTCCGACGGAGGGCGCCGCGCCGAACGGTCACATGAAGCGCTCGCTCCGCGAGTGACTATAAGACAAAGAGGACCTTGACATGGTGAAAGGACCTTGACCAGTGGGTACTTGACAGTTCGACATGGCACCTTTATGTTTGAGACAGGCACACCGTAGTCGAAAGATTCGCCCGATGTTGACAAGATTGGAGCCAATTTCGACTGATGCGGACTTTTTTGTCTGCAATGCACATGCGCAGTTTTCAAAAGCAGCACTTTCATAAATTTACTTGGAATTCCTGCTCGGGTACCTTTATGGACCAGGGCCCTGTTGCTAACCAGAGCTTGTTGGGTGAGCCCTTGTTGGGTGAGTCCTTTGTTGGGTGGGACCTTGTTGGTTGAGCCCTTATTGGGTGAGCCCCTGTTGATTGAGCCCTTGTTGGGTGAGCCCCTGTTGGTTGAGTCATTGTTGGTTGAGTCATTGTTGGTTGAGCCCTCGTTGGGTGAGCCCCTGTTGGTTGAGCCCTTGTTGGGTAAGTCCTTTGTTGGGTGAGCCCTTGTTGGGTGAGCCCTTGTTGGGTGAGCCCCTGTTTATTAAGCCCTTGTTGGGTGAGCCCCTGTTGGTTGAGTCATTGTTGGTTGAGCCCTGTTGATTGAGCCCTTGTTGGGTGAGCCCCTGTTGGTTGAGCCCTTGTTGGTTGAGCCCTTGTTGGGTGAGCCCCTGTTGGTTGAGCCCTTGTTGGGTGAGCCCCTGTTGGTTGAGCCCTTGTTGGGTGAGCCCTTGTTGGTTGAACCCTTGTTGGATGAGCCCTTGTTGGGTGAGCCCCTGTTGGTTGAGCCCCTGCTGGGTGAGCCCCTGCTGGGTGAGCCCCTGTTGGGTGAGCCCCTGCTGGGTGAGCCCCTGCTGGGTGAGCCCCTGTTGGCTGAACCCTTGTTGGTTGAGCCCTGCCCGCACCAGCCGATCAATGCACTCCGGTCCAACGGTATCAACTGGACAGAACGTTTAGCATGTCAATGCGCCGACATGGCCAACCCGGTGGCTGGTCCCCGGCCTTATCGGGCCAGCTGCCGACTGAACCTCCCGGCCGGGGGCTGGTCCCCGGCCTTATCGGGCCAGCTGCCGACTGAACCTCCCGGCCGGGGGCTGGTCCCCGGCCTTATCGGGCCAGCTGCCGACTGAACCTCCCGGCCGGGGGCTGGTCCCCGGCCTTATCGGGCCAGCTGCCGACTGAACCTCCCGGCCGGGGGATAAATGCGGGAGCGGGAAGCGACTCAAACCCTGTGTTGCTAGAACAGGTGAGACCAGTATAGGCCAGCGCTCTAGTCAACTGAGCTGCCAGGACAGCAGAACTGGGAAACTGAAGACAATATCTCTGTGGTCGGCTCCGTCCACCAAATATCGGGAACATATCCCAACCTTTAGAACCTGTCCAGAACTGTCGAAGGTGCAAAACCCATCACTTCTTCACAGGGGAGTCGGCGCTGCCGCAGATTCCCGGTAGCCTGCTTGGTCGGCAAAGGTCGCTGCTGTAACTTACTCGAATTATACATTTTGGGAACCACCAGTCGAGATGTATTCGCCACCAAGCCGAAAGCGTTTGATAAGATTCTGTAATACCCACAGCCTCACATGGGCATGGAATTGCAGGAGAACTTGCCACCTGTTCCCTCAACTCCGATCTTTTTATTGTGTTTGATTCACAGCGCACTTTATGCAATTGTCGGCATGCGCTACCCACACTGTTTCACCGGTGGTTCGCGGAATCGGGAAACGCCTCCAACAGTGCGAGCTTCGAACCCGGGACCTTTGCACCCAGAGTTTGACACTCTAACCACTCGGCCACCACCGACCCACCATGAAACTGTTCCAACCCACTTCTCTTCGCGAAGCTCAGTACGGGAATACTGTAAGCAATTACAGCATGTGCCGTTCATCACAGACGGCCCGGGCGTGGGCGTGCAGTTTGTGGAATTCTCTGGACGTTTTCAGCCGTGACGAGCCTCGCAGACGCCACTGAAAAACGAGCCCACGTCAAAGCCGATAGCGCTCAGCCTGCCAGATAGTGGTTTTGAGATATGGACCGGGCGCGGTCCATATTAACCAGTTTTCTAGCGGGTGAACCAGACACGGGGGACACTGTCCCCGGTGTTCCGGATGTAGAATAGCCGGCGGGCCCGCCTCCGGCGATGTAACGCAGTCGTTCAACATGCGGACCTTGACGTGTCGGCTGTATTAAAGTGCTCTGGAGACCGGTACTCGTTCTGTTATCAATGCCAACACATGAATCTTCGACAAATTTGCTTTGAAGACTGTCTTCAGACCTGTCTTTGAGGCTGCGCTGTTTTTTGTATCTATTTATTATTATTATTTATTGGGTGTTTTACGACGCACTTTATGCACTTTCATGGCTGATGGCGCCGCCCACACTGCTTCGCCGGTGGGCCGCGGAATTGGGAATTGTCCCGAGCGGTGCGAGTGTTGAACCTGGGACCTTTGGTACCCAGAGCCCAACACCTTAACCACTCGGCCATCCACGATTTTTGCACCCCCAGCGGCTGGTGCATTAGACGTTTTAACAGCAAAGAACAAATCAATTTGCGCATTAGCTATGTTGCTGCAAAGCATGTGTTTCCGGCAGCTCAGCCATATTAACTCTGAGCTCCGGCTGCTGCAGTTGCCTGCTGTTTCACCCCCGCTACTCCCCCGGAATATATCTTCGCCATTGCTAAGAAAACGAGGCGCGCCGCCACTTACCAAGGCTGTTGGGGCGCTCTTTACCGACCCTATGGCCGGGACACTGGACGATCGCACATCAGATCACTGGACTACAGCGTCGGAAGTGACAGATCTGCGGACCGTTTCTCGCCGAGTCGAGGATTGGCGGCGACTTATCTGGCTCGTTGCGCCAAATCGCCAGTGTTGGGCGTGCCGGGTGATGGGCAATTGAGGCAGTCTGTCTACATACATTATTGACCTTTCCACAGTAATGCTAGGTCAATGACCTAACCCGACCTCCGATAACCCTTGACGGGTTAGGAGCCGCCCTTCGGTTAATTTGGAAGCTAAAACTGAACTCGGCCTCGAATTATATTCCTGAGTGATATGAATGGTGTTTTAGTGCGCGATCTCGGAAGTCTCTAAAATGAGGTGAGTATTAACCCGTTTTACGACTGTCAATAAGCACCGGGATGCAATGTCGATGGCTTCGTCCAGTATGGCGGGCTCATCATTGATGTATATGTAATTTATTTACAGATATGAAATGTCCCAAAAGTTCTAACTATAAAGTAATACATTCAATATAAAACGCAACCAACATATTAAAATTATGGCACTGTTTGAAGAAAAAAGTCAATTAACAGAAACAACTAGCCAATCTGGCCGCATTTTGCACCATAACTAGGAGGTAGGAGTTGTCGGATAGAACACCATAACTAGGAGGTAGGAGTTGTCGGATAGAACACCATAACTAGGAGGTAGGAGTTGTCGGATAGAACACCATAACTAGGAGGTAGGAGTTGTCGGATAGAACACCATAACTAGGAGGTAGGAGTTGTCGGATAGAACACCATAACTAGGAGGTAGGAGTTGTCGGATAGAACACCATAACTAGGAGGTAGGAGTTGTCGGATAGAACACCATAACTAGGAGGCAGGAGTTGTCGGATAGAACATCAATGTGCCGTTTTATTACCAGCAAATATAGAATGTTAGGGAGGTAGTGCAAGTATGTATCCTGCGGATGAATATTTTTCCTCTTAAGCTGCATTGCATGACTGTGAACTACTTGTATTGTGAATAATTGTTGAAATACATAATGTCCAGATGATATGATTTAATCTTGACGCTTCCAAACATAGTAAATTATCAAATTTACAAGCGGGTTGTTCGCAGTTGTAATGGCGGCCACTGTGCAGCACCATACCAGGCTCTGTTTTAAAATGTGGCTGTACTCCTACTTAAATAACCCCTACTGGGAGGGAGAATTGACCCTTGTGTTTGAATATTACACTCGCAATAAAGAACAAAGAATGAATTGCTTGCAACACGCCAAAGACCGCAAGATTTCCAAAACATGCGCATCTGAGAAAAAAATTGTTTGTTGTGTTGCCTGACAAATCTCAGCCGTAAATGACGCAATCGAAGCACAAAGGATGACGTCATTTTTTAAATGTGTATTATGATTCGCCATAACTATCATAAAGGGCCAATCACTTACCGCAGTTGAAGCTGGCTGGCGATATTGATCAAAGCAGTAAACTCCTCAGACAACTTGGCATTTGAAGGCCGCTGAATTCGGCAAACAGCTGTTGTCATCGAGTTTACTTCTGAAGTCAGGCTCGCTCGGTCTGGCTTACAGATTTCCGACTAGATGGCGTCCCAGGCGCGGATGTAGGTGTACATTTGCTGGGTTTGTGCATAAACAAGCTGCTACTAGTCCAGCAACTTGTATTAGGTAGCTCAGCATACTCTGTATGTCTATTGATATATTAAATTGGCTCAATCTCCAGTTTAGAAGACTTCGGATTAACACAATTAATATGTCCTGACTTCGCCATTGGGATGTCATGACGATTACTTCGCGCTAGTGCACGCATGAAACCGCCTATTGTCACCCTTTTTTATCATTTACCTGTGGGACTAAGCGTATTGCGTCGCACGGGGCCTGTACACCGGTGTGCTGAGAAACACCATGAATGAATACTTCAAGCGCATTTCCGCTCCTGTTTTCATGCAGGCAACAACTGAACGTGAAGCGTTTCAATGTTTGCGAAAATAGACCTTCAAGGCCACCTGACAGGTCATTCAGTAGACCAAGGTGCAAATAATTGGTAGCGATCGCCAGATCCTGTGTTGGTAAGTAAACCATTGCATCAGCAACGTGTTAGTTGCTTCCAGTTATTGTGTGTTACTGTGGAGTTATTGTTGGTTGGTTGTTGGTTTTTACGACACATCGACCGTTGAGTAATGTAGCGTCGCTAATCTCACGCCGATTGGTCGCGAGCGAAGAATAGCGACAGGTGAGACTCGAACCCACAACCTTTCGATTGTGAGCGAGCAACTTACCCGTATACCACTCGTCTACTGTGGAGTTATTGTGAAGTAGTTTTGTGCTAATGTGTTATTAATGTTTTTACTTTGAAGTTATTGTGAAGTTATTGTGAAGCTATCGTGTGCCTCCGTGAAGTTACTGTGAGTCATGGGAGATGCTGGATATTACCACTCCTAGGTTAAGTCGTTGGTCAATCGGTCAGTTGGCCGTTACAACGCGACCGAGACATTGTGGCTCGGTCGAAAAGTGCCCACAAAAACAGCCACGCCGATGGCAGCCTTCACAGCTGTCACTAGGGCCAGTTGGACCAGCGCCTGGCCGCCCCGCCCAGTCCAGTGTGGACCAGCGCCTCGCTGCCCCGCCCAGTCCAGTGTGGACCAGCGCCTCGCTGCCCCGCCCAGTCCAGTGTGGACCAGCGCCTCGCTGCCCCGCCCAGTCCAGTGTGGACCAGCGCCTCGCTGCCCCGCCCAGTCCAGTGTGGACCAGCGCCTCGCCGCCCCGCCCAGTCCAGTGTGGACCAGCGCCTCGCCCTGCCCAGTCCAGTGTGCCCAGTCCAGTGTGGACCAGCGCCTCGCTGCCCCGCCCAGTCCAGTGTGGACCAGCGCCTCGCTGCCACGCCCAGTCCAGTGTGGACCAGCGCCTGCTGCCCCGCCCAGTCCAGTGTGGACCAGCGCCTCGCTGCCCCGCCCAGTTGACCAGGCCTGCCGCCCCGCCCAGTCCAGTGTGGACCAGCGCCTGCCGCCCCGCCCAGTCCAGTGTGGACCAGGCCTCGCTGCCCCGCCCAGTCCAGTGTGACCAGGCCTCAGGCCAGGACAGGGCGCCCCGCCCAGTCCAGTGTGGAGCCTCCACGCCAGTAGGTAAGTGTGATAGTGTACAGTGCCCAGTAGTGTGGACCACGCCTGCCCCGCCCAGTAGTGTGGACCAGCGCCTGCTGCCCCGCAGTAGTGTGGACCAGGTTGCGCCCGCCCAGTCAGTGTGGACCAGCGTTGCCGCCCCGCCCAGTATGTGGACCAGCGCCTGCTGCCCGCCCAGTCCAGTGGACCAGGCCTCGCTGCCCCGCCCAGTCAGTGTGGGCCAGCGCCTCGCTGCCGC
Source organism: Imbricaverruca yamaguchii (assembly GCA_034440575.1). Classification (NCBI taxonomy): domain Eukaryota; kingdom Metazoa; phylum Arthropoda; class Thecostraca; family Neoverrucidae; genus Imbricaverruca; species Imbricaverruca yamaguchii. The sequence goes on from JAOTOL010001335.1 coordinate 557,718, forward strand.
CCAGTCCAGTGTGGACCAGCGCCTGGCCGCCCCGCCCAGTCCAGTGTGGACCAGCGCCTGAAGTAAGGGCGCAGAGGTGACAGGCCGCAGCCCGCCCAGTCCAGTGTGGACCAGCGCCTGGCTGCCCCGCCCAGTCCAGTGTGGACCAGCGCCTCGCTGCCCGCCCAGTCCAGTGTGGGCCAGCGCCTCGCTGCCCCGCCCAGTCCAGTGTGGACCAGCGCCTCGCTGCCCCGCCCAGTCCAGTGTGGACCAGCGCCTCGCTGCCCCGCCCAGTCCAGTGTGGACCAGCGCCTCGCTGCCCCGCCCAGTCCAGTGTGGACCAGCGCCTGGCCGCCCCGCCCAGTCCAGTGTGGACCAGCGCCTGGCTGCCACGCCCAGTCCAGTGTGGACCAGCGCCTGGCTGCCCCGCCCAGTCCAGTGTGGACCAGCGTCTCGCCGCCCCGCCCAGTCCAGTGTGGACCAGCGCCTGGCTGCCCCGCCCAGTCCAGTGTGGACCAGCGCCTGCGCCCGCCGTCCAGTGTGGACCAGCGCCTGGCTGCCCGCCCAGTCAGTTACCAGCGCAAGTCAGCCCCGCCCAGTCCAGTGTGGACCAGCGCCTGGCCGCCCCGCCCAGTCCAGTGTGGACCAGCGCCTCGCTGCCCCGCCCAGTCCAGTGTGGACCAGCGCCTCGCTGCCCCGCCCAGTCCAGTGTGGACCAGCGCCTGGCTGCCACGCCCAGTCCAGTGTGGGCCAGCGCCTCGCCGCCCCGCCCAGTCCAGTGTGGACCAGCGCCTGGCTGCCCCGCCCAGTCCAGTGTGGACCAGCGCCTCGCTGCCCCGCCCAGTCCAGTGTGGACCAGCGCCTGGCTGCCACGCCCAGTCCAGTGTGGGCCAGTCGTCGCCCCGCCCAGTCCAGTGTGGACCAGCGCCTGGCTGCCACGCCCAGTCCAGTGTGGACCAGCGCCTCCCCCGCCCAGTCAGTGTGGACCAGGCCTGGCTGCCCCGCCCAGTCAGTGTGGACCAGTCTCGCCGCTCCCAGTCCAGTGTGGACCAGCGCCTGGAGCCCGCCCAGTCCAGTGTGGACCAGTCGTCTCCCCGCCCAGTCCAGTGTGGACCAGCGCCTGGCTGCCACGCCCAGTCCAGTGTGGGCCAGTCGTCTCCCCGCCCAGTCCAGTGTGGGCCAGCGCCTCGCCGCTCCGCCCAGTCCAGTGTGGACCAGCGCCTGGCCGCCCCGCCCAGTCCAGTGTGGGCCAGCGCCTCGCTGCCACGCCCAGTCCAGTGTGGGCCAGCGCCTGGCCGCCCCGCCCAGTCCAGTGTGGGCCAGCGCCTCGCTGCCACGCCCAGTCCAGTGTGGACCAGCGCCTGGCTGCCACGCCCAGTCCAGTGTGGGCCAGCGCCTGGCTGCCCCGCCCAGTCCAGTGTGGGCCAGTCGTCTCCCCGCCCAGTCCAGTGTGGACCAGTCGTCTCCCCGCCCAGTCCAGTGTGGACCAGTCGTCTCCCCGCCCAGTCCAGTGTGGACCAGTCGTCTCCCCGCCCAGTCCAGTGTGGGCCAGTCGTCTCCCCGCCCAGTCCAGTGTGGGCCAGTCGTCTCCCCGCCCAGTCCAGTGTGGGCCAGCGCCTCGCCGCTCCGCCCAGTCCAGTGTGGACCAGCGCCTCGCTGCCCCGCCCAGTCCAGTGTGGGCCAGCGCCTGGCCGCCCCGCCCAGTCCAGTGTGGGCCAGCGCCTGGCTGCCACGCCCAGTCCAGTGTGGACCAGCGCCTGGCTGCCCCGCCCAGTCCAGTGTGGGCCAGTCGTCTCCCCGCCCAGTCCAGTGTGGACCAGTCGTCTCCCCGCCCAGTCCAGTGTGGACCAGTCGTCTCCCCGCCCAGTCCAGTGTGGGCCAGTCGTCTCCCAGAAGCCGACCCCCGGTCCGCGAACGGAACCAAACTCGGCCGCCGCTGCCGCTGCCGTAAGTGAAGACGACGGCCGGGCTCGTAATCGGCCAAGCGGCTGCACAACACACTCTGACCGGAGCCCCAGACCGGGCCGAGGCCAGGGGCCGGGACCGTCGGCCGGCCAACTATCGCCGCTTCGTTCCGGGAGCCGGGGCCGGGGGGGGGGGGGGGCGGCCGGCCGCTGTATCACACGTCACGCCCGGCGGCCGTGCCGAGACTGGACGGTCGGCGCCACTTACCGCGACGGACCGCACCAGAGACCCTGCCGCCCCCCCGGAACACTGACCCGACGTGACAGGGTGGGAGATACGTCTCACGAAGCTAGTGGGTCAAGGGGGTCAAGTTGTTACTTTCCTGACATGTTTTCAGGTTGAATGTGGAAAATGGCAAGTGAGCAGTAACTATGTGGCTGCTTTAACTATTACATACGTACATACATATATATTAACACATTGCATATATACATTGCATTAACTATAACAAACACAATAACGATATTTATTGGGGTTTTAGGGTGCGTAACAAACATAGTAAACATTAACTAATAGCAAACTATGGGTCGTTGTCCTCGGTCGTCCTCTTCGTTGTCCATCAAGCTCATTGTCCTCCATGCCCGTTGTCCTCGGTCCTCGTTGTCATTATCCTCGGTCCCTAATGTACTCGAACCACGTTATCCTTGGTCCTCGTTGCCCTCAGTCTTCGCTGTCATCGGCCCTCATTGTCCTCGGTCCTCTCGTTCTTCGGTCCTCAATTTTCGGTCCTCAGTCTTCAATTTTCGGTCCTCGGTCCTCGATTTTCACTCCTCGGTCCTCGGTTGTTGTTGCGCTCGGTGTTTCTGATGTGCCAAGAACTTCAGAATATAATGCATCCTTGTGTCAGCCGGTTAGTCCGCGGGATATTTCCAACGAAGCTGGGAATTCCTCTCGCATTCCTTCACGTTGATAATTGCATCGCGGATATATTTGTTAAATTTCCCTACCCATTAATAGGTAGGCAGGAGTGGCCTTCCATACGCGTGCGACCTAATTACGTTAAATTTCATAGATAAGAGTAGGTAGGTCATGGGAAGCAATTCAAAGTAGGTCACACCACTACCCGCTCGTGTTTCATGCTGGCCAGATTCCGCTGCCAGATATTAGTAAAAGATGTTCCTGAAGCACTCTCAGACAATTAGCAAAGCTAGTAACGTCGTCGAGGGCTCCAGAAAAGACTGCTATAGGTGTTTATGGGGATATTACACTTCATGGCTTTTGTTCTCTTGACATCCGAACAATGTAACGAACTTGTTGATTGGAGGAAAGTGTCATCAAATACCTACAAATGTACCTGCCAAGATAAAGTACCTAAAGTACTGAACATCTACTGATATACCCAAAATACCTTAAATACTAAATACTTCAAATACTTAAAATACTCAAATACTTCAAATACTCAAATACTTCAAATACTCAAATACTTCAAATACTCAGTAACTTCAAATACTCAAATACTTAAAATACTAAAATACTTCGAATACTAAAATACTTCAAATGCTAAAACATCCACTAAAACACCTAACATACATGAAATACTATATCACCTACCAATAGAACCGAGAGTCCATTGTGAATGTTGGCAGAGCGGCTGCGCCATCAGCCCGGGCGCCGCGTGGCACGGGCAGCTGTTTCCGGGTCGGCGTTATCCCGCCGCCGGGCGAGCGACCCTTGACCTCGGGACTTCGCCGCCATTGATCGGCGCCGCCAGTGTTTGCCCCGGGGCTAGCGCCGCCAGACAGCGTCGCAGCGGCGCGAGTCTGGTGCGTCGTCTGGGCCGGGCCGGCCGCCGCCTGGCACGACCTTGACGTAGCCGGAGGCGATCGTCTACACCAAGGTGGCACGCATGCGAGGAATGTTGGGCCACGTTCGGTTGGGCGCAGGTGGATGAGCATAGGTGGTGACGATGGCGCGGTTGTTGATTCGACACCCCGACCGTCGAGTCATGTAGCGTCGCCAATTTCTCTCGTCGATTGGTCGCGGGCGAAGAGTAGCGATAGGTGAGACTCGAACCCACAACTCAACTGTGAGACGGGCAACTTCCTCCTAAGCTACTCGTCTCCGATAACCATAGGTACACAGCTGGATGGTAGACCTACGTGAGCGCACAATATCGGGAAAATGCACCATTTTGAGGTCGATACTATGGGATAATTGCACACCCTTGGGGTTGTTGTTTATTGGGTGGTTTACGACGCATTTTATGCACGATTACTGCTTATAGCGCCGTCCACGCTTTCGCCGGTGGGCCGTGGAATTGGGAAATGTCCCGAGTGGTGCGAGAATTGAACCCGGGCTCTTGGTATCCAAATCTGAACACCTTGGACGCCCCACACACATTTTGCGCACGGTTTGGTGGAGAGTTGCATGCCTTTGGGGGCACAGAAGGGGAAGAATGGTATGCTCTCTGAGTGGCACTCTGTACGTCAGTGAAGCGCCCCAGAGCTAACACGGATAACATGGATGCTGGATAAGAGAAATGCTGTGAGAGAGCATCAATCTTGTGAAGCCTCATTCAGCCGTGTGCTATGCACCCCCCCCACACACACACACACACAATGACTTGTTCAATCACTGATGTTGGATATTCTGCTGCCAGACGTCTATAGACGTACCACCAGCGGGGCGGACGGCATGGCGCCGTGTATTTATTGGGACTTTATAGTCTCACACTCTAGAACAGCTGTCTGCTTGGAGGGGCTGTCGCGTCCTTACGTGTTACGGCAATCAGGTGGAGGTCGGAACTTGTACAATATATATATATATATATATATATATATATATATACATATGTGTATACGTTTTCATTATATATATATGCATATTTGTGTATATATCGTACCGCTTGGGCGCTTATGACCCACACATTCTGGATATTAACATCTAGCGACTAATCCAGCTACCGCCCCTCGACACAAAGTCAAGAGGCAGCTGAACACTACCGCCCCCCCCGACACAAAGTCAAGAGGCAGCTGAACACTACCGCCCCCCCGACACAAAGTCAAGAGGCAGCTGAACACTACGCTGCACAAAGTCAAGAGGCAGCCGAACACTACCGCCCCTCGACACAAAGTCAAGGGGCAGCTGACACACCACCCCCCGACAAGTGGCGGAGCATGCGTCAACAATGAGCAGACGTGTTATGAATTATTCCTCTTCGGTCACTGCCCCCTCTCCATCCAGCACTCTACAACAGCTGATGTGAAATTGTGCTGACGTCCAGCAATCGTAGCTGAATCGCAGCCCACTGCAATGGAATTGCACCCAGTGGCAGATCCAGGGATTTCCTACGGTGAGCCCGACCCAGTGGCGTCGACACGAAATTCTTCAGGGGGAGGGGGGGGCAAGATCGAAAAGGGGGCCTCCTGCTCCCCGAAAAGGGGCCTCCATTGTGCTAGGGCCCCCTATTGTTTAGGCCCTTAGTGTGGTTCGGGAATGGGAAACATGATTTCATATTAAAGTACTGTTTGTTCTTGGCATGGTGCATTATTTACTCAACACGCAAAAGCAATAATCATTATTTTTTTGCTGAAAACTGGGACATACCAAGGTATAAATAAGTAATATTTGGATAAATACCTAAGTGTCAAAACCAACCAACGTCTCAATGGTGTTTCATCTTCCCTCTGGCCTCTAGATTGCAGCGAGGATGATGCTAAGCGTATCTTTCAGATATCTCCCATTGATCAACCCATCGTTATGTCCTTCCAAGAATAACTGAAAATAGCTAGATTCATCACTACTGTTATTTATTACCACCAGCTTGATGCCCAACCCAAAGCTTAAGCGATCATTTATCAGTCCTTGGACGATTATTTCGCGAAGGTGACAACAAGAAATGGGTTACATTGGTTTTCTGATCGGAATCTTAGGAATTTGCTAATTTTTCTAACATCTGGTGCTGGCTACAAGGCACCTGTCAAGCAAGTTAAAATAACAAATTATTCGTGAATGAATTCACTCGCCTGGGATTTCGACCGCAATTTTGTCAAAGCGGACCTATGGAAATGAAACGATTAGTGCTCAACTAAATTCCCCTGTTGACGGGCCTAATCTACCACTATCTTTGCTGATTCGTCGGAATTCAACCCTAACTCCCCCCACCAATTTATACGGTTTTATGTTGTTATCCCTTGACAAATCAACTCACACTGCTGAAATTACACCCATACCACAACAACCGGAGCGGTATCCGAAAATGTCAAGGTGGAGCCCTCCACAAAAAGAGGGATTCTCAAAAAATAAATGCCAGAGTCGGTAAGATGGCCTGGAGCACAGAACATATTACCAGATGCATTCACTAATTGTGTACACTGCCGAAAAAAAAAACGAATCTCGAAAAATCTAGATGGGATACAACTATATGGCGCCAGGGTCTCGAAATGTCGGGCCGGAATTCGGGCATTTGAGATAAACAAATCTGAAAATATCCACAGAAATAGTATTGAGCTCGGAGAACTGGCGTTGGGTAACCGGAACCATGCGCCTGGGAGCGATAAGTCAGGCTGGGACACAGAAAGATCGCACCGAAGCCCCAAAACCGAACGCCCACAAATGTGCGTTAGAAGCCCCAAATAAACACTTCAGGACCGCAAGAGCACGCTGGGGGCCAAAAATACAACTGACGCTCTGAAGCACACAATCTCCCAAAAGGCGACAAGGCCTCAAAACATGCGTTGCAGCCCTAAATAAACATACATGGAGCTCTGAAAAAATACACTAGAAGCTCTCAAGGCACGCAGGGACCATACTAACTTGATGCACCTTCGAAAACGCCCTGACACGTAAAAATATCCTCGTTGCATAAAAAGTAACAAAACCCTAAAACGAGCAGGAGAACAGGTATTAAACCCCTAACTTGAATTAAAAATGTATTACCCGTCACTTTCAAATATAAAATTTCCCAATTTCAGGCATTCCAGTTCATATCACCCGGCCGCCACGACGCCAACGTCCGTGCACGTGCACACTCATCTTGCGCATTCGGCGCATTCGCAACACTTCGTGCGATGCTATGGTCTCTGCTAGGCCTTCTGCCTTTTGGTAATTACTGTCACATGATAGACTTCAGCTATGTTTGACGCTGCGAAAAGTCGAGTAATTAAATTCGATCATTAATTCCCTACCTACGACGTTTTCTGGTAGTTATGAAATGCAGATTCCGCTCAGCTTTCATGCACCTGATATATTTGCAGCTATCCTCCCACAATGGCTGTCGAACCGAGGCCCTTCCTCAGTGCTCTTTGTTGGACCCTCTGTGTCTTTCTGCGCTGCGGCCTAATGCATTTTCGAAACCCCTCCTCGTTTTAGTGTGTAGTTGCATTCTTTGGGCGCCGATGATATTTTTACGTGTCAGGGCGTTTTCGAAGATCCCGATGTCTGCATTTAACGCCCGGTGCTTTTGCTCGTTGTGGAACCATGTTGCCATTTGCGACCCCAGCCTCTTTTTCAGGCCCTGGTGCGTCCTTATGACCTCTGTATGGCTTAAGAGCTTCTTGTATATTTTTTTAGAGGTCCAGGTATGTTTATTTATGGCTGCAACACATGTGTTAAGGCCCTGTCGCTTTTTGGGAGACTATGTGCGTTTTGGAGGGCCAGTTGTATCGTCGGCCCCCGTTGTGCCCTTGGGCTCCTGTTGTGTTTATTTGGGGCTTCGGACGCATATTTGTGGTGCTCCAGTACGATGTTGTGGCTTCGGTGCGGTGCTTCTTAGTCCCAGCGCGATTTGTCGCGCCCACGCGCGTGGTTCCGGGGACCCAACGCCGTATTTCTGGGCTAAACGCGATTTTTGTGGATTTTTTTCCAAAGTCAGAATCCCGGCCTTATTTTTCAACTCCCTGGTTTTTGCTCTACCAGTTTTATTTAAGTGCCATACGCAATTTGTGAAGACATCTGGTAGTATGTTCGTGGCTCCAGAGCCATTTTCCTGAACCGGTATTTATTTTGTTGAATCCATTCTTATTTTTGAAGGCTCCAGCTTGATTATTTTCGGATACTGATTCGGTTTCTGTGGTCACACTGTTATTACGTGTGGGCTTAGACACCAATTTTGTGGAGCTTCGACGGGACTACCGATGGAAATTGCGGGTCCCGAGCGCGATATTTTGGGCGACAGATTCGAGTTTGTGGGAAGCGTTGTACTTAGCTGTTACCCTACGCGATTTTGGCAGTTCCTATTGCAATTTTTCGATCCTCGGAACGAGGTTTCGGGGGCCCGAAGTACTTATTTGGAGACCCCTGCGCGATGTCTGGTAGATCGACACGAATTTTGGTGGCCCCAGCGCGAGTTTTGGAGCCCGGGCAGATTCTTGACAGCCTATGCCTCTCAGGATAGAGGGGGCATTTGCCCTTTTTTGAAAATAAATTTAATCCGAGTTGTTGCTGGGGTGGGTTTAGGAACCAGGGTTCTATTGCTAAGCAGAGCTTGTTGCGCGAACCCTGTCCTCACCACCCGATCATTAAATTCCAGTTCAACGGCAGAATTTTGATCGGAAGTTTAACGTGCCGCCAATGCACCGACACGGTCGCACGGTAGCTTGTCCCCCGGCCTTATCGGGCCAGCTGCTAACTGACACTCCCGGCCGGGGGCTACATGCCAGCGCGCGAAACGACTCGAACCCTGCGTTGGCAGGAGAGGGGAGACCAGTGTAGGCCAGCGCTCTAACCAACTGAGCTACCGGGGCGGCAAATGGTATGCCACTGCGGCCACTGAAGGAGTATGTTTTTGTCCGAGAGTGACATTCCGCTTAATAATTGGTTTTTTGATCATCTGCAACTTTTGGGGCCGGCGCGCCCTTCTGGGCCTCGAAGGTGATTTTCAATGGCTGCGACGCGATTTTTGTATTTGTATATAGTCCAATGTGATCTTTTGAGCCCCGACGTCATTTGCTTGGATCCCTAGTGCGAGCGTTAGCTGCACTAGTGAGACACTTTTTCGGGGTCTTTTAGGTTTTTTTTTGGCGTCATTGTTGGACCCCAGAGTTGGAGTGTTTTTGTGTTTTTTTTTTTGTGTTTTTGTGAGTGTTTTTCAGAGTTGGACCCATGTCCGGAGTGTTTTTCGTTGCTCTGTCTTCATTTGTTTTGGATTCATTGAGACTCTTGTGGAATGGTACGACCCGTCGTTCCACTATATTTATTTTCATGGTCCGGTCGTACATTTTTGGTACACCCAGGCTCGGCGTGATTTTCAGGGTCCCCGGCCGGATTGTTTTGGTCCATGCCGTAAATGTGAAACACCCCGGCACGACGTTTACCATCTCTTAGGGGTTTCTTGCAAGGCATGGGCCTCATCTCGCGCCATAAGTATCTAGTTCCATTTCCCGAAGACTCTTTACCGGTTTTCAACGTCTTACGTCCTACCCTCTTCTATATTCAATGTCTTCCTCTCTCGTCTTGAAGGGCCTTGTCTTACATCCTTGGGCCCTTTACCATTGTATGGGGCTTCCTCTCATGTCCGAGGGCATTATCTGCCAAATTAGGGGCCTCCTGCCATACCTCGTGGGCCTCCTCTTTTATCCTGGCAAAGCCTTACCAGTATTGAGGGAATCTTCAATTTTGGAAACATCACACCCCTTCATACCTGTTACCACTCCCATCTTAAGAGCCTCCTCTCATTTTCTTGGAAATATTTCCGGTCTTCGGGCCCTCATTCACTCCTGGAGACCTACTCCTCTTTGGGGAATCCTCTGGAGTCCGGTATGGCCCTCATTTTTCTTCTAGAGTCCTTTCTTTCAAATTAGGGGCCTTCTCTGACGTCTTGGGGACGTCTTGCTCTGCGTTTTGATTCGAACTTCGCCCATCTTATCTCCTGGTGGACTCCTCTTCTCTCCCAGGTTCCTCCTCTTCCAAATTATACACAACCTTTCCTCTCTCACTGGCCTTGTTATTTTCCGGGAATCTTTTTGGCCATCTGCGAGCCTTCTTTTCCGCCTGGGAGCTATCTCTCTTCTCCAATGGCCCTTTTCTTCAATTTTAGGGCCTCCTCGTTCATCATGGGCCTTATTTCTAATCTTGTGGATCCGAATTATCCGAATTAGGTGCCTCCTGCCATGTCTCTGTATCATCCTTTTCCATCTTGGTGGAACCTTACTCGTTTTGGTGCCTATTTTTGCGTCTCCGAAACCTCATCTCATATCCACTGACTTTCTTTTCCGTCTTAGGGGCTCCTCTCATTTTCCGGGGCCTCCCTTCCCGTATTGGAATCCTGGGTGCCTCCGTGCCAATTTTTAGCAATCTCTTGATTTTTGGGGCCTCCTACCCTGCCCTAAGTGACTCCTTTTTAAAAATGTGGGACTCATTTCACGTCTTGGAGGCCTCCTCATCTGTGTTCGGAGCTTTATTATCCTCTTGGCAGGTTGCTTTTGCGTCCTAGTCCTAAATCTTCTCTTCTAGGGTACTCGGCTTCTAAAAGGTGGGCCTCATCTGGCTGGTTTCAGTGGCCTTCTCTCCTTCCTAGGGGGACCTTCTTACCCATCCTGGGGTCCCCTCTTACGTCCGGATAAATATCTCTTGTCATTAGTTTCTATTGTAGGGTCCTTCTCTTCCATCTTGGGGACCTCGTTTTCCAAATTAAGAATATCTTGCCACCCATCGGAAACCTTCTCGTGTAACCCTGGCTGGATTCTTGCCCGTCTCGGTGGCATTCTTTTCGTCCTGGAGGTCTCTTTTCGGTCCTGGGGGCATCCTCACAATCTCTGTTCTATGTCTCTTATAGGAACCTGATTATATTTCCTGGGGGCCTCGTTGTCAGTCTTGGATTCTCCTTGACAGCATCATCTTCTGTCCCGTCGGGCTCCTTGCTCACGTTTTTGTCCTATGCATTTCCGGATAGTGGTCTCCTCAAATTACAGGGGGCGTCCCCCCCAAGTCTCAAGGCAAGGGGTGAAGACGATTGCCCCCTGCCCCCACCCCAGTGGCGACGTCCCTGTTCCGAAACCTCATATCATATATACTGGCTTTCTTTTCCGGCTTAGGCCCTCCTCTCATTTCTTCGGGCCTCCGTGCCAATTTTTGGCACTCTCTTGATTTATGAGACCTCCTACCCTCCCCTAGGTGACTTCTTTTTCAAATTATGGGCCTCCTCCTGGAGGCCCCTAATTTGTAGAATCTCCTTTTCTTCCTGGGGACCTCTTTTTCGTCCTGGGTTCTCCTTTTCGTCCTGGGAGCCTCCTTTTCATCCCGGGGCTCCTTTCCGTCCTGGGACCTCCTTTTGGCTTTGTGGCATCTTTGTCGTCCTGGGGGCCTCCTTTTCGTTCTGAGGGCCTCCTTTTCATCCTGGAGGGCCTCCTTTTCGTCTTGGGGCCTCCTATTCGTCCTGGGGGCCTCCTTTTCGTCCTGTGGGCCTCCTTTTCGTCATGGGGCCTCCTTTTCGTCCTGGGGCCTCCTTTTCGTCCTGGGGGCCTCCTTTTCATCCTGCGGGCCTCCTTTTCATCCTGGGCGGCCTCCTTTTCATCCTGGGGCATCCTTTTCATCCTGGGGGCATCCTTTTCGTCCTGGGGGCCTCCATTTCGTCATGGGGGCCTCCTTTTCGTCCTGGGGGCCTCCTAAAATTTCAGGGGGGGGGGACGTCCCCCCAGCTTCACGGCAGGGGGGGAATTTCCCCCGATGCCCCCCCCCAGTGGCGACGCCCCTGGCCCGACCCCACTAAAAGTGCGAACACGTCCCCAGTAAAAGAACAGTGAACACGTCCGGCGTAGGGAGCTCGCCGAAATTTCCGGGTGTTGCGTGGTGAAAATCTTACATTTCATCGTTTGATTTTTGTGCATTTTTGCGTGTTAAGGGAAATGGGCTAGCCGACGCCACCCTCCCCTGGCTCCCCTCTGGATATATCTGTACTTCTCGATATCACTCGGCGCGTGTCAGGCGGCCAGAACCGTTCCCAGAAAATCACGCGTTGCTATACCGCGCCGTTCACGAATCCCAGAACTATTTCTATTCGGCTTCTTGCGGCGCCCGTTCGGCTGTCCGCCGACGTCAGCTGGCGGAGGGATCTATTTTTGCCCCGTCCGCAGCCACCGGTAAGCTTCGCCGTCAACACTACGCCGTATTCAGGTGGCCGCGCTGCATCTTACATAATGGACACTGTTAAATGCTACCGACTGCTGCGAGATACTGCTGCACATTACTATTCGCTACACATTATTTGCTTCATATCATTTGCTTCACACTATTTGCTACATACTTTTTGGCACACTACTTGCTGCACACTATTTGCTACACTATTTGGTACACTATTCGCTACATATACCATTTGGTACATTATGTGCTACACACTATTCGCCACTAATTACTTGCTCCGCACAATTTGCAACACAATTTGCTACGCTGTATGTGCTACACACAATTTGCTACACTGTATTTGCTACGCACAATTTGCAACACTGTACTTGCTACACACTTGGTACACACTTGTATTGTGTATCCGATGCTACTGCTTCCTATGCTCTACCCTGTTGGCGCTGTGCACTGTACTGCATTAAATATATTGAGTATGATATATGAAATGACGAAATCGACTCCATCTACATTCCTGCTACCATGCGGATGTACGAACATACTACATGTGTGACAGCTTCACTATGAATATATGGAATGAATGGACCATAATTCCACAGACCTTCAGTCCAAGTGATGGTTCGGGGCCTGCAGGGTGATGCGGCCACCTCCGAATATTGACTTTCAGCGGATTTATGGCACTTTCAAAGCTAAATCCCTATGGTTCGGTGCTGCGATTTAGACGTCATTGAGGCGAGGCGGCGGATATTTCCCTCCGGCAGCTGAGTTCCCGCAGTCAATGTGCTAAAAGCAGCCCTGCCTCAACCAGGTTATCCGTAGTGGGCCCAGCAACTGCTTGAACAATTCGAGCCATTTAAAATTCCAGCGTCCGGACAAGAATAGCGTCTATCAGTTCCCGGCACCGCAGCCGGCCAGTGTGTGTACCTCAGGGGTCCTCGGTCTGACCCCGGGTCGGATCAGTTGCCGGTACCGCAGCCAGCCAGTGTGTGTATCTCAGAGGTCCTCGGTCTGACCCCGGGTCGGATCAGTTGCCGGTACCGCAGCCAGCCAGTGTGTGTATCTCAGAGGTCCTCGGTCTGACCCCGGGCCGGGCCAGTTGCCGGTACTACAGCCGGACAGTATGTGTGTATCTTAGAGATCCTCGGTCTGACCCTGGGTCGGGTCAGTTGCCGGTACCACAGCCGGCCAGTGTGTGTATGTCTCGAGTGTGAGAGGTCCTCGGTCTGACCCTGGGTCGGATCAGTTGCCGGTACCACAGCCGGACAGTATGTGTGTATCTCAGAGGTCCTCGGTCTGACCCTGGGTCGGTGTTGCCGGTACTACAGCCGGCCAACTGTTATGTCTCAGTGTGAGGTCCTGGTCTGACCCTGGGTCGGGCCAGTTGTCGTATCCGTTGTGTGTATCTCAGAGGTCCTCGGTCTGACCCTGGGCCGGGCCAGTTGCCGGTACCGCAGCCGGCCAGTGTGTGTATGTCTCGAGTGTGAGAGGTCCTCGGTCTGACCCCGGGCCGGGTCAGTTGTCGGTATCGCAGCCAGCCAGTGTGTGTATCTCAGAGGTCCTCGGTCTGACCCTGGGTCGGATCAGTTGCCGGTACCGCAGCCGAACAGTATGTGTGTATCTCAGAGGTCCTCGGTCTGACCCTGGGTCGGGTCAGTTGCCGGTACCACAGCCGGACAGTATGTGTGTATCTCAGAGGTCCTCGGTCTGACCCTGGGCCGGGCCAGTTGCCGGTACCGCAGCCGGCCAGTGTGTGTATGTCTCGAGTGTGAGAGGTCCTCGGTCTGACCCTGGGTCGGATCAGTTGCCGGTACCACAGCCGGACAGTATGTGTGTCTCAGAGGTCCTCGGTCTAACCCCGGGCCGGGCCAGTTGTCGGTACCACAGCCGGCCAGTGTGTGTACCTCAGGGGTCCTCGGTCTGACCCTGGGCCGGGCCAGTTGCCGGTATCGCAGCCAGCCAGTGTGTGCGTGTATGTCAGCGGTCCTCTGTCCGACCCCGATACCGCAGTGTCCGTCTCGAGTGTGCAGTAATAAACTATTCGTGGAATAGGGTGGAATCTACAGCTTTCTGGACACTGAATGGACTTCCCTTCCAACTAAGTATCGCCATCGTGCTTTGTGATGGGTATGTTTACGAGCAGCACACCGCCATAGGGGTCGGGCGCTGATATGTTCTGATCCACACGGGCCCAGTCCGATGAGGATGTTGTGATTTTGTTCTAGTCGGGGACGACAGTCTGTAACATGGCCGCGTCCCTATAGTAATGGATACCGAGTTACAGAGGCGCAGCAAAAGGTGGTGCTCCTCCCCCATACCATAGAAAGTGCACCGGATCAAACGAGATATTTGGATATGTTCACAACATAAAAGCGGAAGTTTTCGGCGCCCGAAGCACGCCGAAAGTAGTCCCTCCTTTGTGACGTTTTTGGAGTCGGGGCCCCTTAACACGCGCCCTGGAGGGGTGAGGGGTGGGGGGTGGGCAAATCCGCCAACCCATCCGATTTTTCGTACATAACTCAAGATTTTACCGGGCGATATACGCCATTGTTTGCGTACTGCTTAGAAATGACCGGCGCTTTGTTGAAAGCAAGAAAAACGAAAATCTGCGGACAACTTTTCGAGTTAGGGATCGTTAAAGTACAAAACATTCAAAGCACAAGGCAACAAATATCGGAGCTGATGCGCCTCCCGTATCTTGGCGAAAGGGAAGTGTTTTTGGCAACACTAACGACGTGTTTGATGTATGTTGTGTTTTATAGCTTCAAAGTTACGTTATGTCACCGAAGTCGAATCAGGTCAAGTTCATGGCAGGTTAATGGAACCAAACTTCGTCAACTGGAATGTTGTCATAAATGCAAGTGACTGTCATGCGATTGATGTCACCTTCCATGTTACTCCCAACACATCCTGAAATATACTGTTTGTCACCGTTGTCTGAGTAGTCGGGCGGGTTTCGGAGACTTGAGCAGGTAACGACCTGATGGAGTGCTGCTATATAGGTGACTTGAGGTCAAATTCCGGGTCTAACATCTGTATTGCATCATTAGTAATGTCCAAGGCATCATTGATGTCCATTTTGGAGCATTTAAACACCATCATAGCGATCCATAACAATGACAAGCCAAGCCACGCAAAACCAGTACATTTATATATTTTGACCTCACTTGACCTCGAAGATATTGACCCAAGGTCATGCAATTTGCACAAAATAGACTTCACTACCGTACCCATCGACCCTGCGAATTTCGTTGCTCCAGCTTCGATAGGAGCCGAGATCTTGGGGGGGGGGGGGTAGAATCCGCCCCCTCCAGTGCGCGTAATCTTCTGAGGCCCTCCAGGGCGCGTGCTAAGAAAATCTTGTCGGCATCTCTCCTGTGCTCTGAACTTAGTTCAAAAGGCCCTGTGCGGCAGGTTGGTGCGCGATGACGTCATCATTATTTGATGTGCTTCCGAGGGGCAGTGCCGGAATTCCTCTTAAAACCTGTTAAGAAAATGACCACCGCTTCGAGTTCGTCTTAACAACTTCCACTAGTCCCCTCAGATATCCGTGGTAGCTGCGTCCGAGCAAACGTCTAAAGAGATGACGCTTCCCCGCAAAATCACGCCGAATTGCACTGCCACTCTGGTGGCGTCCTAAGAGAAGATCCCCGGTCTCCCACGGCATGTGCGCGCCAGGACTTACAGCCGAGCCACGATGGAAGCCTGCGGCGAGGAGTCGCGACCGGCACATGATATCACGAATAGTAGCCTCGACCGACGAGCAAAGCATCTCCACAGCACTGCCAAAATCCAAACCGTCCTGCACGCTGTAGGGAAAAGTTCCACACAGTGTCGCAGTGAGTCCCGCAGTCTGTTCTACAGCAGTGAGTCCCGCAGTCTGTTCTGCTGCAGTGAGTCCCACAGTCTGTTCTACAGCAGTGAGCCCCAGTCTGTTCTGCTGCGGTCGCGCGCCGTCGATCTGGATGCTGCTGAAGGTGATGGCTTGGGCAGAAGGCAGTCAGCCTGGATCTCCTGCTGGTCCGGATCGATACCCGTACGAACCAAGGTCTCTGCTGCGATATCGGTGCTGAGCACTAAGCCCAAAACGTGTTTGCACGCCAGCAGTACCCACAGCCGGTCGCTGGCTGATATTCCTGCACCAGTAGCTTGCGGCGTTTTATTTACATAATTTTTATTTAGTCCGAATTCTTGCATGGGCGGCTCAACCAGGATCCTATTGCCGAGTATAGTTCGTTAGCCTATAGTTCGCTGCTTGAAACCTGCCCCACCACCTAGTCCATGCATTCCAGTTCAACGGCAGAATTCCACAGAGTTTAACGTGCCGTCAATGCGCGATGCGTCCGAATGCTGTACGTACCTATGTCCAGCCACGTCTCAGTGCACGCTATGATGTACGTACCTATGTCCAGCCACGTCTCAGTGTCCGTTATAATGTACGTACCTATGTCCAGCCACGTCTCAGTGTCCGCTATGATGTACTATGTCCAGCCACGTCTCAGTGTCCGCTATAATGTACGTACCTATGTCCAGCCACGTCTCAGTGTCCGCTATAATGTACGTACATATGTCCAGCCACGTCTCAGTGTCCGCTATAATATACGTACCTATGTCCAGCCACGTCTCAGTGTCCGCTATGATGTACGTACCTATGTCCAGCCACGTCTCAGTGTCCGCTATGATGTACGTACCTATGTCCAGCGACGTCTCAGTGTCCGCTATAATGTACGTACCTACGTCCAGCGACGTCTCAGTGTCCGCTATGGTGTACGTAACTATGTCCAGCCACGTCTCAGTGTCCGCTATAATGTACGTACCTACGTCCAGCCACGTCTCAGTGTCCGCTATAATGTACGTACCTATGTCCAGCCACGTCTCAGTGTCCGCTATAATGTACGTACCTATGTCCAGCCACGTCTCAGTGTCCGCTATAATGTACGTACATATGTCCAGCCACGTCTCGGTGTCCGCTATAATGTACGTACCTATGTCCAGCCACGTCTCAGTGTCCGCTATAATGTACGTACCTACGTCCAGCCACGTCTCAGTGTCCGCTATAATGTACTATGTCCAGCCACGTCTCAGTGTCCGCTATAATGTACTATGTCCAGCCACGTCTCAGTGTCCGCTATAATGTACTATGTCCAGCTACGTCTCAGTGTCCGTTATAATGTACGTACCTATGTCCAGCCACGTCTCAGTGTCCGCTATGATGTACTATGTCCAGCCACGTCTCAGTGTCCGCTATAATGTACGTACCTATGTCCAGCCACGTCTCAGTGTCCGCTATAATGTACGTACATATGTCCAGCCACGTCTCAGTGTCCGCTATAATGTACGTACCTATGTCCAGCCACGTCTCAGTGTCCGCTATAATGTACGTACCTATGTCCAGCCACGTCTCAGTGTCCGCTATGATGTACGTACCTATGTCCAGCCACGTCTCAGTGTCCGCTATAATGTACGTACCTATGTCCAGCCACGTCTCAGTGTCCGCTATGATGTACTATGTCCAGCCACGTCTCAGTGTCCGCTATAATGTACGTACCTATGTCCAGCCACGTCTCAGTGTCCGCTATAATGTACGTACCTATGTCCAGTCAGTATAATGTACTATGTCCAGCCACGTCTCAGTGTCCGCTATAATGTACTATGTCCAGCCACGTCTCAGTGTCCGCTATAATGTACCTATGTCCAGCCACGTCTCAGTGTCCGCTATGATGTACTATGTCCAGCCACGTCTCAGTGTCCGCTATAATGTACGTACCTATGTCCAGCCACGTCTCAGTGTCCGCTATAATGTACGTACCTATGTCCAGCCACGTCTCAGTGTCCGCTATAATGTACGTACCTATGTCCAGCCACGTCTCAGTGTCCGCTATGATGTACGTACCTATGTCCAGCCACGTCTCAGTGTCCGCTATAATGTACTATGTCCAGCCACGTCTCAGTGTCCGCTATAATTACTATGTCCAGCCACGTCTCAGTGTCCGCTATGATGTACGTACCTATGTCCAGCCACGTCTCAGTGTCCGCTATAATGTCGTTACGTACCTATGTCCAGCCACGTCTCAGTGTCCGCTATGATGTACTATGTCACCACGTCTCAGTGCCGCTTGTGTATCCGCTATAATGTACGTACCTATGTCCAGCCACGTCTCAGTGTCGCCGTGCCGCATAATGTCGTACCTATGTCCAGCCACGTCCCCGACATCTGTCCCAGTTTCCTGGGCCGCTGCGGCACTTGCAGGACACAGTAGCATCTGTCCCAGTTCTCCTGGGCCGCTGCGGCACCTTGCAGGACCACAGTCGGCCGTGGCCGGCATCTGTCCCAGTTCTCCTGGGCCGCTGCGGCACCTCTGCAGGACCACAGTCGGCCGTGGCCGACATCTGTCCCAGCTCTCCTCGGCCGCTGCGGCACCTCTGCAGGACCACAGTCGGCCGTGGCCGGCATCTGTCCCAGCTCTCCTCGGCCGCTGCGGCACCTCTGCAGGACCACAGTCGGCCGTGGCCGGCATCTGTCCCAGCTCTCCTCGGCCGCTGCGGCACCTCTGCAGGACCACAGTCGGCCGTGGCCGACATCTGTCCCAGTTCTCCTGGGCCGCTGCGGCACCTCTGCAGGACCACAGTCGGCCGTGGCCGGCATCTGTCCCAGCTCTCCTCGGCCGCTGCGGCACCTCTGCAGGACCACAGTCAGAGGTGCGGGCAAGGCGAACGTCCCCCGCCCCCTTAGCAACCACAAATACACTAGATTAAGAAAAAAAGAAGATATTATCACCACGCCAAACCAAAAATATTCGATGGGCAAATCACGCCGAAGGCGCTTTGTGCTTCATGACAATCTTTGGTCGCTGCTCCCTGAAGAAAAATCCCGGCTGCGCCACTGACCGCAGTTACCCCCGACAGTGGACCAGCCAGGAGGCGGGCTCGCACGTCTGCAGAAATCGGCGGCGTCCACCGGCCACGGGCCGGGCTCGGCTCGACGTCTCCCGAGATGATGAGACGAGTCTCGCTGCGATTGGGACAGGATGTTGCGTCACGCTGTATTCGGCTGCGAAAATATTCGGCAGTTCTTCCAACGATGCACGGTTTGGTGTGGGTGGAGCCTACCAACGATGCACGGCTTGGTGTGGGTGGAGCCTACCAACGATGCACGGCTTGGTGTGGGTGGAGCCTACCGACTGCAGGAAGTCGCTACTGAGAGGCTTCGGCTGTCAGCGATAGATGGCACGTGTGTCTTCTCAATACTCAGTTCGGGGCACCGTTTCCAGGACCAGCAAGGACCAACAGGCAGATACCACACGCGCCAAAAGCAGCGGCGCGAGAAAATGCCCCGCTCGGTGCGTTTCGAGCCCGGACATGCCGAATATCTCCGCCCCAGCGACACGAGGTCGGACGCCCTGACCGCGCCGACCACCTTATGCAACACTGCAGTGTTGCGGCAGCTGCGTTGTGTTCGCCGCCAGTGGAAGGGCAGCAGCTGCGTTTGGGTCGTGTTCGCCGCCAGTGGAAGGGCAGCAGTGCGTCGTGTTCGCCGCCAGTGGAAGGGCAGAGCTGCGTCGTGTTCGCTGCCAATGGAAGAGGGGCAGCAGCTGCGTCGTGTTCGCCGCCAGTGGAAGGGAAGTGTCGTGTCTGCCAATGGAAGGGCAGCAGCGAGTGGGAACCAGCACCAAACACCTAACACATAGTTATATACTTCTGTAACTTCTGAATGATCCTTTTAACCGATGTTTAGCTCATGATTTCGATAAGCCCGTTCCCCAACTGGAGTAATCAACAAAACTATCCTCTCCTTTATGAGCCTAACAAGCATCTGTTAGTCATGTAGACAATAATTTTGGCTACCCAATATATTGTGGCCACCTCGTTAAGCACGGCGAACACAAGGTATAGGCTGTTGTGGTGAAACTTCCGGCACCATATTGAATTCCACTTGAGGGGCAATGGTAGCAGAATGGTCGGAGTTCTGAACTCTAGATACAGGGGTGCCGGGTGCCAATACTCGCACCATCCTGAACACTCCCCAAGCCCAGGACACACTGTTGAAGTCGTGTGGGCGGCGCCATCGGCCGCCATCGAGCATGGTGCGTCACCATGGAAACCACTCAATAAACAAACGAGGCCTTCCTGAGGAAAAGCTACGAGTTGACGAAGGAGCATCCAGGCGACAGGGTATTCATTCCAACCCCTCCCCCTCCACTTTTCGTAGTGTCATTGGCCCCTCAGTACAAAATAGTGGCCTTTTTAATTATCACAAGCGTCCCTCACCGCCCTGTCTCTAACATTGGCCATTGGAGTTTAGAGGCGAATACGCTCGTGTTATGCAGCGTAACATCGGTTATTGAAGTGTAGGGGCGCATCAATTTCATGGGTTTTACGGCGTGGCATCTGTCATTGGTATATATGGGGGCACCAACTTCATGTGTTATACAGCGCAGCATTGGTTATTAGGATTTATGAGCACATCAACTTCATGGGTATCTTCATGAGCATCGGATAACCAACTTATCAATAATCTCTAGAGAAATCTGTAAGATGATTCGTGTGTCGACTCCAAATTGTGAGATAATTCACGTGCTGCAATGATAGCGACTGAAGCCTAAATCTCCCTCGCGGCCGAACGTGGAGGGAAATGCAGCCCAAGAAATGCAGCCTAGGAAGTGCAGCCCAGGCGCAGGAATTCACGTCAGGATTTCGTACAGTACAATCTCATACCGAATCATCGACCGTCCGAACCCAATGCACTCGTAACGCGAACACTTGGCGCGTCTGAACTTCAGTTTGACATCTTCCCAAACAATCCGACACGAAAGTACAGCAGCTATCAAATGTACACTTGAATGTACATCAGCCACAGACATCCGCCCCACATACATCACGCCGGCCGGCCAACTTTCAGTGAAGCCGCAGGCCCAAGGAACTGGGCTCTTACGACGCGTTCAACTGCTAAGTCATACAGCGTCGCCAACCTCTCACGCCGCCGGCCGAGTGGACTCTGTAACGCCGCCGGCCGAGAGTGGACTCTGTAACGCCGCCGGCCGAGAGTGGACTCTGTAACGCCGCCGGCCGAGAGTGGACTCTGTAACGCCGCCGGCCGAGAGTGGACTCTGTAACGCTGCCAGCTGAGAGTGGACTCTGTAACGCCGCCGGCCGAGAGTGGACTCTTTAACGCCGCCGGCCGAGAGTGGACTCTGTAACGCCGCCGGCCGAGAGTGGACTCTGTAACGCCGCCGGCCGAGAGTGGACTCTGTAAAGCCGCCGGCCGAGAGTGGACTCTGTAACGCCGCCGGCCGAGAGTGGACTCTGTAACGCCGCCGGCCGAGAGTGGACTCTGTAACGCCGCCGGCCGAGAGTGGACTCTGTAAAGCCCGGTGAGACTTTAAGCCGCCGGCCGAGAGTGGACTCTGTAACGCCGCCGGCCGAGAGTGGACTCTGTAAAGCCGCCAGCCGAGAGTGGACTCTGTAAAGCCGCCGGCCGAGA
Source organism: Imbricaverruca yamaguchii (assembly GCA_034440575.1). Classification (NCBI taxonomy): domain Eukaryota; kingdom Metazoa; phylum Arthropoda; class Thecostraca; family Neoverrucidae; genus Imbricaverruca; species Imbricaverruca yamaguchii. Next base: position 579,154 of record JAOTOL010001335.1, read on the forward strand.
GTGGACTCTGTAACGCCGCCGGCCGAGAGTGGACTCTGTCACGCCGCCGGCCGAGAGTGGACTCTGTCACGCCGCCGGCCGAGAGAGGACTCTGTAACGCCGGCCGGCTGCGGAACGCGGACTCGCTGCCTGGCGCTCCACATATAGAACCAGACACCCTACCGACTGATCCACCTCGGTCCACTCAGGACCACGGCGTCGCGTCCTGTTCGGTAGATAGATACGCTCAAAATGGTCTTCACCCGCCAACTTCAGCCTCTCCCCCACCCCTGCCAATACCTGGCCCGTAGCTCGCCTGCACGCCGCGGTCTGACAACGGGAGGGCTTCGTTCTCCGAAGGCGACACGGCTACACGGATGCCCTCGCGCGACTGCAAGTGCTCGCTTTAGTATCAAACTAAGTGGACTCTTCATCTCATTTTGAATTCATGAGCTCTGGCGCCGCAGCGCACCCGACCCGGGCCGACCTCTCGCCGAGCACAGCAGCGCCACCTACACACTGCGACATGCCAAACTTAATGCTACAGTGGCGCCACCTATACAACACCGAACCGCTCGTTCAGTCGCGCCGCCAGCCGTTGCGTAACCGCACGCACGAAGCCAGAGTCGCGCCATCAGCATCCAGAACGTGGCGCTCCGGCGCCAATCCTATTTATAGCTCACGATCGCGGTGCAAATTTTATGCCCGCACCATCGGATGCCACGAACTTCAGGATTGGGGCGACCTTGTGCACCGGAATGCCGAGCACCCTGTGCAGCATGCGGAGTTCAGAAGCGTGCTCACCAGATCCTGGCCCCACCAGAACATTTGCTCGCTTCGTCCCGGCAGCGCAGTAGTTGAAGAACGGCTTATGCACTTCCGGTCCACAGCAAGACAACTGTTCAGGTGCACTCCACCGCCGGGACGGGCGGTACGAGTACCGTTACCGCCGGGACGGGCGAGTACCGTTACCGTACGAGTACCGTTTTGCACACCTTTAACGGGCTCCTCAATGCTACCATTGCCACCCATACAAAAAATTAAACTTCAAACATGGGATACCACCGGGAGTATCCCTCTCCAAATCCCCTCAACCCCAGCCTCAGCGTCGTCCCCCGGCAATAATTTTCCGTACCATCTCTCCCGCCACGCGGCACCACTCGGCGATACCACGAACCCGCAGGTGGACCAGCCGTCGGACACAACTTGTGCACGGTCGCTGCATCCTTTTACGATTGTTGACCTACAAAACCTCCATCAAAACCACGCCGTTGTTATTGGGGGTTTGGGACGCATCAACTGCAGAGGTTATACGGCGCCCCATCAAAACCACGTCCGGACGTTGAAGCCCCCGTCGTCGCTATCGCTACCCGCACACCCACTCCGGGCTGCAGGACCACGTCAATGCGCCCCTAAACTTCAACACCCACTCCGGCAACCGGCCGAGCCGGTGCGCAGTGGCGCCGCCCCGCGGCCGGCCGACGAAACACAGACACACAGAGCGGCCACCAGTGTAGGTAGTGTATTGGACGCATCATTACAACAGCGGTGTGGACGACGAAGTGGTAGCAGCGGCGGCGGCGACCCCGACAGCGGCTCACTGCGGGCGGTCACAGAGTGGGGGTCAGTCTCACCGCCGCCGGGTCAGGTCAGGTCACCCTGCAAGTGCGACTCCGGGTACGCGGTGAGGTTCGCGTGACCCCAGGCAGCCTTCGACAGGTAATCGTCAGCGACAAAGTATCGCTAACTACAGGGGTGACACAGGAATCGTTTCCACAAAAAATAATGTCGTGGTGGGAAACAATATGGCGGGAACAATATGATGGGAACAATATGGTGGAAACAATATTCATACGAAGTAAGAGCGTGCGATTCCTAATTTCGACCAAACGTCTGAGGCACTCGGTTTATGTCAGAAATACGAATACGACTAAAAATGCGGGAGTCCAATACAACTGGAAAATGCGCAAGACCAACATTACGAATTAGCACAAACGAGACATAGCTATAGTCATCAACCAGAATGGACAAAACTATAATGAAGCTCCAGTCACGACTGTGAACATCTTCCTTCTACACGTCCTTCCTTCTTCCTTCTACCGAAGCATGGCAACGTGAGACGACCAAACGCGCACCAACCAATACAGGGAAGGTTCGCTACATTGACTTGGAACATCAAAGCTTCGGTAATAAGGTGACAAAATTAAATGGTATTAAATGAAGTCGTAAATATGCTGAATACATCACCGAGAGAGGGCCAATTTGACATCCTACATGCCAAAGTGTCGACATATTGCATGCAATACATAGTAGATACATAGTCAACAGAGTTGCATCCCATTACAATTTCTCGGGCATAAAATTTCCCGGGCAAGTTCCGGCCTAAAAATAACTATTGCGCCATCAAAATTACGGCCAATATTGGCATCTCGCTACGACTTTTGCGGTCGGACTTAAAGAACAGCCATATTCCAATATCTTAATATAACGTTACACGTGGGTTACCTCAAACATGGGTCATACACCCAGCTTAGAAGCGGCCCTGTCTTAGCAAGCCACCCCAGTTAACGCATGAATGACATCTGCCGTACGTATTATACGTATGGCAGATATACGTAATTGCTTACGTACATCTGTCATACGTACATTCGTCCTGGAATCCACACGAGAGCAAATACAAATGCACGTGCAGATGAGTAGACACGCCCCCCCAAAAAAAAAACCGCTTCTTATATAAAACGTGGCTTTGTCACCCGCCCATGCTTTGTGTAAAGCGAACACTTTTCACCTACTGCTTCAACATTTAGCCTCTTGGTCGAATTCATTCATTCCCTTTCAGATTTCGTTGTCATTTGGGTTTAGGGAGCATCGAGCATTTTGATCATAAAGCGCCCATATTCCTTTCCGATGCCATTTACCCCCACGGCCACCACATTTGGAGAGCAACACTAAGTTTGGCCGGACTGCCCGCCAGTGAGTGCGTGGCGGTAACCTGCGGACGCCGCTACATAGGTTGTGCACCAGACAGGGCCGGGGGCAGACGGAGCAGCTGTAGGGAGAGCTGAAGATCTCTCACGAAGTCAGGCAGGTCTGAGTCATTATTACCGAGACATATTTTCAGACTGAATACAGGAAAACAATTAAAATTCGGAAGGTGCCAAGCCGGCGGGGATTGGATGGGACGGGACGAGACGAGACGGGACGGGACGGAACGGGACGGGACGGGAGGGTACAGACCAGTCCACAGATCCGCCAGTGGTCTTCAGCTATGATTAAAGGATACAACTACCAGCATGCTTTAAAGTACGATACGCAAGTCAAGCAGATGTGAACACTACAATAGCAAGGCTTTAATAACCACAATAAATGTAAATGCTATCCAATTAAAGGGTGAATACGAACTCAATGAACATGATCAAAACAGCAAAGTATGGCAGAAACAAACATCTGGCCAAAAGAAACCAACAAATACACAACTGCGTGGCCCATACAGTTAGCATCCACACAAAGGATACATCAGCAGCAAACACAACTGTGATTAGTGCGAGCTAGACTGCATTTGCTGGGGTATTTTATAGCGAGCGTGGGGGATATTGTAGCCAGCGTGGAGAAGGTATAGGCAGCATAGGAAATATTGCAGCCAGCGAGGGGCATCTTATAGCCAGCGTAGTAAATTTTGCAGCCAGCGAGGGGCATCTTATAGCAAGCGTCAGGATCGTATAGCCAGCGTGGGGTATCGTATAGTTAGCGTAGTGCATCCTATAGCCAGCGTGGTGCATCTTATAGCCAGCGTAGTGAATCTTAAAACCAGCGCTGTGGGTCCTACAGCGTAGGGTATCTTACAACCAGCGCGGGAGATCAGCGCACCAGTAATGTCAACACGGCAATGGGATCACCGAACTAGTGACGTCAGCACGGCCGTGGCATCACCGAACTAGTGACGTCAGCACGGCCGTGGCATCACCGCAACGGTGACGTCAGCACGGCAATGGGATCGTTATGCCAGTGACGTCAGCACGGCCATGGGATCGTTATGCCAGTGACGTCAGCACGGCCATGGGATCGCTATGCCGGTGACGTCAGCACGGCCATGGGATCGTTATGCCGGTGACGTCAGCACGGCCATGGGATCGTTATGCCAGTGACGTCAGCACAGCCATGGGATCGTTATGCCAGTGACGTCAGCACGGCCATGGGATCGGTATGCCAGTGACGTCAGCACGGCCATGGGATCGTTATGCCGGTGACGTCAGCACGGCCATGGGATCGTTATGCCAGTGACGTCAGCACGGCCATGGGATCGTTATGCCGGTGACGTCAGCACGGCCATGGGATCGCTATGCCAGTGACGTCAGCACGGCCATAGGATCGTTATGCCAGTGACGTCAGCACGGTCACACGCGCCACGGTGACCGGCTTCGGCAGCGCAGTCTGGCGCAGTGCAGCCTGGCGTACCGCGCCCCAGTGCCGGCGTGTCAGCGGAAACGACGCAAAGCCGGGCAAAGGCGTCGCGACTCATGCGTTAGTCTTGATCTGCACCTGCTGCCGGCCAGAGTCGGTGACAGCCGGCACCCATGACATGTAGCGAGCAACTGAAGCCAATATCTGTCTGGTGTTGAGGATTGTGGTGCTCTCCTGCACACACCAGGACGTGTTTCTCCGCCTGCGGTCTGTTGAGCGCGCGGCGCCGCTTCCGGCCGACAAGCTCCGAACTCCCCCCATCCCCATCCCTCCGCCTGCCGTCCCACTTCTGATCTCCCTGATTTGGACGGGCGCGCGACCGGCCGCCGCCGCGGCCGCCGGGCTATGCTGCCGAGGTCACAAGGCGGCCGCCAGGCTATGCTGCCGAGGTCACAAGGCCGCCGCGGCCGCCAGGCTATGCTGCCGAGGTCACAAGGCGGCCGCCAGGCTATGCTGCCGAGGTCACAAGGCGGCCGCCAGGCTATGCTGCCGAGGTCACAAGGCCGCAGCGGCCGCCAGGCTATGCTGCCGAGGTCACAAGGCCGCCGCGGCCGCCAGGCTATGCTGCCGAGGTCACAAGGCCGCCGCGGCCGCCATGCTATGCTGCCGAGGTCACAAGGCCGCAGCGGCCGCCAGGCTATGCTGCCGAGGTCACAAGGCCGCCGCGGCCGCCATGCTATGCTGCCGAGGTCACAAGGCCGCAGCGGCCGCCAGGCTATGCTGCCGAGGTCACAAGGCCGCCGCGGCCGCCATGCTATGCTGCCGAGGTCACAAGGCCGCAGCGGCCGCCAGGCTATGCTGCCGAGGTCACAAGGCCGCCGCGGCCGGCGTGACCGGCAGGACACAACGAGTGCGAACACAACCGGCGGCCGACGCTAGATGCCGCAAGCCTAACGCTAGGTGGAACAAGCCCGGCAGCCGACGGTAGGTGGAACAAGCCCGGCAGCCGGTGCTAGGTGGAGCGGTGCACCCGCCACGCAGCGGCTAGTGCCGCCACGTGAGCCACGCTCTGATCTGATCAGAGGCGTTAGTTGGTTGGTTAGTTGGCCTTAGGGGCGCATCGACTGGTTCGGTCATACGGCGCCTAACCAGAGGCGTTAGAGGTGGCGTACACACGGCACGCGCATGCCGCATGCCCGTGCGCACACAACCCACCCGCTGCCGGCGCCGCTCCGTCTAGCGCTGTAACAGGAGGGACGCCGCGTTACTGAGGTACCACAGGGCGGAACAAACTGAGGTACCACAGGGCGGGGGACGCACACAACCCACCCGCTGCCGGCGCCGCTCCGTCTAGCGCTGTAACAGGAGGGACGCCGCGTTACTGAGGTACCACAGGGGCGGGGGACGCACACAACCCACCCGCTGCCGGCGCCGCTCCGTCTAGCGCTGTAACAGGAGGGACGCCGCGTTACGACCACCGCTGCCGGCGCCGCTCCTCGGCTGTAACAGGAGGGACGCCGCGTTACTGAGGTACCACAGGGCGGGGGACGCACACAACCCACCCGCTGCCGGCGCCGCTCCGTCTAGCGCTGTAACGGGAGGGACGCCGCGTTACTGAGGTACCACAGGGCGGGGGACGCACACAACCCACCCGCTGCCGGCGCCGCTCCGTCTAGCGCTGTAACAGGAGGGACGCCGCGTTACTGAGGTACCACAGGGCGGGGGACGCACACAACCCACCCGCTGCCGGCGCCGCTCCGTCTAGCGCTGTAACAGGAGGGACGCCGCGTTACTGAGGTACCACAGGGCGGGGGACGCACACAACCCACCCGCTGCCGGCGCCGCTCCGTCTAGCGCTGTAACAGGAGGGACGCCGCGTTACTGAGGTACCACAGGGCGGGGGACGCACACAACCCACCCGCTGCCGGCGCCGCTCCGTCTAGCGCTGTAACAGGAGGGACGCCGCGTTACTGAGGTACCACAGGGCGGGGGACGCACACAACCCACCCGCTGCCGGCGCCGCTCCGTCTAGCGCTGTAACAGGAGGGACGCCGCGTTACTGAGGTACCACAGGGCGGGGGACGTACACAACCCACCCGCTGCCGGCGCCGCTCCGTCTAGCGCTGTAACAGGAGGGACGCCGCGTTACTGAGGTACCACAGGGCGGCGGCTGGTCGCACGTCGCCGTCACAGCCGGCTCCAGCCCGGGGCCGACCAGACCAGACTGCCGGCGACGCAGGCACATCGTGATGGTCACACCCGTAGCCCCGCCGAGAACACACGACCTACAGCCACCGTAACGCGTGCAACACACTACACAATGCTTCTACCCCACCACAATCCACCGTAACACGTGCAACACACCACAAAACGCTTCAACCCAACCACCGCCCACAGTAACATGTGCAACACATTACAAAACGCCAACATCTCACCAGCAGCCAACATAACACGTGCAACACACCACAAAATGCTTCCACCCCTCCACCACCCGCAGTAGCACGTGCAATACACTACAAAACGCTTCCCCTCACCAGCACCGCCTTCCCGTCCATGCGGAGCCCGCTCGACACGCCCACATGGCCGGGACACCACGCGCCGCGGACTTCAGACGACCGGCCCCGACTGGACAGCGGCTTTACCGCGCTCGGCAGCTGCTTCTCACCCCGGCAGGAGGGCGGGCATCGCGAGGAATCGAACCCCGCACCTCCGGAGTGCCAGACGCTCAGCCTTCACCACCGAGCCGCCGAAGCCCGGCTCTGGCCAGCTCTGGCCAGCTCTGGCCAGCTCTGGCCGGCTCTGGCCGGCTCTGGCCAGCTATGGTCGGCTCTGGCCAGCTATGGTCGGCTCTGGCCAGCTATGGTCGGCTCTGGCCAGCTATGGTCGGCTCTGGCCAGCTATGGTCGGCTCTGGCCAGCTATGGTCGGCTCTGGCCGGCTCTGGCCGGCTCTGGCCAGCTATGGTCGGCTCTGGCCGGCTCTGGCCAGCTCTGGTCGGCGCCGCCTCCCGTTCCGACACCAGGACATCACACGCCACCCGGCGGTTTACTGATTAGTTGGGCTTAAGGGGGCGCCGGCTACATGGTCATTTGGCACCCAGTGGTGGTTACTGACTTTACGACACGCTGAACGTTGAGTCATGTAGCGTCGCCAATATCTCACGCCGATTGGTCGCGGGTGAAGAGCAGCGACAGGTGAGACGCGAACCCACAATAGTTCGATTGTGAGACGGGCACCCCTGGACTACTCGTCCCCTGGCGTCCGGCGGGGGCGCTCAGCTCACCTTCTTGCCGGTGGTGACCTTCGCCTTGGCGGTGCCCCGGACCTTCTTCATCCGGTTCTTGCGCTCCTTGCGCAGCTTGCGGCCGCCGGGCGGCTTGGGCAGGTAGCCCTGTCGGATCTGCCGGACATAGCAGCGGTCACGGCCACTGCTAGGCGCACGGCGGGCAGCCCTATCCACCAGGGGACTCCCAGCGTCGGGCTATCCACCAGGGGACTCCCAGCGTCGGGCTATCCACCAGGGGACTCCCAGCGTCGGGCTATCCAACTATATCTTCACGACTTTCCACCACGTACATTATGTTTTTGGCTTCGGGAGTTCATTTTGGGGGAATTTGAAGACAAAAATATTTGGAATCAGAAAAGGACAGAAAAACCGACCAGGGTCATACAATCTTTTGCCCCCCCCCCCCAAAAAAAAATGTATTCTTTGAAATTTTGAGTTTCAAGTTTTCTTTAATTTTCCCTTTCTAATGGATAGAGCAGACCGAAAAACGTTGTTGGAAGACAACTTTCCCTAATAAAAAATGCCTACTTTAGCCAGAATCTTCTATTTGAACTGCAATGGACAAATATACAAAATTTATACGTAGTCAAAAATGGAAAATTCCTCTCGTTCGTTTTGTTGCATCCCTAAAGATCACCAGTCTGTGTTTGGACTTGCCCCAGTAGCCAAGCACCAACAACTCACCAGTCTGTTTTTGGACTCGTCACCAACAACTCACCAGTCTGTGTTTGGGCTCGAACTTCTTAGCGAAGTCTAATGTGTCGTAGATCAGCGCGAACCCGGTCGTGCGACCACCGCCGAAATGGTTCCTGAAATACAACTCCAGTCAGCGCGGGCGAGGCGCGTCCACACTCTCGGACACGTCTGACAACTGTCAAGGTGCCAACTACACTGTGCAGCGTACTCTCGGACACGTCTGACAACTGTCAAGGTGCAGCGTACTCTCGGACACGTCTGACAACTGTCAAGGTGCAGTGTACTCTCGGACACGTGTGGCTGCTGACAACTGTCAAGGTGCAGCGTACTCTCGGACACGTGTGGCTGCTGACAACTGTCAAGGTGCCAACTACACTGTGCAGCGTACTCTCGGACACGTGTGGCTGCTGACAACTGTCAAGGTGCCAACTACACTGTGCAGCGTACTCTCGGACACGTGTGGCTGCTAACAACTGTCAAGGTGCCAACTACACTGTGCAGCGTACTCTCGGACACGTGTGGCTGCTGACAACTGTCAAGGTGCCAACTACACTGTGCAGTGTACTCTCGGACACGTGTGGCTGCTGACAACTGTCAAGGTGCAGCGTACTCTCGGACATGTGTGGCTGCTAACAACTGTCAAGGTGCCAACTACACTGTGCAGCGTACTCTCGGACACGTGTGGCTGCTGACAACTGTCAAGGTGCCAACTACACTGTGCAGCGTACTCTCGGACACGTGTGGCTGCTAACAACTGTCAAGGTGCAGCGTACTCTCGGACATGTGTGGCTGCTAACAACTGTCAAGGTGCCAACTACACTGTGCAGCGTACTCTCGGACACGTGTGGCTGCTGACAACTGTCAAGGTGCCAACTACACTGTGCAGCGTACTCTCGGACAGTGTGGCTGCTAACAACTGTCAAGGTGCCAACTACACTGTGCAGCGTACTCTCGGACACGTGTGGCTGCTGACAACTGTCAAGGTGCCAACTACACTGTGCAGCGTACCTCGGACACGTGTGGCTGCTGACAACTGTCAAGGTGCTTACAACTACACTGTGCAGCGTACTCTCGGACACGTGTGGCTGCTAACAACTGTCAAGGTGCCAACTACACTGTGCAGCGTACTCTCGGACACGTGTGGCTGCTGACAACTGTCAAGGTGCCAACTACACTGTGCAGCGTACTCTCGGACACGTGTGGCTGCTGACAACTGTCAAGGTGCAGCGTACTTTTTTCCAACTATACTGTGCAGCGTACTCTCGGACATGTGTGGCTGCTGACAACTGTCAAGGTGCCAACTACACTGTGCAGCGTACTCTCGGACATGTGTGGCTGCTGACAACTGTCAAGGTGCCAACTACACTGTGCAGCGTACTCTCGGACATGTGTGGCTGCTGACAACTGTCAAGGTGCCAACTATACTGTGCAGTGTACTCTCGGACATGTGTGGCTGCTGACAACTGTCAAGGTGCCAACTACACTGTGCAGTGTACTCTCGGACACGTGTGGCTGCTGACAACTGTCAAGGTGCCAACTACACTGTGCAGCGTACTCTCGGACATGTGTGGCTGCTGACAACTGTCAAGGTGCCAACTACACTGTGCAGCGTACTCTCGGACATGTGTGGCTGCTAACAACTGTCAAAGTGCCAACTACACTGTGCAGCGTACTCTCGGACATGTGCGGCTGCTAACAACTGTCAAGGTGCCAACTATACTGTGCAGCGTACTCTCGGACACGTGTGGCTGCTAACAACTGCCAAGGTGCCAACTACACTGTGCAGCGTACGAAAAACAGTTTTATAATGACGGTGTCGCTTGGAACCACGAAGTTCATTGGGGGACAGTGAAATATGGCAAGAAGATGCAGGCGAAGATGAAAAACAGAATAAGTGTGATGTACAGTCATTCCACATCAAGTTATTAATTATGGTTATCATGTTAGGAAATAGATGGAAAGCCTGTTCTTTGAGAACTTATCTCACATAATTTCACATATCAATAAACTGCAGTGTGCACAAGCTCCCAACGAGATTTGCACAAGCCTTTGTAATATTTGAAAGCTTTCATTACAACCACAAATGCATGCACACAGTTCAGCTTGATCCGAATTTGGAGTATGCAACTCCGATCCAGTGCCAGGGACTTCATTTTCACCATACAGCGGGGGTACAGCGGACGGACACAGGAGGGTGCAGCGGGAGGGGAGGGTACATCGGGAGGGTACGGCGGGGCATATATATATATATATTTATATATTGTACGGCGGGGGGGTACAGCAGGAGGACGGACACAGCGGGATGGTACAGCAGACGGACACAGCGGGAGGGTACGGCGTACGAACAGCGGAGGGTACGGACGGACACAGCGGGAGGGGTACGGCGGACGGACAGCGGGAGGGTACGGCGGACGGACAGCGGGAGGGTATGGCGGACGGACAGCGGAGGGTACGGCGGACGGACACAGCGGGAGGGTACGGCGGACGGACAGCGGGAGGGTACGGCGGACGGACCAGGGGAGGGTAGGCACAGCAGGAGGGTACGGCGGACGGACAGCGGGAGGGGGTACGGCGGAGAAGGACGGGGGAGGGTACGGCGGACGGACACAGCGGGAGGGAGTACGTAATTCGTCCTGGAATCACACGAGCAAATACAAATGCACGTGCAGATGAGTAGACACGCCCCTAAAAAAACGTTAGGTTTGTACCGGGCGGACCACAGCGGGAGGGGTACGGCGGACGGACACAGCGGGAGGGTACGGCGGACGGACACAGCGGGAGGGTACAGCGAGGGAGGGGAGGGCAGTGCAAAATAATTGACCATGTGACCTGGAAATTCACAGTTAATGGAATTGTGCTATTTCATCCTTGTCTTAGGTTTTTACCAATTTACTACATGTGTGGGCAGTCATTATACACACGACTGCCAAAAAAATGTTAAATGCATGTGACTGAAGTGAAGGGCATTCCAATTTTTAATCCTTAAGTGGCGATCCTTTATTTTCTTCCAATTTTTCACTATTCTCAAGCAACTTCTTTCTTCATCCACACAGTTAATGGTGAAGTAATTTTAGGACACTGGGGAGGGGTACAGTGCAGGGGGGTACAGTGGGGAGGACATGTACAGTGGGGGAGGGTACAGTGGGGGAGGGTACAGTGAGGGGAGGGGTACAGTGGCGGAGGGACACAGCGGGAGGGTATTAGCGGGGGGGAGGGGTACGGCGGACGGACATAGCGGAATAGCGGGAGGGTACAGCGGGATGGTACAGCGAGGGGTACAGCGGGGGAGGGGTACAGCAGGAGGGTACAGCGGACGGACACAGCGGGATGGTACAGCGAGAGGGAGGGGTACAGGAGTGTACGGCTGGGGAGGGGTACGGCGGACGGACACAGCGGGAGGGTACGGCAGACAGACATAGCGGGAGGGTACAGCGGGACGGTACACAAACACCGGAACCGCTGACCACGTCCAAACAATGAGTCAGTGTGACAGGAGGAGGGTGCAAACAAGGCGCGATATTGGCAGAGGGACGTAGTGCCTGCCGGCGAGATTCTGACGGAACATGTACTGTGAATCCATCATGGTGAAAAGGTGACTGGCCGGCTGGTCATCAGAGTCCAGGGGCGCATCGGTCGCGTGCTGTGCAGCACACAGACGACAAAGGCTGACTACGGTTGTATGTCAGCCGTGTACAGTCACTACGGTTATATGTCAGCTGTGTACAGTCACTATGGTTGTATGTCGGCTGTGTACAGTCACTACGGTTGTATGTCAGCTGTGTACAGTCACTACGGTTGTATGTCAGCTGTGTACAGTCACTACGGTTGTATGTCAGCTGTGTACAGTCACTACGGTTGCATTTTGTGAGGTTTGACAACTCGATCAGTTGGTTGTTGTGGTTGGGGGCGCGCCAGCAGCAGCGGTGTGTAGCGCCCTCAGCCACACCCAACAGCGCCGTCAGTCACACCCAACAGCGCCGTCAGTCACACCCAACAGCGCCGTCAGTCACACCCAACAGCGCCGTCAGTCACACCCAACAGCGCCGTCAGCACAACAGCGCCGTCAGTCACACCCAACAGCGCCGTCAGTCACACCCAACAGCGCCGTCAGCCACACCCAACAGCGCCGTCAGTCACACCCAACAGCGCCGTCAGTCACACCCAACAGCGCCGTCAGTCACACCCAACAGCGCCGTCAGTCACACCCAACAGCGCCGTCAGTCACACCCAACAGCGCCGTCAGTCACACCCAACAGCGCCGTCAGTCACACCCAACAGCGCCGTCAGTCACACCCAACAGCGCCGTCAGTCACACCCAACAGCGCCGTCAGTCACACCCAACAGCGCCGTCAGTCACACCCAAACACCCAAGAGGAAACTATGAAATCGGAAAGTGCTCACAACTATTGTGCTGCCGACAGGCCAACACAAATTTTCGATGGGTGTCCTTTGCCACGCACATTTATAAATTCCAGGACATTGCTCCGGCAGATGACGCTTACCGTCACGATGAAGATCACGACGGCACGATGGATCTGAAGTTGGGACTCGTCGACCGGCAGGGACTTCCACTACCACCCGGAACTGAGCTACCGACAATCTTACCATGGTGTTTCGCAACTGCGCTACCGACAATCTTATCATGGTGTCTCGCAACTGAGTTACCGACAATCTTACCACGGTGCTTCGCCGGGGCGTGCCCAGTCCCCATCTGGCGCAGCCCAACTCACCCTCCCGTCGCGAGGTGCGATGCGAGGACTGCCAGTCCCAGCGTCAACACCCATCCCGCCATACTGCCAGCCCGTCAGACTGCCAGACAACCCAGCCCGCCAGACTGCCAGACCACCCAACCGCCAGTCCGCCAGACCACCCAGCCCGCCAGACCACCCAGACTGCCAGACCACCCAACCCACCAGACCACCCAGCCCGCCAGACCACCCAACCCACCAGACCACCCAGCCCGCCAGACTCCCAGACCACCCAGCCCGCCATACTTGCATGTGTTACAAGCACTCACCACCGTCTACAACTCACACGCCACGCATTTGATCGATACGGCTCACCTCGGCTGACCACTAAGCACCCACCACTTGCAGCACATTGTATTGGATTGTGGCTTTACGACACACTCGGCGGCTGAGGTCATACGGCGTCGCCTGCCTCTCACCCTGGCAGGAAGGGCGGACATCGCGGGGAATCGAACCCCGTATCTCTGGCTTGCCTGGGCGCCGCATGACCTCTGCGGTCGATGCGCCCTTAAACCCCAATAAACAATCAACCAACCAACCTCTGGCTTGCCAGACGCTCAGCTTGACCACCAGCGCTCCTTCCGCACAGCATGCCCAGCTGGCTGGACACCGGGCACTCACTTGTAGCCGAAGACGAAGACCACGTCGGGCGTCACCTTGTACATCTTGGCCAGCTTCTCGCGGATCTGGTTCTTGCTCAGTCCCGGCTTGCCCGGGTGCAGCACGTCCACGACCATCTGTTTCCGACATAGCAGCCGGTTGGTCATGAACTTCCGCGTCCGGATCGTTGCCGTGCCTTCACTCTGAAACAAACCAAAACATACTCAAAATACGGGTAAACGTGTGGAGCAATAATCGTACAATAACACCACAGACCCCGAATAATGTGCCTGTGAATGACTAATGTGTGCGTGATAGTGGTGGTGGTGGTGGTAATGGTGGTGGTGGTGGTGATGGTGGTAGTGGTGATGGTGATGATCGTGTCGACGGCGGCGCCGGGCTGGCGCTTCAGGGGCGCCGACTGCCTCGATCTACTTCATCCATTTATTGCCGGCTGCTCATTGTATGAAAGAGTAATGATTCATGTTTGATATTGCAAGCATAAGACGAAAACAACCACTTTCACCGGCAAAAGAGCCAGCCATGGTTCGATAGTAATTGAGATTCATGGGCGCTCCAATCATATTGATCATCCTATTGCAAAAATATATCTTCAAATCATACTAAATAATTCATGCAACTCATGAAAATCCATTCATTCTTTTGTCTTGGTCACAATGTATTTTTTTTTTTGTAATGCAGATGTCGGCTATGTTTTGTTATGTTATTATATATTTTGAACACTGAATGGGAAACTTACCTCCAAGGTTCAGGGTCAGAGTGCACTTCACCTATGCCATTCCATGCCAGGTTTTTTTTGCAAGGATGCCAAAACTTACTTGGCTGGGTGTTCAACATGTGATTAAACTTACTGATATTCATGACACCATTGCAACAAGTCACCATGGCAAGTTTGACTGCCTCACAATATAATTTACAAACATAAAACACTGCAGCAGCACATGTGGATGTCATCCTGTACAACCAAACCTTTTGGGGGAACAAAACTATGCATATAACAGTGAGGTTTGGATTAGCTATGCTGAATGAACAATAATTAACATATTTCAAGCATTCAAAAGGATAAAATATAAAGAGGACTGGCCTGGCATATGCTTTGGGCACTGCATGGCCAATGTACTCGATGCACCCCTAAACTCCAATAACCAACCAAGGCCTATGCTTACGACTGCACTGCTCTCCACAATTTTGGTAACCAAACTTCTGCTTCACATTAAGTTATGCACAGAGCATTGGTACAGCCAATATTTTTCCAAAGGGAGATCACCACAATAATTGTGAGAAGTGGAGAGCCTTTGGCATACTTCACATGCTAAAATTATATGATTTTGCAAACTGAAAATCTTAAAAGTTCTAGTTTGATCTTGTGTATGTTGGTTGCCAAGGGGTCCTTTTAGCTCCAAGGTGGTGTGAAGCCAAAAGGTGGCATTTCCCATACCTTTGGTGGGACTTGGACCTTACCACTGGGACATCCATTGGGACATGTCCCCCTCATTGTATGGTATGTAATAACATAAGCATGGTTCTACATGACTTGACCATGTGTTAGACAATGTACCTATATTACACCATCCTTACTAGTTCCTGCTTGGACACTTCAGTGTGAGTAGCTAGGCTGTGGTAACTAGGTTCAGTGTGAGTAACTAGGTTGCATGACTATTGCAGTCAACATATCCCCAAACCTCAAAAACTAACTCATCTACCCTACTACTGTGCAAGTCACAACAGGTGGCAAGATCTTACTCCTGTCAACTGGAGGATTGCCCTCCAGCTGCAGATAATATTTCTGAAAACCATACTTTTCCCACCACAGGTCACATGAAAGCAGGCTTATTGTCAAGTTAGCTGGAGCCCTGGCACCTGGATGCCAATTTACCCAGTGTGCAGGCAATATGGGGTATGTTCTTATGGCTCCACCAGAAGAAAATCAGCACAGGTTAATTGGGGCTAGTTGAGTCCTGCCCATGTGAATTACTGGGTGGAGCTTGGTGGAGAAATCAGCTGACAGCAGTGTGAATTTCATACCAAAAGGGAGCATCTGGCACTGTAGCATAAATTGGCCAAAAAGAATCAAATATTTGTCAGATGATCACACAATATATATAGTATGCCTTCTAATACAAAGCCCCCAAATTGTCTTTATTTCCAGCAATGTAGCTGTCCTAAGGGACTAAAGAACACTGATGTTCTTTTCGCCTGTGGGATGAACCAGGCAATCTTTCCCTCTTGGCTGAGCACTAGGCATCATCTCCCATGTTGCAGTTGGTTACAGCCTGCCTTCTTAACCCTCACCAGTATAGGGAGGTGCAACCCCGAAGGTTTTTGTGTATTCCTTCCAAACAGATGAACAGATCTCTTTAGATTTTCAGTACCCTCTGGGGCAACATTTTGACGACTTTTGGTGAATTTTGTAAAGGTCATATCAGGTCACGGAGTTGTGAGGTCATAAAGGGGAGGACCTCTGACCAGTTCTCAACAAACGAATTGTCGGACATATTTTGTTACATACTTAGCATAATTATGGGCATATAATGAAAAGTACAGATGCCCAGATGGGTTCTCATTTGAAAATAATGTTACAAAAATCAGCAACCTCAGTTGACATTCTTTTACCTTTTTTAGCTGACCTACAGTAATTTTATGTTCTGAATTCAAATTCAGCATCCATTTTTACCCTAGGGAATTTTAAACTTAGAAATTGGAACCACTTAAAAAAAACGTTGGATATTTGGGCCCATAGCTTTGAGCTCATTTGGTGCATGATATATCAGTGTGATCACATCATGTGACATGTCATCATGTTCACATTGTCCAAATAAACATATTTACAGGAATTTTGTGGATATTTATACAGCAGTTTCAATACAACTGAAGATTTTCTTATGAAAATAGAAAAACATTTTAGACTTTTGACCTAACCTGAAACTTCAACCCTTGACCTTAGAATGCCATACTGAATTCCAATCACAAGGTCTTGACCAGATCTATAACTTTGGTCTTCAGTTCGTTTTTGTAACATGCAGTTTTCAATTGCTAGGGGGTCGTACAAATCCCCCTATACAACTGCAGGTGGTAGAATGCTGCATACTGGCTAGGGTTAATGTACAGCATACAATCTGATGTCTGGACCAGCCAGGCTACCCCCCCCCCCCCAGGGTGCTTCTCTGCCCGATGCCAATGTTTCCCTGTCTCAACTTGATCAACCTCGTTGTGATCAGGCTCAAGTGAAATCTTGTAACCGGCTGAAGGTCAACCTATTCCAGAGGAGGTCCCCCTGTGGCACTGTGGCACAGGAAGTGCAGCAGATCCCATCAGTGAAGTAGCATCCTCCCTAAGGCCAAATGATGTAGATTGAAGGCCACTAAAAGGGTGTCATGTGGTCTGCATATGTTGCTTTGATTATTGTTCATAGTTGTAATTTCATATTAAATTTAAGAATGATGATCCTGGTATTCAGTTATTCAGTACATGAAGGTGAGATTCATATGATGGACTTTGTTTATGAGCAAATGCATGGCACAAATATGCTGTGATTAAGCTCCACTGAAAACTCACAATTTGACCCTGCTCCTTGGCTGGAGCTTTTGCTCCACTGGTAGAGGTAGGTGGAGGAAAAATTCCCACCAAGTTTGTGACAGGAACAGCCAGGGAGATTTGTTGAGGTTGGTGAAGCCACAGGAGCAGACCCAAGGCCTTGCTGGTGGTATTTGGGTGTTGTCAGCATTTGTGGTAATCAAGCTGGAGTGTATTTGTAATGTGCATGTTGTTATGGTCTGGGTGCTGACTGGTTGAAACTGTAACTATAATTTGAATAACTTGCCCTTTGATGTAGGTTGTCTTGTTGGTTTTACTTATATTTGTGTTCCTTCTAAATGTTTGTGACAGTATCTACATATGAATTCCATACTGCCCAGCATGAATTGGAGAGCAAATATCTTTGAGGACCAAATCTCTGAGGAAGTGCTATAATTTCTATCCTGATCACCAATATGTCATGCTGATCACTTGTGGGCAGGGAGTAATAAATGTGACCTAGACTGACCTTTCAAATTTGCAGGGGCACACCATGTCTAAGTAATTTGGCAAAAAAAAAAAAAAATGCTTTCCTGTAATTGTGCATCATTAATGCTACATATTACCTGTCTTGCTGAAAGCTTCTTTTTGTCCACACTCTGGTAATTGTATTTGGGAGGACAGAAATATCCAAGCTGCAACCTTATGGAGAATGGTTACCAGTATTCCGTTTATCTTATTCCCTAGCAGAATGACTAGACATAAAGACATAAAAGGTTAGTGCAACTATGAGCCACAAGGGCCCTTCTTGGTTGCACTCTGTACACTGAACCAGTTGCCCACCAAATCTGTCAATCAGCCCTCCCTGTAATACTGAAAAGCAAGCCCTCTATTCTTATAATGATTGTCTATGCTGTTTTTAAATATGTTCAATGTACTGCTACTGACAATGCTTTCTGGCAGCCGGTTCCAGTGTTCTACTACCCTGTTGGTGAAGAAAGTCTGCCTTAATCTTGTTCTGCTGTGGTTAACTTTAATTTTGAATTTATGACGTCAAATTGCATCACTTCTGTTAAATTCAAACATTTCCCCAAGATATTCCTTCTCCAGACCATGGACAAATTTAAAGACTTCAATGAGATCTCCATTCAGCCTTCTATATCTAAGTGAAAACGTTCAATTTCTTCAATCCTTCCTCATATGTCAGGTTGCTTATACCATTTGTGTAGCCCTCTTTTGTACTCTCTCTAAAAGCCAACAATCTTTTTCATAGCTAGGAGACAAAGCTTGGATGCAGTATTCAAAATGTGGCCTGATATATGCACAGTAAAGCTTCCTGATGACTTCCTCACTTCTGTATGATACATTCCTATTTATTGCCCCGAGCATTATCAGTGCCTTCTTCCTGGCTTCCTTGGTCTGTTCTGATGCCCCCAACTTTGTGTTTAGACTTAACAGTGCCATACTGCAAACACAAGACCTTGACTGATCCTTTGCACACCACCATTGCTTCCAACTGCATGTGAGGTAGTGGTGTTAGGTCTGTATTGTGCAGGGAATTGGCTACATGTGTAGGTAGGTGTGTGCTCTGAGCTGAGGGTGAAGTGTGAATTATTTGTGTTTTTCATCTTGCCTAGCATTGTGCTGAGACCAACAATAAAAGGAAGGCACATTGCTCCTATGAGTTATGAGAGGCAAAGCTGAGCTGATCACAACTCCCTGTCTTCCAGTGCCATCCATTCCTCGCTTCTTTGTTTCTATGCTTTGATGTGACCAAAAATTATGTGTATTAATTATGCATATTATCTAGACACTGACTAGGTGCATATGATTTTCCTGTAGATTACCAGCAAATAGATTCCATGTATGAAAAACTATGTCCATGAAAATGTACTCCAGAAGAAATATATTTGCACTCAGACTCCAAACCCAGAAAGCAAGTTTCCCACCCTGATAAATAATGCACCCTAACCAACCAAAATATGAAGGTCTGACCACATAGTTTTACAAATTCTCCCTCCTTACACAGAGCTAGCAAAGTCCACAGGCACCATTTTTAGGCTTGTGAGAGCAGTTGGCTTAGGAAAACCACAAGTTAGTGATCTCTGATGTGTGCCATAACACCTGTATTTTTAGCAGCTAATAATTTGCATATAAACAATGCATGTATTGCATCTATATTATATGTATATAATAAGTTGCTACTAATAAAACAATAATCACAACAGCTACAGTGAAGCAATCCTGCACAACTATCTCCACGTTCAGAATACAGCACATCACTACAAAGCGACTATTTTAAAAGGGGTTAATGATTTTCATCAAAAAGAACTATTTACATCTCAATAGATTGTTTACTTTTGTGTCCAGCAAGCACAGTAAGATTACTGGTTTGCTCATATAGAACCAGCAGTAGAGCTGTTGTTGCAAGTCTCATGCCCATTGGGGTCTGCTCAGGTCAACAGTTTTTGCCAGTATACTATTTTCATCGATCGACACCACCGGTAAGGCAAGAAATAGCTTTTGATCGTTTCTTGCCATCCCTGAACAAAATTAGCACGTATTATACCGTAAAACATCGTCCATCTACTAACCATTTTTGGTCCACGGGTGCCGCGACACTGCCTGCGCGGAAAGGAGCATTTCACAGCGCTGTCATGTACAGAAAGCGAAAATACCAGGAAGGGCGAAGTGATTCGTGCTGTCTCAAGCAATGTTTAAATGTATTATCACGCAGAAATAAAAGGCTGTCCAAAGCTAACTGTCGGAAAAAAGAACAAGTTTTTCTAAGTTATTTTACGCGTGCAAATAAGTTGTCACATAAAACGAATGCATTCGCTGGGGGGTGATTCAAAACGTCCAAAAAAATAACATCCAAAGACAAAAGGTCTAATTTAAGAACATCCAAGAATAATAGAGTCCAAGGATCATAACGGCCAAAAACCAAACGTCCAAGAATCATAACGTCCAAAAACCGAACATCCAACGATCATAAAGTCCAAAGACCAAACGTCCAAAAACGGAACGTCCAAGAGCCGATAATCAAGAACTTCACAGAATAGTTCATAACTTCTCCGCTAGGCGAATAATTATCAACTCTATTGCATCCTTACCGAATGCTTAGAGGAACGCATCCAAAGCCATTATCAGATGTTATCGAGGGATTCTTCGCCGTTGTACAGTCGAGTCTGACGAATTTGTCCGTGGAGTTTAAAACTGGAGATCCTGGTTCGTACCGGGAACTGTTGCCATTGTGGTTATTTATTATGGCTTGGCTTTGGCGATTGTTTCTTCGGCCTCCTCCTTACCTTGGTAGGAACCTACTTTGTGTCCTGGTGAGTGGGAAGTGGAAATAATCAGATCCGTGCTGGGTTAGGTATGTGAACTGCAAAGCACCGACTTTTATTTGCATCAGTTTGCTATTTTAGCACTTCAATATCATTTGACCACCTGTGGTTGAGCCACATTGTTGTGCCGTATGGTTATATGTATGCACGGAGACATATCATAACCTCCACAGCTCGTAACCTCCACAGGTCACAACCTCCACAAGTCCGCAGCGGTCATAACATCCACAGGTCGTACCCTCCACAAGTCCGCAGCGGTCATAACCTCCACAGGTCGTAACCTTCACAACTCCGAAGCGGTCATAACCTCCACAGATTCAAGAACTACATAATTTTATAGATGCATCATTTCGGATAGCTATCGCTAGGTAGCAGCACGGTCTAGGTATTATAGCATCGGATATTGAATGAATGTCATGCGATTGAACGTTGAAGTATAGATAACAATATTTCTCACTATATGGCAGGATGTGTCGTTGAATACGCTTTTTCTGTGTGCGCACATTGTTAACTTTTCAGACGTCGGGAACCGGCCGTCGCCCCGTGGGAAGCTGATATGCGGCGCAGTGGCGGATGCTGAGTACGAACACCCTGCTCAGACCTGTCTGTATCAGATTTGATGGCTACCTAAAATGTTGAATACATTGTGATTCTCGCGCAATATTTGCGTTGTCCGCCCTGAATATCCTCACCCAATGTAGTCCCGTTTACTTCCAGTGGACCAATTGTGCTAGAAACTTTACTCAGCTTGTAGAAACCTAAAGAACTTTTTACTCTCCCCATTACAGTTCCTAGCTAAATCCAGTTTTTTTGCTCGCTTTGCTGCTCTGGTTTTTTTGCTTCACAGTGTCTCTAGCTTTTCGATACGCCTTTAGATTAATGACATTTGAGTCTTCCTTAAAAACTCTAAATGCAGTTTTCTTAGCCTTTATTGCTTTTATCAAGTCTGGTGTAAGCTATGCTGGCTTTCCTACCCTTCTTTTGCATCTTTGCTTTTGGGGGACATGTCTAATCTGAGTTTCCTTCAAGTAAGATTTGAACTTTTCCCACATTTCACAGGCATTTAAATTGGAGAACTCTTCTTCCCATCTGATGGCACTTAAAGCCGCTCTCATGCCGTCAAAGTCTGCTCTGTTGAAATTTGGAACCTTTACCAAATTATCCTTGATAATTTCCCCTACATGTGTCTTGAATCTAACTATGTTATGGTCACTTTTTCCCAGAGTTTCGCCTACAGTCAAGTCTTGAACCAAGTCACTTAAATCCGAGAATACAAGGTCGAAGAATGAACCATGCCTGGTAGGTTCCGATACAAACTGGTGTAAGAACAGGTCCTCTTCAAGGCATTTCCTAAACATTTTGCATGATGGGGAGCCAACACCAGCATTTTCATAAACTTTTAGATTAAAGTCACCAAGAATAAGGCACTTCCTCTTAAAGTTTCTACTGATTTCCTCACAAATCACCTGTCAAGCTCCAGTTGCTGAGAATGTGGCAGGGTTCCTGATCGGTAGAAAGCTCCTATCCTAAGAGTATTGCTGTTGACTTTTCACACAGTGACATCAAGCCAAATGGACTCCACAGACACATTTTTATCCACACCTGCTACTTTTTGAGAACTGAATAAGTATATTCACGCACGCCAACAATTTTCTGCGAAATGCAGTCGCCCTAGGTGTAGCTATTAGGACACCGGAAATTAGAGAACTCGCACAGTCCGGTGACATCGTACCCGTTGGTCCTCATGCTAATGCCTATGTGAAGGAACGCATTGCGAGAAAAGCCGAATGCATGAGCATGGAACTGAAAATTTGGCAACGAACAATTGAACAATTGGTAGTTCTGAGTTCAGTTTGACACTGGAAGTCTTTTCAGTTCAAGAATGGCGCCATTCCCTGAAACGTGCATTTTCATGTATGTTCGCAGACTACATGTTGGGAGAGTATATTGACGCACCAGGGAAACTTAATCGAAATGCGGTCGTCCTAGGCGTAGATGCTAGCATTATAAAAATCAGTGAACTCGCACAGTCCGGTGATATCGTACCAGTTGGCCCCCATGCTAATGCGTAGGTGAAATAACGCATTGCGAGGACAGCCAAATCCACGGGTAAGCAACTGAAGATTTTCGCAAAGGATTACTTAAGAAATGGAAGTTTTGCGTTCATCTTGACACTGGAAGTCCTTCGAGATGAAGTATGACAACATTCCCTCAAACCTCCACTTTCGTGTATGTTCGCACGCTAAATGTTGGGTGAGGATATTGACGAACCCGATAAATATCCTCGGAAATACGGTCATCGTACATGTAGTTGCTAACATACCAAGCGTCAATGGAATCGTACACTCTGGTCATATTGTCCCCATTGTGCCGAATCTTAATGCCTACGTGACATAATGCAGTTCCCCTAAAACCGAAACCACGAATATGCAACTGAAATCTTGGCAACGCATATGTTAAGAAGTGGGAGTTTTGAGTTTAGAGTGACACTGTAAGTCCTTTGAGATCAAGCCTGGACCCATGCCTTCAAACCTGCATTATAGTGTATGTTCGCACACTACATGTTGGCTGAGTATATTCACGCACGCCAGAAACTTCCTGCGAAATGCGGTCGTCCTAGGTGTAGCTATTAGGACGCCGAAAATTCGAGAACTCGCACAGTCCAGTGACATCGTACCCTTTGGCCCCCATGCTAATGCCTAGAAGAAGGAACGCATTGCGAGAAAAGCCGAATGCATGAGCATGCAACTGAAAATTTGGCAACGTCCAATTGAACAAATGGTAGTTCTGAGTTCAGCTTGACACTGGAAGTCTTTTCAGATGAAGTATGGCGCCATTCCCTGAAACGTGTATTTTCATGTATGTTCGCAGACTACATATTAGGAGAGTGTATTGACGCACCAGGGAACCTTAATCGAAATACGGTCGTGGTAGGTGTAGATGCTAGAATTATAAAAATCAGCGAACTCGCACAGTCCGGTGATATCGTACCCGTTGGCCCCCATTGTAATGCGTAGGTGAAATAACGCATTGCGAGGACAGCCAAATCCACGTGTAAGCAACTGACGATTTTCGCAAAGGATAACATAAGAAATGGAAGTTTTGCGTTCATCTTGACACTGGAAGTTCTTCGAGATGAAGTATGACAACATTCCCTGAAACCTCCACTTTCGTGTATGTTCGCACGCTAAATTTTGGTTGAGGATATTGACAAACCCGATAAATGTCGTCGGAAATACGGTCGTCGTACATGTAGTTGCTAACATACCAAACGTCAAAGGATTCGCACGTTCTGGTCATGTCGTCCCCATTGTGCCAAATGTTAATGCATATGTGACAAAATGCAGTTCCCAAAAACCGAATGCACCAATATGCAACTGAAATCTTGGCAACGCATCAGTTAAGAAGTGGCAGTTTTGAGTTCAGAGTGACACTGTAAGTCCTTTGAGATGAAGCATGCCTTCAAACCTGCCTTATAGTGTATGTTCGCACACTACTTGTTGGGGGAGTATATTCACGCAAGCCAGAAACATCCTGCGAAATGCGGTCGTCCTAGGTGTAGCTATTAGGATACCGAAAATTAGAGAACTCGTACAGTCCGGTGACATCGTACCCGTTGGCGCCCATGATAATGCCTAGGTGACGGAACGCATTGTGATGAAAGCCGAATGCATGAGCATGCAACTGAAAATTTGGCAACGTACAATTGAACAAATGGTCGTTCTGAGTTCAGCTTGACACTGGAAGTATTTTCAGATGAAGAATGGCGCCATTCCCTGAACCGTGCATTTTCATGTATGTTCGCAGACTACATGTTAGGAGAGTATATTGACGCACCAGGGAAACATAATCGAAAGGCGGTCGTCGTAGGTGTAGATGCTAGCATTACAAAAATCAGCGAACTCGCACAGTCCGGTGATATCGTATCTGTTGGCCCCCATGCTAATGCCTAGGTGAAATAACGCATTGCGAGGACAGCCATATCCACGGGTAAGCAACTGAAGATTTTCGCATAGGATAACTTAAGAAATGGAAGTTTTGCGTTCATCTTGACACTGGAATTCCTTCCAGATGAAGTATGACAACATTCCCTCAAACCTCCACATTCGTGTATGTTCGCAGGCTAAATGTTGGGTGAGGATATTGACGAACCCGATAAATATCCTCGGAAATACTGTAGTCGTACATGTAGTTGCTAACATACCAAACGTCAATGGAATCGCACGTTCTGGTCATATCGTCCCCATTGTGCCGAATCTTAATGCCTACGTGATATAATGCAGTTCCCAAAACCCGAATCCACCAATATGCAACTGAAATCTTGGCAACGTATATGTTAAGAAGTGGGAGTTTTTAGTTTAGAGTGACACTGTAAGTCCTTTGAGATCAAGCATGGACCCATGCCTTCAAACCTGCATTATAGTGTTTTGTAATGGAAGTTTTGCGTTCATCTTGACATTGGAAGTCCTTCGAGATGAAGTATGACAACATTCCCTCAAACCTCCACTTTCGTGTATGTTCGCACGCTAAATGTTGGGTGAGTGAGTCAGTCAGTCAGTCAGTCATGTATTTGGGTACTTCCACGTGGTGGCTGTTCTGCACCCAGACATTGTTGCGTGAGCACATCCGGTAGAGAACATTGCATCAGAAACATTTCGAACATACAGCGCACAAAGACCTCTATAGTAAGACTAGCGACTCTGCGCTAAAGCACCTTTGAATGCAGAGCGACTCGGTGCTTGCCTGGTGACTGGTGGTAGCCTATTCCAAGCGACCGCGGCGCGGTATGAAAAACCTCGCTGGGTCTGCGTGAGTCGACATCTTGTGAGATGAAGCTCACCGACTGACCCAGCTCTGGTCTCCCTCTGCGATACTTGTGACCGCCAGGTAAACATTCTTCGTACAGCTTCCGGGCATTGCCTAATGCACATGGCTCTGTATACCTGGATGCAATCGTGCTCCCGAACCATCTCTGCAAGCGTTAGCCATCCTAATGACACGAGTGCAGGGGACACGTGCTCGTTGCGGCGCACTCCGGTGACTAGTCGCGCGGCAAAGTTGATGCACTTTTGCACGCGATGCAGACGGCTCTGAGCGACTCCACCCCAGAGAGATAGACAATGAAGTATGTGAGGAAAAACGTGGAACTGGACTAAGAGCTTGAAGACATCCGTGGTGAAATGAGGGCGAAATTTGTATAGGGATGCTATGATGGCATTGCATTTGCGCACAACCATGAATATGTGAGAATTCCAACTAAGTTTCTGGTCGAGGAGAACACCTAAGACTTTAACGGTGGGACGTGGAGTTATCGTGGAATCTGAAAGAGTGATTTGGAAGTTCGCTGCCTTTTTTAATGACGCCTTGGTGCCAAAGAGGGTGAATTAAGTTTTGTCCTGGTTCATCCTTAGACTGTTGGACTGAAACCAATTTTGTAGACTAGATATGGACTCCACGACGCGTGCCTTGAGGCTGGATAAGTCGGTGACGTTGGGTAGAGAATGATCTAGGAGCTGGGTATCGTCGGCATAGGATATTAGGCGTCCATGAGGGAGGAAAGAGAACAGGTCGTTGATGAAGATGAGAAAGAGGATTGGCCCGATGATGGAGCCTTGTGCCACGCCATGAGTCAGGGGAAGGATGGATTGGATTGGATTGGATTGTGGCTTTACGACGCACTCAGCGGCGAGGCCATACGGCGTCGCCTGCCTCTCACCCTGGCAGGAAGGGCGGGCACCGCGGGGAATCGAACCCCGTACCTCTGGCTTGCCAGACGCTCAGCTTAACCACTGAGCTACCGACGCCCAGGGAAGGATGGATGAGCCTCCGTTCACCATCTGCTTCCGGTCGCTGAGGTAGCTGCGGAACCATTCAATCGACTACCCGCCATACCATCCGAGCATGGTCAGGAGGACACCATGATCGACGCTGTCAAAAGCTTTGCTGAGGTCTATCGTTGTTAGCGAAGCGACGTGGTCCTTGTCTACCATCTGTTGCATTCATTCGACAGCATCAAGCATGGCGTCCTCCGTACAGTGGTTCGGTCGGTAGGCGTACTGTAAAGGCGATAGTGCATGATTGTCATGCAGGTACGACACCAATTGCATGGAGACGACCTTTTCCGTGATTTTGGAGAGTACAGACAGAATTGAGATTGGTCTAAAATTGTTAAGATCAGAGCGATCGCCTGACTTAAATATTGGCGTGACACGGGCGACTTTCCATGCAGTGGGGAAGGTCTGCGTGGTAATAGAACAGCTGATGAGATGGAGCATATGTGGGCCGATGAGAGCGAAGCACTTTTTGATTGCGTGGAGAGGGACTCCGTCGAATCCGACTGCTCTGGATGAACTTATTCGCCCTATCGCATTTGAGAGCTCAGGTAGAGTGGCAGGGTGCAGCATCAGCGCCGACGCGCACACTCTGGGCGGTCGGGGACCATGCTTGGGGCTATCGTCGCGCATCACCTCCGCCGCTATACGTGCGCCAACCTCTGCGAAGTGCAAATTGAACTCGTCTGCGCGGTCTAACACATCTTCAACACTGTCGATGGGTCCCTCTGTCGGTCGGAATGCAAACTCTTTCAAACGGCGCCAAAACTCCCGTCGGTCAGTCAGCAGGCCACCACACAGGAACTCGCGGCGGGCTTGGATAAGTTTACTTTTCAGGCAGTTTCGGTCCTGTTGATAGGTTTGTCGTGCTTCCGGTGTTCTTGAAAGGTATTCAACTAAAAACAATCTTATCCGGACCACTTATCCACGCATGTTGCAAGAAGCTGGTTGTTCAACAGGTAGCTTTAGTACAGGCAAGGTAAGTACAAGAACCATCTCAATTATTTGTACACGGTAGAAAAAAAGGTTTACTAGGTTGCCGTCGGTAACGATAGACATATTTGCGAACGTTAGTTAAATTGGCTCCACTCCGCTGCTCTTTCTCCCAGAAAATAGAAATATTGCGCATATCATGCTTACGTCCATACTGATTTCCCCGTGGTAGTAAACTCACCGTACACCACTACCGAACATTGGTTCAAAGTAAGTTATTTTTAGAACTGAAGGAGGGAGTGGATGAGGGACAGGTAGTGGTGCAGGGTTACTTTTCTGATAATTATTATTTCTTTCTTCAGGACGCTGCTCAGGGATTTTATTGGGATTCATCTCAATGCACCGTGCGCCATGTCGTGGTGTATTGGCGGGAGGAGGGCGTGTCATGACATCAGAGTTATTGTTTCATATCTAATGGAATGAAGCACAACACTGCCATAGTGCACGCCTTCCTCCGACGCCTGATACCCGAGATGAAAAAGAAAGTACCGGGGCTACAAAAGGTGTTTTATTTGACTGATGGCTGTGCTGCTCAGTACAAGAATAGGTCCAACTTCGCGAATATGTGTTATCATGATGCGGACTTCGAAGGCATGAAATGTGAACGCCACTTTTTCGCCACTTCACATGGAAAGGGAGCGTGCGATGGATTCGGGGGTACGGTGAAACGTGCCACGCGACAAGAGATCCTGCGGCGCCCTGTCAGCGGCCAAATTCTGACAGCCGAGGCAATGGCTAAGTTTCTGAGCGAAAAGTTCGTGAGTGTCATCCATACGATATTTGTATCCAGCCTTGAGGTGGCAAAGGTGGCTACTGAGTTGCAGGCATGGTTCGATGCTGCTAGTACTATGAAAGGGACTAAGAAGCTCCACAGGTTTCTCCCTGTGAGTGCCACCACCATGCGCGTCCATGAGCTGTCCACAGACGATGGTTATGATGTTCGGGTTACGCATTAAAATGACCAGGGACAATAAAACAAACATCGTAGGGATGACAACCTGCATGCAAATGTGCGATGTTATAAATCTGCGCGACCGGCTGTTGTGCCCATTGTCTTGCATAGTGCGTGCTTACCTGCTCGATCAAGTGCATTCATTCGTCATATAATCGTTTTTAATCGAATGACTTGTTGTTGTGCTGGTTTCTTTCAAGAAACTGAAACCATTGTAATTTCTTTAATGTTCCTGTTTCAGTGTTGTATTGCAAACGTGCGACTCATATGGCATGCAAACGAACAGTCCCGAAACATAGTGTTTGATGTGTTGGATGATGGTACGATGGTATCAGCGGCGCATTTTGTGATTTGTCGAGGGGGCGGATGGAGGCGGTGGGCGACACGACGTGGGCCCGAGGGAAGGTACTGCGATAGAGTTCACAGATATTCAATGGTTAAATCGGAACAAAGGACATGAAACCGGTTTCGCATTGAAGAGACAGGTTGTCACATCCAGTGTCTGCCCCCTCCCCCCCCCCCCTCTTCCGCTGGCATCACATCACACGCTTGTCAGCGTCGTCGCTGCGCGGCCGCGCGCGCGCGGCAGCCGGGTTTGACGTGCAAGCGTGAGCGACATCGGTACATTTAAGCGCATGGGGCTCGTTGCTCTTTGTCCTTTCCACTTGTTTTATTCATTGATCCCGTAGTACAAAGAATGCCGAATCACACTAAGTCGCAATTTTTCCGGAGAATTTATAGAAAAATTCGGTTTGCAAAATTTCCAATTTTGGGTAATTGTTGGGGCTAACTTAAACGAGGGATACATTTCCAATTATGAATCACTGTTAATCTACGTACCTTTCCCAACAATCTGGCATTTATTCACATTCCTTGCAGCATATGGATGAAAATTGCCGTCGAAAATATTCTTGCACGTGCGGATCGTCATATTGCCTGAGGCTATAACTCCGAAACCGCATGCCGCAGAAAGAAAAAAATATCACAGCCGTGATCAGCACCATCGATTGCCCCCGGGGGAAGGTTATGTCGAAATCCGTTACAGGAGGGTGTTAAATCGACCCCTCGGCTGGATGATCTGTGCGGGAATGCCTGAAGTGTACGATTACGGAAATCCCCCTCCCCCGTCGTGAGGCGACCGAAATTCTGAGGTCTGGCCGGTAGATGGTTCAGGTAGCATTCATGATGTATGTCGGGTTCTTGATTCATGGAGGGGAATGGAAGCCGAAACATTTCCTTGGCTTAACTTTCACCCATATCACGTTTTCTTTCAGAAGCGGAACTTTGGTATCGTCTGCGACGCATTCAACCGCTATGTCACTGGCGTCGCCAATTTCTCTCTCTGATTGTGGCTGGACTCGGTAATCCAGCCGGTTGTGGGATTGGAAGGCGAGATCTTGCAACGAAGAGCTCAACTACGTTCCGACTGAACCACCGCGGTCTATCCTTTCGTCGTTTGGTGGTGTTGTATTTTGCCAATTTGTGAAGGCCAAAGAGCGGCACCTGCTGTATGGTCGATACCAACGCGGCCTATTGCCTGATCAGAGACCATCCGGGTCTCGAAAGCAGAATAGGTGGCGCCACCGTCGGTGCTGCCCGCGCTGTCTGAAGCGACAACAGCATCGTAGAGGATCGGGCGCATCAGGTTAAATATTGTCGCCAATGGACGGTAATGTCACACAAAATCCCAGGTCGTTTTCGAAGAGACGAGAAGGATCAAAATAAAGCCTGCCTCCCGATATTTTTAACAGGAACCATGCATCGATTATAGTAATTGCTGTATTCCATATCATATGTTGTCGGGTCTTGTCTGCACCTGCCCTGTCCCGGCACGCACATTTTCTTCGATGGCTATGTAACCTCCAACAGCCCACCCTCAATGTGGACTCCTTGGACACGGAATGCATAGTCTTATCACCCAGCACAAAGTGTATTATCAAGAAACCAAAAGTCATCTGGTATATATCACTTATCCGTACAGCAGACGGTCGGTGATATCTACACATAACGTACCCCAAAGCGCAAACGGTGAAACGACAGAGCAGCCTCCGTAGACTGGTACCTGGAGTCCCTTGTGGTAATGCTAGGAGGTAGCATGTATGCTACCTGCCATCATTACTAAAAGCGGCTCTAGGATATATATATATAACGGGACAGTTGAGGGAACATAACCAAATTTCAACATATGCAATAAATGCACCATGAGCAACAAAACGTGCAACGCTTTACCACCGTTCCGGAGTTATTCCTGATGAACTTAGCGATTTTCCCCCATCTTCTCTCGGCAGGTTCGGATCCAGTAAGCTTGGCCAACTTCACAGCCGCCAGGCTGCCACAAAAGTTTTTGATCTTGGTTCCAGCCTCTTTAATGAGATCACCTGCCGGCTTGGCCTCGACAGTTGTCCAAGTGATGGTCTGTAGTTTACCGGCTTCGCTCTTGGCCTTGGCCTCCTCCGCATCTTGAGACGGTTTACCTTTGCCTATGCGATCAATGACACAACCTTTGCCGAGTCCCTTGCCCCTCATAGCTTCAAAACCGGTTTGGTAGTCCTCGATGGTTTCGGTTAGGTAGTTGCGTCGCATAGTGACCTGATTGTCCTTGTCCAAGATGACCTCCTCTCCGACAATGTCACCATTGGAATCTCCGACTGTGGTCAGCACCTGTGGACGTTAAATGCACCGACCTCAGGACGACGTCCAGTTTGTGTATGTGCGAGTGATCAATTTCAAGGTACCTGGAGAGTAGTTGGCAACTATGTGCAGACATTGCACTGGCTGATGTATCGACTAGTTGCACACAACAAATATGTATTGCATAACATTGAATAGCCCTGTCGGCGGTTCCAACCAGCATATGTCCGAAATAATCTCAATCTTGCCATTACCTCACCCACCACCTTAATCACCTTTGACTCTTTGATAACGAATGAGCGAACGTCTAATTTTGGCGTTCTTTAGAAGGCTACGGCTATTTTTACTCAAGCTGAGGTGTTTTATAGTTCCATAAAACTACAATTGTTCCCACGCGTTTACAATTCAATCTGTGACATCAACTGTTGCGTGATCAGATCTATGGGATTATATTTTCAGAACAAGTAAGCCTATCATTGGTGGTTTTTGTACGGTTTGAGCTGTCCTCTTGGAAGGCGAATTTATCTCGCTCAGCAGAGGGAATTGCATACGAAATTGTTCCCGACCCACAAAGCATTGTCGGTGCCGAGAGCAATATAGCCACTGTATGTACATCAGGTACGTTACAAGACATTTTCTAATATGTTGACGATGAGGAGAGAAGTGTGGCCCCTAGCTACAGTTGCACGGCCCGTACTGCTTCAAAAGTACTGCAATGTCATGAGAGATTGGAGCAGACAGTGGATCCGCAGCCCCCTCCCCGCACAGAAAATACTTCCTTCGTCAATGTCATGTAAGCAAGTCTATATAGATGCCATAAATTAACCTTCATAATGCCTCTCACCTCAGTGAAGATACATGGGTGATAAGATACAGCACCACTGAACCGGTGCCTCACTAGCGATAAACCAACTTCACCATGTATTGCAAAATGCTATTTTTGCAGAAGGTTCCTAATAGTAAACGTAAACGGTGATCAATATACATGATACTGACATTTGGTTCCATTGCTCTCCAGGGTAATGCTATTCGAGCTCAAATGATCATCAGAATGCCATTAAGTTTGGGTTGCCCTAATACCAGTGGTCATTTTTCATTGCCATGTGAGATAAACAAGCTGCGACTTATTTATCTAAAGATCAGTCTTCAGCCTTCAGTGGTTTCTTCGATTAACCATTCCTGGTGGAGCGTGTTGAGGCGGAACCCGAGCTGGAATGGCCCTTTGTGATTATGCATTGTTGCGAACCTGCTTGGAACCCATCTTGGAATGTTTAAATATCAGAATAAACGAGCACGTCCTGGTGACTGCACTAGGAGATACTTAGCAATGTTTATTTTTGTAATGCAATGGTAGCAGTAGCAGCGTCGAACAGTAGCAGGCACGTCACAGCAGCCTGCTGATGTTACTTGTGTAGCTTGCGAGGTATTGGCACATCAGCCGTCAAATTAGCTTTTGGCAGAGCATTCAAGACCCACTAAAATTGATGCGTTTCAGTTGGACAAGCACTCTTTGACAACACACAAACAGAGACATAAGACGCATGGATAGATCATATCCAAGACACCACCACCGTACTCAACTCACCTCTAGTTCGTCTGCGTGCACAGAAAGCACGGTAACCAAAGCAACGAGTACTAGAGCACCAATCATAGTTGGTGCATTGAATTGAGGTGGTGTGTGGAGACCAATGTGGGAGGGAATTATACCTGGATAGCAGACAAGCCAGCAGGCTTTTATACATGCTGCACATAGCAAGGAACACAAGGGAACCAAGTGTGCAATATGAATACGATATGCAATATGCAATTGACCGTTGTATTTCGTGACCTGTCACTTGCGGTGCACCGTGTTGCATTATTTATGACAAATGCATCCGCTGAAATCACGTGGTGAATTTGCACATGTTAACATGCAAATACGCTGAATGCATGCATATGTCGAGGTGTCGCTCAACCATCCCACCGGGGCCACATGCAGTCTGCGGACTCCGTTTAGAAGCAGCACCCAATCTCTCTCGATACAGCCAGGGTGCAGTTGCTTTTATTGTGCAGTCACGATGAAATGAAGATTAACCCTCCCCGTCTTTCCGGTCATATTATCACACCCTGTCTCGAGGTGGGGGTTGATAGAAACCCCCAATAATCTCAAAACTAAGCGTGGCACGGAACGAAACAGGTGTCGTCGGAAAGCGCTCGCCGTGTAGGGCGAGACGATACCCCAATTTTTCCACAAAACGTGGCATCACTAACCTTTTGAGATGTGAGAAGAAAAAAAACATTTGGAATCAGAAAAGGAAGGCGAAATTGACCACGACACTAAAATTCTTACCCACGCAAAGATAAAAAATTCCTTTTTTTAATGTATCAAAATGTTGAGTTTTCAATTTCCTTTCAATTTTATCTTTATAATGCGTATAACGGATCAAAAAACGTTGTTCGAATACAAATTGTTCTCATAAAAATGCTTACTTTAGCCAGAATCTTCGATTTTATCCCCAATTGGCAAATATGGAAAACTAACAAGCAGCAAAAACAGAAAAAAAAACTCCTCCAGTGCGTTTTATTTCGTCCCTAAAGATAAGCAAACGCTCAAAGTTTCATTAAAATATATTTATCCTTTAAAGCGTGACGACTGATTTACACCTTTAGACTTGACCTCACTTGACCTTGACTAACTTGTTGACCCTAGATGACCTGACTTGGAAGTTTTGACACAACATGTTAAATTGATGTGGGAACAGGTATGACAAATTTTGGCGCGCTGCCTCGCGCTGTTCGTTCCTATCCGCGGAAATCTTTAGGGGGTGGGGTGGTTAACAACCCCCTACCCCCACCATCGAGACGCCGCCGGTTAGAATATTAAGGGAAATTCACCCATCTATTGTATTTATCGGTAAGGTAGAAAGGAGCTAGTGGCGAAGGGTGCATGAAGGAATCGTTATCTTTGAGTAGCTTTGAAGCTGGCTGTATCGCCTCCCATCTTCATTTTATGGAAAGCGACAGTCAGGAAGCTTCTGATCCGCACAGACCAAGAAGGCGGAACATGGGGACGGGTAGCGTGAAGGATGTACGGCTGCTATATCCCAAGTTTAGAGGGGCAAACACATTGACCGTGGCCTCCTGTTCTACTCCCAGGGTCTCAGTTTCAACCGGAAGTCATCCAGTTGTGCTGGTCAGTATCGTCTCGTAGGAAGTCATCCAGTTGTGCTGGTCAGTATCGTCTCGTAGGAAGTCATGGTGTCTTCAGTTGTCTGGTAGTATCTTGTCTTCAGTTGTGCTGGTCAGTATCGTCTCGTAGGAAGTCATCCAGTTGTGCTGGTCAGTATCGTCTCGTAGGAAGTCATGGTGTCT
Source organism: Imbricaverruca yamaguchii (assembly GCA_034440575.1). Classification (NCBI taxonomy): domain Eukaryota; kingdom Metazoa; phylum Arthropoda; class Thecostraca; family Neoverrucidae; genus Imbricaverruca; species Imbricaverruca yamaguchii. The sequence continues at coordinate 613,502 of JAOTOL010001335.1, forward strand.
TCAGTTGTGCTGGTCAGTATCGTCTCGTAGGAAGTCATCCAGTTGTGCTGGTCAGTATCGTCTCGTAGGAAGTCATTTCTTATTTGTTTCTAGTATCGTATCCAGTTGTGCTGGTCAGTATCGTCTCGTAGGAAGTGGGTGGTTGAAGTTCAGTTGTGCTGGTCAGTATCGTCTCGTAGGAAGTCATGGTGTCTTCAGTTGTGCTGGTCAGTATCGTCTCGTAGGAAGTCATGGTGTCTTCAGTTGTGCTGGTCAGTATCGTCTCGTAGGAAGTCATGGTGTCTTCAGTTGTGCTGGTAGTATCGTCTTAGGAATGGTTTTGTTGTGTGTAGTATCGTCTCGTAGGAATCTGTGTTGTAGTATTGGTGTCTTCAGTTGTGCTGGTCAGTATCGTCTCGTAGGAAGTCATGGTGTCTTCAGTTGTGCTGGTCAGTATCGTCTCGTAGGAAGTCATGGTGTCTTCAGTTGTGCTGGTCAGTATCGTCTCGTAGGAAGTCATCCAGTTGTGCTGGTCAGTATCGTCTCGTAGGAAGTCATGGTGTCTTGCTCCCTCTCCAACCTTGATTAAGTTAGGCCTTCTTTGGGGACCATATTTTGCAGTTGAAAGATTGAATGTTCGAAAAAAAAGGTGTTTGGACATTTCGAAAGACAGTTTGATGTTCTTATATTTTTTTAAATACCAAATATTGGAAAAAAAACAAATTGGGGTTTGCTGTGGCTGGTGTCCCTCCTCGCTTTGTTTTATGCACATGTCTCGGAAACTTCCATACACAGTAGTACATCACGATATCCAGGCATTTGTCTGTAAGAGGATCGGTGACCCACAACATTGCACATGCTACATGTTGCTCATGCCTGGAGTTCCCTATTAAATATGTATTAAATGTATTAAATACTGATGGACGAAATCGCATGTTTCTCACGAGCACTGTCAGAAAACTACAATAAAGATGCGTGACCAACTTCACCCAGACTTTGACGTTTTAAAATTACTAATGTCACGTCATTTTACTCTGAATTTAATGTATGGTATTTTGTTGCACGTGAACTGGGCACAATATGACCATAGATGCCGAAGTGTCGTGAAGCTCAAATGGGAAAATAACAAACGTGTGATCTGGTCGTTCCACAAAATGAGGGCCATTCGTTGTCAATCATCGTGTTTAAGGGAATATAATGTGCACGTCACGACAAGTACAAGCTGAAGCATACACCTAAACACAAGCACTTGTGTGTGTGTGTGCGATAGTCCTTGGTAGTAGGCTGCGAGATGTGTGTGCGATAGTCCTTGGTAGTAGGCTGCGAGACAGCAGATGTTTGACATGCATCGAAGCTATCAGGATGCCAAAGCATCGGACTAATGGCATGACTAATGTGTTTTTACACCATATATCGATGTTCGTGATTACGTGTAGATTTTCACACTCTTAGAAAACGGCAGCGATCGCTTCGTGAACTTGCTCGGTGGTGGATTTTTGTTTGCGTTAACTGGAAACGATCACCGCCCAGCAGCATCTCGGTCTTACTCACAAGGATCACTATGTCATCCTGGAAAAGGGAACATTATTGATTCCAGTTCATCTTATTAAAGCTAGCTATGCCTCAGGGAGCCCATTGTTCGGACCAGTGATTTGCACGTTTTGATATTACGTACCGTGATAGTGCTAGACACTGCGATAGTACCTGAAGCTTACTGTCCCAGATTTCGAGAAAACGCTGCATTTTAGAATACGCAAAATAAACACAAATCGCACTACAGAAAATGTTTGAGCAGATTGAAAGATGCCTGCAATGACATGTAATTTATCAACGACCAAGTACATCGAAGGATATAAACATGAGATGCGCATATGCCTTCCATATATATATGCAGTGTATGCCTAATCCGGGACTAAACACTGAATGGCCCTCTCCCCTCCCCCCAAAAACGCTCTTCTTTCCTATATGAAACCAACGATCAACAATCTGCAAGTACAATAGACTCACTGGGGCTGAATGTGGAATTACTTATCTTCCTCGCGCGAAAATGAATACTGAAAGAATCACGATCTTCGGTCTGATAGTTGACGAGGCAATCGACTTCTTTTGATGTCTTATTTTATTTCACTTTCGTTTTTTTACGAAAGCGTCAGAAGAATATGTGTATATATATATTAGCCTGGTCCAAAAGAGGGAAGTTGAAAAATTGTTCGCTCCACAAGTTATATTTTGTTACACTCTTCATGAATAACATTTATACCAATTTTCAGGAATCTTCGTTTAATTTCAGGGGTCGCGCAATACAATTTCATAATAATCGCAATAAAATTTTAATTTCAGGGGTCGTCTCTTTCCAACAGAAGAGAAACTGAAGGGATGCTAATTTTTGTTCTTCTTTCGCATAGCATAGTTCCTATTTTCAATGAAAACAAAATAACTTCAATAAATAATAATGCTTCAGCGTGCCAACTTGAATGACGAAATGAGGAGGGACTTCAACCTGTCACTCTACAATTCAGCAACCATCCTCTTTCATCAGTCCCCCCTTGGTCGGAGCAGGGAGGCGGCGACGGTGATTAGCAACGAGGCGGAGTAGGTATTGTTTCTGCTGTTCGTCCCTGGTCAGCGATGTGTTGAAGGTGAGGATGAGAGAAACAGCTCTTTCTGCTGGATCGTTAACGACATTCAAAGAACCCGCATACTTCTTCATCTCCAGGAACGTTGTGTTCGTCTCCCACTTTCCGGGGTCTTCCTTCAAGAAGGACGATTTGGGATTTTCCTTCCTCTGCTCAGCAATGACGTTAAACAGCTTCAGCGTCCTCTTGATCACGAACTCCTCCAGCCCAACTCAGATTTCTGGTATCCCTTCCAAGCGACGGGGGCACCCTGGCTTCTTCTTCTACCCAAGGTTGGTCACCATCTTGCGCTTCATCACCGCGTCCACCTCCTTGCAGAAGAACGCCAGTCCAACCAGGTGCTCTGCCATATACCAGAGAGGGCGTGCAAAGGCGGTGATGGCAGCATTTGCGACCTCTTTGTCTGGGTATGTTCGAAGGGCTTGGAGGAATTTGAAATTGTTGCGGGGATGCCACGCAGAGCCTCGTTCCTGAACCGGACATAGATGAAGGCGTCGAAAAGCGAGAGTGATCTGATGGCGCGCAATTCCTTGGCAGCGAGATCTGTGGTCGCGGAACATCTCACCTGGGGCACCAACGTTCATCTCTTGGTTGACATTGGGCCAAAGCATGTGGAACCTCTTGCAGAGTCCAGTTTCAGGTCCTCCCGTTTGCCCGAAGTCTACATTGAAAACACTGGAGAGGACGATCTCTAAGACATAATGACGACAAGCTATCCACACTAGTTTCCTCCCGAGTCCTTCTTCAATCGGCGTACAAGCTCCACGGTGGAGACCCGTGTTTGAGGCAGTCGTATCGAAGACCAGGCATTGAATATGAGGACGGGGTAACCAACCGTTAAGAGTCATCATGCATGCCGCTGCTTGTGCCTCCCTCGTTCCCCTTTCCGTCTTCGGCACAGCCGATAATTTCTCGAAATCGCCAGGGCCAGTAATGAGCACGGCCACACGGTCCACCGTTCCCCCATCCCCAGTGTAGTCTGGGAGAAGCTTGCCATCCCAGTGTAGGAGAAGTGGACCTTTAAGGGTGAAGTCTTCTCGATCTTGAGTGTCCGCTTCAAGCTGTGCCTGCCGCCTAGATCGCCGGACTGACCTTCTGGAGAGGGTCACATCTGAAAGATCTAGTCAAGGGCCAGTGCCACGGTTCCTGCCACGAACACGGCTCCACGGTCCAGAAGGTTGACTCGATCAAGGGCTGGTGCGACAGAAGGGGAGGCGAAAATGTTCTTCGGTCATTTGGGAGGAGCTGCAGACACTGTCGAGCAACTGGAAGTGCAAGTGAAGTCTTCGTCGTCCTCGGACTCGAGGTTGGAGGAGGACGTGGAAGATAGCTGAGTCGCCGGCACCGAGGATGAAGCTGCCTCAGCCTTTGCCTTCGACCTTCTCGCCTTCTCTTGTTCTTCCCGAAGTCACTTCCGACTCTCCATCCCCATGTCACGAGATCAGGGGCAGACATGTTGCAGGAGACGATGTCTACGCTTTTGGTAAAACACACGACCCTGTTACAGTCATCTGGCCAGCATCACTTTAATGTGAAGAGGTCGCCAGTGATGCGTGGAAAATCTCGTGTTTCCTGCTTTTCTTCTTGGGTTCTGGTATTCCGCATAACTCTTAATCTGCAGGAGTTCAACCGCAGGGTAAGTAAGGATCCTTGCCCTCGTCCAGATGGCACAGCAGGCTTCACATGTCTTCTTGAAGCTTTCCGGGAAAGGCAATTTCTGCTTCAGGTGAAAGAATTGTGACATGCGAAGTATGCTACCTCGCGTTGGAAGCCTTGCAGTTGAGAAAAACTCAAGGGACACCATAATAACCACCATTCTGGTCCACTTTGCGTGCCCGGTGCTGAGGAGGAAATCCGCAAAAGAGAGAAACCAAAGATGACATTTTGCGCGACCTTTAAATATGCATGAAATCGTCAAAAATTTGGCACACAATACAGTGGGATAAATAATAGTGGAATAAAAATAGCCTTGTGGAGTGCACTTCCTTGAAACTTTTTAAATTACCATGTAGGTTTGGACCATCATAATATGTATATGTATATATATATATATATATATATATATATATATATATATATATATATATATATATATATATATATATATATATATATATATATATATACATATATATGGATATATATATGTATATACATGTGAGTAGTTTGGAAGCAGATTATATTATATGGAAGATTCGTTCAATATGACTGCGAGTGCAGCGTTGGTCATCTTCTTGCTTGCGGATTCAAGTGGTCGAATAATCTTCCTTGACTCTTCATGGTGTTTGTGTAGTATTTTACCGTAGTGTATGATGGTCAATATTACAATTAACACATAGGACATCTCGTATTTTATCGACGTTTCGTCTTAACCTAAGACAATTTCAAGACGGTGTGTTGGGAAGGACACACAGATGAAATATACGCACTTGATATTTCTGTTTCGGTTGACTATTCGCGTGCGTTATGTCAGTGGGCGATGGAAGTACTGGAAATTTACATTTCCAGTATCACACTGCAAGACATGTCACTGTGGGGGGGGCTGCTCCTCCTAGGGTTTGAGTGTTCCGAACGCGTTGATTTGTTTGTTGATGGCTGCATCTATGTATCTAATGTACATTGCATCTGGGGCTGTAAGACATCGTTTGTTGTGTGTGGTTGCAAGTATTTTAGTGTTTTCTACCAGTAATTTCGTTGTCAGCGCTGTGTTGTGGTGTTCGTGTGTATGACAGAGTAGCGAGTCGTTTTGTAGGTGCATTGTGAGTCTTCGACTTAGTGTAGTGGTTGTTTTCCCATGTGTCCACTGTGAGGTTGGAGTGTGCAGTCTCCTAAGGTGCAATTGTAGTGGCATATCAGATTTGTTTGTTTAAGTGGTGATGGGTCAGGTGCGGTGTTGTTTTTCATCAGTAGTGATTCTGTAGATGGGCTGTTGTAGTATATGCTAAGTTTGATTTTGTCTGCTGGTTTTGTGGTTTTGCAGTTTCTTCGAATAATATTTTTGAGTGCTGTTTCATCTTGTTTGTATCCTGAGGCCATTGTGTTTCCGTAGTACAGGTGGTGGGTGTCACTGTCTGTTGTAATGGCTTGTTTTGTGCTGAGGTGTTTTGTGATGGCAATCGGCATTAGCTGGTCTATGCGTGATATCAGATAGTTGTTATTTGCCAGTGTTTGTTTTACTTGTTTAATTCGTGATACATATTGTGCCATGTGGAGCTGTGTCTAAGTGCACGGTGCATGTATGATTTGACGACACTGTCCTTATACGATCAGGGCAGTCACTGGTTCCATTGAGACATCTCCCTGAGTCCGTTGGTTTGTGATGGACGCTGGTGATGTAGGTGCTCTCCGTGGCATCGATGGTTACGTCTAGGAAGCTGATCCTGTCGTCTGTGGCTCCTCCGATGGTGAATTTCACACCGGATATTGTCTCCAGTCATTGTTCCGGCTGGTGCCACGAATGTCGACCAAGATGTCGTCGATGTATCTGCGGTAGATAAATGGCCTGACCCGATTTTCGGCCAGCACTTCGTTTTCCACTGAAAACATGAAGGCTTCGGCAAGGAGGGGGCTAGTGGTGAGCCCATTGCCACACCGTCTATTTGATAGTGTAGTTGTCCTTGTGGGCAAACGAGGGGCGCTTTTGTGGTGCACTTCCGTAGGAGGGCGCACACGATGTTCTCTGTTATGTCTGACGGAGCCAGGTCTTGATGGTGGTAGGCATATTCGGTGATGATTTTGATCGTTCTCTTGACGGGAACATTGGTGAACAGGTTGTTCACATCGAGTCAGGCCAGTTATCCTTTAGTCTTAGTACCGAGAGTGGTCCCTGGCGTGATTTGGTTTTCAGAAAGTCAACGAATTATGTTGACGATTTCAGTGAGTATGGATATTGTATGTAGGGTCTTAGAATCTTGTTTAGAGATTTGTCGAAACTGTACGTCGGTAGTTCAATATGTGAGATGATGGGCCTCAGTAGATTTCGGGGTTTGTGTGTATTAACTTTTCCATCGAAGTATCCTGGTTTGTTCTCTCCGGTTATTTTATCCCGTTTGTTGTTCTTAGCCTATTAAATCATGTGCTTGTTGCTTTAATTGATTCACGAGGTTTCTTGATGTTTTCTTGAACTTTGCTTGGTCGCTGAGAATTGCTTGAGCTTTGTATTCGTAGTCGTTCTTGTTCAGTATGACAAGTACTTGTGTTTTGTCTGCTTTTCTGACAACGATGTCTGGATTGTATCGGAACTCTTGTGCTGCTACTCGCAGACGAGGGTGTAGAGTTGGTCGTTGCTTCTGGCTTCGGTTCTTCCTACTCTCAGATTTAAGTTGATCTCGTATATTTGGACGTACATCTATTTTGCCTTCGTGTTGCAGTTGGCATATGTCTTGATAAAGGAATTCCAATTATGTTTTTCTTTGTTTGGAAAATCGTGTTGATATTGTGAAGTTTATACCCAAGTTGAGTAGTTCTTGCTGGTTGTCGGAGAGCACTATGTCATAATGTCAGATAGGTTTATATAGCCCTCTTTGGGTCTTGGTGTGTGCATCCAACAACCGTACAGTTTACAGAGATTCCGCTACGTTCTCGTTTCGGTGATGTTTGTATGTAGTTGTTGTTGCTGTTGTAGAACTTCATCAGTGTCATGCCTTAGTTGGTACGGTATGCTAGTATTCTGATATTTTACGGTTTCTTTTCTTAGCTGTAGTTGAAGACTATTCACCTTTGTCCTCTTCTCTTGTATTTCGTTCAGCACCAGGTTTCTCCGACACTCTAGTTTGAATTGCTGATGTCGCACGGCTTAATTATTTAGATGTACATGCGAGTAGTTTGGAAGCAGATTATTTGATATGCACGTTTCGTTGAATATGACTGCGAGTTCCGTGTTATATATATATATATATATATATATATATATATATATATATAAATATATATTATATATAGTAGCACGAAACCCGATGCCTTACAGACCAGATCCTCACACACCGTCTCTGAGGGGTTGTTATACGTCCCTTCTTATTTCCAAGCACGAAAACGGAAGTGGTGTCATCGGAAAGCGCTCGACGAGTAGGGTCCACAACCAGCCCCAAAGTCTGTCCCCTCAAAATGTGACGTAATTAGGTGGTTATGTGGTCACGAATGATGTCATGATTTTGGTTCCGGGGGCTTCATTCTGGGGAAGCTTTGAAAACCAAAACTTATTTGGGATCATAAAAGGAGGCCGAAATCGACCATGGTCACAAGATGTCTGCTTGCACACAACTTTGAATTGTGCATCGAAATGCTCAAAATTGTCGTTTTCTACTTTTAATTTGTATTGCTCGAATGGGTAGAACGCATCGACATACGCTGATTTAACTAGGCTAAGCAACATAAAAATATGCTTACCTTAGCCATAATCTTTGATTTCAGGCCCAATGCCAAAAGGAGAAACACAGTTATCTAAAACACAATATTTCACAACTTCCTTTGTTGTGTCCCTAAAGATAAGCACACGCTTAAAGTTTCATTGAAATATCGTTACCCGCTATAGCGTGACGACTGGTTGTGCGTTTTTGGAGGTGACCTCACTTGACCTTAACTAACTCAGTCACCATAAAGGACCCGGCTGAAGGAAAAAAATCACGCATCTTGTCAAATTGAGGTGGGAAAGCTTAGGCCAAATTTATATGCGTTGTCAATATATAGGGAAAATTGGCGTTGCATGGCCGATGTAGTCGATGTGCTCCTAAACTCCAATAACAGCAACTACAATATATAGAGCAAGCGTGGAATTTGCGCTGTAAAATACGAATTTATTTATTAAAGGTAACCATATGCATTTTGCAATCTTCTTTTCAGATAAATTATCCGTTTTCCAAGAGATAATCATCCGGAGAGAGACAGAGAGAAACTGGGAGAGATAGAGAGAGAGGGAAAGAGAGAGCGAAAGAGAGAGAGAGAGAGCGAGAGAGAAAGAGAGATACAGAGGGAGATATTTAGATATATATGTAGAGGAAGAGAGAGAGAGAGAAAGAGAGAGGGATAGGGATGGTTGAGGGGGACGGATGGCAGAGGGAGAGAGAGCAAATGCATACGGTGGCAAATATGTCGAGCATGCAGCTAACTTCATCCGAGAATAAACTCCTCTGCTGTTCGCACGTGTGCTCCCTTTCTCTTGACTAGCACTCGCAATCAGCTCCTCGAACATTTGTCAGAAACGCCTATTCGCTCAAAAAGGCCCTGCTTTTGTCAACAAGCCTTGGCTTGGTTCGCGATATGGCAGTCATTATGGCAGTAACGCGGTGGTTCACATTTCCCTAGGGTTCTCACATTTTTAATACCGAGCGTGCACTACAGCCGTCATCTCTCCCACAGCCCCCAACTTTTGTGCTATAAGTTCAGTAATTTCCGAGGTGAAGAGATATGCGGAATCTTCCCCTCCCCATCTCTAGTTCGCGTTATATGGGAGGCCTTCCTGCTCTCCTGTTAATGTGGCATGCATTAAAACCACCCATAATGGAGGTTAACTTAATAAATTTATCAGCTTCACCCATCCCGATATGTGTATTTCAATTTTACGTCGGGTGGGTGTTCCTGGATGCAGCTGTGTGTGGGGAGTGTGTGGGGTTAGTGGGGGCGGGGGGTGAACAGCTCACATCCTGTCGGTAATGATTAATTGCCACAGCCGGTACCCGAATATACTGGCATATGCATTTTAGTATCTGCAAATTCATGAAAGATGAAATGCATATTGCATGCTCACTGTTGATGCGACGCAACGGTGGTGAAATGTAGCAGCAATCGTGCCGAGGCTTCACATGTATACAAATGCAAATTCGCAGGGCATTATTTGGAAGGAGAGTTCGGGATCCAATTGACTCCAGTCCCTGCCAAATGCCCTCAGTTTGCTACGGTTTTGTTTCACTGGGTGGCACCGAAGGTAGATTATGCATCTTGTAGTTCATGGTGCTTAACTGGTAAATAAAGGTCCCACTGACGACGAGTAAAAACCAAATCTTTGGCCTCCTCTCGGTCGGCCTAAGGGCCTGAGATGCACCTATTGCATGTCATTCTACCCATCCTGGAGTTGATTGTAGAAAGGATAGGATCAAATGTCTATGCAAGTAGTTGATTATGGCATCCAAGGGCAGTTGATTTCATGTCGGTATATTTGAGACAATTGGATATTAATCTGCTAGTGAAGAACATCTGATAAACAATTTATAGTAATATAATGTGATTATTCGAGACACAAATCCGGGAATTGAGTGCAAAAATAGCAGGGTTGTGTATCTATAAATGTAGTTTAGCATGGCATCAGAAGGCAAATGATTTTATGCCGGCTCATTTAAGACATTGGAAGTTAATTCGCTAATGTAGAATATCATATATAATTTAAAGTAATATAATGTGATGATTCGAGACGCAATTCCTAGGATTGAGTGCAAAAATTACAGGGTTATTTTTCTATAAAAGTAGTCGAGAATGGCATCATAAGACAGCTGATTTCATGCCGGTTTATTTGAGACCATTGTAAATTAATTCGGTAGCATAGAACATCTGATATATAATTTACAAGAATATGATGTGATAATTTCGTACATATATTCTGGATTTGAGTGCAAAAGTTGCAGGGCTAAACCTTCATGGAATTTATTCAAGATAAAAAATGAAGCACGTTCCATGTTCATGTACTAAGAAACATTGGAAATCCACAGCACATCACACCGAAGCTGCATGACGCGAATTTACTGCAAGATGTTGAGTTGCCACTTCCTCCCATTTGACATTAAATGCAAAGTGACACGGTGAAATGATTTGATAACAAAACGAACCACACATCATAACCCGCGCCGTCTCGAGGAGGGATCTTTCACGACCCCCCCACCCCTTAAGGTTTTCCGCGGATAGTGAAAGGACGACACGGGGCAGCGCACCGAAATTTGGCATACCTATTCCTCCATCAATTCATCATGTTGTGCCAAAATTTTTGAAGTCCGGTTGTCGAGGGTCAACGAGTTAATTAAGGTCAAGTGAGGTCTCCTAAAAAATGTTCAACCAGTCATCACGCCTTAACGGAACAAGTAGGCAATTTGTTAGCAAATATTCCTAGTCCTCAAACCCGCAGCTCCGAGACGGGCCTCGCAACAAACATCGAGGTCCATGATATTACCAACGCATTCTCATTCGCATTCAGCATCATATTCCCATACTCTCCGATTTCGTTCATTCTTTCAGGATATGACCTTTGTCGCTTGCAAAAGTAGGGCAAATAACAATTATTCAGTGGGACGATTAGTTCTGTCTCCAGAGGGCAAGAAAGGTCATTTGGGTAGAAAACGGGTCACCGCACAAAATTCAAAGTGTTGCACTAAGCCGATTTAAAATATTTGTCCCCCCCCCCGGACGTGCGCGTGTTAATCACTTTCCAACGCAAAACTGTGCATGCACATTAGCTCAGCTGATTTGTTTCAGCAAGTGAGAAATTACTGTCACTACACCAGAATTTGGTTTGCTTGCACCACGAATGAAGGATGTTTCATCTCCATAAATTTTCCCAAGCTTTATCGTCTTCAATCTTGGGGTAGGTTTTGTGCAACAACCTAGTATGATGATGATAATCCTTGTTCACGATCTGAACAAAGTCCTTTGTTGTCAGTGCAACGTATTCCTCAGGCATTAGACGGTAAAAGATTTAATTATGAGATGATAAATCAACCCTTTCCGTCATTCCGGTAAGGTTTCCACACTGCGTATCGAGTGTGGGAGGGGGCGCATTATATTACCATATGATCTTCGAACTAAGCGGCGCACGAAAACGGAAAATGTGCCATCGAAATGCGAAATGCGACTAGAAACCACCCAGCATTTTATCATCTCAAAATGTGATATCAACAGGGGGTATATGTAGTTACGATTAACGTCAAGTTTGATGCTCTGGGGTGTGTATTTTATAGATTGTATAACCGAAACTTGCTTGGAATAAAAAACGACGATGAAATTGGGCGTGTCCCAAAATGTTCGCGCACTAAAAAATAAAACTTTAAAAAAAAGCTTCGATTTTAATTGATTCGTTGTGTCTAATGAATAGAACACTTTGCTTTCATTAAACTTGACCCAATACAAATTGCTTACCTTAGCCAGCATCTTCGATTTTTATCCCTAATAGGCAACTGTGCAAAACAAGTAAGTCGTCAAAAACCCAAAATTGTCAACAATGTCTCTGGGGCGCATTGTTGCATCTCTAAAAGTAGGTAAACGCTGAATGTACCATTCAAGCGTCCCCACCCGGTCTATCCTGACGATGGTTGCACATTCTTAGAGGTGACTTTGCTTGACGTTAATTAAGTCGGGGACCGGGAGCGACCTGACTACAAAAATTACACAAACCATGTCAAATTGAGGTAGAAACAAGCATGTGGGTGTAAAAGATTATAATGTGGGTGTAAAAAGATTCCACAAGACTATGCGGGTAAACTATTCTTCTTGGATGACGTTATTTCTAGAAGATCTAGAAGGGTTGATTCAATCCTTAAATCACCAGGGATTTCTTGTATCAGTGAAAGGCGATCCAGTGTCAGTCAGGCTGTCATAATTTTCCAGCGAGGGTCTCCTCGGTCAGACAGATGGCTTCCTACGCCGATCAGGGGGCCTCATGTGTCCGTCAGAGCCCTTCTGTATTGGCCATGATTCTTGTGTATTGGGGAGTAGTCTGTGCTAGTTACGGGTCTCTTGTGTCGGAGAGGGTCGTTCTGTGTCGGTCAGTCTCCGGTGTCCCTCACCGTTTTCATGGAGATTTATGTCAATGTTCGACAACTGAGAGGAAATATTAAGTTTCAGCTATCCGTCCACACATTATCTGTCTTTAATTTTAGTGAAGTCAGAAGCACAGCCACATCTGTTCACCCGGTTCCATCAACTTTGACCACACAATTGAGACTGACTGATGCGGTAGGTAGCACCACGAGGGGTGGGTCTGCAGTACCTGACAAGGAGATTCCGATTTTTGTTTGCAGCGTGATCACTATTGAGCATATCACGGCTTTTGCCAGCATGGACAAAATTGCTCGAAAAACTAACAAGTAAACTCTGAAACGTGACTGAGTGGTGACGATTTCCTAGCATTCCTTGGGCCAACACGATGAATACGTCTTGCACGTGTAAATGTATAAATCAGGATTCCTTGTCAGCTATTGGGGTCACCGACCTTTTTTTTGCACGGGAGGAAGGGGGACACATCGGGAGTACCTCTGATACTGTCAAAATGTTGTACACAAATCGCGTGCAGAATGTCCACAGCTGGGAAAAATGTCTAAACACACTGCTCATGTTTTTCAGCAGACCATCCTCAAGGTGTTGATTCGCCTGCTGAATGCAACGAACATTCAGCAGCCATTTCGACGGTTGATTCGGCTAATTCAGTACTCTATAAATTGAGCTGAGCACATCATCGCATAGACCACCGCTGTAGGCTGTGTTCGTGGCTACCTGGCTCCAGTGTCCGTCGCCGGCGCTCAATGGCTTGGGGATACTCTGAGGTCTTTGGGTAGAGGCGTCCGGTTCATCCATTGCCATGGCACATCGTTGTGGTCCCCGAGTAAAGTGAAGAGTCACGTGTCAGGTCACTAGCCTTACATGAAAGTAGACGGTAGGTTACCCATCCAGGCTAAGTCATATTTGCATTACATTGCATTACATGGCATTGCATTTTGCCAATTTAGCCAGCAATCGTGCAAAGGTGTGCTACCTCTTCAAGTATTTCCAATCGGAGAGTGGTAGCGAAGCAAAAGAAAGGCCAACGTGTTGCATGTGGTCAGCTGCCGCGATTGCTACCCCATATGCATAATTCGTAATACTAATGAATATCTTAGATTCGCTTGGACCTCGCAGTGGAGGGATTAATTAGACCCCTCTAAGGTTTTCTGAATTCACTAACAGCCCGTCCAAGTCATGACTTTTGTAATTTCTGATATTATCCGACAATTGATGAATGTGCATGATACCAAAGATTGAGGTGCAGTCTATTAACTTAACCCGTCCCGTCTCGGGGGGGGGTCTTCAACCGCCTCCCACCATTCAGGTTTTTCGCGGATAGCGGACGAACGGCGCGCGGCAGCGCGCCCAAATTTCGCATACCTTTTCCCACATCAATTTTACATGCTTATTCAAAATATTTAGGTCAGGTCATCTAGGGTCAACGAGTTAGTCGAGGTCAAGTGAGGTCACCTTCAAAAAAGTTAAACCAGTCGTCACGCTTTAACCGATACAGATATTTTAATGAACCTTTCAGCGTTTGCTTATCTTTACGGATTCAAGAAAACGTACGAGTTGAATTTTTCATTTTTTTCGTTTTTGACTACCTATAAATTTTGCGTATTTGCCATATTGCAGTTCAAACACAGGATTCTGACTAAAGTAAGCATTTTATATTAGTGCAAGTTAACTTCAAACAACATTTCTCGGTCTGCTCTACAGATTGGACAAGGAAAATTAAAGAAAACTTGAAAATTCAAAATTTTGAAATTTTGAAAAATAACAATTTTTATTTTGGGGGGCCAAAACAATTACACCCCTGGTCGATTTTGTTGTCCTTTTCTCATTCCAAATGCATTTTGTTTTTCATATATCCCCCAAAATGAACCCCCCAGAGTAAAAAACATAATGTAAGTCGTGAAAATCTAGCCCCTTGGTGACGTCACTTTTGGGGTAAATTTTTTTGGAGGGTGGACCCGGACCCTACTCGTCGAGCGCTTTCCGATGACACCTCTTTCGTTTTCGTGCGATGCTTAGTTTGGATTTTAGAGGGGGTCTTCAACCGCCCCCCCCCCTCCCCCCGAGACGGGGTGGGAGGATCTGACCGGAATGACGGCGCGGGTTAACCAAGTTAAGGTCTTAAAAATCAGGTGACGACCTTTACTCAGTGCAGCCCTTAGATATGCATTAAATATATTTCACACACTGTATCAGATATAGCCAACAGTTAGGTTCAAGTGAATAGAGAAACGATTAAGCTGCATGTGAGAGAAACAAAAGGTTTAAGGTGCAAGTCTAAGAAACAAAAATGTAAACTCATCGGGTAAAGGGGAAACTTACAGCTATATTTGTCACGTAATGTTGTTGCTAATACATATTTTTGGAAAGTCTGAAGATACGTACGAGCAGAAAATGTATCCCTCAATAGTATTCTAGGTTACAAGTGTTCACGGTGGTATTCGCTGTCAGATAAGGCGAATGCTGATGATCCGATAATTGTCGAAAGTAGTTTCCCACTTTTTCTTCCAAACACTGGTATGAGACGCAGCACAGGCACAGCATATTCTGGTACGGTACGACACATAGCACAACAAGCTGGATGGTAGCACACCGAAATGCACGGGGAAGGACAATGAGTCATCTTAAGAACGAGGGAACTATGATTGATGGCGAAAACAAACAATATCAGGGCTTGTCTATTTAAAATTGCCCATTGTCCATTTAAAGCCAAAATTGCCGCCCCCGTAGCTCAGTTGGCTAGAGCGCTGGCCTGCACTAGTCTCCCCTGCCTTGGCAACACAGGGTTCGAGTCGCTTCGCGCGCTCGCATTTAGCAGCCTGCCGGGAGTGTCAGTTGGCAGCTGGCCCGATAAAGCCGGGGACGAGCTACCCCGCGGCCGTCTCGGTGCATTGACGGCACGTTAAGCTTCACACCAAAATTCTGCCGTTGAACTGGAATTAATGGATTGGATAGTGGTGTCAGGGTTCGCGTAACAAGCTCTGCTTAGCAATAGAACCATGGTTCATAAAGCCATCCTAGCAACAGCTGGGACTGAATTTTTTGTTAATAAAAAAATAAAATACAAATCATATTATTTTTCAAGCGGCTCAATTGATACCACGGTCAAAAGCACCGTTAATCATAATGAGAAATAGGGCTGGGGACAGGACGCTGCCTTGCGGCACGCCTTGCTCAATAGTGTGGGGCTGGGAATAGATGTTGCCGCAACGGACGACGGAGGAACGGTTTTTTAGAAAGTTGCAATGAAGTTGGCCATTCTACCCTTGATACGAATTCGGTGTAATTTAACTAAAATAGCAGAGCTCTATAATTTATTATTCACGGATTTTAGATATAGAAATGGCGTTAGTTTTTTATTTTGCCGCGAGACCATGCTGAAATGAATCGACAATTTCAAGCAGGTTGTCAGAGGTGCTTCGTCTTGGTCGGAACCCGCTCTGAAAAGAAATTTGTTGTTTTCAAGAATTTCAAGAATAACTGTGCTTGAAAAAATTGCACACACAGCTAGTGAGAGAGATAGGGCGATAGTTGGAGGGGAGATGTTTAGGTTTGAAAGGTTTAACGATAGGAATGATAGTGTTGATATACCAGGAAGCTGGGAAAGTACCGTCAGTCCATAGTTGATGTAGTGCCGAGAGGAGGTTGCCTTCGCCGGGGTCAGAGAGGTTTTGAAGGAAGGGCTAGGCCAGGCGATCAGGTCCAACAGTTGTATTGGTTACTTTTGAGAGGAATCAATTTAGTTCATAAAGTGTAAAGAGGGCGTTGTAGGGCTCAGTGCTCTCGGAGCCAAAGTGACAAGCGGGAAGAGTGTCGCGGAGGAATGAGGAAGTGTGCTGTGAATATTGAGCGTTGGAGCAGATGTGAGGGTAATAGGTGGCAAAGTGTCCCACGACGGCTGCGGGATCCGGCATTTTCTGTTTGTTAATTGTCAGTTGTGGGAATGCGCGGTGTGGGGCTCTCCCAGTGGAGAACGAGCGAATTTGAGTCCTGATATGGAAGATGGAGGTAAATCGGTTGAATGTGTCGGAATACAGTTGGCTGTCTTTTTTTCTCCGAAATGATAATTTGCTGGCAACGTAGATGTACTTCGCGGGCTCCTACCATGTTTAGTACGGTGAGGTTTTTATGAAATTTCCGCTCAGCCTGCTGTCGCAAGGCGATGGCTCGTTGGGCCTCGTCGCTCCACCACACCTGTTTACGGCCGGGTGAGCGACGAGTTTTTGGAAAGTGATCTTCTGAAGAGTTCCCAAGTGGGAGTTCGGCCAAGAGTACCCCCGTCCTCCATCGCTGCCGGCTTTATGCTCAATGCGTTCTATTTCTTCCATTTTGTTTTCAGCGCGAATGACCCGGAGCATTCTGGAACTCTAGCCTCTGTTGCCGCTTCCGTCGTGTGCCTGTAACCCCTCCTCCCATCTCCGCATGTGTGTCGGCCTGTAAACCCTCCTCCCATCTCCGCATGTGTGTCGGCCTGTAAACCCTCCTCCCATCTCCGCATGTGTGTCGGCCTGTAAACCCTCCTCCCATCTCCGCATGTGTGTCGGCCTGTAAACCCTCCTCCCATCTCCGCATGTGTGTCGGCCTGTAAACCCTCCTCCCATCTCCGCATGTGTGTCGGCCTGTAAACCCTCCTCCCATCTCCGCATGTGTGTCGGCCTGTAAACCCTCCTCCCATCTCCGCATGTGTGTCGCACCTGTCGCAATTTTACGTTGTGTTATGGTCGACCAGCGTGACCGGGCGTTAACGATGGACCAGCCATTTTCATTTGGGTGTCGGTAGCATGCCCTGCCTCCTGTCAGTGGATTGTTATAACGATTTTTCGCCATGATAGCCCATCTGCAGGATCCTCTCCATGGCCTGCTCTCTTTTTGTATCCTGTTTGCGTCAGTCGTAGCTGTGATCATAACACGCTCGGGTGGAATTCTGATCGGCCGTCGGAACATCTTTAGAAAAGGTAGAACTTCTTATAGTATCACTATTGCGAGTATTCGAGAAAACCTTCATTTTTAACATGGCAGCATAGATGGAAAACTCTACTGTCCTTCAAAGTACGAGCGAGCAAACCATGTCTTGGAGAGTAGGTTTCGCTCTATCGCAGGTCGATGTGGGATGAGTTCGTGCTTCGCCGCCTTCGGCTGGGGCACATCCACACAACACACCAAAACCACCTCCTCTGTGCGGAGGACAGGTAAAGATGTCCTCAATGTCACGCACCGCTTTCAGAACGCCACGTTCTGATCTCCTGTCGCCTGTATTATTTTTGGTTTTGTCGCCTGTTATGTTCTCCGATAATCGAACACGCTTTTTGGAGTCGTACAGTCGTTGTCACTCTGCGATCTCTTGGGTGACCACTTGAGCACGGTAACTTCGAGACAATTTTTTTTTCGGATGTCGACTTCCGAGCGATTTACACACCTCACTGGCGTGCAACACTAGAAGCTCGGAATTATTTGCATGTACGGTGAGGATTAATGCGCCTGTATTGGCGCTAATCCACATCAGCTGTTCATCAATCACTATATCAACCACTATATCAACCACTATATCAACCACTATGGCCACTATATGACAGACTCAGTCGATGCGCCCCTGGGCCCACATAACCAACCAAGTTCACTACCACCATAATGTCTCCTACACATTTTCCGCTTCTAGCGTCAGTAGTCGCCCGAGATCAGTGGTTGGGGCTCCCGGATCCGCCCCTCCCACCATATCTCCCGTTTGCTTTATGTGAGGGACCCCCCGCCCCTCCCTGCGCTCGTGTGCATATGAGATGCATTGGATGCCATTGATAATGAATGTTAACCAGATGAATATTCGCCCAGAGCTCCATCAATCCCCGTCTGTATATTTCACGTTGACACCGGGCAGATGTTGCTCGGCGTAGCCGGGGGCGACGGGGTGTGTCTGTGTGGGGAGGGGAAGAGAACAGCTCACATCATGTCGTTGGTGATTAGATACCACAACCGGCACCGGAATATATCGGTGTATACATTTTAGTATTTGCAAATTCATGAAAGGTCAGACGCATATTTCATGTCTGGTGCTGACACAACACATTATGCAAGTCGTGAAATAGCATCCATCGGGCTATGGCAATCATATGTATCTTAGACGAATGCGATTGGCAGGGCAATATTTGGAGGAAGAACTGGGGTCCAAATTCCCCCAGACTCCCCCAAGTGCCCCCAGGCCCATGCGATTCTGCTTCACTGGGGACAGCGAAGAAACACAATGCTTTTCGCAGTCCAGGGTGTTCAACTGGTAAATAAAAGCTCCCACTGACAAAGTCACCTTTTCGGTCTGAAAAATCGAGATTCCACATGTTCAGCGTGACGCTGTACACCTCGCAACGTTTCGGGATGGCGATGAGATGCTGCAGGTGCGTGGGATAATCCTCATCTTGCCCTATCACGTCATCAACCACATGGCAGATCCTTGAAATTTCAGCCAAGACGGCTTCTACTCGGCGATTATGCTCATCGTCTAACGGATTGAAGGCAAATGGCCGCTCTTCTGAACTTATATATCACCCATGGGAAAAACGCTGGTTGCAGGTTGGTCCTCCTCAGCGAAAGGGGTCCGTTCTTGGCGTCCAACGTCGCACTTGATCCCCTTGCTGATGCTGGTAATGACGTCTTGAGAGGATGTGATTAGATGCACGCCACGGCGGACGTGCTTGTTTAGTATGGTCAAGTCGCCGCACAGGCGGACTCAAGCCTTCCTGTCGTCTCTATGAGTCTGCGGTCTCGGTATTGGCTCATTAGGATGCCATCATTTCGTATGTTCAGTCACCTTGGCAATGACGCCGTCTTGGAGCATCTGGTCCAGCTGCTCCATAGTCTGCCTGCGCCATGCGAATGCGACTGGTCGTGCCGCGGTCACTGTGAATGACGAGCGGTGTCCTCCATCCTCCAGCTCGATCTGTATTGGATCGCCGAACATCCCGCGAAGCAGACGTCTACCTCAAATACTTGCAGAAATGCTTTTTTTCAGCATATCAAATTTTTCAGCTGGTTGTTGTATCGCTGGCTCGCCTTGGTAGATGCGCACCTTTGGGTGGGTCTGGCTCTCTCTCTCTCTCTGCGGCGAGCGCTAATACGTGTTGGCGGCATCCAAGGCAGTGTGACGGCATGTTCTTCTCCAGCTTCGTCCTCGAGTGAAGTGGTGGCGGCGCACCAAGCGGTGGCGCCACAACTTCGGATTTGTCGCGGAAAGTTAGCTGGTAGCATGCCCGAGGAAATGCTATCAAACCAGGACAGAAGTGTTCTGTCCATGTTCGGGATGAACATGTTCACCGCTACCGGTGCGCTGACGTCGCCAAGCCGCAGCACTGAAAGGAGCCTGCACAGCGCAGCTCGTGTCCTCCCGCTGCAAACCGACGCTCGGACGACGCAGACAGCGGGGACACATCCACCCCGAGTCGCTGGGCCGGGCTCCCGTTGCCGATGTTTCCACTCTGGTGTCGGTTGTCCACATCATCACGACGCACCTGCTGGTGTGCTTCACCTCCAGGAATGTCTGTGGCGTCCGTCGCTTGTTGGCAGGACCTCCTATCCGGTACGTGGAACAGCGCCTCAGGTGTGCAGGCTCTGAGCATGTTTTTCAATATGGAAGGATTCACATTTGGTGGCTGGTGAGTTGGGGGTGGTACTTATTTTGGAGGATAAGGCTGATAGTGTCATCCACTGGTACGTCGATAAAAGACTTTCAACGTCGAATAATGCCCCTTCATATTTTGGCAAACTCATTGCTCGGTTTGACGCCATATTTAATGGATGAGTAGGGGATGTGATGGAGTTAACCTGGATTTACGCCATATTTTCTGAGCGTGTAGGTAAATATGATGGAGTTATTCCGTTTGGCGCCACGTCCCATGGATGTGTAGGACGACATGATGGAGTTAGTACGTTTCGCCAAATCGTATGTCGGAGCCGGTGTTTCAGACATGATTGCCCAAAATGTGACCTCCTCTATGAATTGCCCCTCAGTATTGACTGGCACACAATGCACATTCCTTCAGAAATGTTAGCCCTCAGCTCCCCTCTTCATGGTCTATCCCTTTCAATTTCCAATCGCATAAGTGTAGCTGGGGATGGCGGACTGGGTGGGGAACTGCGCACATCCTGTCGTGGGTAATGCATGCCACAGCCGGTGCGCGACGGCATTGGCATACGCATTTTAATATCCGCATATTCATGAACTATCAAATGTATATCTCATGTTCAGTGCCGACACAGCACATGTGGCACATCGAGAAATATAGCATCAATACCTCGGTGCCATGCATATGCATATTCGATTACCACACCACATACAGGTGTGGTTTGGACCACATGCCTTGTTTTTCACAGTATAAAAGTAGACCTCTCTGCTATGCACTTCACGCAGCACCGTTTGACATAGTTCTCTGTACAGTATTTCGTACCTGACCACCAATCATGATCGGTGCTCTGGTGCTCATTACTGTGCTGAGTCAGCTCAGCGCGCACGCGGGCCAGCCAGAGGTATGCTTATGCAGCGATAAGGAGGAACAATTCCAGGTGTAGTACGAATCGCTCCTGGATTTTTGTGCTCTCTCTCCTTTATTATTCGTCACTAAATGGGTAAACGCAATTTGTGCTGTAGATGGGGGAATGACACACCATACGTAAAAAGTTGTCCCTGGGCCATAGGTGAACTAGCCACCATGCGGAATTTCCGAGCCACGGTCCTTTGATAAGAGCTAAAGCACAACAGACAGCTCAGACAATCGGCCTCACTGAGATAGTTTTGGGTCGTGGGCAGGACGGGAGATTTGAATCAGTCCGAGACCTGAAGCGATCAGAAGCCCGCTCTGTGCGTTGTTCTTGACTGGAAGATCGTGAAACGTCTACCTTGATAAAAGTACAATGTGATAAATTATATGTTGCGAAATGGGGAGGAAACATAACGGTTTGGAGAGGGCAACAAAGATTATAGACGGAGCAAAAAGTAATATTGTTGATTGTGTGCTGAATGCAATCTAAAAGGAAATGATTACCTGGAAGTCGGAAGCGCTTTCGTGGGAAAACCGACAAGGATGGGCTAAAATCTATGGAATTCGCACAATGGCTATTTTGAGGTTCACAACAGCATGTGCTCGTTGTCATAGTTTACCGAAGGACATGCTTGGAACATCCACAGGTGCTGACCACGGTTGGAAATTCCAATGGTGACATTGTCGGAGAGGAGGTCATCCTGGACGAGGACAATCAGGTCACTATGCGACACAACTACCTGACTGAAACCATCGAGGACTACAGCGCAGGCTATGAGGCCATGCGGGGCAAGGGACTCGGCAACGCTTGTGTCGTCGGTCACATAGCCAAGGGAACAGCGACTCAGGATAAGGAGAGGGCCAAGCTCAAGAGCGAGGCCGGCAAACTACAGACCATCCGATGGAAAACTGCCGGGGCCGTGGCTGCAGGTGATCTCCTTGAAAAGGCCGGTACCAAGGTCAACCGCTTTTGTGACAACCTGATTGCTGTCAAGCTGACCAAGACTGTCGGGCGTCCCAAGAGGGGATGGCCGAGATTTCGGCATAGAGCTCACACGGTGATCAGGAACAACGCAGGAACGATCCTCAGAGCTGCTATCTTGTCGTGGGGCCGCTAGCATTTCATTGCTGCCTACGTAGCGCTGACACAGCCGTCGTATTTTAATCAACCTTGGAACGTTATCTATGCTACTAAATAGCAAAATCTTGCCGGGTGTGCAAACACATCGGTCATCAAGATATCACACGCAAACCAAATTTCACAGCTATTTCCTCCGCGTGTTCGGTGGTGGGATAGCGTGCGCTTCGTGCAGCGTCTTGTATCGGTGTTGTAGGTATATCGTGTGGGTATATCATGTAGGTATATGTATATCATTCAGCTTTGAGTTTCACCTCAATATTAATACATAATATGCACGGCATCGGATAGTGCATCGAATACGACAATATCCATGAAGGTACAAGGTTTGAGACAGAAGACAAACTTGTACAGGCACAAGCAGCGAAAACCCGAAAACCAAGACGAGCACACCTGCAACTCTAGCAGGAAGGCCTCCCACACCAAATCCCCAACATCTCCGTGTATCCCACCTAACCTCCCACCCCGGAGAAAACCTGACGGTGACGAGGCCACTGCCATGGCCCGGAACAGAGACCAGAACGCGAAAGCTCAATCAACGGGTGCAACGATTCCGAACATTTTTTTTTAGTCAGGAGGGACACCTTAGGGTGGGACGGGGCCCACCTGTTCACACCATGGCACCCACAACGGTGCCCATCGGCCGCGCCACAAAAGGCGCCTACCTAGTAGGCACCTGTACAGAGCCAGGCCACACCATCACGCGAGAGTCGTCTTCACTCTCGCGCAGACCATCAGCTGCATTTTCCAATCACTGCACTTCACGACCAACAGACACACCACCCACATTTTGGTCCAGACACGGAGGAGCGCTGACACAAAAACGCAACTAAACACGTACACTTTCAATAACCGGCGCTATATCGTGCAATGAACACCAGTCGGAGCTATATTTGCGCCCAAGAGCTGGATAGCTTACCGCTCTACGCCATCGGCACAATGTTTGACACCAAAGCCCTCCTAGACGCCACAACCGTGATAGATCACATGAAATGGGAGACACATGTCACACACAACATCTTAGTTCTGATACTTAATTCACTGCAGCTGTCATCACACTTACACATACATACGAGGCATACGAGGCACGACTCCACGTACCTTAACCACTGCGGTGCCGCCGCTGTCTTCGTTATGGCTGTTGTGGTCGTTATGTTCCATGATGATGAGTGAATTATATCAGCCTGCCACCGATGGGTGATATCGGCTGCTTACGTCAGTTTAGGTCAGTTGGAGGTGGTGGTCCGTACGGTGCATGATAGTAGTTAGTGGGAGGGGGATGGGGGTCATCGCCTTTCGTGTGAACATTGCAAGAAACACATCTTCTACACTGTCGTCATGGCATACACTGTTGTTATTTCATTATTTTTTATCTTCTTTTGTTCGTTTGTTTTTCTGCTCTTTTTGTTTTATTTGTTTTGCTTGTTTCGTCTAATTGATTTCTACGTTTCTTTCACTTTCTGGTGTCGGCCTGGCACTATCCTGTTTCGCTTCTTTTCTTCTTCTTTTTTATTTGTACATGTCATGGGCAGAGTTTGGAGAGATTGGGTTGAGGAGTTGTTCTGACGTCTTTGTTCCTATGCTGTCTATTGTCGAGAGGATTTGTTGCGTGCTCTGGTTTTCATGGTGGTTGTGTTTGGTTTGTTGATGGATGTAGTGCTTGTTTTGTTGGCTGCTCGTGTTGTCGGTGCTTGGGTGGTCTGTGGAGTGGTTCCTGGTGTGTCTGAGCTAATATATCCGTCTTCTGAGTCTGCTATTGGTCCATAGTGGAGGGGGTGTTTTTCGTCGTGCAGATGGTGCTTGGGGTTCTTGGGGTGGTTCTGGGGAAGTGGCAGGGGTGGTGGTTTGTGTGCTTCGCTGTGTGGTATGAGAAGAAGTGCCTGTGCTTGTGCCGTGAGTTGTGTTGTGTGTTCTGGCCGAATGACTATTGTAGTCACCCCTCAGTAAGTCCGTCTGAGTTTCCTGAGGAGTGACTGTATGTTGTGTGTGTCGGTATGGGGCGGGTGGGAAGCAACGGGTACTGCTCGTCACGCCACGCCCTTGTCCGCAATGGGATTATGCACTCGATGTAGATGAGTTGGAGGATGTCTTACTCCTTCCTCTACCGAGGACAAGCCCCGTCCCGGGAGCCGTGGTCCCCGCCGCAGCACACGCATTTCCTTGTTCCACTATTGCAGTCGTTGGTGTTGTGTGGGGTGGCACAGAGGCTACATGTGGAGTTTGTGTGTTTGCAGCCCCCTCGCGTGGCCACATCTCTGACAAAGGGAACAGCGACGAGGGAGGGGTGTGCGTGGCGTTACTTTGTATGTGATGTAACCAGCTTTGACATGTATGGGTTGTTGTTTGGATGTGAAAGTCAGGACGAGAATGTGAGTATTTGGTTTGTTTGTGGGGGAGGGGGCCCGTATACCGAGGAGATCCCCTGGCTCGCAAATCTGTGAGCCAATCTCTCCTCTGGCATCCATTCCAACTCTCATGCGTGTATAATCCCCTGATAAGTGTTGCGCTGTGTATCTGGTGTTATGGTGACCTGTTTGTTTGAGAGGTGTGATGTGTTCTAGGATGTTTGCGTCCGTGGTGTTGCAAGCCTGGATCAAGAGCCCCCCGATTTTAGATTGCGTGCATGTAAGAGAGGTTGTGTCTGACGGGTGATTTCAGTATCCACCTTCCAGGTGTCAAAACTGGTCATTGGGCGACCATCGACCCGGCGGCAAAGATGGAAATCACCCGTCGGTTCGCTTGTTGTGGTGTTATTGCGCATGGTGCGTAGAAGTGTTCAGAGTGGGTCTTGGGTTTGGTTGTGGAGTAGGAGAGAAAGGAGTACACTTTAGATATATCGGCGGTATTGGGGGGTTGGCGGCACCGCCGGACCAACCTGAAGTGAAGTTGTAGATCCAGCAGAGATGGTAGTCCAAAGTAGAGATAGTAGAGATGGTAATGTAGGGCAGAGCTGAAAGTTCGTAGTGTAAAATAGTCAAGATCGTGGCATCTGGTCGAGCGGTTTGTGGTCGGTGTACTCCGTGCGCTTGTTGTCCTTTGGTTGGACAGCTGGCGCTGGCGCGGCTAGCGTAGCACGCCTTCGACACAATCCGGCCTTTTGGGTTGCCCTGTTGCTGATGGACGTTGGCAGTGACCATTGTGTTGCGCCCGTGGCGCCGAAGTCTCTTGATGTTTGGCCCGCGACGCACTATGCTGCTGGTCCATGTTCTATCTCGATATGCGTGATGCGAAAGGGGGCTTTGTCTCTCTTTGCTTGGTTGACCGTCATTATCTTCGTTATTGCTATGTCTTCGTTATCCTTCGTATGGAGCATGCGCTAACCCGCATGCTCTTCGCCTGCACCACGATACAGCCAGTGTGCCGGTCACCACACGGTATCCGACTGCGCATCTTCCGAAAGGATATGTGCAGCCTATGTTGGGCCGCACCCCGCCACCGACCCCGATTTCCCCAAGTGGGCATACGAGAGGGAGGTGTGTCGGTATGCGGTAGTCCACAACGTGCCACACACAGTAGCACGACACCACTTCCACCAGTGACATATCCACCCCACACAGATTTCGTCTTTATGCGGAAAGATAAGAATACAGGATGTATGGGAGACTTGGCCTCCGGAACTGCGGCGATTCAGCACCGGGCAACCAACGGGTGAGACCACCATGCGGGCGATTTAAAGATTTAAACATAGGTGGTTATTCATGGGTGCTGAATCAATCTGTGAATGTTTTAGCTTCGTAGTGGCAGCGACCTCGGAGATATGGCCTGCAAAAATTATCATAGGTCACACTGCAGGACAATATTTGAGTGCGATTATCTCCGGTACTTAACAGAAACGTCTTATACTGGGGAGCTTAAGGGATATTGATGTAGTGTACCAGAAGGTCTACAGTGTGTCAGCCTTGTGATTGTCTTCTTTTGCAGCACTACGGCTTAAATACTGCATGTTGGCAGGATCAAGCGGTACACAGGCAGCATGTGTGTAATATAATTAGTATAGGACGAGTACGAGGACAAAATGAACATGGGGGTCACTATCACATACAAACAGTTGGTTAAAACTAATCGTTGTACATTGTTCGATCATATTGAGCCGCATGACGCGTTTATGACGACCTTGTCTAAGACTATCCGCAATCTGACCAGACATCATAATGTGTCTAAGGAACAGGGGCCTGCTTTTCATGAACTTAAGGATTCAGTCGGTGTGGGTGAGGCAGTAGTTGTAGGCGATTTTGCCGAGAAATATACCTGCGTTGTACAGGGTGAGGTACAGAGTTATCAGTGGCACGCTCCTTTATTAAGTGACGGTTCATCCGTTTGTAGCTTATTGGAAAGAGGACAACTCCATAGTGCATTGAGTTTATGTGTTATATCCGATGCACTGAAGCACAATGCTGCTATTGTCCACGCGTCTTACTACAGCTAGTTCCTATTTTGAAGTCACGTGTCTCTGGTCTCAGAAAGATTCACCACGTTTCAGACGGATGAGCCGGCCAGTACAAGAACCGTATCAATTTTGGGAATCTGCCGTCACCATGAAGATTTCGATGTTGACTGCGAGTGACACTTTTTTGGTACCTTCCATGACAAGAGCGTATGCGATGGTGTCGGTGGCACAATGAAAAGAGCGACGGCTATGGAGAGTTTGAGACGACCTAGCCATGACCAGATTCTGAGTGCTGAAGATATGCACCTGTTTCTCAAGTTCATTTTTTTCAGTCATTCACTTCCTATTCGCTTCCAAAGATTACGTTTCAAAAGTTACTGAATCCCTTAACACTCGCACGTCCGGAGGTCTGCGCCAACTTCGCATGTCCGGGGGGCAGATGTTTGCCCTCAGAAGATCTCTAGAACTATGTTAGCTAGCGACAAACAGAAAACGGAGTTGGATAGCTGGTGACGGGCTCTATCGAAAGTGTCTCGGTCATTTTTTAGCTCAGGTCAACATTCAGGTCACTGGGTCATCATAGGTCAAATTCGACCAGATCAGGTGGGACTCAGATACTGACACATATCTCAGGGCCTGTAACAGATAGAAACAGCCGGCGAAACCTATTCGACCGTCCTTGAAATGCGCTACCGACAATAGGCGGCGTAATTTAAGGTCAGGTCAACCGAAACTCAGGTCATGGTCATGAAGTCATGACCTCAGGTCAAGGCCTAGGGAGGTCATTTAGTGTATCAATCGACACGTCTTGACGATACAAGCACAATCACGGTAATTTCTACCTTCTAGCTCAATGCAGTGCGATGTAATGCGCATAAATGTGTAGTGATCTCAGGTGACCTCAGAGACCTTGGTGAGGTCACTAAGCAAAAATGACAGCGGTAACATTGAGCATAGCTTCCATCTACGTGCCACAGCCGTTGTGAGATCATTCCGAGCGCAAATATGTAACCAGTAAACATTTGTATATTTTACCATAGCCCTATAACGGGGAAGCCATGGCAGCGACCTGACCTAAGGTCAATGCTACGAATAAAACGATATACATATTATGGTCCCTGATGAGATCATGACATGCTATAAGTTTGAAATCAACCGCCCAATTATTGTGGAGGTTATGCCACCTAGAACTCCGAGTGTAGTTGGGTCACTTCGCCTGACCTGGTGACCTGCCTGAGATGACCCAGGATTAAAAATGTATGAGGATATGCGGAAAAGACCAATGAACAGCTGTGAGAGGTTTCACCTTGCTAACCCGATTAGTTTGGCGGCAAATGAGGAAAATCCGGATGGGCAGATATCTGCCCCCCCCCGACGTGCGCGGGTTAAAGAGCAGTTCGCCAAGGCTCTCACCGTCAAGGTCACACAAAGGTTTAATAAGTTTACACCAGTTGACCGGTTTCACATCCTTGCCCCTGAACTATCATCCAGTACTGCAGGAGTTCATGTTCTCGTTTGCAAGGATGAGTAGGTAAACGTTGATATGTAGTTGATTTTAGGTGTTCAAGTGTGAGCGAACGTAGACATGACAATACAAAAGAAAACGCGTGATGAGATTTGCATTGGCTTGTGGATTCGGAATTTTGTTGTTGGAGGATTCGTTTATTATTTTGTATATGTTATTGGTATTATGCATATAGGTGCACATGGTGGTATTCTGCCAGTGTTTGTTTTTAAACTTTGCATGTTAAATTAATAAATGTTGGCATATTAATGCTATCTCTGAAAAAACTATTCACGCCAACCTCTCAGCTCTCGTGGCTGGCGAACATCAAGGTAAAGTTCAAGTTACTTTCCAACATCTTCCGAAATGACCATTTTTCACCTCCACTGACGGATTTGATCTGACCTGGATAAGTTACCAGTGACCTGAGGTCTTGAAATCGGCACATTCTGATTCGTCTCATCATGCTTAATAAGCATATATCTTAAATTATAACCCTATGAGCTTTGTGGTTAATTGCTAGAAAAAGACTCACCCGACCACTCAGCAAAACGTGCGAAAATAAATGTGCTCGGGTAGAATGAAGGCAAATTAATAATAGTCATCAGTAAATAAACATCATTTTCCTTCTTTGTTTCGAATGACAATCGGTGGCCCTTATAGTATATGTGGCTACAAAGGTGAATATCATGTGGTTTGGGGTCACAGAAGGTCACGTGACAAGAGGTCAAATAGCTAATGTTGTGAAACTTGTTCAAAATTAAACATCGATCCAAGAAATGAAAAGAAGAGGTCTTTGCGATTCTACAGATATGCTATATGTCTGTGCTAGGTTTTAAAGTACCGGAGATAATCGCTCTCAAAGATTGACCTGCAATGTGACCTGTGAAACTTTCCGCAGGCCATATCTCCGAGGTCGCCGGCAGTACGAAGCTAAAACTATCACAGATTGATTCAGTGCCCATGACTATCCTACACACCCACTCACTTAGGTTGAAATCGCTCGAATGGCGGTGTCATTTCCAAATAAGCTTGGTCGCCTGGTAATGGCATAGCGTTGGTCATTCCCCAACTACCCGAGTAAGTAACTCTCCTATCAGCGCCGAGTGAGCGAGTGGTCTGGTCTCCAGAGAGGTATCAGGAGTGTTTTGTTTTGGTGTTGTGGATGTCATGTAGTGTATATTAGTTTCTACTCCTCGGGCGCCCCACCACATAGGGGCCCTACCAGGTGGACTCCTTCGCCTGGCCGGAAGAGAGGCTCACCACGCCGACCGGGATCCTGCACCGCCTACCCAGTGAGTCCCTTGACCCCAGCCGGTCGGGCCGGCAGACCTGGGAAGAATCCCAGGCTAGGCCCCCGACCCGAGACGACCAGCCACCTGACGCGAATGGGGCCCGACGGGCTCGTCCGCCCCTCTGGGATATCAGGACGAAAGAGGCGTGTTGGTCCCTCGTCACAACTAGCAACGTGCGACGGAGGACCTCAGTCTCCAGAACTCCGTCAACCCCGGAGGCGGTCCGAGGGGGCGCGACTACCCTGATAAAACCGAGCTGGAGGACAGGACCGGAGACGTTGTTCTACCTGGCTATGCTAGGGAGAGTTGGTGTTGTAGGGCCAGGTGAAGGACATGTACGTTGAAATGATATTGGCATTGGAATGGGGTCGTATGGATGGAAGGATGAGTGAGGCACTCTTAGTCTCGCCCCCAACCACGAGCCGATGGCCTGGTCAACTGTGCCCTTGAGGCAAACAATCCTCCCACCACCACTACCATCACGGAATGGTGATGCCTCGTCGGGGAGGGGGACCACAGGAGGAAATATTGCTTCCCTCCCCTCGTAAATTTGGAGCCGATCAATTTGATCGCAAACTTCTTACAGCAACCGATGATGCGCTCCACGACAGACCAGCCAATTTTCTTTTCAAATTTTGCATCAACTAATTTATATTCGGATAAAAGTTTGTGTGCATGGCAGACTTGTGCTCGACTCAAGTTGAATCGAGAATCGACACATGAATCAATGGTTTTTGGATGAGCCGCGAGTTTAATCGATTCCTTTCCTCAAAATATATCTTGAGTCGTGAGTTGAATCATATCTTTCTTTCTTTTTAAATGAGTTGAATCATGAGTCAATCATTCAAATCACAATGAGTCATTTGTGTCTTGTGACTCAAATACAAGTTATGAACAAATGATTCAAAGCATGTATATTTGTGAATGATATGCCATGACAAAAGGTACGGAGCAAAGCAGTGTATAATTATTCATGCTTGACATTACAATTGTCAAATTTGTCAGCTCCCAGTGAGTAAAGAATCAGGGGTACTGAAGTTATTTGCCAAACACCAATGACAGTAACTACAAATATGTACCGATTAATGTTAAGCATGGTATTAATAATCAATATCATGCATGAGTCAATCCTCGTGCCAGGAACACAACACACAGAAGTGGAATGTGATTGTGAAAAAGAACATGGAACTGTAGCGGTCCTACACTGCAATGGGGATCTGCACTGAATATAACTGCGTTGGTTTGTTATTTATCACACGCGCATCTGATATATCAGAGGCGCGTATGACAAATAACAAACCAAAGGTACCTTTACTAGAAGGTAGATCGAAGTTATCATTCAAGTCGCAAGACGTCATCCGAAGTGTTTTCAAAAAGAAATTTGGCATCAATTTGGCTACGGAAAGCTTTTCTCAAATCTACGCGAGGGTTCCTTTTATTTTTGCTTAATCTGCCAGCAAATACATTTGTCTTCCGCTCACCAGGTGAGTTATAAACTTGTCCCGTTCTTTCCAGTAAACATTTGTTCCAACGCATTTCATTCTCATGCATAGACAAGGTTGGACTTGTGCATTGTAATCCGGCACGTAGAGAGGAATATTTTGTAGTTATCCTGTATGGAGGATATTTTTCTTGAAACCTTGTGTATTCCGACTTAATTTGCACCAATTTCAGTGAAATTTGAACACTTTTACATGATCACAGCAGCTCGTTGTCAAACAGTTAATAACTTAGGAAATTCAGCCTCCAGATGAAAAAAAATGCGGAGAGGATAATGTTCGTGATTCCAAAACTCCAGGAGCAGCTTATTTTCACAAACATGCATCTAACTACCTACATTGGCATACAGCAGTTGTTGAGAACAGCTTTTTCTAGGCCGGCAAGACTCAGGGCATGGTGCATTCTCCTTTGATTAATTGTGCATGCATTATTGATGATGCATGCATAACTAAACATTAAAGCCGATTTATCCGTAAATGCATGGCTATTGTGAACCATATACAATCGTCCACACGGAAATATGGTCGTAGCGAAACCTGGCTGTAACCTGTGTAACTTGCGTAAACCGAGGTGGCTAGCCTTGGTGCCCAGACCAGAAGCGTTGTGGTGTAGTGGATGTGATTAAGCCTAATCTATTTGCAGAGGCGCCAATATCACAATCGGCAACGCAAATTTGTCGGGATGGAAGCCGTGGGTGCAAGAACGCGGGTGCAATAATTTTGTCGAGCTTAGTCTTCAGAAATGCATGTCCGTTGGTGGGTGGGGGACCTCTTATGGCAACGCTGTGCACGCGTCACCGCCATATCCAAACACATTGCTAATGCTACTTGTTAGGTCTTGTTCGCGGTGGCACCACTTCAGACACGTGTCCCCGCCCCCAGGTTCATGGATTCCTGGATCCGCCCCTGCCTCCTGTGGCAGCTATTGGTTTCCTGTGGCGGCTATGTGACCTCTTATGACGACAGTAGGCATCCTGTTGCCGTCTAGGGGTGCGGTCCGATCATTTCAGGCGGTCTTCTGAGGTTACCTTTCAGAAACTCTCCTGCCATTGGGGAGAAGAAGCTATGGCGCCTTAGCCCACACCCTGACTGTCCTTTCTTTCGCTCTTGAACGAGGGTGACAACTTGAACAGATAAAATGGACGGAAGAGGGACCCGACAAACATCGGGAAAATCCATTTATTTTGGAGGCACACTGGAGGCTTATTTGGAGGCTTGATGGTGACCCTACTGGAAATGGCACACTCTTAGGCAGGAAGCTTATCTGGATCATTTAGGATACCCATGCTGATGCTAAAGCATAGGTCTTGAAATCGGAGCACGTCAAGGTAGTCTATATTGTCATAAAATAAAGATAGCGTAGGGAAAGTCGGTAAAATTGCATGTACACAAATGATGAAGAAAGCCTTCAAGCTCGCTACCAAGCCAGCTTCGTGGGGACGCAATTTCATCATCTGCAGATACCTTTTGCAGCGCAGGACCTGGGTGTTATGTTGAGGTTAGGTGATGTGTGTCAGGTATACATAATTCAGGTCGTGCATCATGCTGTTGTGGATTGAAGTATTATGCACTCATTGCTTTGCATATGCATTGCCAGCCACTCATCCCATTAATGTTTTTTAGTTAATTACTTTATTCACATCCACATGCATTCATCTGGTATATATATATATATATATATATATATATATATATATATATATATATATATATATATATATATATATATATATGTATGTATTTATATATATATGCATGTGTACATATGCATATATATATATGCATATACGTATACACTTACATATATACCAACCATTACAGTTCATGACGAATTATAAATAATGTGAGGTGAAAGCAAAGTTATTACAAAAATAATATACTCAACAGATGTTTCGGTGTTAGGGCACCTTTGCTGGTATGTAAATAAAGATGAATAATCTTCTTTAACCCGTCCCGCCCCGGGGAGGGGTCTTCAACCGCCCCCCCTCAGGTTTTTCGCGGATAGTGGATGAACAGCCCAGCGTGCCCAAATTTGGCATACATTTTTCCCACGTCAATTTAGCTTGCTGATTAAAAAATTTGGAGTCAGGTCATCTAGGGTCAACGAGTTAGTAAAGGTCAAGTGAGGTCACCTCCATGAAACTTCAACCAGTCGTCACGCTTTAACGGATACAGATATTTTAATGAAACTTTAAGCGTTTGCTTATATTTAGGGATGCAACAAAACGTACGAGTCAAAATTAGCATTTTTTCGTTTTTGACTATATATAAATTTTGCGTATTTGCCAAATTGCAGTTCAAATAGAGGATTCTGGCTAAAGTAAGTATTTATTAGGGCAAGTTGACTTCCAACAACGTTTATCGGTCTTCTCTACCCATTGGAAAAAAGAAAATGAAAGAAAACTTGAAAACTCAAACTTTTGAAATTAAACAAATGCGGGGCCAAAATGTTTATCCCTGGTCGATTTCGGATCTTTTTCTCATTCGAAACAATTTTTTTAGCATATCCTACAACATGAACTCCCCAGAGCCAAAAACATAATATAAGTCGTGAAAAGTCGTGAAAGTCTAGCCCCCTGGTGACGTCACTTTCGGGGGAACGTGCTTTGGGGGTGGACCCGGACCCTACTCGTCGAAGGCTTTCCGATGACACGTGTAGTTCTCCAATACAGTTCTTGTAGTTTACTTAACCCGGAGTTCGTTGTCTTTGGGAGTTCATTTTGGGGGATATTTGAAAAAAGAAAATAATTTGAATCAGAAAAGGGCAGCGAAATCGACCAGGTCCATATAATGGTCCCCCTCCCCCCAACAAACAAAAAATGAAGTTTCAAAATTGTAAGTTTGCAATGTTTATTTAATTTTCGTTTTCTATTGGATAGAGCAGACCGAGAAGCGTTGCTGGAAGTCAACTTGCTCTAATAATTTTTTTTTAATTTTAGCCGGAATTTGTCATATGGTACCTAGTAGGCAAATATTGGTAATTAATAATTAGTCAAAACAGGGGAAAGTGAGAAATTCCTCTGCTACGTTTTGTTGCAAACGATAAAGATAAGTTCCCTAAAGATAAGCAAATGCTGAAAGTTCCATTAAAATATTTATATCCGTTAAAGCGTGACGACTGGTTGAACTTTTTTGGAGGTGACCTCACTTGACCTTGGCTAACTTGTTTACCCTATATGACCTGACTTCACCATTGTGAAGCAGCATGCCAAATTGATGTGGGAAAAGGTATGCTAAATTTTACCGTTCGTTGACTATGAATACGCGTGAATATGCGTAGAGTCGTAAATTTGCTTGGCATGAATAAGCTGGTGGTTACCTACAACACGTACTGAGTGCCATCAAACATGACAAAGATGCAGTCGAACCATATTCCGCTATGCAAACATCACAACAAGAAGAACAATTATGCTTTCTTTCCACTTGCAAAGCATCATTTGCATGGAAATACGTTTGAACACCTGTAGCAAGCCACTGTTTGCTGTCGCGAAGCACTTCGACTTTGCCCGGAAACAATTTCGCAACCTTCATGTGACTTCATTATTAACGTTCTTGGGACATTGCGCATCGGGCATTACTGCACAATGGTTCATATGATAGGTAAATGCAACCAGATTAAACGGCGTCAATTTGGCTTTGATAACCAAGTCATCACATACAATGTCGATTTAGAAGTTCCCCAAACCTATGTTTGGGATGAAAGTGGAATCTGGAGCCGTGCTCACCTTTAAGAATTGTAAAAATACTATCGGACATTCCGTGAGAACAAAAAAAATTGGAAAATTTGCAAGTTGTATTCTGCGCGTTGAGTACAATAGGGCGTTTTCAGGCCGCTTTTTGTTCTTTCTGATGACTGCAACGCCTAGTAGTAATTGTGCCTAGTAGGGCATTCAATCTGTAATAATAGCGTGTCGAACGGCATTTATTCCCGCAATTGGCTTTTTCAGATAGTAAATATCAACTGACGTATGATTTTAAAACGATATCTGAAAGAGCTCGTCCTGGTGCATCGCTTTGGTCTGTGATACACTTGTTTAATCTGTAAAAATGTATTAACGAGTTAATTTTGGAAATGCAGTTGCATTCTGGTTTTCGTAGGGCTTTCAATATTACAT
Source organism: Imbricaverruca yamaguchii (assembly GCA_034440575.1). NCBI lineage: Eukaryota > Metazoa > Arthropoda > Thecostraca > Neoverrucidae > Imbricaverruca > Imbricaverruca yamaguchii. The sequence continues at coordinate 648,324 of JAOTOL010001335.1, forward strand.
ATTTCAGAGACTTCACTCCAGGTACAGATATTCAGCAGTGAACTATCTTTTCCAGTGAATATCTAGTGAAATATCTTTTTATGGAAAATGAATTTTGAATTCAACCATTTCGCAAGATTTATTTTATCTTTTGTTTCGATTTTTGCATGTTTTATTCTTCTAAGTCTGCCAAAGTTCTAAATTTTGTTTGCATCAACTTTTCCTGCGGTGTACCCCCTTTCTTTCTGACGCTGATTTTGAACAAAAAAGATATGTCAAGAATTCCCTCATCCAGAGATTCGCTGGCATTAAAAGATTAGGTCATGATATGAAGCCATATTTTGACGCCACCGTACAGGACAAATTGTTGGTCGGGGAGGCATAAAACTTCCGAATCGCATTCAGGACTAAGATAACCCACAAGACAAAGTACAAGCAAAATCTGAGGGATGGAGTGTTATCGACCGATTCAGTCGATGTGGAATGATCCAGATGCTGCATAGTTTGTTCGGTCAATCTCAGGTCAATTGAAGGAATCGTAAGGAAAGTAATGATCTCCCTTCGTCAGCTTTCCGTGTAGATATACGGTATACGTGTATTCCGCAGTACGGTTATGCGTGCAATGCTCAGGGACGCTTCTATGTGGACACTGATGTGACGTCTGGTGGGTGTTTTCAGACGCTCAGCATCGCGACGCCACTTCACGTTGCCACATTCCCGTCTGCCAGTTCTCGCACAATACCAACACAAACACTGGCTCTTCAAGGTAAAGGCTAAATATGTATTGTGCTAATCGACATCGTAGAACACTGATATCAACCGAGGCAGAATGTTCTCGTCGAAACATCAAAATCGGAAGTGACGCCGCATGGCCATCTCGCAGTGCGACCGTTCACCAAAAGAGCATCACCGCATGCCGGCCGATGGTGCAGCAACACCTCACTCACAGTACACCAACAACAGATGTTGCAGCTGCACATGGCCGTGGCAAATGGCGCCAACGATGCCAAAAACCTGCGGGCACCATCGCATTGACACACGCCGTAAGCGCAATCTCACTCTGAGTGTCGGGGGACGGAACGATCGCGTGCGATAGAATCACAGCTGTGTGCCACTCTTCCCTGCGAGCATCCGCACGTGCGCCCGAGCGCGTAAAGAGAAAACCGGGCGCAGTGCAAGCTGTTCGTTTCGTCAGGAACCTTCCAATGGCGCAAACCGAGAGAAGTTCGGCAGTAAAACCTGACGAACAGGTCGACAGCAATTGCCGGACAGTTGACGTGCAGGGGTGCTCTGGTGGCGCCGATACTGGTAACACCTCCGACATCATACGCGACATCGGCGGATAATTAGCGTCAGCAAGTTCGACTTGAGCGGCAGCTGCCTTTCCCATTAATGCATTATAGCTTCATAGCATCGTTCACCGGCTTACTGCGGCGGCACAAAATATACATATTTCTTTAAAAACGCCAAGAAACCATGTCATGCGATGAAAACACCTTGCTGACAATCTGCTCCTCAGAAGGAAGCATTGGGTCATCGTCACATCATCATTCCCGCATACGATGTGCTGTTTGTCAATACTAAGTGAACTCTCCGACACATAAGAAAGGGTCAGGGCCTCCCACCGACATCAGTTACTAATGTGTTAATGTGCGAATGCACGATTGAATGCCGCTCAGGAACGAATGTGAATTAACAATCCACCAATCCGACCATCATGCTCCTGAAGTTGCATCTGCCAAGGGTCAGCCTGGCTGCCACTGATCAATATTTCCGTAGGGAGATGCAGTTCCTCAGATCGGTCACCTGGGTGACCGACCAACGCCAGGCTTTGCTTGTGTAATAACATGTCTAGGAGGGGCTCCCGCCGCAACTACAGCTGAATTACTCCGTTAAAGCGGCTCCGCCTGGACATGAAAGCAGGTGCCGAAGGGGCATTCACACAAGACAACGATTTACTTCATGTTTGCTGTATTGCCTTCATTGTGCATTTATTATAAATCCTTATACCAATGCCAATAATAGTACAAAGTTTTTCGACATGGTATCGATAGTTTTAGTTAGTAGACTTTAGTTTGTGGATTTTAGTCAGTAAATTGTGAATGAGACTACTTTGAGACCGAAAGATATGAGGAGAGAGCTTGCTTTGCTTTCATCCGGAAGGATGAAGATGGTAATACATGCCAGCTGTACTGCAAGTAAAAATATGCCCACCACGGGACGCAACCTCAAATACAACTATTATTAAGATCAACTTGGTGAAATCTGACTGACACATGAACGCAGGTAATGGATTTTCGCATGGCAACTATGACCAACCGTCCATGACTATGATGACTACCAACAGCCATGGTGGCACATCGCATTTAGTTGAGAGACGTGCTCACTCACGTCGATGGAATGCGTTAGATCCATTGAAACGTTCTTTTCTCCAGAATTACGCGCTGCGTATGTCATCACAGGATCCCTCTTCTATCTTAATTCCAAGAAGCAAAACAACACTTGTTAAAGGAAAATATGACTTCGTATCACTGGATATCGCAAAGACGTTCACACAGTGAACGTTCTCTGGTAGCGATCTTATTTACATTAAGAGATCAAGCGTTTGGGTAAGGTCAGATCCTGTCGTGTCGTCCTCTGGTGGCACCAGTGTCTCGTACCACAGCCAGCCAACAGAAAATGCCAGCGGTACGCTACCAACTCGTTGACTATGTCCGTTGGTGAATAAGCCAGTGCAGAAGCCAGAGCTTAACTTGAATGTTACGATCATTTACTGGACATTTAGCTGGAATTGGTGAACGCTGCGTAAACGTCAGGGCGTTGTCTACCCCTGAAGTCTGCATCTTATTCCGCGTCGACATCTCAACTGACGAACAGTATTATGCCGTGGGCACCACGTCCAGCACCGTCCGTCACCAACTACCACGTCCAACACCGTCCGTCACCAACTACCACGTCCAACACCGTCCGTCACCAACTACCACGTCCAACACCGTCCGTCACCAACTACCACGTCCAACACCGTCCGTCACCAACTACCACGTCCAACACCGTCCGTCACCAACTACCACGTCCAACACCGTCCGTCACCAACTACCACGTCCAACACCGTCCGTCACCGACACTGTCCGTCACCAACTACCACGTCCAACACCGTCCGTCACCAACTACCACGTCCAACACCGTCCGTCACCAACTACCACGTCCAGCACCGTCCGTCACCAACTACCACGTCCAACACCGTCCGTCACCAACTACCACGTCCAACACCGTCCGTCACCAACTACCACGTCCAACACCGTCCGTCACCGACTATCACGTCCAACACCGTCCGTCACCGACACTGTCCGTCATCAACTACCACGTCCAACACCGTCAGTCACCAACTACCACGTCCAACATCGTCCGTCACCAACTACCACGTCCAGCACCGTCCGTCACCAACTACCACGTCCAACACCGTCAGTCACCAACTACCACGTCCAACACCGTCCGTCACCGACACTGTCCGTCATCAACTACCACGTCCAACACCGTCAGTCACCAACTACCACGTCCAACACCGTCCGTCACCGACACTGTCCGTCACCAACTACCACGTCCAACATAGTCCGTCACCAACACTGTCCGTCACCAACTACCACGTCCAACACCGTCCGTCACCGACACTGTCCGTCATCAACTACCACGTCCAACACCGTCCGTCACCAACTACCACGTCCAACACCGTCCGTCACCAACTACCACGTCCAACACCGTCAGTCACCAACTACCACGTCCAACACCGTCCGTCACCAACTACCACGTCCAACACCGTCCGTCACCAACTACCACGTCCAGCACCGTCCGTCACCGACTACCACGTCCAACACCGTCCGTCACCGACACTGTCCGTCATCAACTACCACGTCCAACACCGTCAGTCACCAACTACCACGTCCAACACCGTCCGTCACCAACTACCACGTCCAACATAGTCCGTCACCAACACTGTCCGTCACCAACTACCACGTCCAACACCGTCCGTCACCAACTACCACGTCCAACATCGTCCGTCACCAACTACCACGTCCAACATCGTCCGTCACCGACACTGTCCGTCACCAACTACCACGTCCAGCACCGTCCGTCACCGACTACCACGTCCAACACCGTCCGTCACCAACTACCACGTCCAGCACCGTCCGTCACCGACTACCACGTCCAACACCGTCAGTCACCAACTACCACGTCCAACACCGTCCGTCACCGACACTGTCCGTCACCAACTACCACGTCCAACATAGTCCGTCACCAACACTGTCCGTCACCAACTACCACGTCCAACACCGTCCGTCACCGACACTGTCCGTCACCAACTACCACGTCCAACACCGTCCGTCACCAACTACCACGTCCAACACAGTCCGTCACCGACACTGTCCGTCACCAACTACCACGTCCAACACCGTCCGTCACCGACTACCACGTCCAACACCGTCCGTCACCGACTACCACGTCCAACACCGTCCGTCACCAACTACTACGTCCAACACCGTCCGTCACCGACACTGTGCACAGGGACATTGCCGAGTCCGGTTGGACATTCCGCTGGGGCGTGGCCCGCCTGCCCTCCTGACCTGTCACTGGGGATGAATTGTCACTGGGACGTGACATGTCACTGGGGAATCACTTGTCACTGGGGTATGACCTGTCACTGGGCCGTAGCCTCACATGGAGGCGTGCCGTGTCACTGGGGTGTGCCCTGTCACTGGGGAGTGGCCTGTTACTGTGGCATGACCTGTCACCGTGGTTTGACCTGTAATGGACGCGTGATCCGCCATTGGGTCGTGGACCGGTGTCGCTCGGGTGGCCGCATGCTCGCCGCAGCCTGCACGCCACCCTGTGACACCGTGGTGGCCACTACCGCAACTACAGCACAGGCGGATGTGGCGCCACCTTTAACTACCCGGATACAAGCTCGTCAATTGCTACTGCGTTGCCAGATGACGATGTCGTGTTGACGTCAGACGGTGACGTCATCAGGCAAATATCGGTATGAAAATACGCATGCCGCGGGAAATGCTGCGCATGGTAAGAATATACCCGAAAATTGCGCTGCCAAGGCAGCGATAGGTTGTAGCACGAGTGCAAAACAACAAAGTACAGTGCTAGATAGCGAGTAATGGCCGCCACGGAGACACATGCAGTGAGCTCCACATAGCGTCACCTGTCACAGCATCCCTGTCAATATGTCGTGTCATCCTGAGCGCGGTAGGCCAAGTTCTACTTCATCTGCTGCAGTGCTTCTAAGGGCTTACAGCAGACCATTATTTTAGGTCGTGTGAATGATTCTGCTGGTAAAAAGGCTATACGGCTATGCGATGCCAACTGTATGGGGTTTCTGGAACAGTGTCCATGAATGATGCTATTGCGGCGCACATGGCGACCTTGCCATTTGGTATTAATTGGTCATAAATATGCATTATTTGAGGTTTAAAATATTGATAAATAAATAAATATATATATATATATACATACATATATATTTCTCAATATTTAAACCTCAAATATATATATGTATATATGTATATATATATATATATATATATATATATATATATATATATATATATATATATATATATATATATATATATATATATATATATATATATATATATATATATATATATATATATATATATATATATATATATATATATATATATATATATATATATATATATATATATATATATATATATATATCTGTGTGTGTGTGTGTGTGTGAGTGTGTATTAATGTCCATAAGGATGTGCTAGATTGTCTTAATATTAATTATTGTGTTAATAAGTAATTACCGTAAAAGTTTTCGAACGTTTGTATGAATGAATGTATGTAATGTTGCAAGGGAATACATGGAATTGTTCAGTGAACAGCTGGTGGATGAAGGTTTTTTCATCATCGGGAAGCAGATTTATGGGTTGACAGGCGGTGCGCACCACTGTTCTATGTATATAACTACGGTGGCATGAGTAGTGTACAAATGGCGATCACGTTCTCAAAAGCCTGGTATACACATAGCGCGTCCACTGCAGCGGAACGTCCCACATAATGTATCAGCAAGCTTCAGGTTCAAAGCATAAGAAATGTTAGCACCAGTTTTCCCACCACAGTCCGTTCGGGGAGCAAGGAGACCATCAGTAGAAGCGTTTCAGCTCGCTTGAACGCGCATAACTTGAAAACTAGTGCTCTATCATCATCACAATTTGCCACTACCACGACACTACCATGCGGATCACGACAAGTTCATCAAACAGGGGGCGGAGAGTTGGGACACTACTCCCCACACAGCACGTGCCATCTGCATATTTGTACGCCGCCCGCCTCTCGCAAGTCCGACCAATGGGAGCGCTCCTCGTCACCAGAGCTGCTGTGGCCCAGAGCGAACCAGCCGATCCGGTCCCGCTTCTTCATGTTGCGCTTGTTGTACACACTGACGATGAGAGTGACGTCACACAGCTGAAAGAGCGGAACCTGCCGACACACACACACCAACGTCGTTAAGGTTTCCGCACTGGGGAGGCCGCATGACCGCACCAACTGCGAGCGGTCCAACACTTGGTCCTTCGGTACCGAAGTAAAAGCGTCCTGTGCAGCTGAGGTAGAACGCGCCCGGACTAGGTGTGAAGCGCCCAATAGTACGAAACGCCCAGTAGCACGAAGCACGGCACGCGTGAATAATCATGGCAGTCGAGTGTCTGGCTGAGTTTTATGTTGGACATGGCCAGCGAAACCGACGGTCACGCAAACCCAAGTTATTAATTACTTTAATTCATGTCCACCAAAGGCTGGTGCCTTTATACACCCGCGACATCCAGGTGCCTATTTACACCCGGGACATGTTGGTGCCTATATAAGCCCGCGACCGGCCTATATAAGCCGGCGGCAGGAAGGGTTGCTGCGACGTTCCTCCGCCTGCTCCCTCTCCCACCACGCTCTTCTCCCCAAATTATTTGAGTTGGTCAGTCGTGCTGCAGGACTCCCAAAACTAAATCGGTCCGTCCGCACAGTGCATCGCGTGGTATGCATTCGTCCCCAGTCCTCAGCGCACGGGACCCAGTTAGGTGGTGCCAAGTATTGCAAATGCATAGACACAAACACAGAGAGCCGCAAACATCAGAACATGACGCAAACAAATGGCGTTGACGCAAGCACAAGCAACGCAATTCACCTGGAATGCATAGGGTAACAATCACCAAGAATGTGTCATCGTCATCCGCTGCTTCACTCGGCCTATTGGGTTACAATACAGAATCGGCCCGATCGGAGACCGCCGGATGAGAAAGACAAAGCATCGCGGCCAAAATGCGAGGTAGCGGAGACACAGAAATGCCGCCGGCAGCAAGCCACCCACCTGGAACATGAACGTCTCCTTGTAGAGCGGGTTCGGCTGGCCCCGCCTCACCGATGTCTTACTTCGAGAAATCTCCTGTCCACTGCAGCTGAGCAGGTGCAGGCGCACGTACGTGTCCGGAGCACGACCTCCGCAGCTGGTCCTGTGATTGGTGGCACGCAGATTACACAGCGTACTATGGCTGGTCCTGTGATTGGTGGCACACAGATTACACAGCGTACTATGGCTGGTCCTGTGATTGGTGGCACACAGATTACACAGCGTACTATGGCTGGTCCTGTGATTGGTGGCACACAGATTACACAGCGATGGCTGGTCCTGTGATTGGTGGCACGCAGATTACACAGCGTACTATGGCTGGTCCTGTGATTGGTGGCACACAGATTACACAGCGTACTATGGCTGGTCCTGTGATTGGTGGCACACAGATTACACAGCGTACTATGGCTGGTCCTGTGATTGGTGGCACACAGATTACACAGCGTGGCTGGTCCTGTGATTGGTGGCACGCAGATTACACAGCGTACTATGGCTGGTCCTGTGATTGGTGGCACACAGATTACACAGCGTACTATGGCTGGTCCTGTGATTCCTGTGATTGGTGGCACATAGATTACACAGCGTACTATGGCTGGTCCTGTGATTGGTGGCACACAGATTACACAGCGCACTATGGCTGGTCCTGTGATTGGTGGCACACAGATTACACAGCGTACTATGGCTGGTCCTTTGATTGGTGGCACATAGATTACACAGCGTACTATGGCTGGTCCTATAAGTGGCATCACACAGGTCACACAGCGTGTCGCGGCAGGTCATGTAAATACACAGGGCACACGAAGTAACGCGGTAGGTCGAAGGTAATGTGGTAATATAATCACACAGATTGCACAGGGCACCACGGCAGGTCATGAAAGTACACCGGTCACACAGGGTATGTACCGCGGCAGGTCGAGGTAATGGCATCACACAGGTTACGCAGTGCATCCAAGTCGAGTGGTTAATTTTGGCATGCATTCAAATGTGAAGTACATTTTACTTAGATTTCTTACTACGATCAAGCTCATTCTAAGTAGTAGTAGTTATGCGTTCACAATCTAATTATTACGTGAATGGGCAATAATTTGAGTTTTCAGGCATGTATCAAACCAGCAGAATCTATCGTTATCAAGTGCTAGAGTGGACTGGAATGGCCACCTTACAAGAACGATGCTGATATAAGCTCTCGGGAAACAGCAGTTCCAAACATAAAAAATCACGATTGAAGCTATAATTTCCCAGTCCATTCCTCATAGGTTCCTTTCCTCCTCATTAGTACAGATACGCGCAACGAAAGCGCGTTTGGTGGGGAATCCAATAATCTGCGATTTATATGCTACCGATCGGCCAGTGACTCTTCAGGGTAGCCTAAGAGTCGAGGCGTCCCAATAGGTGGGACATCAGAAGCTGAGTTTAGCACCAAATCTACTCAACATAGAGCAAAAAGGAACACGGGAGCGTAGCATGTGTTGGTATGGACCTACGGACACGTAGCTTAGATTTGTACGGATCTAATGACACGTAGCGTACATGGGTACGTGCCTATTGGCACGTAGCCTCTATTGGTATGGCCCTAATGGCACATAGCGTACATTGGTTTGGACCCAATGACACGTATCCTAGATTGGCACGGACCTAGTGGCACGTAGCCTACATTGGTATGGATCTATTGGCAAGTAGCGTGCATTGGTACGGACTTGGTTGGACGTATTTAGATCACACGAGGCGCATGATTGGCAGGACGAGGAGGTCCAAACCTGCACAACACATGCCAATAACGATATTCATTGGCCAAAGTCATGATTAACCTAACTACATCGATGCTTGAAACTATCTACCTCGAAGGTGCAAATATCGAGACAAGGCTGCTATCGAATGCTAAATCATGGTGTAGAATGTTCTGGCGTATTTTCAAATCAAAATCATGCCTAATCAATGGGAGTCAATGACCTGCGTCGACATTGAAAAGGTAACATGTTACACAAGATTGTATCGGAACCAACAAAAAAACATGATGAATGACAAACATATTCCGCATTAACCACAATACCATAATCGAAACCTATCACTTCCACAAGACGGCACCGAACTTATCTTATTGAGCTCCGTTATGCTTGGCAACAAACCATAATTGGTTGGGTTCTTTATCAGCATATGCTCAAAGAATGCATCATCAGCGATGCCAAATGGTGGAGCGATGCGGCGTGTCCCCTCCCCAACGGTCGAATCGCAACCGTTGGGTGGTGACACCGCCTCTGTCCTCAAACGGCGATCCCAGCCTACCAATACAATGGGCTGGCGAGTTGTCACATTTTGCCGAGAGGCGCCGAACGAGGTTAACGGTGCGATTGATTCAGAAAAGATGTTTCCGAGGAAGTTTGGAACGACACTTCTCTTGCAACATCTCACGTTCGAAGTGCTTTGGAAGCGCGACAGCTGATATCAGTTCGGCTTCTATTGTTCTTCTGTGCTGCCTACATGTATCTCCTGCCTGTATGAAAGCCATATATTTATTTTCTCGACAGTGCAGCTTAGTACGGCTACAACATACTTGTATAGCTTACTCTGGTGAAATGCAACCTGTGACATTTACGTCAGCAGGCACATCTTGGGAGTCGGACCACGCACTGGTGCTAAGCATTACTCAGTCTATTTCTCATATTTGCAGGGGTTGCGTTAATGGTGTGCATTAGAACAGCCACCGACACTCGAATGTGTGGCAGCTGATTATTCTACTGCCTTGAGCTCTGGTCTTGAACCCTGCGGCTTCGACGACATACGAGGGTCCTTTGGCCGTGTCGAGAACTGTAAACAGCGCTGTCTCTAACTGACCCCAGCGAAATGAACCTAGTGATTCGTGATCGGATATGCCCGCGTGGCATTGTATTAACCCGCGCCGTGTTTCCGGTCAGATCCTCACACCCCGTCTCGGGGGACGGATGGTAACCCCTCTAAAATCCAAACTAAGCATCACACGAAAACGGAAGAGGTGTCATCGGAACGTGCTCGACAAGTAGTGTCCGGATCCACCCCAAAACAATTTCCCTCCAAATGTGACGTCACTAGGGGGCTAGATTTTCGCGACTTTTCACGACTTACATTATGTTTTTGGGTCTGGGGAGTTCATTTTTGGGGATATTAAAAAAATATTTGAAATCAGAAAAGGACAGCGAATTCGACCAGGGCCATACAATTATTTGAAGCCTCCCCCCAATAAAAATGTTAATTTTGTGAAATTTCTAAATGTTGAGTTCTCAACTTTTCTTTAATTGTCCTCTTCTAATGGGTAGAGCAGACCGAGAAACGTTGTTGGAAGTCAACTTGCCCTAATAAAAATGCTTACTTTAGCCAGAATCTTCGATTTGAACTGCAAGAGGCAAATGCCAAAATATTATGTATTCAAAAACGGAAAAAAGAACAAAAAATTCCTCTCGTACGTTCTGTTGCATCCCTAAAGATAAGCAAACGCTGAAAGGTTCATTAAGATATCTGTATCCGTTAAAGTGTGACGACTTGTTCAACTTTGTTGGAGGTGACCTCACTTGACCTCGACTAACTCGTTGACCCTAGATGACCTGACTTCAAAATGTTGATGCAACATGCCAAATTGATGTGGAAAAAGGTATGCCAAATTTGGGCGCGCTGCCGTGCGCCGTTCGTTCACTGTCGGCGAAAAAACCTGAGGCGGGCGGTTGAAGACCACCCTCCCTCCGAGATGGGACGGCTTAATCCCGTCCCACCGAGCATATGCTCTCGAACTTTCCAGCGTGCTCGGTCCAACTCCTCTCTGTTTCGTCTCTAATCGAAACAGAGACTCAAAAAGCGACGCATTGCACTTAGCAGATGCATTTAATCCAAGCCAATGTTACATTATTTCTATCGGCCAACAGCCTTCCAGGTAAGGTCGAAAATGATAATGTTAAAACACATTGAGAATCGGAAACTTACCTGGCCTGCACCCCAAAAAAAAATACATTCAAGGCGGAATCGTGACTTAAGGTCCTACGTGTACCTTCCAGACCCAAAAATGTATCGACACCCCAGTCAATCTCGTAGCTACCATGATTAGCAGACCAGATCAGACTTGACCAGTTTCCAATTGTGGACAGCCCGTAGTGCTGTCCGATGGTCTTCTTGAGGAAGAAAGGCGGCTCCTACCGTTTCTGCATCGACCTTAGGACCACCGACAAGGTCCCTAGGAGCATGGCCTATCCACTCCTACGAATGAACAATGCCCTCGACTCTCGTGCAGGTGTCAAGTGTTATCTTTTGTCACTCTTGACATAGCATCCGGATACTGGCAGGCCGAACTCGCCGTAAGGTTGGAATAAAAGCGGACCTGACGACAGGCAAGGAACTTGAACTAGTTCAAACAAATGTGTGTCGTTCTCAAAATGTAGGCAATTCATTCAAAAAGTGAACTGATCCAGGGGTGTCACTTTGCATATTCTTACGAGGGCCACTGACACCATAAATTATTGATTTAGCCTCGATAGTCATTGACTCCCCTCCCCCTCTCCACCCATGAACGGGGTCAGTGGTGGCAGCGGTGGACCCAAAACAATGCTTGGTGCACATCGATGCTCTTGTTCGGACAAGCCGAGGAGCAGGTTATCACTCCGGGAGAGGATCTGCCAGAGAATTCGCTGAGCGGGTGTGAAGCTAGAACCGCACAAATGTCACCTGGGCAAGCAGATCACATTCCTGTGATACCGGGTCCAAGGGGTCCTTCCCGATCCAGCCAATGCGGAAAAGGTGAGGACCGGCAACAGCCACAAACAACCGCGAAAATGGTAAAATTTGTTGGAGCATTGCTGCCAGTTCATGAAGTTCGTTCCCACTTCACGAGGTACGTGGCGGTGTCCAAACCTTGGATGGAGGCGGAGATGTCACACAGGTTGGAACTGGTTTTGGCGCCGGGGATGGGCGCGGCGTTTCAAGAGCTGAATGGCAAACTCGCGTCTCCTCCGAGCTTGACTATGTTGGCAACGGGCGCGAGATGTACTCTGTTTAGGGATGCGTGGAGCATCTCGGTGGAATCACTCCCGGTACAAGCCTTCGGAGATCGGGAGCGCGTGTGCCAGGAAGACCATATCGAAGGCAGCAGGTGGCTTACATACGACAAGGAGCTGTGGGCCGTGGCGTGGTCCATTCGTCATTCCTGGCAATACCTGTCGTGCGCCGAATTCGACGCCGTGGTCCATTGGTCAGCATTGCACGGCCCATTGCTGTCAAGAACGACGCAACCGGCCGCAGAAGACAGTAGAACGAGCTCGTACGAATTGAGAATCCAACGCAAGAAGGTCGTTAAGCATACCAACGCCGATGCAATGTCCAGGCTGCCTAACGATACAGTCAGTTGGCGTCTGGGCACAAATGGCTTCTGAACTCCGGTCGCCATTGCCACTGCCTACGACGAGCGACTCGAGGAGACTATTGGCTCCTGTGTACCCGAGACGGCGACCACAAATCATGCCGATCCGGCACTGAGCCGAGCTCTGTCCAGCAAGAGTGGCTGTCAGTAGCAGGTTCAGGGTGGCGAGAGTGGCTATGCTGTGTCGGTAACAGGCTCAGGGCGCGGCGGTGATTGCAAAACAATCAGCGCAATGCCTCGGCAAATCAGTCAGCAGCGTGGCTCCAAGCGTATGTGGCATAAGGCAAGCGCAGGCGGAAGACTGGGCAATATGAGCAGCCATCTACGACTGAAGCAGATGGCTGCAGGCAGACATGCCACCTGACAGACGAGTCCAGAAAACACTGGATCGAAGACTGGTGACTTCGAGAAGGAACTTCGAGAAGTGGATTGAACAGGGTGGGGTGCTAATACTGAGGTGGAACCCTTTGATGACCTCGGCGGCTCGGTAGCGCTGCGGCCGGCGCCCGAACTGACCTGAACTGTGACCCCTTGATGACCTCGGCGGCCAGTCGGCCGGTGGTGGCGCTGTACTGCAGCCCCAGCAGCAGCTCAGGCACGCCGCCGCGGTGGATGCTCTGCGTGCTGCTGGTGCTCCTCGCTGCGGCAGAGCGAGCTGACGTCGCCGCTGCTACCGCTCGGTGCCAGCTGCAGCGAAAGACGGGAGGGTGTTAGTTCTGTGTTTTCGGTTGTGAGCACTGTCCAGCTGGAGCAGGGCGGGAAGGAAGTTGATTAAGTTGCCACGGTGTCTAGCTGTGTATGGCGTTGCATAGCACTACATAGCTGGGGGAGGGCAAGCAAGTTCGTTCCATGATCACAGCAGCGAGCATTGTCCAGCTGGGGCAGGACGGAGAGGGAGTCAGCTCAGTATTTAAAGTAGTGAGCACTGTCTAGGTATCACGTCTGCACATGTGTCACGCGCGTACGTTTGGCATGTGTGGCCTCCCCATCCGTGACCCACCTTTCAAAGAAGCGTTTAGCCGCAAAGCGGCCACTTTACGGATAACACCGGGAGCTAAGTTGGCGTTATTTGTCCTTGGTCGCCAATGCCCGATCCCGTGACAGACCAAGGTGTCGGGATGGAGTTCGGGCGATGACCAAGCCTGTTCAGTTTTAATGATATTAACAGTTGCGTTCACTCCGGGCGACAGCATCATCCCACCCACTATCATGTCAGCTCTGGGCTACAATGTGGTATCGACTGTTGTCCAGCAGGCTCGCTTACCGTCATGTTAGCCCTGGGCTGCAGGCTCAGCCACTGCGACGTTTGCTGTTCCAGGTTGGCGCTGGTGAAGGGCACGACCGCCTCCCCGATCAGGCGGTCCCTCCTCATCCTCTCACACCCGTACAGCCGCAGCCGCACACCCATCGATGGCAGATCCTCTGAGCCAGGTCAGCTCAGGTCAGGTCAGGTCAGATCAGACATAGACAGGTCGCAACCGTACACCCGTTGATGGTAGATCCTCCGAGCAAGATCAGGTCAGGTCAGATGGACATGTTTCAGCCGCACATGTCCAGCACAGCCATCGATGACAGGTCCTCTGAGTAAGATCAGGTCAAGTCAGATGGACAGGTCCCAGCCACACAACCACCGATGCCACCAAGATCACCCACTGGCTTCCTGACGAACAGTCAGACGGCTAGACGGTCGAGAGCCGTCGCCAGTGCTGCATGCACGCATGCAAGGTCGAGGTGAGCGGGCGCCCACGCCGTATCGATGGCGAAGCTGATCATCGATTGACTTTCATTTGACCTTCACTTGTGCAGCTCACCTGGATTAACTTTGTTGAGCACGAACGATTCGTTGAACTGCGGCCGCTCGCCAGGCCGCACTCTGCTGCTGAAGCGCTGGCTCTTACCGGGCAGCGGCACCACCCGCACCTGTCGCAAGACCGCATTGAGGCGCGGTGAGTTACCACCGGCACCCTGTCGCAGGGAGACCGCATTGATGGCGCGATGAGTTACCACCCTCCAGTCCCGCACCTGTCGCAAGACCGCATTGAGTCGTGATGAGCTACCACATGCATCTGCCACAAGTCCACATTGAGGCGCGGTGAGTTACCACCCGCACCTGTCGCAAGACCACATTGAGTCGTGATGAGCTATCACCCGCACCTGCCACAAGTCCACATTGAGGCGTGGTGAGCTACCACCGGCAGTCGGCTACACGCTGCACACCGCTAGCCGTACTTCCACCACTGCAAATGCTGCTGTGTAGTGCTGAAGCTAATCCAGCTTAACATGAGCCCTATGGGTTGGCTGCACCAACGAAATCACTTGGCAGCACTCATTCCGTGTGGTGTCCATGTAGTGGCCCCTGTCCAGCTTCTCCGCCCATGCAGTGGCTCCCACCAATACCTGTCCAGCTTCTCCGCTCATGTAGTGGCTCCCACCAATACCTGTCCAGCTTCTCCGCCCATGTAGTGGCTCCCACCAATGCCTGTCCAGCTTCTCCGCCCATGCAGTGGCTTCCACCAATACCTGTCCAGCTTCTCCGCTCATGTAGTGGCTCCCACCAATACCTGTCCAGCTTCTCCGCCCATGTAGTGGCTCCCACCAATGCCTGTCCAGCTTCTTCACCCATGCAGTGGCTCCCACCAATACCTGTCCAGCTTCTCTGCCCATGTAGTGGCTCCCACCAATACCTGTCCAGCTTCTCTGCCCATGCAGTGGCTCTCACCAATGCCTGTCCAGCTTCTCCACCCATGCAGTGGCGTAAGCGTAAGTATTAAATCATCCGCGCGGTGGCACTAGTATCCAACATGTAGATGGCGGAAGTATCAAGCTGCTACCGTAATGACTTCCTGACGTATTGTACTGTTTCGACAATTATGTGTGTACAATGACGATACATGCTTGTTGGCGCACGCTTCACGTCTTTGGCGTATTTACAATGTAAAAGCACGTACAGCTTCGTACCTTACCATTGGTCGTGTAGGTTCTGGTCTGCCATACGTGTATGGATTGAATCATCTGAAATTGTATTTACATTTTACGTTAGCCCGCGCCGTCTCTTGGGTTGTTATCTGCCCTCTTCCAAAAGGTTTTCCGCGGATAGTGAAAGAACGTCGTGAGGCAGCGTGCCGAAACGTGCCATACTTTTAGCCACATCAATTTTGCATACTGTGTCAAAATTTCGAGGTCAGATCATCTAGGGTCAACGAGTTAGTCAAGGTGAAATAATCACTTCCAGAAAAGTTAAACCGGTCGTCACGATTTAACGGATGAAGATACTTTAATGAAACGTTCAACGTGTGCTTATCTTTAGGGACCAAACAATACACAAAATAAATTTTTCGTTTTTTAATTCCTTATTAGTTTTGCATATTTGTCCATTCGAGATAAAATCGAAGATTATTGTCAAAGTAGGCATTTTTATGAGAGCAAGTTGGGTTCGACCAATGCCTTCCGGTCCGCTCTCTACCCATTATGAAAAGAATGATGGAAGAAAATTGAAAATTCGAAATTCTAAAACTTTTTTTTTTTAAATTGTGAGTGCGCAAAACTTTTAAGGTCATGGTCGATTTCGCATTCCTTTTCTGATTCTGAATAATATTTGCTTTTCCAATTCTCCCCAAAATGAACTCCCAGGACCAAAGATATGATGTAAGTCGTGAAAACCTAGGCCCCCTAGTGACGATACTTTTGGGGGATAAACGTTTGGGGTGTTATCAGGCCTTCTCATCGAACGCTTTCCGATGACACCTCTTTCGTCTCTGTGCGACGCTTAGTTTGGTGATTAGAGGGGTGTTTTTTATCTCCCCCACCGAAACGAGGCGTGAGGATATGACTGGAAAAACGGGGAGGGTTAAGTAGCGAATGAATGACAGAAATGTGAGAATGCCCGTTTGTCTCGTTCAGACAGAATGAGTAAGTGAACGAAGTCAGGAACGAACACAGTCCTAGAAGCAAAAACCAATTCCGGCCAATTTTGTTTGTGGTGAGGTTTTCAGATATTTATCATAATTCAGGGCATTTATTATAAAAGCTACATGTTTTAAAAAAATGCTGTGAAGTAATATGTGCATCAGGCTAGATTAACGAACATGCACGAACTTTACATGTTGAGCTATGACAGGCATCCTTCAGTCGAAGGACAGTCTATTGCCGGATCTTGCAGCAGCACATTGCGCTGGCGAGTACTTAAGGTTGTTAAAGGAGACGAATATCACATACGTAGGACATGGGGATAACCCACTAATGTCCTTTAGTCACCCACTATGTCAGACTTATGAGGAATAGTCAAGCAGGGTACATTAGTTATTATGTGGAATCATGTTGACAAGTATGCTTGCGTGTACTGTATTTTGCAAACAATGCACGTCGACCAAGGTCATGGAATGCTGCAATTTTGGGTATTCCGAGTCCGAAAATCTTCTTCATCCGTGGTGGTCAGGTTAAGCTGCACCTGCGAATGGAAAACACATATCTATATGGCCAATTTATATTCCTCAACTCGCATGCCTACGTTTGGTTATATCGCTAGCCATAATGATTCAATTTGATTGGGTGCTACAAAACACTCGGCTCATGCCATGCATCGCCACTGGTGCAAGCGCATACGCGGCGTAGACATCACCGTCCACACGATGTATGCGCCTTTGAAGATTTAAAGCTAGCAATTATCGTTCGTCATGCGCCAGCAGTTCGTCGGTCTTCTGGTTACGCAAGGTACGTAAGTAGGGTCCGTCTAAAGTCGGCGCGGGGCCGTCTTCCTCGACTATGCCGGACGATCACCACAGGAGAATAACTGTGTGGGGAGCGTTCGCCACACACCGCACGGTGGTGCCGCCGTTGAATTCAGCAAGGAGCTGGTATAGTTGGAGCTCAACAACAAGTCCAGATTATCGCATGCGCAAGAAGAGGCATGCTGGGAAATGCAAGGTAAAGAACATGATCTGTATGTTAGTGCTTAAGTCCACCGGTCACAGATCAACCAACCCAGCAAACGAGCCAAGCAAAGAGCACCGAAGCCTCTTTCGCCTCTCGCAACTCGCAACGCTGACAGCCAGCCATAGAGCGTCGCGAAGCCAACCACCAAGAAGCGCCGACGCCACTGACGTAACACAACGGCTACTTGCCAACGTGCAAACGGGGCAAACAACAAAAGCCGGATTGCGTCGAAGCCGTGCCACGAGAACCGCGCCAACGCCAGCTGTCCAGTCTAAAGGATACGGAAAACACCGACCAGCCTGCCACCAACGTGCCTACTTCTACTCTACCCTACGGACCTCCAGCTCTGACTCTACTCTACACTACCAGTCTGCTCTACATCTGCAAACTCCAGGTTGGTCCGGCGGTGCCGCCAACCTTACCCCCTCCCTCATATACCGCAGATATCTGTAACCAAATGTACACCTTGCTTTCCTAATCCAACGTCAAACCCACAATCCTCCATCAAACATGTACACAGACACACTGGACACACCGACGGGTGACTTCTTCCTCTGCCGCCGGGATGATGGGGAGCACATGGGCTCCATTGACCCCTGGACGGTGGAGGAGTAGATCACCCGACGGACACGACAGCCACTCGACGCACACAGGTACACTCAGGGGCACTCCTAATACAATCATACACCTTCAATGACGCAGACATCTTGACACACATCACTGACATCACCGGAATACCTGTCATCATAACACCGGCCGCACATATGACCAGTTCACAAGACATCATGTACGCACTGGAGCCCTGGATGACGGAGGAGGAACTGGCAACCGGTTTAGGAGCCAGGGAATTTCCTCCGTCTATAGGCCACCCGCCTCAGCACACAAAGAAAACCCGCACACACTCATACTGACCTTCAACACCAGACAGCCACCCACACACGTTAAAGTCGGCTATATTAGGTATAAGGTCACGCCACGAACACCCCCTCCCCCGACGCTGTCAGTACTGCCAGCGGTAAGAACACTCCAGGGGATTGCCACGACACAACACCCACCTGCGCGCTGCATGACCACTGCAGTCGATGCGCCTCTATGCCCCCACCCACCTGCGCAACCTGCTCAGCACCACACGACATAAGCACATGCACCTCCAGTACACAACGCCGCGTCGGCTGCGGCGGGAACCACACCTCCCGGGACAGGAGCCCGAGGGCCTGCCCTCGGTGGGCGAGGGAGAAGGAGATTCTCCGTCTCGTCCACCTACAGGGCTGGGGCCTGCCGCGAGCAAGGTCGTGGGTCAACGACCAGCAGCTGACGCAACCCATACAACACCACAACGCATCCACACACTCGACCCAGACACAAACATCACGCACGACCCCACTACCAACCAAAGAAGCTCAGACAGACCCAGCAATCATTACCAGGCCACAACCCAAAGCACTAAAAGAAAACAAACTTAGATACCACTCACCCACCCACTCAACACAGGAACTACCCCGAGTGCCACAACGAGGATCACGCAACACATTACCAGTCCCAGGAACATCAGAACCATCAGAACCATTACTAACACCATACGCAGTCCGCAGAAACCTACGCTTCCAACTTAAAACACTCACAGACTCAGACAACAGCTCCGAAACCACAGCCTCTACTCACGCACCTACAACAAGAGCAAACTACAAACCAAACACCGCCTCTACCAACAACAAAAAACACACCCGTGCCAAAATCCCTCGACATTAATCAACATCCTAACACATCCATCAACCCAGTTTCTCCCTATGTCTACCCATGGTGTGTACAATATTAAGAAAGGGAAACAACTTAAAGAACAAAAACATAAACAAAAACAAACAGAAAAAAAACTAAGCTAAGCTAATCTAAACAAAACAAACAAACACAAGCGAAAAAAGACAGAAAATATAGGCCCAAACCAGTGTATATTACATGCATTTTTTTTATTTCATAAACTTTATCTGAGTTGTTGCTGAGGTGGCTTTAGGAAACAGGGTTCTATTGCAAAGTAGAGCTTGTTGCGTGAACCCTGGCCCCACCACCCGATTCATGAGTTACAGTTCAACGGCAGAATCTTTATCGAAAGTTTAACGTGCCGTCAATGCACCGACACGGCCGCCCGGAAGCTGGCCCCCGGCCTTATCGGGCCAGCTGCCAACTGACACTCCCTGCCGGAGGCTAAATACGGGCGCGCGAAACGACTCGAACCCTGTGCTGCCAGGACAGGGGAGACCAGTGCAGGCCAGCGCTCTAACCAACTGCGCTACCGGGATGGCAGCTCGGCTGCAGTCCTTGCATTGCTCACTAAAGGGCGATGACCCGACCATACCCCCTTTACAACTTCGATAGCGCCGACCGAGCCGCGTTCTCAACTCATCTCAAACTCGCCTAAACAGCCGACATCACCGGAGGGTGTCAGGCTGGCCAAATTTAACTATAGCAAACAAACACTGTTAGTACTGGCCTTTCCATGCCGTAATGGCATTCATGTATGGCGCACTCGATATATGCCGTGATCAAGTAATGGGCCTTATGTACGATCAGGACTTGTGTCATATGTCTTTTATCTTTCGTGTTTGTGTGCTCAGCGCGGTTTCTCAGGTTCCCGTCAGGACCAATCGCCCCGCATACCTTCGACCATGTGAGCCATCCCAACCATTTTCACGAAGTGGCACCCCTGTTAACTGTTCACCAATTGTTGGACGATCCCTTTGACCAACTGAGCACCATCTCGTTCCTGACGTGTAGGGTAGGGAATACTCACTGTAGCCGCCAAGTGAACGACCGGTTGGATTGGTGTGTGTAAGAGACCTTGACCCCCTCTAAGCAGCTTGACCTAAGTAGATCGACCGCCGCGCCACGCGATGTTCAAGTCTAGTGCTGAACTATATTTTGTGTTACTCCGCGCGCAACAACACTGAGTTGACGACAAGGGCAGTTTGAAGGCATCTCTTAGTTTTGCAATGGAGCCACGTGGGTGAAGTGATCGATGTCGAGCGGCAGAACCTCGGTATGTATTCTCAAGCCAGCGCGCCGTGTTCACGTGCGTTAGTATAGTTAAATGATAATGCAGAAGAAATGGACTGCACATTAGGGTGGAGTGATTTTATGCGTTTTTGTAAAAACGCTGGGGGATAAAGTGTTAAAACTTGCGTTTGGTTCTAAAAAGATGATCTGCAAAGTTTTAGAGCAATCTGAGGCCGGGAAGCCGCCGCGCCTCAGGGCTTTCTTAGACCGAAATGACGTTTTCTAACGAACTTGCGGGATAAATCACCATTTCAAGAATTTGAATAATTAGATAGAAAATAAAGGGTTGTTTCATTGCATTCTACAGTCTTTTATTGACCGCTATGCCAATTTTCACTTCTCTAACTTGAAAATTGTGCCCGTCATTACGCAGAGTCTCGTAAGGTGTAGCGACCGCAGCGACATCACTGCCCTCTATCGGTGGAAGTGTAAACTGTGTGTATTGGTCGTTTTTCCCGTTTTAGTTCCTCTCTGTGACAACTGAAGGCAGGGAGGGGGCGGATCTAAGACAGGGTATATTCGGATGGTTGTTATGCCTACAAATAGGCACACGAACAGAACGAACTAAGCGCAGTTAGTCCTAAGACCTACTCATCTAAATAAGATCCTGGACCACCATACGACTACGAATTGCACACGGCTATCTCTCTGTCTCTGTCTCTGCCTGACTGTCTATATATATATATATATATATATATATATATATATATATATATATATATATATTTTTTTTTTTTTTTTTTTTTTTTCTCTCTCTCTCTCTCTCTCTCTCTCTCTCTCTCCCCATCTCTCTCACATTTACCGCTACACGAAGTCACTTTTCTTGGCGGATTTCGGTCTCGAGACACAACTTGTCAGAGCCAGGGTTGGCGACGCAGTTATCGTGTACAGTACGAGCACTCTGATGCCGAGAGTTAGCCACCGCGCGTGGTTAAGCGGACCCGGCCTGGTGCGTGCCAGCTCAGCACTGACAACGCCGGTGGCGACGGCTCGGCAGTATCGGAGAAGGATGCGCTGGTCAGCAGACAGGTCCGCGACAACCTGCTCCGCGATGTCAGGTGCGTTGAATGGTATGGGACGGAAGTCCACCCCCAGCTGGCGGTGAATGTCACCAGCTATAGTTTGTCCCAGCGGGCCCTTGAAGGAATTGGACCCACTGGTACCGTGGCCTTCATCCAGCTCCACGAACACATGCCTGCGAAAAAGCCCAGGACAGAATGGGATTGGGACAAGGAAGGAATTGGATTAACATTTATCAGGGTCTAAATGGGCAAATGGCATGGCAAGTGTTTGGATTGTACTACGGACTCACAAATTGCCACGGTTCTAGATAGGTATGCAGATGACGCAGTATATTATTGTATGTCATGTAATTTGTAAGGATCAGGTGGATAGTGGCGATGTATTTCAGTCAATTCTTGTTTTATTATATAAAAAAACAAGCGGCACATACCTCATCGGGAGCACGTTGCCATGAAGAAGGCAGATGAGCCACTGGACGCTACGGCCCAGCTGGCGCTCCATCCTCGTGAGTGCACCGTTTTCGCGGCCTGTGTTGACGGCAGTGCCATCGACCAATACTGCCTGCAGGGATTCTTCTGAGTCGCACTCCCGAACGACTTCTAAAGCCTTGCCAGCAATTGATGCACTATTTTCTGATGTCAGTGTTCTGTGAGCGATGTAGGTTCTACCTGGCTCGCTCACAAATACCAGATGCTTCTCTTTTCCCGTAAGCCGTACGTCTTGCTCATTTGTTTTCTCTCGTATCTTTGTGATATCCTGTCTCCCATCGAATCCCATGCACTGCACCTTACCGCCTATGCCCTCCTTTAGCTTTCGTTTTTCTTTCTCCTGTGCCCTTTTTCTGGCTCTTATCACTTTATCTCGTGTGATGACGTGCCTCGTGTCGTTCTCAGTGACGAGGCCAAGGTCCTTCAAGAGAGCGGTGCCAAGGGCCGCTGCAATCCTATCAGTGACCTCAATGTACCGGTCACACTCCTTAGCGAAATTCTCCAGAGGCATCATATTGTACGGAGCCCTAGTCTGTGTTGGTTCGTGGACACTCCCTGTGTCATATGCATCGTCACCATTGCTTCCCTCGTCCATGCTTTCGGGCTCGTGTCCCGTGCTGTGCTCGGTCAGACCCGAGGGACCAGGATCCGAGTCGTTGGCGTCCGTCTGAAGGAAAGCCGGGTCAGGCCGCAAACGGTTCTGATCTCTTCGCCTCCTCCCCAATGCATTGGAGGCCTTCATGTCAATGCCGCCGATGCTTCGCTTCCTCTCACCTCGCTGGTCTTGTACGAAATTCCACTCGCGGTATGGAACCTTGTTCTCGCTGGGGCAGCTGCAGGCATTTCTCGAATGACAACTGCACGCGCAGATGTCAATCAGCTCATGGAGGGGAATCGTTTTGCTTGCGCCAGCGCGTTTCTTTATTGGGGTCTTTGTTAGATCCTTTCCTTTCTTCATAATCACCAGGACACCCCGGACAATCGACTGAAACGATTTAACAGGGACGCTTGCTTTCCCCCAAAGGTATACAACGCCCTTGGCAACGCTCGTGGCGATTTGCCTTTCGCCCGCTGCATGGTTGTCGACAGCCCGAAGTCTGTTAGACTGTAGTCTGTAGAAGTTGTATACATGAATCTGAAGTGGCAGTTGGTTCTTCGGCAGTTCGCAGGGATGGCCCAACGCAAAGCGAGCCGTCTTCGATCGGAATGAACTTCCCTTAACCTTTTTTACTTTCATACTCGAAATCTGATAGGTTCACTAGTCTGGAAAAGAGGCAAAAACTGGTTAGGCAACTGGTAAGTTTCAAAATTCATCCCTCGCCATAGGATAAAAATGTATCACAAAGTTTTTTTTTGCTATACCAGGAAGTTCAGGGTGCATAACTGCATTGGAAATTCCGCGTGCGACACACGCCCTCGTAGATCCTTATTTTCGGTTTCAACCATGGTCATGGTTGGAGAATATGCCTCGGCCACCCCGGCCGTGGCCGCGCAATATATTGGCCGCCAGTGGGGTAACTTACAAAGCAACTCTTTACCCATGATCATGGTGGTGATGGTGAGCAAATGTAACAGTTGGTGGGCAATCGATGGTCGGAGTACACAATCATCGCCAGTACTGCTAAATTTGAGCGGTATGCGTTAGTCGTGCAACCGAGTACCCACCCAGTAAGGTGTGGGATTGTCAGTGTTTCTGCCAAAGTAAATTAATTAAGTTCAAATATCTGCAGCAACAATTCGCATGCAGCCAAGAAAACATGCTAGCAGGGTATCTCAGGTAAACATTGTGAGCTTGGAGGCTGAAAGGCAGGCCACAATATGCCAAAGCCGGCTGTGGCTACGCTCCAATCGTGTGTAGCTGTCGATAGAAGTCGCTGGAATCGTAATAAAATAGCGCTGTGCGCATAAGAAGTCAGCACACTGTGCACTGTCTCAAATCCGCCACCTACCTGCCCCTCAATTGACCAAGAAAGATACTTATATTGCGGAATGAACGGTGAATGGTCGCAGTTCATACTTCTGCCGATAGAGGGGAGTGGTGGCGCTGAGGGCGGCACACCTTCCGGAACTCTGCGTCGTGGCAGGCACAATTTTCAAGTTAGGGAAGTGAAAATTAGCACAACGGTGGATGAAAAACTATACAATGCAATGAAATAAATATTTATTTGCTATCTAATTATTTAAATTCCTGAAATCGGGCTTGATCCCGCAAGTTGGTAGAAAAACGTCATTTCGGCCTCAGAAAACCCCTGAGGCGCGGCGGCTTCCCGGCCTCAGATTGCTCTAAAACTTTGCAGATCGTCTTTTTAGAACCAAACGCAAGTTTTAAGACTTTAACACCAAAAATTTTGGAAATCACTCCAGATGCGAGTTGCAGTCTCAGTGCCAGCGCGGGCATCGTGATCCGCTCCGGCTGGTCATGGTCCCTGCTGTCCCTCGCTCGGTTGGTGGTGGAGCTTGAAGACCTGAGTTCGACGTGGGATCTGCGGTCGGCGTTGGCATCTTCGGCACCTTTAACGGCTTCCTGGCTCATTAGGTGACTTGTCTTTCAGGAACTACGGACTGGTGAGGTGGACTTGTAATTGTTGCAGCACCGCGCTGAGTGCTGGAACTGCTCATAAGTGAGGAGTGAACTGGGTTCATATGATGGAGGCCTTTAACAGCTATGAATGAGTCTACTGACATGTTCACTGATTGGATGTGCGGTACATCGGGCTATCCGACACTTTATGATACTGTATAGCGAATCGGTAGTCACTTATTGGAATGCTTGGGGGCGTTGTGGGTCCATGTTGATGTTGAGGTCCTTGCCAGAAGCACGTTAATCTTATCTTTCCGTCGAGATACGGCAGGCGATTATGGGTAAATAAAGATCCCTGAGTTTGATGGTGGGTAGTCGCCTTCCAGAGAAGGGCAAACGTTTTGTGGTGCCATGGATGCGTGGGGCCGGTTGAAGATTTCGCAGTTAAAGGCTGGAGTTAGCCACGAGAGCGGACTAGATAATGAGTAACAAGACAATCTTGGTCCCATGGAATTAGTAGAGGTTTTGGTCTCCGAAGGTATGAGCTGGATGCCTTTGTAGATAATTATGTAAGAGGTTTGGGTGCTGTTGGGAAGATGTTCATGCTGGGCGAGAAGACAACATATCCCATATTTCCAAAATGTAGTTCGTCTGCGTCGATCGCATCGTACGGCAGCGGAATCTGCTAGAAGGCAGGCTTGCTGGCAAAGTCAACCTTGCTCCAGAGAACAAAGGAAGGAGGAGCTTGGGCTGCGTCAGGCTGAGTTTAGGTTGCAGGAGGAAAAGTTGGCTTTAAAGATGAAGAGGGAAGATCTACAACTTCGTGATACAGATCTTGCAGAATGCAATGCTAGGGAGAAAGCTCTACGCGGTGAGGATTTGGCCACAAGAGATTCAGGTCTGAGTCTGGAACAGTTCACTTCTCATATTAAGAACGCGCACAGCGCAATGAAGGTGCATGAAAGTCAAACTTAGCAATGATGCACTTTTGGTGTCCACCAACCTGACAACTCCGTTCCGCCACGTGTATCTGATCTATCTCGTCAGCATCCTGATATTGACCTGGAGAGAGACGATTAGGCTTCAAAATGAACAGACTATGACCTGTGCTACCTCCCAAGCACAGCGTAGGTTGCTTCCTGTTGGAAATATCTGTTCAGTGGAGATGTGACCTCTTTCGGTCCTTGTCCTTGAGGGGCATTTGATAGCGAAATCGCAAACGGGATCTACGAATTCGAAGGAAGTTGTTTTATCTTGAATGATTCCTAAAGGAAAACCTCGTGACATTATTTAGAGGATGTTTACATATGGAAGAAGGGCGAGGATATGATGAAGCGAGGAAGTTGTTACCAGCGCTATGGCAATGAAGTCAGTGTGGCAGCGGCGTAGACGTTGATAAGATACTCGCATGGCCAAACATCAAAGTTGAGGACGTGGATAGTTTAGACAGAATTTCTAGATGCTCAGAGCGATTTAAATTCTATTAACATATCGGGGCGTTAGAGAAATTAAGCATCACAGGAACATTCGAAGGATTACGCTAGGCCCAAGTTGCACCCGAATATTGCAAGACAGGTGGCGTCGTGTCGCCGATAGGGTATGTGAGTATAGAGCATCGAAGTCTTGACCTTTATGGCTGACCTAGCTAATTATGTCGAGGAAGAGTCCAGGATCATGTCCAACCCAGTATTTGGTAGAGATGCTTTCAAGAAAGATGTGGAAGTCGAGGCAGTATGTGAAGCCGCACAAACAGTTGGTTGGTAGCATCGGCGCTGCAGATATTCATGTTAGAGAGCCTTCCGGATCTGCGCACCACGGCGAGCTCATCCCATTTCTGCAGAGGAAATCACCTTTTGGAGGATTACAAGCAACTTTCTTCAGTAAAGGCAAGCAAGTAAAGTTGGACTTTATACATCTTGGAGTCTATACTTCTTTGGTTGTCTAAAAAAATTGGGCCACTTCTCGAGTCAATGTAAGGGGAAGGAGGATGTGCACTGCTCTGTAAGGGCACACCCGACACTTAGCTTTATAGGAATCACTGCGGCTAGGAAGTCTGAACGCAAAAATATTTCAAACTTAGGACAGGAGTCAAGCTGGAAGCTGAGAGGAGAAGGACAAGCAGCCCAACAGTAATGGGCATTGGCACCATTTTCAATGAGTGCCTGTCTGGAAATTAACACTGTCTATAATTCCGGTGTCAGGGTTAAGTCTAAGATGGAAAAATTATATCAAAACTCATGCTCTGTTAGATAGCCGAAGTTCAGCAACGGCTTTGTACGAAGTCCCTATTGGATCAGTTAGGATACACCTGATGCAGTTCCCACCTACCTCTCACAGTCTCCACCCAGTGCCAAGCAAGGGGCGATGAACTTAAGTTATGTTGTCACTGGACTGGAGGTGGCAGGGCTAAGCAAAAAGACTCCTATCCCTTCCTGTCCCTTCCTCCTGTATGCACACTTAACAGATCCCTGTTTCTGATGACATTGCAAAGGCAGGAAATGTCAGGCAGGTGGCCGCATCTGCGGGATTTAAGCTTCAAGTCTAGATGCAAATGTCGATCTCATGATAAGAACAACAAATTTCCCCAGAGCATTGGGACAGCCCGGGATGTTGATGTGGACCGGTGAAAATGCGCCATTCGCAATCAAGACTAGATTAGGATGGGTAGTTAGCGGAGCTGTGAAGGACAAAGTGGAAGCAGACGGTGAAGGTCAATCGTGTTCAGGTAGATAACATGTCTCTTGGTGAAACTCTGATCAGGATGTATAACCCGAAGAGTTCCCAGAAAACTGTCGGCATAGATACTAAGGGTCCATCACAGGAGGACCGCATGTGGAAGGCCAAGGTAACTGCAAGTTGCTGGAAGATGCCGGAAGGGCACTGCGAAATCCAGTCTCCCCTTGTAGCGAAAGCGACCCAATCCTGACCTAACAACAGAACATGTGCTCAGCGAAGATTGATTGGCTTAAAGGAAGCTAACAGGATCAGGACTGCTGCAATATATACGTCAGCTTCTTGCAGGACATGCTGGATAAGAATTATGCTGAAAGGTTCCTTTCAGAAGCCCTAAGTAGAAACGATGGCAAGGTATGGTACATTCCACACCATGGTGTTTTCCATCCACGAAAAGTCCAAAATTAGAGTTGTATTTGACTGTGCAGCTAGGTTTCCGGATGTTTCGCTTAACGACACTCTTCTCACAGGACCAGATATTACAAATTCCATTATTGACGTACTAGTTAGGTTCCGACAGAAAGAATGTGCCTTCATGGCCGACGTTGAGGCTATGTTTTATCAGGTGGTTGTGCCTGAAGAGGACCAAGATTTCTTGCGTTTCCTCTGGTGGCCTGACTGTAACACAAGCCTGCCTCCCGAAGAATTTCGCATGATGGTACATTTGTTCGGGGCAAGTTCTTCTCCTAGCTGCGCAAATTTTGCATTGCGAAAATGTGCCGAGGATAGTGAGGACCAATTCGATCAAGAAGTGGCTCGTACTGTGCGGAGGAACTTCTACGTGGACGACTGCTTGAAATCTGTCGATAGCGTGGAGGGAAGCTGTCGGGCTGGTCAGAGATTTGAGGACGATGTGCAAGCGCGGAGGATTCAACCTGACCAAGTTTGTCAGCAATCGTAGAGCATTTGTGGACTTATTGTCTGATGAGCGTGGGGAGCAGGTTAGGACGCTAGATCTACATCAAGATCCCCTTCCCGTTGAGAGAGCGTTGGGAGTGTGCTGGTCGGTTGATGACGATATGTTGTTCTTCAAGGTATCTATAATTGATAAACCAGCTACGAGAAGAGTGAATAGCATCCGCTATCGCTTCCATATATGATCCTCTGGGCATCATTTCGCCTTACACCATCGTCGGATGATCAATTTTGCGAGACCTGACGGAACTTAAGCTAGGATGGGACGAGGAGATTCCTACTCTTCTCATCGAGACGAGTGGGAGGAATGGTTGAACGGCCCACATAGGCGTCGGAGGTCGCGCTGCCCAGATGCTACAGGCCCGACGGCTTTCGGGCGCATATTGTCGGCCGAACTGGCATCATTTTGCGGACGCGAGTGAGAGGGCTTATGGTTGCGTGTCTTATGTTGCGTCTCACCAGTGATCAAGGATGCCATCATTGTGTCCCTCTCTTCCGGCCAAGTCTCTTCGCGTAGCGCCCTTAAAGAAGCAAACCATTCCTCGCCTGGGCCTGCTAGTAGCCGCTACAATGGCTGTTCGCGTCGGATTGATGCTCGAGAAGGCGTTAGAGATGTCAATTCAAAGTACTACGGCTATTGGACGGATAGCACAAACAGTTCTCAGATACCGACAGGAACGATCGAACGAGATTCCACACCTTCGTGGCGAACCGCTTGGCCGTTATTCGGGCCGATCGACTCCTGCACCGTGGAGGTTCATCGACCTTTGGTAAACCTAGCTGACGACGCGACAAGAAAACAAAGCTCGCGCTGGATCCACCCATGACCGGCTGCCCCAGCCATCAAGTTGGCCACAAATGCCGTCTGTCGCCTGGTTCGGTGATGGAAGTGATCAGGCAAAAGTGATGGTGGTTAACAAGGCGGTGGATGGGCCCGGAATCCCAGCTCAAAGGCTGATTAGTCATTTCTCTTGCTGGTATAGGCTAGGAACGATGGTTGCGTGGTTTCGTAGAGTCCAACGGATCCTTCAGTTCCGTAGTCTACAGATTAAGTGATCTGTTGTGGATTTATACACCGGGGAATTATCATAAGCTTCGAAGAGTGATCGTGAAAGTTCATTCTAACGACATGTTTGTTATGATGTTGGTGGTCCATTTCAGATGGGACCGTTGTCGGGTAGAAGAAGTCCAGTACGTTAATCAAATTGTTACCCCTACACCGATGGATTGTCGTGGAGAAAGGCTGGGTTCGGCACCATCTTCATGAGCACGGCATCCCTTATCTCCTGCCGTACAGGGTCATGTAACTGATCTGATAATATGGGCATGTCCACAGACTTGTTGACCACCAGGGCAAGAACATGTATTGTCCCGTTTCCGCGATAAATATTGGGTCATCCGGAGAAACTCGCACTTGACTGAGTGGAAGTGTTTGTCGTGCCTGAAGCTCCTGGCTCCGACAATCGGAGAATGACTTGGGATCTGATCTACCGGAAGATCAAGTGAGACCTGATGATCCGCACCATTCACAAAGTGTTGGAGTTGATATCTTTGGTCCATTCTATGCGAGAAGAGGACGAGGACAGGTCAAAAGCGCTATGGGGTCCTGTTTGCATTCTTAGCCACATTCGTGCGATCTCCTCAGGCAATCATGGATTCTCTCTCTACAGATTCGTTTATTCCGCCCTAAGGCGCTTCTTAGCTCGTAGGGGTCAGGTTAGGTTAATACGATCAGATGAAGTGCCAACTTTGTCCTCCCCATAAGAAGAAAGGAGCTGAAGAAGCAGTTGAGACTTGGAACCAAGCTGAGATCAGCAAGGTGATGCTCCAGAGGGAGATTCGATGGATATTTAATCACTCCCGGAGCTTCACACTTCGGAGGTGTTTGGGAACGTCAAGTTCGAACAATCAGAAAGATCCTCAATGCAGTAGCAACAGAACAAACCATGAATGATGAGTCCTTGCAAACTCTAATGTGAAGTTGAAGCGATCAACAGTCGTCCGTTAACAACGAGTCTGCGGATCAAGGGACCAGGAGCCATTGACTCCCGACCACTTGTTGTTGCTGCGCGGTTCCCCTGCGTTTCCTCCAGG
Organism: Imbricaverruca yamaguchii; assembly: GCA_034440575.1. NCBI lineage: Eukaryota > Metazoa > Arthropoda > Thecostraca > Neoverrucidae > Imbricaverruca > Imbricaverruca yamaguchii. The sequence continues at coordinate 678,869 of JAOTOL010001335.1, forward strand.
CGTTTTCACACCAAAATGACTCTCTTATCCTAAAGGGGAAGCGATGGAGGCAGGTCCGAATATTTGGCAAACGTGTTCTGGAAAAGGTGATTCAAGGAATGTTGCAGAATCTCCCAATCCTAAGTCAAAGTGGCACAAGCGCCATAGGAGTCAAGCAGATGTATTAATGTTGGCTGGTTTGCAGACCAGGCCACTCCAAGAGACCGATGGCCCTTGGGACTCGTGTGTTAGGTAACCACGGATCGCGATAGCCTCGTAGAAGTGCAATGGTGAAGAAAGGTGGTTCGATTGTTCGAAGGCCTATATCCAAGTTGGTTTTGTTGGAGGAAGCCGCTTGAGTGCATGCACGATTCCTTTAACCGCCTTGCTTGTTTGTTTTCTTCAGGAGAAATTTCCCAGCCCGAATCTTGCGTGTTATATTGTGTTGAACCTAAGTGGGTTCAACGCGGGAGAGATGTAGCCGCCAAGTGAACGACCGGTTGGATTGGTGTGTGTAAGGAGACCTTGAAAAGAAAGGCCCCCTCTAAGCAGCTTGACCTAAGTAGATCGACCGCCGCGCCACGTGATGTTCAAGTCTAGTGCTGAACTATATTTTATGTTACTCCCGCGCTATAACACTGGAGTTAGTATGCAAGGGCAGTTTGAAGGCGTGTCTTGGTGCAATGACCGCGTGGGTGAAGTGATCGATGTCGAGCGGCAGAACCTCGGTATGTATTCTCGAGCCAGCGCGCCGTGTTCACATGCGTTAAGTATAGTTAAATGATAATGAAGAAATGGACTGCACATGTTCGC